>OX421868.1:5636277-6247222 GCA_949127965.1 Pandemis corylana
ATGAAGACTGTCACACGGTTCACGTCACGGTGCTTTGAGTAGGAAGGTAATTGGTTCTAGTTCATGGACGTATATAAGTCGACTTTGGTGACGATAAGGATACGTAAGTTTATTAAAACTTTACATGTCCTTATCCTTGTTTGTAGGTACACCGTACACAAACGTGTACGGACTGGGCCAGTAGGTCAATATTGTAGATTATTAGGTATTTAGTGCGCTTTGAACTCATGTCCAATTTTGAAAATACTACACGAAACTTAAAATCTGTGTTATTGCTAAAAGCTATAGCTCGAATGAAGTGTTCAAATAGTTGACAAGACCTTAATTTGTAAGTTTTTTTTAAATTTACGCTTTGAAACTCATGGCGCCACCACGTGGGGAAAGAGGAGACTACATAGTAATATGATCATCGAAGGACGGTATCTTCATATAATGATGATCGGACATCGCTCACTAAGTTTGTTTGATCACATTTTGAGTTACGTTAATCTGAAATTGGAAGTTTGTATCGTGCCATCCCACTCACATTAAGTATCAATAGGGGGGTAATAGAGCCGGTATGAAACGAATATCGAATTTGAAATGCGACCCCAAGATCCATTTTGGGAGCCGCTGACTTATACAATTTAGTTGTTAACCATTAGGGTTAAGAATGTATATAAAATATCAAATTAACAACGATGATATAACATTTGTATGGCAATGCGGAATCATTCTACAGATGTAAGCGCCATTAGCATTACAACCAAGATAATAAACCACGTCATTGTCTACGTATTGTTCGACATTATTGGGATGTTTGATGGAGCGAGGCCTTTTTTTTACTTTAGTTTATTGCTTATACTTCAAAGCGTAAACCACACAAGCCTAGGCCACGTATATGGGATTGGCTGTATAAGTGTATGAAGAATCGGCCTCATTGATCCTAGTGATTACTTTTAAGAAAAAAATATTCTATAGAATATCAGTTTGCATAAAATAACTAAATTCTGTTGGTTGGCGCTTGGAAGTAAAAAAATAATTAAAAGTAAAATTATAACCACCTACAAAAACATTCCAGCAGTTTTTTAAACAAAAAATACTAGTTAGGTACAGTCAAGTGTAATAATATGTATCTAGTTAAAGTTTCAAAAATAAATAACTTACGCCCTTACACCGGCGTAATAAGGTCGTGGGAAATATTTTTGAAAAATTCGTAACGATACTTCTTTTTGCACTTGACCATACTTACCTATATACAGGTAGGTGATAAGTAAGTAGTAAGTTGTATAAGTACCAAAAAATTATGTCCAGAAGTATAGATAAGACACAGTTTTCTTCTGTCATTTTCTCAAAAATCGCAGGAAAGGAAATCGCATCTTATGTCTGGATCAAAAAACTCAGTAAAACAAAAATCTATTTTACGTCTGCGGCTATTTCTTCACACTTACCCTTTAAATCCCATTATTTTTACCCTTAATGTTATGAAACAAAGAAAAACTTAATAAAAAAATTACTAAGAGCTTGTTCTTATCGAATAACTTGGCCTCAAATAAAATGGTGTCAAGTGAAATAATTCTTAACGTATACGGAAGAATAAAAAGGTTGTTACTGTTCAGCCGTCTCTTCACGCGTCATACGCAGCCTTACAAAGATGGATAGCATAAAGAAGCTTTGTAAAGAACAAGAGGGCTTTGAAAGCTTTGATAACGTCAAGACAAGAAACGAATACCTACATCCTCATTACATTGCATGTTGATAACAAATCATGAATACTTGAGAACCGAAAATGACTGCCAATTTCTCCCTATGCTTCTAACAAGATATCAATTATTAGAAACTGCAATCCACCCGAACGAACAAACTTCGAGCAAATTTCGAACAAACTTATTCGATGAGTTATGCTTATTTTCTAGGACTCCAAGCTCGGCATCATCATCATCATATCAGCCATTAGACGTCCACTGTTGGACATAGACCTCCTCCCCAGATGTCCAGTTGCCTTCGTTGGAAGCGGCTTGCATCCACCGTCCAACAACAAGCTTATTCGGTGTGCCTATTTTCTCGGACCCCAAGCTCTAAAGCCTTGTATAGTAAACTAGCTTTTGCCCGCGGCTTCGCACGCGTGAACCATGAGCATTTCAAAGAACCTAGCAATTAAGCAAGCGAGCAACCAAACCTGCAAGCTTTCAAGCATACATGCAAGTATGCAAGCAGGCATGCAAGCCTTCAAGCATGTAAGTATGCAAGCAGGCATGCAAGCAGGCAAGCAAGCATGCAAGCAAGCGTGCAAGCAAGCATGCATGCAAGTAAGCACCCATGCAAGCAAGCATGCAAGCATGCATGCAAGCAGGCATGCAAGCAGGCAAGCAAGCATGCAAGCAAGTGTGCAAGCAAGCATGCATGCAAGTAAGCACCCATGCAAGCAAGCATGCAAGCATGCATGCAAGCAAGCGTGCAAGCAAGCATGCATGCAAGTAAGCACCCATGCAAGCAAGCATGCAAGCATGCATGAAAGCAAGTATGCAATCAAGCATGCAAAGCAAGGACTCAAGCAAGCATGCAAGCCAGCCCCCGCATTGCCCCGATGCCTTAATTTTTCTGAACCTGTAAATATTGCAGGATTTTTATAAAACAAACCTAACCTAACCTATAATACATCCTGTCCTAAAATACATCCTAAATAGCTTTTGCCCGCGACATCGTACGCGCTAAGATGTAAAATGAAAAAATAAGCTTTTTCCCGTTCCCGTGGAAATTTTGGGGAGTGCTTTCGGAGCACACTTAAAGCCTTTAAAGAAACACACGTTATAAATGTTAAGTCTCTTTCTTCCGCTGTTTCGTCTGGAAACGTAAAATCCGGTTTTTTCCCGTCCCTGTGGGCGTTTCGGAAAATCCTTTCTTAGTGTTCCCCTACACTCCCGAATAAACCTACGTGACAAATTTCAACTTTCCGCCGCTTTTCGTTTTTCCCGTTTCCGTAAGAATTTCGCCAAATAAAGCATTTCCCGAATATCTTACGGGAACGAAGAAGAAGAATTTTGGGAAATTATCTCATAATGCTCCTCTACACTCCCCAAGGAACCCACTTGCCAAATTTCAGCTTTCTACGACCAGTAAAACGTAAAATCCTGTTTTTTTCCCGTTCCCGTGGGAATTTTGGAAAGTACTCTCTTAATGCTCCTCTACACTCCCGAAGCAACCTACATGCCGAATTTCAGCTTTCTGCAACCAGAAAACGAAAAGTCCAGTTTTTCCCGTTCCCGTGGGAATTTCGGGACATCCTTTTGTAGCGCTCCCCTACACTCCCCAAGGGAAATTGAAGGCCAAATTTCAATTTTATACGACCAGTAAAACGAAAAATCGATCCCGTAGAACTGAATACATAAATCCCGTTTTTATCCCGTGGGAATTTCCAAAAAGCATTAGAACTTTATTTTACTATTATAATCACCTACTTCTATGCCAAATTTGAAGAGTGTAGTAATTATAGTTCATAGGATTTCGTTAAACTGAATATATAAATCCTGTTTTTTTCCTTATCCCGTGGGAATTTCCAAAAATCCTGAAATTAGTTTCTTAGTTTTGTAATCACCTACTTTTGTATCAAATTTGAAGAGTCTACTTATTATAGTTACTGTGATAGCGTCACTCCGAATCGAATATATAATTCCCGTTTTTTCCTTATCCCGTGGGAATTTCCAAAAATCCTTTCTTAGCGGATGCCTACGTCATAAGATCCACCTGCATGCCAAATTTCAGCCCGATTCGTCCAGTGGTTTGGGCTGTGCGTTGATAGATCACTATGTCAGTCAGTCAGTCAGTCAGTCAGTCAGTCAGTCAGTCAGTCAGTCAGTCAGTCAGTCAGTCAGTCAGTCACCTTTGAATTATATATATATAGACTAGTATTTCGCGTGGGGGCCGCGGGCCCCAAGGGCCCCGCGGAGGTCCCGTGCGTTCCTGTTTAGTTTAAATAATCCTAACTTTTTTTTTACTATATACTTTGGCCGCCTTTTTGAAACCGCCACCTTTGAAACAGTGATTCATACCCTACCGTCCTGTTTTTTTCAAATATTTCTAATCTATTTTTACTTTACTCTTTGGCCACCATCTTGGGAAAAGCATTTCGCATGGGGCCGCGGGCCCCGCGGGACCCGCGGAGTATACCCTGCTAGCCTGTTTTTTTTTTCAAGTATTCCTAATCTTTTTTACTTTATTCTTTGGCCGCCATCTTTGGAAAAGCATTTCGCATGGGGGCCGCGGGCCCCACGGGACCCGCGGAGGGTAACCTACCACCCTGTTTTTTTCAAATATTTCTAACCTATTTTACTTTATTCTTTGGCTGCCATCTTAGGGACAGCATTTCGCATGGGGCCGCGGGCCCCACGGGACCCGCGGAGGGTTCCCTACCACCCTGTTTTTGTTTTCAAATATTTCTATAATTTTTTACTATAATCTTCGGCCGCCATTTTGTATTCGCCATCTTAGAAAAAGTATTTCGCGTGGGGGCCGCGGAGGGTAGCCTACCATCCGGTTTTTTTTTTCAAAATTTTCTAACCATTTTTTTATTTTTATCTTTGGCCGCCACCTTGGAAAAAGTACTTCCTGTGGGGGCCGCGGACCCCGCGGGGCCCGCGGAGGATAACCTACCGCCCTATTTTTTTTCATATATTTCTAACCATTTTTACTTTAATCTTTGGCCGCCATTTTGAATCCACCACCTTGGAAAAAAATTAGGTTCATTAGATTACTCCTCCCGCCTAGAACGACACTTGATCGAGTACAACCCATCTATCTCAACTGGCCACTGAGATATTCGCGTTTCAATTTTGTATGGCGGCCATCTTGTTTTCGCAATTTTGAAATTTTTTTACCGGTTCGCCCATTGGCTGGCTGTTCTGAGCGACTTTAGTTCCGGGCAAACTCGATAGGGCAAGTCGTTGCGGAGAGCTGGCCCATGTCTCAAGTCGGTTTCCACCTTAAGGTTGGTTTTGTATTTTTTTTTGTACTTGTGATAAAATTTCTTATGCGATGGTGTATAAAGTCGAACCCTATTTCTAAAAGCTGCTATACAACACAAGTGAGTCTATGAGTCTGACATTACTTTGTATGGCGGCCATCTTGGAAAATGGCGGAACCAAAAAATAAAGTATGACGTTTGAATTTGTGGCCTTGAAGAGCCCAGGATGCAAAATTTCAATCGGGACGGACTCAAAAAAAATTTGGCCGCCATTTTGAATCCGCCATCTTGGAAAAAAAATTAAGTCATCAGATAACCACGCCCACCTTGAACAATATTTGGTCGAGCACCACCCACCTGTCGTGATTGGCCTCTGAGATATTTGCGTTTCAATTTTGTATGGCGGCCATCTTGTTTTCGCAATTTTGAAAAAAAAATACTGGTTTACCCATTGGCTGGCTGTTCTGAGCGACTTTTGTTCCGGGCAAACTCAATAAAGCAATTCATCGCGGAGAGCTGCCCCATGTGTTAGGTCAGTTTCCACATTCAGGTCAATTTTTCATTTTTTTCGTACTTATCATATAATTTTTGAAGCAAAAGTGTATAGAACCAAACCCTACCTCTGATGGGCTCTTCAAAACAACAGGTCAAATATCCAGAAATTAAATTGTATGGCGGCCATCTTGGAAAATGGCGGAATCGAAAAATAAAGTATGCCATTAGAATCTGTGGCCTTGAAGAGCCCCGGATGCAAAATTTCAACCGGATCGGAGTAAAAAAAAATTTGGACGCCATTTTGAATCCGCCATCTTGGAAAAAAAATTAAGTCATCAGATAACCACGCCCACCTTGAACAATATTTGGTCGAGCACCACCCACCTGTCGTGATTGGCCTCTGAGATATTTGCGTTTCAATTTTGTATGGCGGCCATCTTGTTTTCGCAATTTTGAAAAAAAAATACTGGTTTACCCATTGGCTGGCTGTTCTGAGCGACTTTAGTTCCAGGCAAACTCGATAGGTCGAGCCGTTGCGGAGAACCGCCCCATGTGTCAAGTCAATTTCCACGTTCAGGTCGATTTCGTATTTTTCTGGTGGTCGTGGAGTCATTTCTGATACGACGGTGTATAGAGTCGAGCCTTACCTCTTACGGGTTCTTCAAAACAGCATGTCAGTGAGTCAGTCAGTCAGTGGGTATTCAGCTATATATATTATAATAATAACTAGTATTTCGCGTGGGGGCCGCGGGCCCCAAGGGGCCCGCGGAGGGTCCCGTGCCACCCTGTTTTGTTTTAATAATCCTAACCTTTTTTATTTTATTCTTAGGCCGCAATTTCGAATCCGCCATCTTGTGAAAAGCGTTTCGCGGGACCCGCGGAGTCACCCTGCCACCCTGTTATTTATCAAATATTTCTGACCTTTTTTTACTTTATTCTTTGGCCGCAATTTCGAATCCGCCATCTCGGGAAAAGCGTTTCGCGTGGGGGCCGCGGGCCCCGCGGGACCCGCGGAGTCACCCTGCCACCCTGTTCTTTATCAAATATTTCTGACCTTTTTTTACTTTATTCTTTGGCCGCAATTCCGAATCCGCCATCTTGTGAAAAGCGTTTTGCGTGGGGGCCGCGGGCCCCGCGGGACCCGCGGAGTCACCCTGCCACCCTGTTTTTTTTTCAAATATTTCTGACCTTGTTTTACTTTATTCTTTGGCCGCAATTTCGAATCCGCCATCTTGGGAAAAGCGTTTCGCGCGGGGGCCGCGGGCCCCACGGGACCCGCGGAGGGTACCCTGCCAGCCTGCTTTTTTTTCAAATTTTTCCAGCTTTTTCTACTATATTCTTTGGCCGCCGTTTTGAAACCGCCACCTTGGGAAAAGTACTTCGCGTGTGGGCCGCGGGCCCCACGGGACCCGCGGAGGGTTTCCTGCTGGCCTGTTTTTCTTTTTCAAATATTTCTATACTTTATTACTATATTCATTGGCCGCCGTTTTGAAATCGCCACCTTGGAAAAAGTACTTCGCGTGGGTGCCGCGGACCCCACGGGGCCCGCGGAGGATAACCTATCACCCTATTTTTTTTCATATATTTCTAAACCTTTTTTACTTTAATCTTTGGCCGCCATTTTAAATCCACCACCTTGGAAAAAATTAGGTTCATTAGATTACTCCTCCCACCAAGAACGACACTTAGTCGAGTACTACCCATCTATCTCGACTTTCCACTGAGATATTCGCGTTTCAATTTGGTATGGCGGCCATCTTGTTTTCGCAATTTTGCAAAAAAATTACCGGTTCACCCATAGGCTGGCTGTTCTGAGCGACTTTAGTTCCGGGCAAACTCGATGGGGCAAGTCGTTGCGGAGAACTGGCCCATGTGTTAGGTCAGTTTCTATGTTCAGGACAGTTTTGCATTTTTTTGTTCTTGTGATAAAATTTCTTATGCGATGGTGTATAAAGTCGAACCCTATTCCTAAAAGTTGCTTTAGAACACAAGTGAGCCCATGAGTCTGACATTACTTTGTATGGCGGCCATCTTTGAAAATGGCGGAATCGAAAAATTAAGTATGGCGTTTGAATTTGTGGTCTCGAAGAGCCCCGGATGCAAAATTTCAATCGGATCGGAGTAAAAGAAACTTTGGCCGCCATTTTGAATCCGCCATTTTGGAAAAAAAATTAGGTTCATTTAATTACTCCGCTCACTTTGAACGATATTTGTTTGAGCACCACCCACCTGTTGCGACTGGCCTCTGAGATATTTGCGTTTCAATTTTGTATGGCGGCCATCTTGTTTTTGCAATTTTGAAAAAAAAATACCAGTGCACCTATTGGCTGGCTGTTCTGAGTGACTTTTGTTCCGGGCAAACTCGATAGGGCAAGTCGTTGCGGAGAGCTGGCCCATGTGTCAGGTCAGTTTCCACATTCAGGTCAATTTTGCTTTTTCTTTTACTTTTGATATATTGTTTGATACGATAGTGTATAAAGTCGAACCCCACCTCTTATGGGCTCTTCAAAACAACTGGTCAAAGTTACAGAAATTACTTTGTATGGCGGCCATCTTGGAAAATGGCGGAACCAAAAAATAAAGTATGCCATTTGAATCTGTGGCCTCAAAGAGCCCCGGATGCAAAATTTCAATCGGATCGGAGCAAAAAAAAATTTGGCCGCCATTTTGAATCCGCCATCTTGGAAAAAAAATTGCATAGTCAGATTTCCCCCTCAACCTTGAATGACATTTGGTCGAGCACCACCCACCTATCGCGACTGGCCTCTGAGATATTCGCGTTTCAATTTTGTATGGCGGCCATCTTGTTTTCGCCATTTTAAAAAAACTTTGACCGGCTCACCCATTGGCTGGCTGTTCTGAGCGACTTTAGTTCCGGGCAAACTGGATAGGTCGAGCCGTTGCGGAGAACCGCCCCATGTGTCAAGTCAATTTCCACGTTCAGGTCGATTTCGTATTTTTCTGGTACTCGTGGGAAAATTTCTGATACGATGGTGTATAGAGTGGAGCCCTACCTCTTCTGGGTTCTTCCAAACAACTCTGGGGTGAGTGAGTCAGTCAGTGAGTGGGTATTCAGCTATATATATTATAACTAGTATTTCGCGTGGGGGCCGCGGGCCCCAAGGGCCCCGCGGAGGTCCCGTGCCACCCTGTTTTGTTTAAATATCCTAATCTTTTTTTTTTTTCTATATACTTTGGCCGCCTTTTTAATCCGGCACCTTCGAAAAGTGATTCGTACTATACCGCCCTGTTTTTTTTTCAAATGTTTCTCACCTATTTCACTTT
This sequence comes from Pandemis corylana, assembly GCA_949127965.1. NCBI lineage: Eukaryota > Metazoa > Arthropoda > Insecta > Lepidoptera > Tortricidae > Pandemis > Pandemis corylana. Next base: position 5,644,997 of record OX421868.1, read on the forward strand.
ATTCTTTGGCCGCCATCTTTGGAAAAGCATTTTGCATGGAGGCCGCGGGCCCCACGGGACCCGCGGAGGGTACCCTACCGTCCTGTTATTTTTTCAAAATTTTCTAACCTATTTTTACTTTATTTTTTGGCCGCCATCTTGGGAAAAGCATTTCGCATGGGGGCCGCGAGCCCCACGGGACCCGCGGAGGGTACCCTACCGTCCTGATTTTTTTTAAAAAATTTCTAACCTATTTTTACTTTATTCTTTGGCCGCCATCTTGGGAAAAGCATTTCGCATGGGAGCCGCGGGCCCCACGGGACCCGCGGAGGGTACCCTACCGTCCTGTTATTTTTTCAAAAATTTCTAACCTAGTTTTACTTTATTTTTTGGCCGCCATCTTGGGAAAAGCATTTCGCATGGGGGCCGCGGGCCCCACGGGACCCGCGGAGGGTACCCTACCGTCCTGTTTTTTTTTCAAAAATTTCTAACCTATTTTTACTTTATTCTTTGGCCGCCATCTTGGGAAAAGCATTTCGCATGGGGGCCGCGGGCCCCACGGGACCCGCGGAGGACACCCTACCGTCCTGTTTTTTGTTCCAAAAATTCTAACCTATTTTTATTTTATTCTTTGGCCGCCATCTTGGGAAAAGCATTTCGCATGGGGCCGCGGGCCCCGCGGGACCCGCGGAGGATACCCTGCCAGCCTGTATTTTTTTCAATTTTTTCCAGACTTTTCTACTATATTCTTTGGCCGCCGTTTTGAACCGCCACCTTGCAAAAAATTAGGTTCATTAGATTACTCTTTGCACCTAGAACGACACTTGGTCGAGCACAACCCATCTATCTCTACTGGCCACAGATATCCGCGTTTCAATTTTGTATGGCGGCCATTTTGTTTTAGCAATTTTGTAAAAAAAATACCGGTTCACCCAAAGGCTGGCTGTTCTGAGCGACTTTAGTTTCGGGCAAACTCGATAGGGCAAGTCGTTGCGGAGAACTGGCCCATGTGTCAGGTCAGTTTCCACGTTCAGGACAGTTTTGCATTTTTTTTGTACTTGTAATAAAATTTCTTATGCGATGGTGTATAAGGTCGAACCCTATTCCTAAAAGCTGCTATACAACACAAGTGAGTCTATGAGTCTGACATTACTTTGTATGGCGGCCATCTTGGAAAATGGCGGAATCGAAAAATTAATTATGCCGTTTGGATATGTGGCCTCAAACAGCCCCGGATGCAAAATTTCAATCGGATCGGAGTAAAAGAAACTTTGGCCGCCATTTTGAATCCGCCATTTTGGAAAAAAAATTAGGTTCATTTAATTACTCCGCTCACTTTGAACGATATTTGTTTGAGCACCACCCACCTGTTGCGACTGGCCTCTGAGATATTTGCGTTTCAATTTTGTATGGCGGCCATTTTGTTTTTGCAATTTTGAAAAAAAAATACTGGTTCACCTATTGGCTGGCTGTTCTGAGTGACTTTTGTTCGGGGCAAACTCGATAGGGCAAGTCGTTTCGGAGAGCTGGCCAATGTGTCAAGTCAGTTTCCACGTTCAGGTCGATTTTTCATTTTTTAGGTACTTATCATAAAATTTACAAAGCGATAGTGTATAGAGCCGAACCCCACCTCTTATGGGTTCCTCAAAACAACAGATCAAAGATACAGAAATTACTTTGTATGGCGGCCATCTTGGAAAATGGCGGAACCGAAAAATAAAGTATGCTATTTGAATCTGTGGCCCTAAAGATCCCCGGATGCAAAATTTCAATCGGATCGGAGCAAAAAAAAATTTGGCCGCCATTTTGAATCCGCCATCTTGGAAAAAAAATTGCATAGTCAGATTTCCCCCTCAACTCTGAATGACATTTGGTCGAGCACCACCCATCTATCGCGACTGGCCTCTGAGATATTCGCGTTTCAATTTTGTATGGCGGCCATCTTGTTTTCGCCATTTTGAAAAAACTTTGACCGGCTCACCCATTGGCTGGCTGTTCTGAGCGACTTTAGTTCCGGGCAAACTCGATAGGTCGACCCGTTGCGGAGAACCGCCCCATGTGTCAAGTCAATTTCCACGTTCAGGTCGATTTCGTATTTTTCTGGTACTCGGGCAAGCATTTTTGATACGACAAAGTATAGAGTCGAACCCCACCTCTTACCGGTTCCTCCAAACAACTCTGGGGTGAGTCAGTCAGTCAGTCAGTCAGTGAGTGGGTATTCAGCTATATATATTATAATAACTAGTATTTCGCGTGGGGGCCGCGGGCCCCGAGGGGCCCGCGGAGGGTCCCGTGCCACCCTGTTTTGTGTTAATAATCCTAATCTTTTTTACTTTATTCTTAGGCCACAATTTCGAATCCGCCATCTAGTGAAAAGCGTTTCGCGTGGGGGCCGCGGGCCCCGCGGGACCCGCGGAGTCACCCTGCCACCCTGTTATTTTTCAAATATTTCTGACCTTTTTTTACTTTATTCTTTGGCCGCAATTTCGAATCCGCCATCTCGGGAAAAGCGTTTCGCGTGAGGGCCGCGGGCCCCGCGGGACCCGCGGAGTCACCCTGCCACCCTGTTTTTCTTTCAAATATTTGTAACCTTTTTTAGTTTATTCTTTGGCCGCCATCTTGGGAACAGCATTTCGCATGAAGGCCGCGGGCCCCACGGGACCCGCGGAGGGTACCCTGCCAGCCTGCTTTTTTTTTCAAATTTTTCCAGCCTTTTCTACTATATTCTTTGGCCGCCGTTTTGAAACCGCCACCTTGGAAAAAGTACTTCGCGTGTGGGCCGCGGGCCCCACGGGACCCGCGGAGGGTTCCCTGCCACCCTGTTTTTTTTTCAAATATTTCTGACCTTTTTTTACTTTATTCTTTGGCCGCAATTTCTAATCCGCCATCTTGGGAAAAGCGTTTCGCGTGGGGGCCGCGGGCCCCGCGGGGCCCGCGGAGTCACCCTGCCACCCTGTTTTTCTTTCAAATATTTGTAACCTTTTTTAGTATATTCTTTGACCGCCATCTTGGGAACAGCATTTCGCATGGAGGCCGCGGGCCCCACGGGACCCGCGGAGGGTACCCTGCCAGCCTGCTTTTTTTTTTCAAAATTTTCCAAGCTTTTCTACTATATTCTTTGGCCGCCGTTTTGAAACCGCCACCTTGGAAAAAGTACTTCGCGTGTGGGCCGCGGGCCCCACGGGACCCGCGGAGGGTACCCTGCTAGCCTGTTTTTCTTTTTCAAATATTTCTTGCCTTTATTACTATATTCTTTGGCCGCCGTTTTGAAATCGCTACCTTGGAAAAAGTACTTCGCGTGGGTGCCGCGGACCCCGCGGGGCCCGCGGAGGATAACCTACCACCCTATTTTTTCTCATATACTTCTAAACCTTTTTTACTTTAATCTTTGGCCGCCATTTTGAATCCACCACCTTGGAAAAAATTAGGTTCATTAGATTACTCCTCCCACCTAGAACGACACTTGGTCGAGTACAATCCATCTATCTCGACTGGCCACTGAGATATTCGCGTTTCCATTTTGTATGGCGGCCATCTTGTTTTCGCAATTTTTAAAAAAAAATTACCGGTTCACCCATAGGCTGGCTGTTCTGAGCGACTTTAGTTCCGGGCAAACTCGATAGGGCAAGTCGTTGCGGAGAACTGGCCCATGTGTCAGGTCAGTTTCCACGTTCAGGACAGTTTTGCATTTTTTTTGTTCTTGTGATAAAATTTCTTATGCGATGGTGTATAAAGTCGAACCCTATTCCTAAAAGCTGCTTTACAACACAAGTGAGCCCATGAGTCTGACATTACTTTGTATGGCGGCCATCTTTGAAAATGGCGGAATCGAAAAATTAAGTATGGCGTTTTAATTTGTGGTCTTGAAGAGCCCCGGATGCAAAATTTCAATCGGATCGGAGTAAAAGAAACTTTGGCCGCCATTTTGAATCCGCCATTTTGGAAAAAAAAATAGGTTCATTAAATTACTCCGCTCACTTTGAACGATATTGGTTTGAGCACCACCCACCTGTTGCGACTGGCCTCTGAGATATTCGCGTTTCAATTTTGTATGGCGGCCATTTTGTTTTTGCAATTTTGAAAAAAAAATACTGGTTCACCTATTGGCTGGCTGTTCTGAGTGACTTTTGTTTCGGGCAAACTCGATAGGGCAAGTCGTTGCGGAGAGCTGGCCCATGTGTCAGGTCAGTTTCCACATTCAGGTCAATTTTTAATTTTTTGGTACTAAGCATGAAATTTCTAAAGCGACGGTGTATAGAATTGAACCCCATCTCTTATGGGCTCTTCAAAACAACAGGTCAAATATCCAGAAATTACATTGTATGGCGGCCATCTTGGAAAATGGCGGAATCGAAAAATAAAGTATGCAGTTAGAATCTGTGGCCTCGAACAGCCCCGGATGCAAAATTTGAATCGGATCGGAGCAAAAAAAAATTTGGCCGCCATTTTGAATCCGCCATCTTGGAAAAAAAATTGCATAGTCAGATTTCCCCCTCAACCCTGAATGACATTTGGTCGAGCACTACCCGTCTATCTCGACTGGCCTCTGAGATATTCGCGTTTCAATTTTGTATGGCGGCCATCTTGTTTTCGCCATTTTGAAAAATCTTGGACCGGCTCACCCATTGGCCGGCTGTTCTGAGCGACTTTAGTTCCGGGCAAACTCGATAGGTCGAGCCGTTGCGGAGAACCGCCCCATGTGTCAAGTCAATTTCCACGTTCAGGTCGATTTCGTATTTTTCTGGTAGTCGGGCAAGCATTTCTGATACAACAATGTATAGAGTCTAACCTCAACTCTTACAGGTTCCTCCAAACAACTCTGGGGTGAGTCAGTCAGTCAGTCAGTCAGTGAGTGGGTATTCAGCTATATATATTATAATAATAGACCGCACCGTGATTGTTTTTCTTTACTCGAAATGAGCAATGAATGAGTATGAGATCATAAATTTTAGAAATCAATGTCCCGCACGCGATCCACGGCCATGACCCACGTGAGGGTCACGTCTGATCCTTACCTGATTGAAGGTGGGCTGCAGCTCAAAGCAGTTCCGGAAGAGGTTGGCGCGCGCGAAGATATAGAGCCCGAGGCGAGCACGGGACGCGGCAACGATCAGCCGTCGAAGGTCCCGTACATGGCCCACGGCTTTGGTCCTCACGAGGGACACAAGCGCAATGTCATTTTGCTGGCCTTGATACTTGTCCACCGTCGTCACCTGAGATAGAGCAGAGCACTGATAAGTTGGGATACTAAAGGCCTGTTCCACCATCCTCTGTTAAGTACCTGATATCAGTGTCAGATTTATATGATGCCGCCTGTTAAGTAGCGCGGCTATCCGACCATAATTTTAAGTATTTTGTAAATAATAATAATATTATTTCATTCCGCCGCGCTCGCTCGCGTTGCGCCTGGGCGAGCGCGGGGAAAAGGGGCGCGGGGCGGGAGCTCGTACGAGGTGCGCGCATGCGCCCCTCGAGCCGCCGCGGCGGCAAGCTTCCCGCGCCACGCTGCGCGAGGCAGTCTGCGCCGCGCCATGATAGAGAGATTAGTGTTTTGTTCTCGTTGTATTAGACTTTCCCGTTTTTGTACCTACTTGTTTTTACCGTGTTTTACTGGACATTATAATTTCATTTATTAGTTTTTCCGTCTGTTTTACTTGAGTCAACCCCGCCCTTCCGTTACAAAACTGGTCCTTACGAGTTCGGATAGTGAAATAGACAGCCATGAGTGTTAACAGTGGAAAACGAGAAACACGTAGTGCAGCAAGAGCAAAATTAGCGAAATCGGTCGCTACAGACTCGGGATTGGAGACTCCGTCGGGCGCCGACATGTTGAAACACGTGTCGCCGCGACAGCCCGCGCGTGCCCCCTCGGTAGGTGGTCGCATTAGCGACCGCGGATTGGAGTTACTACCGTTAGAGATGGGGACGCCGGCATCGGAGCGTACCGTGCGCGCACGGAGCAACGCCACCCGCACGTCGAGACGCAGCCAAGCCGGCCTTGAAGCGCTACGAATACGCGCTGAGTACGAAGCGGAGCTCGAGGTGGCTAGGCTCAGAGAAAGCCTAATTAAAAAGAAGCTCGCTCTGGACATGGCGGAGCTGAAGGCACAAGAAGAGGAGGAGGAGGAGGAGGAGCGGGCCGACGCGGCGGCGAGTGTCACGAGCAGAGTATCGGTATCAGTGCGCGTGGCGCGCTGGCTCGAGGACACGCCCGCCGCGCAAGCGCTGCCGACCGCGCCGCCGGCCCAACAGCCGCTGCCGCCGCCGCCGCCCCAGGAGCCACTGCCGCCGCACCAGGAGCCGCTGCCGCCGCCGCCACCGCCGCCCCAGGAGCCGCCGCCGCCGAAGAGCCATGCTCTAACAGATATCGATCGGCTGGCAGAGGCCATCGGCAACCTGGGACAGAAGAGGCACGTGCCGCGGCAAGTACACGACATCCCCACGTATGACGGTAACGCCTCGGACTGGCTGAGCTTTGAGAAGGCCTACCGAAGTACGAGCGACATGCACAACTACACGCCGTATGAAAATATGGCGCGCCTCCGAGTGGCGCTCGTCGGCGAAGCCAGGGCCGCCGTCGGCGACCTGCTGAGGACTTCCTCCGACCCCGAGGAAGTCATGGAGGCGCTCAAGGACGAGTTCGGCCACCCCGCGCGCCTGTTAGAATGCGCAATAAAGAAGGTTCGAGATCTGCCTAAAATTAATGAAAATGGCCTAGAAATACGAAAGTTTACGACTACGGTAAGGAACTGCGTTTCGGTGTTGAAAAGTATACGGGCCGACGGGTACATAAACAACCCACAGTTGGTGAGTGAACTGTTAGCGAAATTAACACCATATCAACGCGCGCAGTACGGTGAATTTGCGATGCGTTTGGACAAAGATAGTGGCGTTGATTTAAGGGTGAGTCCAAATCTGAAGATTTTAGTAGATTTCCTCGGCCAACTTACACGCGGTTCGTCATATTACGCGCCCATAGCGGTGAGCGCAAGCGCGAGCGGCCCCCACCGAGCCGCGGCCGCTGAGCGCGAGCGCCGCCCGCCGACGGCTGCCCGTCGCGATAAGGCTGTGGCCTCAGTGCGCGCGAGCGGGCCCACTCATCGTGTACATACTCAAGTGGAAAATATCGCTACCGTTTCTAATACTGAGAACAGTAATAAAATCGCGTGTGCGAAGTGTAAGGCGGACCATAAATTAAATGAGTGTAGTGTGTTTAAAAGCATGTCTATTGATGAACGTTGGGACTTTGTTAAACAGACCAGACTATGTTTTAAGTGCATTTTAAAAACTCATTCGAGCAGGTATTGTCGTGCGAAGCGTTGTAGTAAGTGTAATTATTCACACCACGAGTTACTACACAAGGACTCTGAAAACGCTACGTCGCCCGCGGTGGGACCCCACCCTAACTTGCCGCCGTCGGCACTCGCGTCGCCCGAGTCGGTGTCGGCGAAATATGAAACTTTGACGAACGTCGGAGAGTGTCGTGCGCGCGCGTTATTAAAAGTGTTACCAGTGACAATTGTGACGAGTGCCGGTGTTAAACAATTTACGTACGCACTTTTAGACGACGGCGCGACGGTTTCGATATTAGACGATAAACTCGCGAGCGATATCGATGGACCTATAGTGCCGCTTAGGTTAATGACGGCGCGCGGACAGTGTGTGACTGACAATAACTCGCGAAGTGTGAGAGTGGTGGTACGCGGCCCGAACGGTGACAGTCACGACATCTCAGTGCGCACCATGCGCAACATCGACTTGCCGTCGCAGACGCTGCCGGCGCGCGTCCTCGCAGACAACGCTCACCTGCGGGACCTGGATTGCAGAGAGATGAGGGAGGCGAAACCCATGCTGTTGCTGGGGCAGGACAACTGGAGGCTCATCGTCAGCAGAGATATCCGACAAGGTAAATCCGGTCGTCCGGTGGCTTCGCTTACTAGTCTAGGTTGGGTGGTCCACGGCCCGCTGGGGGGAGGGCTTGGTGGCAGCGAACTCGAGTCCGCTAACTGCATGTCCGCGCTTGACGAGTTACACGAGTTAGTCAGGGCCCAGTTCGAGCTTGAGGCCATAGGTATTTCGAATGTTTTACGTACTAACTCGAATTCGGAACGTGCTTTAGAAATATTAAATAAAACATGTCGCCGCGTGTCAGATGACGCCCAGCAGTGGGAAGTGGGCTTGTTATGGGCTCGTGACCATGTAGAAATGCCTGATAATTACGAGTACGCGCGTAGACGTCTTGCCGGAATTGAGAGGAAAATGGATCGGGATTCTAAATTTGCCGCCGACTATACAAAGCAAGTGGATAGATTGTTAGACCAGGGTTACGCGCGAAAAGTTGACGGCATTAGGGCCACTCCTGTATGGTACCTTCCGCACTTCGGTGTCACGAACCCAAACAAGCCCGGCAAGTTGCGTCTTGTCTTTGATGCCGCCGCTGCCTGCCAGGGCGTGTCGCTGAATAGTTACCTACTCAGTGGACCCGAGTTAATGAATTCTTTGTTCGGTGTATTGATTAAATTCAGATCGGGTAGAATAGCTTTTACCGCCGATATTGCTGACATGTTCATGCGTGTTAAAATTTGCGACATCGATCAGGGGGCTCAGCTGTTTTTGTGGCGCGGTCAAGATAGGGTCAATGAACCTGCGATTTACGTTATGAACGTTTTGATTTTTGGCGCGGCCAGTAGTCCCACTTCGGCGATTTATGTGTTAAATAAAAACGCGGAAGAGTTCACAATAACGCACCCCGCGGCGGTAGAAGCTATTAAAAACAAACATTACGTTGACGACTATTTAGATAGCGTAGACTCCATAGACACGGCTCAACAGCTGATCGCAGACGTCACCCATATACACCGAGCCGGTGGTTTTGATATCAGGGGGTGGGTGACAAATTCACCTGAATTAACCTTAAAGCTGCCATCTGTTGTGCCGGGTCAAGTAAAATTGGACAAGTCTGAGAACGAGCGCACGTTAGGTATGATCTGGTGTCCGTCAAGCGACTGTATGAAATTTGACCTGTCGTTTAAACGCTTGCCTACGGAATTAGTTGAAGGACAGATCAAACCTACCAAGCGTCAGTTTCTTAAATTTATTATGAGCATCTTTGATCCCCTCGGGCTGGTATACCCGTGTGTTATACAGTCGCGAGTCATCATGCAGCGCATATGGCAGTCCGGCATTTTGTGGGACGAGGAGATCAAAGACGCTGAGGCTAGTATCTGGTTTGAATGGCTTAGTAAATTGAAGGGTCTAGCCAATGTAGCAGTGCCACGGTGGTACAGCCTACAACCGTCCGCGGCGATAGACCTCCACGTCTTCGGGGACGCGAGCGAAAAGGCGTATGCTGCTGTAGGGTATCTGGTAGGCACGGATAGTGACGGCAATAGGGTGTGTAGTATGGTCGCGGGGAAGGCCAGAGTGGCTCCCGCGAAGGTAGTGTCCATCCCGCGTCTAGAGCTGCAGGCCGCGGTATTGGCATCTAGATTGGCCATAACTATAAAATCCGAAGTTGTTTTCGCTGTCACCAACCTGTACCTCTGGACTGATTCGAAGACAGTCCTTATGTGGATTAATTCCGATGCGCGTGACTACCAAAAATACGTTTCACATAGGTTGGCCGAAATCGATAACTTGAGTAAGCGAAGCAACTGGCACTGGGTGCCTTCAGAGTCGAATCCTGCTGATGAGGCAACCAGGATGGACTGGCCTAACGACAGAGGCATGTGGCTTTCGGGTCCCCCTTTTCTTTGTGATCCACAGGTGCCGTGGCCGAGCTGGAGCCGTGACGAGACCACCGCTGATGATCCGGAGCGCCTGGAGAGGGCGCAAGTGGCGGCCGAGCACAGCCAGCCTCTCATCGACGTGGCACGCTACTCCACGTGGACGCGAGCTCTGCGTGTCACTGCGCGCGTGCTTGCCTTCATATGCGCATGCCGAACCCAACAGAAGACAACGAGGTGGCGCCACAGCGAGATTACCATGGCAACACTGCGAGAGGCCGAGCGGGTTCTACTGAAGCAATCGCAGGCTCGTTCCTTTCCTGAGGAGCTGAGCGCGCTACGGACTGGGCGTCCACTGCCTAAGTCTACGCGTTTGCTGAAACTCGATCCCATGGTCTACGAGGACGAGCTGCTTCGTGTCAGGGGTCGTCTTGGGGCTTCTACTGAACTGTCTTTCGATGAGAGGCACCCCATTATTCTCGACGGCAGCTGCTCCATCGCACGGCTGCTGGTGCAGCACTATCATGCACGTGCTCTACACGCCAACCACGAGACTGTCGTCAACAACCTGCGAGAGAGATATTGGGTGACCTGCGTCCGGCCTACTGTGAAGGCTGTCGTTGCGCGCTGCCAGCATTGCCGTGTGCAGCGCGCGCGGCCTAATCCACCAAAGATGGGCGACCTGCCGCTCATCAGGCTGACCACGACGAGACGAGGCTTCATAAACTGCGGGATCGACTATTTTGGACCCATCGACATCACGATTGGACGCCGCCGTGAGAAACGGTGGGGGGTGCTGTTTACCTGCCTGGCCACGCGCGCCGTCCACCTCGAGTTGGCTGCCTCGCTCAGCAGCGACTCAGCGATACTTGCCTTGCGCCGCTTGATAGCGCGCCGCGGGCAACCAGCGACGATCTCCAGCGACTGCGGGACAAACTTTGTTGGCGCAAACAAGGAGCTGCGCGCCGCGCTACGAACCCTTAACACCGAACGGCTTCAAGGTGAGGCTTTGGCGAAGGGCATCGAGTGGCGCTTTAATCCGCCTGCAGCCCCACACATGGGCGGCGCGTGGGAGCGGTTGGTCCGTTCTCTGAAGAATGCTCTTCGCGCCATACTGAAGGAGCGAGCGCCATCTGAAGAGGTTCTTCACACTGCCCTGTTGGAAGCTGAGCTGGTCGTGAACAGCCGCCCGCTCGCCTACGTCGCGACCGATCATGACGAACCAGTGGTGCTGACGCCGAACCATCTACTGCTTGGGACAGCGACGGGAGAGACACGCATGACGACCTATGATCCCTCTGATGTTGACGCTCGCCGCCAATGGAAGAAGGCGAATGCGCTGGCTGAGATGTTCTGGCGGCGGTGGACCAGAGAGTACCTACCCACCCTTCAGCGACGACAGAAGTGGACAACGGCTACGGACTCTGTTAAAGTAGGTGATGTAGTGGTGTTGTGTGACGGCAGACAGCCGCGTAATGTGTGGCCCCGTGGCATAATTACCAAAGTGTTTCCGGGCAGTGATGGTCATGTGCGTGTGGTAGATTTAAGAACGACCTCTGGGACGCTGCGTCGTCCCGTTGCTCGGATAGCCGTGCTACCTACGGACGGTACATTTGTCGATGGAAACCTCCAACTGGGGGGTGGTAATGTTAAGTAGCGCGGCTATCCGACCATAATTTTAAGTATTTTGTAAATAATAATAATATTATTTCATTCCGCCGCGCTCGCTCGCGTTGCGCCTGGGCGAGCGCGGGGAAAAGGGGCGCGGGGCGGGAGCTCGTACGAGGTGCGCGCATGCGCCCCTCGAGCCGCCGCGGCGGCAAGCTTCCCGCGCCACGCTGCGCGAGGCAGTCTGCGCCGCGCCATGATAGAGAGATTAGTGTTTTGTTCTCGTTGTATTAGACTTTCCCGTTTTTGTACCTACTTGTTTTTACCGTGTTTTACTGGACATTATAATTTCATTTATTAGTTTTTCCGTCTGTTTTACTTGAGTCAACCCCGCCCTTCCGTTACACCGCCTCTGTCTGTGTCGTAGTAATAAATAGAGACGGCACCATAGATACCTGAGACTCAAGATATCTGGAACTGAAGAGTGGTGGAGCAGGCTCTAAAAGTATAGTATTGCAACTCTGTAAGGTAGACTATAGGCGGTCTAATCTCTTACAATTGATCTCTACGAGATGCCCATCTAGATATAGAAATGTGTGTTAACATGTGTGGGGGAAAAAAATGAATCGAAAAGTGCACATAAGGTCCGTTTCAATAAGGAAGGTGACCCACTAGTTCGTTTGTCTGGCCTCTCTAACATAAAAAAAAGGAAGGTACGGCTGACAGATCCATAGAATGTAACGACCGCGCTCCACCATTTGGCGACCCCTGCCATAGAGTAACACAAATCAGTGAAATTAAATGAAAACCGGCTACAGGCTTCTGTTCAGTTTGGTCTCACTTAAGCAGACACAATTTATTTCAATTTCTTTCAGACATGCCAGTCGCGGTCATGACACTTGTCTAAATGAGAAGATGGTTTTTTTCCAGGCAATTGGTCATTGTCCAAAATAGGTATGCAATTGAGATTCTTGGGAGACATGTTCATCACTCGTCAAATTAGACAATTGTAATCGCGATAGTCAGCTGTAATTAACTAAAAGAGCTCATGCAGCTAAGTATGTATAAGGACGCCACACCGCTTCCAAAAGCATTTCTTTTATTTCTTCTTAAAAATTTAAATTATTAAAACGACGGAGACATAAATGTCATAATAAATATACGACTAAGTAGACACGTGGTATCCAATACGAGAGGTTTTAATTTTAATGCCTAATTTGATTATTTTTCTTACTTGGACGCAAATAATTTAATTATTTCGTAGAATAGATAAAAATCTTATTTAATAAATGTCGAATGTTTATCCTGAATATTAATGGCAGAATTAATAATGACTACCTTTATAATTCCGAGAATTTTGTTTACTTGGTCAGAGGTTAATTAAATCTACTTAAATTACCCCCCACCGATTTAAGCCGTCATTAGTCTGCATTTTGTATAATTCAAGGAAATAGGTAAGTTCTAAAAGCGATTGTAAATGGCGTCATCAGTAAAATTCACAATGAGGTGTGACCACGTTGCGATATCTGTAATTTTATTTACGATTGGTAATAATTTTACGATTGTCATGATAATTGCCGTCGTGGCAACTGACGTGACATGTATATCCAATATCTACTAAGTTAAATCGACCAAGTTAGTCGACAGCGTAATATAAATAATGTGTATGTGTACAAGTTTTTCGAAAACGTTTTGACATATAATTAAGGATCAAACGAACTTACCAAGTGAAGTTCGATCACAATTATGTGAGCAGCTTCATTCGACGCGATTTAGGGTTTAACATAATGTAGTAGCGCCCCCACGCATTAGCCTTGCACGGATATTTTAAAGTTTGTTTTTTTTTTTTTTTTTTTTTTACTGGCAACATTTCATCTATCCTATCCCTATACCCTCTATCCCCACCCACTCCGGCCGTCTCTGGCAGTTGGCCGTCTATTTTGAATCATTTTGTTTATAGCTGAATTTATAGTTAGAGCTTATTTCGCTACGCAAACTAGGTTTGTTAGGGTAGGGTAGTTTTAGTAATATTACTTCAATTCTTGTAATTATTGAGGGTGGGTTGTAATAAATCGCGTCGAATGAAGCTGCTCACATAATTGTGATCGAACTTCACTTGGTAAGTTCGTTTGATCCTTAATTATGTTTCGCAGCTTCATTCTTTGCGATTTAGGGTTTAACATAATGTAGGATGTTCAGAGCAAAAGTTGCGAAATAAGTCGTAAGAAATGAGGGATGGTTCCGGAGATTTGCAGTTTGGTAAGTATTATATTATAATAATAATAAAATAACTTTGTTTTCTATGTTATTTATTTCTCATAATCATCATTTTTATTTAACAATTTATTAACTTATTTATTACAGATCGACTGCGGAAGAAAGAAGCATTTCGGCGAATTGGTTACAATCACTTACAATTTCCTTATTATAAAATTTCGCAAAAACACAAGAAGAATCGCTCCAGCCTGCTGTTTTGCGAATTACATCAAGACTTACACCGAGTCTATTGGCTGTAGACGTAGCCGCATGACGAGTGCTGTGTGCAGTGAATATTGTAGTGTCTATACCACTGCTACAAAGTGTGTCTTTTATCCAGTGACTTAATCGTTGTGCGGTGATTTTTGCGTGTGGTTTTTTATAACTAATAAAAAGGTAATCTTCGTTTATATTTCGAATTGTCTTTGTTTTATTTATATACATGTGTATACATCTAGCTGGGCAAATCTCTGGACGATCATTAAAATAAGGAAGTCTTAAAAGTGGTTGTAAAGAATTAGGCCTGGATGTTTTTACTAAATCAGGTATTTTGATTATGATTTCAGTGGTTTGCATAATTATATTGCTTAACCTTATGAGTGAAAAGGTTTGTACCCGGTGAGCCGATACTAAGGCTAATAGAGTAATAGTTTTTTTGGAAAGAGTTTCTAGATTAAGGTCTTCGTTCGGCCATAGTTGAGCGAGAAAATTGAGAACAATATTTGGATCCCATGTCAAATTATATTTTGGAGCGGTGGGCCTTAATCTAAAAACTCCTTTCATAAAACGCTTAATTCGGTCGTCATCTAATGTGTTTCCTAATAATAGTGACAAGGCAGACTTATAGCTATTTAAAGTTCCATATTTTGCCCCTAAATCGAAAACTTCGGTTAAAAAATTAATCACAATAGGCACAGAAGCTTTTTCATGATTATACCCGTATTTTTTACAATAGTTTAACCAAGCTTTTATACAAACATTATATTGTTTATAAGTGTTTTCGGATAGTGATGACAACATTATCTCAACGGACCTCGGGGACAGCGATTTATTTAATAGCGCTTGCCTGACAGTTTCGCGGCAACCAGCGTTAGTGTTTTGTGTAAGTTGTGCGTTGATCTGAAAGGAGATTTTAATAAATGGATACTGGGGTTAAAGTAGATGCATTCTGAGACGGTTAATTTATGAAATAACGGAAACCAGGGTTGAGTTGGCCAATTCGGAACAATAACGATACCCTCAGCTTTATCATTTATTATTTTTTGGATCATTTTTAAAATCAAGGCAAATGGAGGAAAGGCGTAAAAGTTTAATGTGGTCCATGATATTGTGAAAGCGTCTACAATCCACGCGTCGGGGTCAATTTTCCACGTAACGTAAATTGGACATTTGGCATTTGAACGACTTGCAAATAAATCTACTTTTGGAATGCCTAATGTTTGTTTTACCTCTTCAAAAGCGTAATCACCTAGTTCCCATTCGGTGTCCTGGAATTTTTTGCGAGATAATTCGTCAGCTTTGTCATTGTCTTTTGTATTTATATATGAAGCAAAAACTATTATTTTACGCCTTTCACACCACTGCCACAACTCTCTTGCAATTATATTAAGATGATCAAATTGGACACTCCCCATTCTATTGATGCATGAGATAGCGGTCATATTGTCGATACGTAATAGTAATTCACAATTTTCCATGTTACATGCAAATACCTTCAATGCAAAAAATGCAGCTTTTAGTTCTAGTTCATTAATGTGACAGTGTTTTTCCTCGTCTTTCCAATAACCGTAGGCTTTATTACCATTGTTGTAAGCTCCCCAACCGGTGGTGGACGCATCGGAAAATATGACAGTTTTAAATTGATTAGATCTTAAAGGGTTACACGCATGGTCAATGTGTTGAATCCACCATTGCATATCCACTTTTAAGTCTTTAGGAATTGAGATCATCGAATTGTAACTAGAATTTTGAAGTAAACACAAATATTTTTGGCGTTCAAACAGCTTTGTATATAACCAGGAAAATTGTATAGCTGGGCATGCGGACACTAAAAGGCCTATTAATCTTGCAAATTCGCGTAATTTACACCTGACAGTCTTAACAAATGTCAATAAAATATCTTTGATTTTTACTCTTTTCGTATCTGGTAATTTGAGAAGCATGTACTTGGAATCAAAGACAAACCCCAAAAATTTACATTCTGTTTTTGGAATTAAGCAGCTTTTGTCGTAGTTAACAATGAACCCTAGGTTTTCAAAGCATTCCTTCGTAAAGGTAACGTTCCTCTTGCATTCATTATATGTTCTTCCTATGCATAAGGTATCATCTAAGTAGCAACATGATAAATAGTCGTTAGATCTAAGGTATTCATAAACTGGTTTTAAAATTTTAGTAAAAACATATGGTGCGGTACTTAAACCAAACGGTAAACAATTAAACTCGTATAGAACGTCATTAAACATAAAGCGGAGATATTTTTTATGAGATTCAAAAATCGGAATTAGGAAATAGGCATCCTTTAAATCAATTGTTGCCATAAAGCAATCTTGAGTTACTAATTTTGAAGCGGTTCTATAATCTTCCATTTTGAAGTGAGTAGTTTGGACAAATTTATTAAGGCCTTTTAAATTTAAGATGAATCGTTTTTCACCGTTTGGTTTAGGTACTAAAAATACACTCGATATAAATTCTTGTGGGTGATGATCGCAGATTGAAATGGCATTTATTTCCAGTAGGTTTTTAATTGATTTATTGAATTCACTAAGTTCTTGTTCTGATTTAGAGTAAACCTGAGGACAATTATTGTCATTAATTGGGGGAGATAAAAAGGGAATTTTATATCCTTGTGTCCATTCTATAATTGTAGGGTCTTGTGTAATTTCTGCCCAATTTTGGGTGAAGTACTGTAAACGCCCCGCATATTTTACCTCGTGTTCAGTTACCGACGGTAGGGTCTCCGGGGTGGCGAGCGAGGCCGGTCCGCGCGGTAGTGCGCGGTGCTCGGCCGGTTCACTGCTGGTGCTGGGCGAGCCCTCGCTGCGTCGGGCTTGGTCTGGTTCGGGGGTTTTCGATACGGGGCTTTGAAGTTTAAATTACTTTTTTGATTTTTGTTACTGGTTGCAAAGTTATTTTTGTTAAACTGGCGATACGCTGGCTTTGGAGTATTTTTTAATGTGTCGCCTGATTTTTGAATATTTTGTGCGGCTTTAACTTTATCAGACACATTATCTCCGAATAAAAATTTATCTCTCTCCGTATTGATCAGCGCATCCTTCAATTTGGTATTTATGGCTGAAATTATGAACTGTCTTCTTGTTCTGGTCTCTGAAAAGTGGCTATCACATAATATACGACAGGCGTCACTTATTGGCTTTAGAATATCTTGAGGTGATGAATTTTTCGTGATGATTAGCTCGGTTGCCTGAGCCAGCGCCGCTAAGGCAGATCCTACTTGTTTTTGCCGAAGCATCAAGGACGAGTCTCTTTTAACCAGATACTCTGGCAGTGCTGCTTTCGCTTCTGGGTTAAGGATTGGAGCAATTAACAGTTGACAATTACTGGGTATAAGGTATTCTTCTATAATTTTATCTTTTACCTCTTTTTTTAATCCTTTCGTCAATATCTCCTTCCATCTGCTGGCGATATCTTTATGGATACTTTTTCCTAAGGGAGTGTCTGGCTTTGGGGCATCGCCTAGAAGTTTGAGTATCTCTTCGTCCAGTTCTACATCCTCGGGTGAAGAGGATGTTGTTCCGTCAGTCTCACCAAAAGGCAGGTCTGGTGCCGACGATGGGCCTGGTTGTGGAGAAGCAGGCCGTGGTGAAGCTTGGGCTCGATGGTCAGGAGATGGCTGGGCTTCACGAGATGGTCCAGGTTGAGGCGATGAATGCCGGCTCGGTGGATTGGAAGATGGCGTGTTTTGTTCGTCGTCTTCCACGCGATTGGCGGTGTCGTCTGCAAAGAACATTTCGTTCTTAGTGTACTCAGCTAAAAAGTTAGCTAGTATAACGTAACAGAGATAACCCAAATTTAGTTAACTCGCATTACATGGTTATGCATTAAAAGCATGTTTCTTAGGGTAGTTATGTTTTTTAAATTACTTTTATGCGACAGAGGTAACCCGTAACAGTATCTCGCATCGCAAGCTTACAAGCTTTTAGTAACATTAGCAGCTTAATTTAGCAGTTAATAAGACATTCTTGAAAACTTACTTTCGCTTTCGCTGCTTGAAGAATCCAGAACTCTTATACGACGGCGCGATTTATTCTTCAGCATGGCTTCTAATTTTTGAATTTTATTTTGAAGGTCATGTTCGTTACTAGTGCTGTTCTTCCGTTTCCCCATTTTGAAGGTGCGCTCCGGTTGACGTGCGAAGGCTTGAGCACGGAAACGTTGAATGATTCAAAATAGACGGCCAACTGCCAGAGACGGCCGGAGTGGGTGGGGATAGAGGGTATAGGGATAGGATAGATGAAATGTTGCCAGTAAAAAAAAAAAAAAAAAAAAAAACAAACTTTAAAATATCCGTGCAAGGCTAATGCGTGGGGGCGCTACTACATTATGTTAAACCCTAAATCGCAAAGAATGAAGCTGCGAAACATAATGGACCAAATTAAAGTGACAGAACGTAAATTCTCGTAGCCATCGACATTAAAATTTAAAATAAGGCCTACGAAATATCAAAATCAAGATAGGCCTCGATAACACAGATATTGTCAACGCCTAGGTTAAACTCAAAGTCATGTTAGGGATTATTCTCAAAAATTACTGTTCGGCTATAATGCCTACTGTTACGGTGTCCATTATTAAAATTCATAATTAGCATATAGGGAAAAACAGTGTTATCTTTCAAAGTTAATTAAATATCTTGATTAAACCAGTAATTGGGGAAATAAATACAGAACGTTATTTTAAATATACTCTTAATTTAATTTAGTTTATCACTTGCGCAACTGTTAAACAAAATCGTTAGTCACTAGGCATTGAATGTTCAGTAGGTACCTACATAGATGCCCACAAACATTTATTTCTCATCTGTACTTAGAATAGTGACAAGGCACTTTAAAACTGTTAGATCAATTAAATTCTAGCATCTGCGAAACATAAATTTATTTAAAAATGCTGCTACCTCGCGTTGATGTATGCCATCTCTAAGATATGACCGCCATTTGTGTAAAAAAGTTAGTTTTAAAAATACCACCACTTTACCTGCCACTAAAGCAGCATTGTCGTATATTTTTACATTAGCCTGAGGCTGTCAAACTGTACTTATAAATTCATTAGTGATGCTTCGGAAGACACGTATGCATTCCATATTTTGCCAATCCATGAAGGGTATCTATTACCTTATGCGGTCTGCCGATAAGTGGGTTGTCGGCGCAGCGTTTGTCGATGACGTCTCGAATGAGATGCTTCTGTCCGTTGTAAGTGGTGAGTATAGAGATGCGTTCCGCGGGCCAGCCTATCAGACGCATGTACATAAACACTGCGACCACGTATTCCGCCTCCGCTAAGTTCTGAGGGAAGACGAGACAACGTTAAGTTCAGTGCTAGCTGCAAGGAAAAAAATGAATATTTGAGTTCATAATGTTATCAGGTCGTAACAAATGTTGGATAACACTTGACAATATTGTTTTTTTTAGGGAGGTATCAGTTAAGCGTATTACAAAAATGCTTCGGATATTTTTGACGACGGGATATGTTCATTATCATTAGTGTATGAGACAAGCCTCTTCCATGCAGCGCCACTGAATCTCGGCCGGGCATAGCTACACACTTGGTGGTATTGGCGAATTTATCATATTAGTAGTAGCAGGAGCTGCAGCAGAAGCAGCAGTATTAGCAGAAGCTGTTGTAGTAGTGGTAGCATTCGTAGTTGTTACTACTACTATTCGTCGAAGTTGTAGCAGCAGTCGTCAGAGTAGTAGCCTATCGTGTGTTAGAGTGTCCATTATTCCTTAGAGCTAGATCTAGAGACTTTTACAGACCTGGTAGAAGTAAGGGCTGGGCTCTGTCTCGCCGGCGCCGTTGAAGTCCTCAACGTTGACCAGCTGGAAGTCGTACCGCAGGCCGGCGTTGGCCGCGCGGTACTCCGGCAGCCGGGTCACGTGGCCCAGGTCGCCCAGCGCGCGGTACCGCCAGCGGTACAGGTTACATATGCTGCAACATGGACATATTGACTTAGGCTTATTGAAGTAGCTACGTTACACATTGCAATCCGCGAAAATTCAACTCGCTGAGTGTGACTACTAAAAATAGCTTAAGTGCGCATATTGTGGTCATTATAAACTCTTATTTGCCGTTAGTTGTTTTTGTCCGGGATTCATTTAATCATTGTATTAAACCATACTATACAGTGTAAAGAAACTAAATCTGGATATTTTACTAAAATTTCGTTTACATGGTTCATAATCTGCATTTACAATCTTCTTTCGCCTGAAAGTGGCTTTAGACTCGGCTACATAGTGGTCACAAAACTTCTGACCGAGACACTCACTCAAGACTTAAGTCATGGGCGGCGACCGTGCCTGTAGGATTGCAGATGTGTTCCCATCTTATAGGCCAAAGATGGAATACCTCATATGCCAGTAATGTTACCGGCTGTCTTACTTTCCACGACGGGACACGCGCTGCTGGCGGCAGGAATAGCGAGTAAGATATACCAATCAATCAGTACAGAAGTAAAGTGTCGCATTGAACAGGCCCGGCAGGCCTTTAGCAGGATGTCTCATCTTCTTTGTAACCGGAATATTAAGCTCTCCACTAGATGTCGCTTGGTACGATGTTACATATTTTCCGTTCTCCTGTATGGAGTGGAGGCTTGGACTTTAACCCAAACCATGTGCAAGAGGTTGGAGGCCTTCGAGATGTGGATATACAGAAGAATGTTGAAAATATCATGGACGGATCGAGTTAGAAACGAAACGGTTCTGCAAAGAATGAATAAAAGCTTGGAGCTAATAAAAACTGTCAAACATAAGAAGCTGACGTATTTGGGGCCTATAATGCGTAATGATAAGTACAGTCTGCTTCAGCTCATAATCCAGGGTAAAATACAGGGCCGCAGACCACCTGGCCGAAGACGTACCTCCTGGCTAAAAAATCTTAGAGACTGGTTCGGGATGAGCACCAGATCCCTGTTTCGAGCGGCCGTCTCCAAAGTAAAAATAGCTATAATGATCGCCGACCTCCGATAGGAGATGGCACCAGAAGAAGAAGATATACCAATCCGGGTGGTCCTACCACCAGTGGTAAATTGTTACATGACACATCGCATCTATTGTAAGAAACAGCCTTGAACTATGGCGTTGGTTAATTGCAGTGCATTGTCTAATTCCCGCTCAACCAATTGTGTTAAACGCTTAATATAGCTCTGTAGCTAAGAATAGGTTATGATATTTAGATGAACATAGCATCGGCTTAGGACCATAACAACAGACTAATCCACGCAACAAGGTCTCAGGGTACGCGTGCAGGCGTTAGTAAATCATCAAAAAATACATCAGAAAGGTACCCCATAAGAAAGGTTTTTTTTATTAATCTTTCTTGCAACTTTCAACTAATATTACTCCCTAGTGTTACTTATACTAATACGATAATTACTTCGTCAGGCAACAACGACCGGGCATATTTTTGTGGTTTACGAGTTTTCCTTGCCTAAAATAATTGTTATTTATACGACTATTTTACTTAAATCATACAGGGTAACGTTACTTCTGAAAAAAAAACCATCAAACATGGGTGTGGATTAAATACAATCCCATTAAATTACATGGAACGTTGTATGAATATCAAATGCTTACGACCTTTTAAATATTCATTGTTTACGTTTATACTTACAATAAATCAGTCAAAAAACGATTCAATAAAACGAACAGATTGGGTGGTCCCAACTCAATCAAATCAATCGAACCACGCAACAACAACCATGCAACAAAAAACCGGTCAAGTGCGAATCGAACTCTCGAACCGAGAGACCCGTACCTAACTGCCCAAACGCACCTAACTAACTATTAGCGAGCATTTCTATGTCAACGGGAAGTTGTTATTTGGACTTAGACACTTCAGTTACTTACAGCCTTAAGAATTTGTTATTAATTTTACCTCGTTCTGAGAGGAGGCCTGTGCCCAGCAGTGGGACGTATATAGGCTGAAGATGATGATGATGATGACCTCGAAGGGCTCGGCCACGACATCGGGCGACGGCAGCAGCGGCGAGCGGCGCCCATAGGAGAGAACAAAAAGTCCGAGTGTGTTATCTCGTTCTCTCCTATGGGCGCCGCTCGCCGCTGCCGCCGTCGCCCGATATCGTGGCCAAGTCGTAACAGTTCCTGAGAAAGCGGTATTGCAGAGAGACGGACGTAGGTACGCAACGTTCTTATATTTTTTTGAGGGACAGATCCTTAAATACCGATGATCCATTACATATGCAGAACCGCACTCGCAGTAAAATAAGCACCCGTACCTAATAGGGGTGTCCATAAAAAACGGATTGTTACCTTATGAGTCTAGCCGATACCCGACATATTTAACTGACGATTACAAACTCGAACCGAAAGAATTGATGATTTGAGATAGAAAGAATGAAACACTATGAAATAGTTGCGGTTCTTTGCAAGAGATCGCTTAAAGCTCTGAGACCGCGTACCAATCAACCTCATGAATTGGGCCTTACATAATTATTCTTCGATATATTAACTGACTAGGTAATATTATACATGAATGAAGGTAATTTTAGTGAGCATTTTAACATTTGTTTTACTAGAAGAATGCTGCGATATCAGAGTGACATAGGCCTATTATTTTATTCCAACAAAGTACAAAGTTTCCACGGGAGGCAAACGAATCTGCGGGCAACAGTTAGTAGAGTATATTTGTATTGTATTGCATGTCTTTGGACAGCACAATAACGCAAGTTACGTACCTGGGTCGAGCTCGTCCCTGCGCGTCCAGTTCAACATAGGGCACTCCAAGGCGCACCATCCTCGTGAACAGACTCTGTTCCATGTTGCAGTACTTCTGGAAGGCCATGTTCTTCACCACAGGTGGCAGCTGGTGGTGGTCACCGATCATGATCCACCTCTTCAGCCGAGACCGGCCGTCTTGAGGGTTTTGCAGTAGAAGCGGGATGAAAGTCTCGATCTCGAGTATCTGAGCAGACTCCTCCATGAGGATGTTGTCGTATTTGAATCCTGGCAAAACGGTGGAATGAAACAAGGGCTCAAATGAAGAGGGGAAATAAAATAACTTACACCCTGAGCAGAATAAATCAGAAGGCGCATAACAATATTCGCGAACTGTGACATTTTCGGTCTATTCGTGATCTGGGTGGTTTTTTGGGACACAGTCGGTCGAGACATTATATAATATTTTGAATCAAGGTAAATACATATCCGCTGAAAAACTAAACACCAATATTTGACGTTTACTAATAAAAGCAAGAAAAGAATCACTGCATTTTGCTCTGAAAATGTTATTATTGTTACTAATTTTTAGTTACTTTAAAATATATAAATAGCAAGTCAAGCACGTTGGCAATACGTGACGGCTCAGCTCACTATTGCCGTACAAAGTGTTCTTCTTCTTCTTTTTCTAATATGGCCCCATCGATCGATCCGATGATTTTGCCAATGTCAAAGTAATAAATACAGTATTCAAAAATCTTGTAACAAAAATGTACGGTAGAACACGGTCAAAATACCCCCCCCCCCCCCCCCCCCTGTCGGGTTTTTAGCCAATGGATAATGATATCCCTCAGAATCTGCCAGGAAATTATTAACCGATGCCCAGGGTGCACCGGACCAAGCACTGCTCTTCTTCACGGACGGATCCAAAAACGAACCGCAGCTCTTGACCACACGCGGAGGTAAGCCGATTCGCACCCCGTACGAAGTCTACGGGGGAATCGCGTTTTGACAGCTCATATGAAAGTACGTCCGATGATTGGTGTCAAATATACTATTAACAATACAATATAGGAATTGTAACATGATACATGACTATAAAATTTATTTAATCGAATACCGCATTCACATTTCACTGAACACATGGAAATTAACCATCGCGTGTATCATGGGTATTGTATGTATCAAAGTGATACGTGAAGGAATTTGAAGATGAGTCATCAGCATCGGCAAAAATGCTGCGTACATTCATTAAACATGTTGGAATTACGAACATTTTATACTAAGTGGCATCTGTTTTATATAATAATAAAAGGGGCGGAGACATTCATAGCCAGCTCGTACTGAAACTGAACCACTTATCAGTCTTATCATTATTGCAGTGCCAATATTATGTCATTGTTACATAAAAAACCTATGGCTATCAGAGTGGAGGAAGGACACTGGCACATATGGCAGAATGACATTAAAGAAATTTAAAAAGTTGGCAGGAGCATGCACGTAACAGAGACGACTGGCGGACGTCTTAAAACCTTTAGAATAATGATAAATCTAACTTATTTGCATTCCACAGATGGTCCAAGACCACCTCTAAGAACGGGAGGGCAATATTTCCTACGCAAGCCCCGTGTAAGTATTTGGAACTTCACACACACCATTGTAGTTAGGATGTGGCGCAGGTTTCCTCACATTGTTCCTCTTTTCAGAAAAATATAAAGGTCGAAACTATGACTATATGTTGGTAAAACCTATAGACAAATTCGGCTTTTTTTGCAGGATAAATGGTTCCTTACCCATTTGTACCAGTTCCGAACGTTTCAAGGCGGCATGTGTACACGTCATAGCAATGATCTTTGCCTCCTTGACGAGCAGGTACTTGGAGCGATCCAGCCCTGATCGCAGCAGCTCGAAGGCACGGAACTCTTCTAACTCCTCGAAGATGTGGTTGATGTATCTGGAGGAAATACATTGTGTTCAAGTATACTGGGATGCTTAAATCATGTTTTTTTTATGTTAGAGAGGCCAGACAAACGAACTAGTGGGTCACCTGATGGTAAATGATCACCACTGTCCATAGACACCCGCAGCGCATTACGCGATGCCAGTGCGTTGTCGGCCCTACAATATGTATGTCGTAGTGACTACAAGATTGAGAAAATATATTAATAGAATACCTGAATATCACAGGTCATATCATTGACATTAATTGACCTAGTTTTATATTACGCCAAGCTTGTACCGCAAACCTAGTTGACTAGACACAAAAAAGCCATTATCTCTGGCAATCTCTAGATTTTTTCGTGTAGAATTTGTTTTTAAATTTTCCCTTTTTGGGGTACTTTAATTTAGACCCAGTATCACTATGATAATGTTGAAATTTGAATCCGAGAAAAGTGAAACGTAGAACCTTGTAATATTGGACCAGCGAGAAGTTTAATTACTCATAATATCTGGAAAGAACGGCCCACTGACGTCAACGTTTCAACGTTTATTCAACGTTTTAATCACATTTATTAAAGGTTCGGTTTCGGCCGAAACTATAATCAAAACCGAAATTTTGGTTTTGGTTTCGGCAAAAAATCATGTTTCGATCGGACACTAATGGATTTGATGAAGTACTCAAGTTAAAAACATGGAATATGCAGCAGTTAGTAAAATAGGAATTGGTCATTGCAAACTCATAAGTTACGCGTGCAATTTTAGGCACCTTTTTTTTCTATCGCAATATGAAACATTTATAATAATAGCTTATTTTAACACAGATTTATTTATGATTCCACCTATTTATCATGTCAACGTAATGTATCTTTCAACAAGTCAAGAACTAATAACATAATAGATTTGTTAACAATGTAATGAGTACATATTATAAATACATCAAACAATTAATGAATTGAGTTAGGAATACATAAGTCGTGACTGTCCTAAGGCTATGGTTATGATGCTAAGTTGTATCACGAATGATGGCATCGCTAGTGGGCGTACGCCAGGATTGAGTCAAATCATCACATTTGCCCTTGGTTTAAAGGCAATATAGCGTTTTATAACAATAAATAATGTATTAATAATAGCAGTTTTAGTTTTAGCTTCCATGCTGATCTAGGAGCAAAGCAAAACATACAATGTCCTAAAGCCTATTCTTTTATCTCGGATACTAAATTGACAAGTGAAAATGTCTAGTTGTCAAATAATTATATGTACCAGCTTTTATTGTTTAGTATATACTCGAAATCGACGATGTTGCCCGGATATAAACGGTTTGGCCATGTTATATCTTAAGAAAAAAAAAATGATTATCATAGTCACGCAAATTTAAAGGTGTTTATTACACTAACTCACATGCTGACTATAAATCGTATTTCAAATTTGCAAAAAAACAGGCAACACAGGTAATGTCATTTTAGTATCTGAGATAAAAGAATAGACTTTAGCGGCTTCTCTTCCCGCGTAGTCGATAAAAGCCCATAGAGGGAATGGGCGAAAAAGGAATCATGCTATAGGCAATGCGGCCAGCAACCCATGACTAGATTTATTGTTAGTCCCTTTTCTATGTATACGCCTACAATCATGCTAAAAGTGGTTTTTAGATCTTGTTACCTTAAGGGATAAATAGATACGTGATTTATGTCAGTTATGTATGCATGTAGTAGTTTTAAGGCTGCTGCTTTCTTTGCCATCACAAAATGAAAAAAAAAAACTTGCGTACTCCTCTATTTTTAGAACTTGCCTGGCATGGTTTTAATCTATACCTAGCAACAGTGTAAAATTGGCGCGGGTAATTTAGTTTGCAGACACATGATCTCAATACATGAGTACTTATCAGCAATTCCATTGTGTACAGTTCCGCTTAAATTACTTTGAGAGACGATCTCAGGTCGCCGCACCTATCAACGACGGCCAAGGTCATGGACAACACTAATATTGCCTTTTTTATATTGCAAGTCAGATTTTTGTTCTTTCGATGACCTACCTGTTGTATATTGCAGTGAGCCATTGTTATAAGTCGGACCTCAATGCTATGAGTAAATAAAAATCGTCACTTGCAGAGTGAAATCCCATTTTGAATAGTTTTTGATGATTAACACTATACTTCGTTTTTAAACATTTAAAAAACGTTAAACAATCTTGACATGTCTTGTTTGTTATAGAAAAATACTTTTTAAAAATAAATAACAGCAAGTTACAATTTTAAACCTCTGGAATGTCGTGATTTCTTTTGCTGTGGTTATGTATGTTGCAGCTACCAATTTTAAGTGTTATTAAGTAAAAAAACATGTCAAGATTGTTTAACTTTTTTTAAACGTCAAAAAAAGAAGTATACCTTAGAAGGCCTTTACATTAGCTCGCAACGCAAGCAGCGCTCGCATTGCTTGCAATCCAATGTGAAGGCGTTCTTATAATGTAAGATTCTACTCTGGAGATTATCATATACTAAATGTTTGGTAGTTGTTAGGTTGAGATAAAAATCGTTGTGGATCTATCCCATCGTTATGCAAGTACATATTCACGAGGGCATATATCGATGTTGTATGTGGCGCATAACCTTTAGTAACATTATAAATCCTCCTTTTTTATTCATATACCTAACTGACATGCATTCGTGCATGCTCTCTCAGTAAAATGACGTTTATTTATTGAACTGTGTCAGTAAGCGCGACATTTATTTTGCGCAATACAAACTGGTGATATCAATGTTTAACAAGCCCGTTTTTTATGTCCATAAATAGCGATGCATGTATGCATTATGACGCGTATGACACAAGTAGTTAGAGCGTCTCAGAGATACACGACATAAACACCATTAGTCGTACTCTAATACTAACTTTGTTCCGTCACAAACGCCATAACAAGAGACTAGGGAAAACAAGACAATAGTAATTCGTCATTTTGAAAACAGGAACAGATAAAATATCAGTAAAACGCACGCTTATTAATGACTAATGACGTACCAACAAAGCTTAAAGTTTAAAATCCAACCGTAACATGACTTGGACTTTGGAGAATCAGAACATTATATTTAATTAGCATGTCTATTGTAAAGGACGTGAATTCCTAAAATGGACCGCCTACGCACACATGATTTCATTAAGAACAAAAAAGGTCTTCCCAAAATCGACCACGCACGCTTCCCCTTTTTTGTATAGATTTTCCTAGAATCCATTCGTTTATGTTTGTCGTGGGTTTTCAAATGGATTTAAACTAAATTGAGAACCTTACTTTGCTACCACCAGCATTGAATGTATCTTTAAATTCAGTCATTGGTAACGGTTGGGGTGGTGACGGTATAAATACGGCTCACCGTTCTGAGCAGTCTGATCCTTTCACGTCAACAGCCACTGATTGACTCGGAAAGAGGTGAAACAGGTGTCCTAAGTATTCTTGACCTCGCTATTTCGCAAGGTAGAAAGTAAGAGTTTCCATTTAGTTCAACATGAACCTCCGCAAAGTAACGCCTAAATCTACTATTGTACAGAATTCTGGATTTATTTACCTGTGGCAGCTTAGCGCGATGTCTAAATCTTCATCAAACGATTTCCCAGGGAAGAGAGGCTTTGGTGCATCATCGAAGAATTCGTGGAATGGAAACTCTTTTCTGATTGTTTCCACGGATTTTGTCTGAAAAGATTATTAGAGAAATATTATACAAATTCGAAAATTGACAGTCTCTTTCAGGTACAAGTATATAAGAGTGGCAGTTCATTAGTAAGAAATAATTTTCCACAAAAGATTAGTTTTAGATTACTATATTATAAGAAATATTTAGAAGTTTTTTTAAATTTTTGCGCAGCACCGTGTTTTTAATAAAAACATTTCTAGGCAGTTAGAAAATCAAAAATAGTTTGTTTACTTTGGTTTTTGTCGGGAACTCCCAGCTATATCGACGTGGGATGAGACGGGCATCTGGATAGTTTGATGTATTGGCATCCCCATAGAAATAGGATGTACAAGAACAACAATGCAAATAGATAAAAATACAGTAGAAAATACATGAAATACGCAATATTCTTTATATCTTCTTGTTTGTGTATAGGAAATATAACTCAAGGAAAATCAATATACTGTGGTTTCAATTGTTTTTTAATTGATTAATGATAAAACGTCTAGACCAAATGGCGTATAAAACAGTTCAGTATTTTTTTTATTTACCACAAACAAGAAACCAACTACTCTTAGGGTTATCTGTCATGTAGTTACTCGAACTGTACTATCTCTAGCCAGTTACACGCCGTGTACCTTAAGCCAGGGCTTCCCAAATTTATTTGTTCAGTGACGCCCTTGGGATTTGCCATGTTTTTACGACGCCCCTCAACCGAGCCCCCAAAAATACTTACCAATTTTAGTACTAGCCTAGTCTAACAGGTTATCAGAAAAACACTATTAAGACCAGGGGTCACCAATTAGTCTCGCTCGGGGTTCGTTTTGAAAAATGAAATGACCATCGCGGTCCACATTAACATTTAATAGAAAAAATATTTAGCTCGTTTGTCGTTGCTTCGCCCGGCCGTTTTCGAATTGACGTCAGCAAAGATAATTCGGAGGATATTTTGTTTTTATTAAATTACGTACTCTGTAGTGCAAGTTGCTGTGTTCTCGCGGTCCGCACAAAATGGGTCGGCGGTCCGAATGCGTAGACATTTATATTTTTTATTAGAAAAAATCAAATCGACAAGCAACGCCCCTAAAAGAATATCGCGACGCCCCCACAGTTTGGGAAGCCCTGCCTTAAGCAATGTAATTCGCCTGTTGCAACCATTAGCCACACATATCACTCGCATGATACTCTAGTTACACACTCTGTATTCTAAGTTACTAGCTGTGTACCTTATGCACATTCATGTAACTCGCGTGTTTCTACCACTAGCCACACATATCAGTCGCGTGTGTAGTTACACACTTTGTACAGTAGTTCTTCAATATCTATGCAGTCAACGTTTCAAAAATATCTAAACATGCTTCTTATGAAACTGAAAATATGGTAAGGTCTATGTGTAGATATTTTTAAACGGCCGGCTGCATAGATTTCGGAGAACTCAACTGTACTCTAAGTTACTAGAAGTACCTTATGCACATTAATTGCCTGCTGCTACCACAGGCTACACATATCAGGCGTCTGATACTCTAGTTACACGTTATGTACTCTGTTACAAGTTGTGTACCTTATCCCGTAGGCAGACATCGGTGAAGGCTTGCCAGCGCGGGCGCACGTGGTACACATGGAAGTGATGCGCGAGCTCGCAGGTGGCGCCAGCGTCGCCACCCGCGTCCAGCGTCTGTTGCAGTCGCCCCACAACCTCCAGCAGCTCCAGACGTTTCGCAAGCACGTAGTTCACTCGGCCGTATCTGTTTTTGAATATTTACGGTTAATTACGAGTTGAAGGTGAGCGCTTTGCCACCCGATTGCTCTTTGTTTACTTTAAAAGTAGACGCCAAAGTAATTACTAAAAATAACAATTAATTTACTATTTTTAAAGAGCAGCTATGCTATTACAATGTGATTTCAAACGTCATTTACTTCATTTTTTTTGTCTTCAACACAGTTTTAACTTTTTACTTAGCTAAGATTTAATGTCAAATCATTTACTTGGTCGAAGTTTATGTTATACCTATTATATATTATACCTAATGCACTAGTGTAATATGAATCATCATAAACCACAACACTGTAAACAGACACTTAAGGATAATAGGCATAAAAAACGATCCCTCCTGCCCACACTGTGGGAAAGAGGAGACAAGGAAACATATATCCTCACCGAGTGCGTCATGTACGGGGCAGCGCGGCGCTAAGCATTCGGGAGTGACGAACTGGAGGAGGACAAGCTAAGGGATGTTGAACTAAAAGATGTCCTTATGTTCGGCAGGAGAATAAGAAGATTCGAGAAGAGTTGCTGGGACAGTAACCGGCGGCTCCAACCAAGGGGAATTGGGCTGAATGATCGCCACAGTGGATCGACAGCCCGCCTGGCCCAGCTAGGCGTCCCCACCCAAAAACATCAACATCATCAGTGTATATGAATGAAAAATAAATGAATGGTGAAGTGTTTCCAAGAAAAGCGAGCCAACCTCGAGAACGGCTGGTTCAATACGATGCGATTGTTTTTACGCAGCAGAAAGTTTTTCTCTTTCACGGGAGCAAGGCCGCGGGAATAAGTAAGTAAATGTCGTTTCAATCTCAATAAATTACTTCAAATTGGTCTATAACGCAAGCGGCAGTTATAAAACATTTTGTTAGCGTACCTAATATTTTTAACGATTTGGCGTGACAGCGATATATGTACCTACTAGCTTTTGCCCGCGACTTCGTCCGCGCAGAATAAAAAATTGCGCGAAAACTTCTTCCTTTTACCTTCGAAAATGTACCTACAAAAATCAGCCAAATGCGAGTCGTACTTTAGCACGAAGGATTTCATACTACCTGCCTACCTCAACGAAATAAACCCGTTTACCCACTTCTATTATTTTTTATCCCAACTTTCTGTCATGTGGGAATTTCGAAAAATCCCTTCTTATGGCGCCTATGTGATCTTCAAAGAACATGGCTGCTAAACACAAAGTTTATATTTTCTATACCGTCCTTTTATCCCGTGGGAAAATTGGAAAATCCCTTCGTAGTGAGCCTCTTTGATCATCAAAGAATACGTTGTCCGAATAGCAAAAAACTATACTAGCAAGTCAGTTACTCTTTTTTTCTTATCCCACGGGATAATCGAGATATCGGAATTACCTACTGGTATGCCAAATTTAAAGATTCCAGTAATAATAATTACGGAGATGAGGACATTTCAAACTAATAACATAAATCCCTTTTTTCTCCCTATCCCGCGGGAATTTCGAAAAGTCTTGATATTAGTTTTCAGCAGTTATGATTCCCTATTTGTGAGTCAAATTTTAAGACTTTAGTAATTATAGTTATGAAGATGGGCTCCCTTTTTAGTGGACTTACAAACACCATTTATTCCCTATCCCGTGGGAATTTTGAAAATTTCGTCCTTACTGCACCTATATGATACTGAAACAATATTTATTTACGTTGCGACTCTAGGCAGCTGAGACCTTTGACATGTTTATCGCTATTCCGCGGAAACTATGCAATTTTCCGGGATAAAAAGTAGCCTAAAACCTGGCCGGTGATTTTAACAACAGATTGGTAAAGTTTGCATCAAAATCCGTTAAGCCGTTTTCATGTAATGCGCTCTCAAATATACAGACAAACAAACAAAAATTCTAAAAACTGTTGGAACATGATCTGTTATCGATTCTAATTATCCCCAGCCAGTTTTTTTTTTTTTTATCTTCCATGTACAAACTTGCGATCCTCTTTAGCTTTGTTATGGTTGTTGCACACACAACCGCTCCGTACCGGCACCCATACTGCAACGCACACTTATCGGCTTTAGAACGGCAACGCCTCGAGTCGGCATAAGCTAGCAGTGCGTGGGCAACTCGCCGTCACCGCGCTTACGCGCGGACGTCGGGTGGTTCCACCGCGGCCGGCCCGCGAACGCCCCGCCGCTTGCCTCTCTGACATCCCCTACCGTCGAAGTTGACCGCTAGCCGCCAACCAGTCGCCGGGTTGCGGTAAGAGCGCTGTAGCCGCGCGGACGCCTCCAAGGCAACTAGCCGCTTCCGTTACGAGCTTGCATATAGTTGACGCCTGGTTAAAGGCCAGGCGATGAGGTGAGGTGGCGCCGATCTGCTGGCGATCGGTTATGTGTGCGATAACCTTAATAGGTATGTATAGATATAGACTCAATTCATAGCTGTCTCAAGAGTAAAATTAAACAAGAAGTGACACCATCTCCCACATGATCTTTTTCGCGAATTTTAGACGCTCGGGTTTTTCGGGCTGTCATATTGTCAATCAGCTGTCATTAATGACGGTGCATGTCATTTTATGTTTCTTAGTATTTAAAAATAAATATCTGTATTTATTATTAAGAATGACAGTTACTTGTCATGAGTTTTAATAGAATTATAAACCAAAATATTACATTTCCATACTAAAGTCATAATTTATCTAATGAATTAAACAAATAGACTGAAAAAAAAAATGTTTTCTTTTATTTATTCTGAATTAACACTATTTTGAAAAATATAGTTTTAAGTTACAATAATTTTAAGTAAATAAATTAACCACGGAGTAGGATATCGAACTTACGGCGTTACAGGCATATATCATTCCATTTTAGTACCAACATCAAGAAAAACCATACGTGTTTCTCTTCTAATACCTAGTATTTATTCCAATGGACCCTAACCTATAAAACGTTTTATGAATCATAAAGTTTGCCAAAATAAAACGCTAGTAAAACCCGAACTATAACAAAAAGGTATAGCTGCACATATCAACAAAAATTCGGCGTGAAACTAATAATGTTCAGCGTTAATGAGCTTAATTGCACAGATCATGTGCAAGACAGACTAACGAGAAACCCCAACAAACACGTGTCGGGAAAACCTGGAAAAACATCGAGAGTCATTAAGATTTTTACAGTTTTATTTTAAGAATTCAAAGAAAGTTTCACCTAAAAACATTGCAATGTCGTACGTGTTAAATTGTGGTATTGAGAGTGAAAATAACCAATTGTTTATTCAGTCAAATACTCGTATAACCACTTTGGGTAGATACGTCATGTTTATATATTTAGCAACAGTTGTGGCCATTCATGCGGAGTTTATGGCTGGAACCATTAAGATTAAAGGCCACCAGGCCTACAGAAGTAATAATTTCCAATTTTAACTTCTTTTTAACCTCTGTTTATAGCTATAAAACGGAACTTATAATTTTAATCCTAAACCTCTAGGTTGGCAACGCAT
Source organism: Pandemis corylana (assembly GCA_949127965.1). NCBI lineage: Eukaryota > Metazoa > Arthropoda > Insecta > Lepidoptera > Tortricidae > Pandemis > Pandemis corylana. The sequence continues at coordinate 5,678,286 of OX421868.1, forward strand.
TCTCAATGCTTATAGGGCTACGGGTGCTAATGTACAGCTGGTCTGAACACCAACATATGACCTACGCGCATGTTTGCCTTTCTTAGTGTATAAAAATGTGTTGAAACGAATTTTCGCTATTGGTCCGCAATTCTATTTGCAAATCTAAAAACTTATTTTTGAGCTAAATAAGTTTACCAAGAGTGCTGTCTTGAAAAATATCACAATTCTTAGAAATACTTCTCTGGTTTAGTGCTCAAGGCAGTGAGGCGTGGAGGGATGAGCACGATACCTTCGCCTAGCAGTGGGAATACATTTGATTGTAGGTATTCAAACGAAGGAATATGTGTTTAGCAATGGGTTTTCTTGTCTTTTGAAAATTGTTTTTGTTTGTATAGCAAAGTGTATTTGACACAGTACGCACATTATGGCTTGGAATGTAATAAAATCAGACGAAATTTATTGCAGTAGTTTTTCGTTTGTTGTTGGGAAATTTAGCTAAATTATGTGAAGCGAACAGATACAGAGTTGAGTAAAATGCTATTTAGAAATAGCAATAATGTGTTACTAGTGACTGGAACAAAACATTTGGGCCGTTTGTTCACTGCCACCGTCACAGAGCCGTCACTGAGAATGAGATGACGGCGTTTGACCAGCAATAAAATATATCTACTATGACCGCCAGCAGTCCGTCCGCCACGGCGCTTGGGCGACCAGTGCGTGCATAGTTCTCTGTTCATGCTGACGGCTCGATGACGGCTGGATGACGGTGGCGGTAAACAAACGGCCTAAGAATTACTTAGTTACATTTCTAGTTTCACTTACCTAGAGAAGTCCTTGTCAGTCTGCAATGCTTCCTCTCCATGTCCGAGACGCAGCAAGTGCCGTTCGTCTACATCCAGCTCGGCCACTTTCTCGAACAGCTGATTGAGAGCCTGGTTGCTGTGAGTGACCACCAGAGTGCGCTGCCACGGGAAGTTGTGGTACAAGTTGGAGATTATCTGCACTGCGACGTCAGTTTTACCTGTACGAAGGGACAGCATGAGGTACGGAGCATGCCAAGATCGCATATATTCAAATATACCTTTGAATATCTATGAGACTGTCAGAGAGAAGCACTTGAAGCAAATATGATAACAAAAGAACAGTAGAAAATTAATTGGTTTCTCAAAGTAGTGTTGATATGTTGTCTAGGAGACGTGGCGTATACATACGATCCCATTAAAACTACTTATTCCTTTGATACTGAAGGGCGTTCCGAAGGGAGTACTTAATAAGCACAGACGCAGGTATTATCTTAGGGAAATACCCCAAAATCTAGTTGAAATTTTAGCTAAACCAACAATGTCTTTCAGTCTGTAAGGGATAAGCGATTCTCATAAATCTCATAACATCTACGTATCTGTGACTGTAAAAAAAGTCCAAAGTGATTTTAAACAAGGCTTTTGCGTCATGGGAAGTCCAACGTCCAACCTTCATGAATGATAACCGAATTCATTTGGACAATGAATTCAGAACGTCTGCATGTCTGGCTATATCATGTTTTGCCGCTTGATTTTTTTGCGATGAGAGTTGAATGAACTCCTTTCAGTCTTGATTTGAAAGAGCTGTGCAAATGCTTTGTGTACATGAACCCACATTATCGTCTCATCAAGACCTGATATCGGCGCTGTATGCGGGAGAAATTAAACTCACTTTTTGCGAACACAAAATAATCATGCACCTTCTATGGAATTTAAATAAACCATGCGTGGTCTTAGGGACGGGGGGAGGGGGGTACTTGTATGCCTTACCCGTTCCTGGAGGGCCCACGACCAGAGTCAACCCAGGCTGCATCCCGGAACGAATCGCCTCGAGCTGCGTCGGCGTGAACAATATGTTGTTCCTATGAAATTTATAACTTTATTAATTCAAGCTTTTAATTGACCTACGACGCAGGCAACGCAAGGAAAAGACAGCCCGCTTTTACGCCTTTTGCTAAACAATAAGAGTAATTAATTTCCCCGGAACTAAAAGTACTTTTTGTACTACATTTCATTAAAATCGGTTTAGCGGTTTAGGTGCGAAAGCGTAACAGACAGAGAGTTACTTTCGGATTTATAATATTAAGTAGGATTTATTACACGCAGTGGCGTAGCTATAAGGTGGCAGGACCGGACGGGGACTCGAACTGGCTAGGGCTAGAGCACAGAAGGGACGATGATGCACTTCTTTATACTGAGGAAATCCCATCTTATGAATTAACCACGGGCCCCAGACGTTATAATTACGCCACTGCCTACACGTAAACATGGCAAGTTCAAGTGAGGCTTGTATATAAAAATCACGCAACAAACTTAACAAGTTCAAGGCAAACCATCGCCAAATACGGTGTTTTGTCGATGAGGTCGGCTACCCACTTCAGCAGATGTTTTAATAACTCGTTTTGCCGTAAAGAGTTTCATGTTCATGACTAATGCTGTTTAAGCAGATAACAAAGTACAGTCAAGGTCAAAAGTAAGAATTGGCGCAAAGTTCTAAAATACGAATCCTTACATCAACGTTACAGCCACAATAACAAGGAATGTACATAGGTAGATACGTCCCGACTTTGTTGTATTGGTGACCTTGACTGCACCACCGAATTGACGTGAAAATACAGGGTGTCTCAAAATTGTTCCGGTTTCAATGGGAGGCAATAAATACCGTCCCGTATTTCCCGGCCTGGGAAAACCGATCAGATTCTTGGCAGCCAAAATGTACACCCAAATTCAAACAAACAAACAAATAATAATAAACTTTCTCCTTTATTTGTGTTGTGAGGCATTACTTATTCACAAATTTCATAATTGGCATTGTTCATTTTTTTTAAGCTGTGCTTTTAACACCTTTATTTGATAAAATGGACTATTTCAAGCAACTAATTTGAATATTATGCTTTTACGTAGCTTTGTTAATTAATAATAAATATTTTTTCGCTGTTTGATAATTCGTGAATTTAGACAGAATCCCAATCGCCTTCGTTCGGCTGGCTATAAAAAAAACGGCTTTGTCTATGGTTTTGTTAGATTTGACAGTGACACGTGACAGTTGCCGTAGCCAAACTTTTTTTTTCATTTTTGTGGCAAACATTCGATGCTGGATTCTGTCTAAAAACCCGGTCGTTCGGTCAAACAAAGGTTCAAAGTACTTTTACAAAAATATCTGCAATCATAAAGTATTTTTGAAATCGGACAAGATAAATCGGGTAATTGGCATTGTTCATTTTTTTTAGTATGCTCCAATTCGAAAACCATTTCGAGGAAAACCATCAATTATCCGATTTATGTTGTCCGATTTCAAAAATACTTTATGATTGCAGATATTTTTGTAAAAGTACTTTGAACCTTTGTTTGACCGAACGACCGGGTTTTTAGATAGAATCCAGCATCGAATGTTTGCCACAAAAATGAAAAAAAAAGTTTGGCTATGGCAACTGTCACGTGTCACTGTCAAATCTAACAAAACCATAGACAAAGCCGTTTTTTTATAGCCAGCCGAACGAAGGTGATTGGGATTCTATCTAAATTCACGAATTATCAAACAGCGAAAAAATATTTATTATTAATTAACAAAGCTACGTAAAAGCATAATATTCAAATTAGTTGCTTGAAATAGTCCATTTTATCAAATAAAGGTGTTAAAAGCACAGCTTAAAAAAAATGAACAATGCCAATTGATGGTTTTCCTCGAAATGGTTTTCGAATTGGAGCATACTAAAAAAAATGAACAATCCCAATTTTTTTTTTTTTTTTTTTTTTATATGAATAGGAAGGCAAACGAGCAAGTGGAGCACCTGATGGTAAGTGATCACCACTGCCCATAGACACTCGCAACCCCGGAGGGATTGCAGATGCGTTGCCAACCTAGAGGACTAAGATGAAATGCCTCTTGTGCCCGTAATTTCCCCGGCTGTCTTACTCTCCACACCGGAACACAGCAGTGCAATGTCAACGGGAAATTGCTCTATAGATTTCAAGTTTTTCTATGAAAATGGACTTTCAACACGTTGTATGTTTTGGTCGCGTTAACATAGAAACTTTATAATGTACCATTAGAAAAATTATACGCCTGAGTGCTTTATTGAACAATAATTCCATCTTGACAGTTCATCGCGTTCTTCAGAAAAAGGTCTTGACGACAAATAAAGTCACCCTTTAAATTTAAAGGTTTCTTTTTCTTTTCAAAGTACGCAACCCTAACAAGTACGATTTTGAGTATTTAATGTGGAGCACAAAATTGGAGCAGCTACACTATGAGTTTTTTTTATAATTATAATTATCCTTATTAATATTATAGAAGCGAAAGTTCTGTCTGTCTGTTACCTTTTCACGCCTAAACCGATTTTGTTAGAGTCCCAGGCAAGGACATAGGATAGTTTTTATCCCGGAAAATAGCAGTTCCCGCGGGACGGTGATAAGCGAGTTCTGCGCGGACGGAGTCGCGGGCAACCGCTAGTATGATATAAAACAAAATTACTATTTCATAATATTGAACAAGTAAACTGAAAAATAAAATAAAAAATGACACCATGAATAAAAACGGATGACACACTTACATAATCTGACGCACGTCATCATCGCGCCATTGTGGTTAACCTTATTGCCTATTCCTATATTTTTCATTCCAAACAGACTAGTGGCTTTATGTCACTAAGCTCTAGCAGCTACAAGGAACGAAGTATTGCTAGGCCTCAACTAAAAGGACAATACGCGTCCCGAAGCACAGTTAGATTTAAGTTTCGTATCAATTATTCTTGTTTTAAAAATAGTTATAATAACGTATATCACACTATCAGTTATATAACACACATATTCATTTGTTTAATTTATAATAAAGTAGCTGCTGCCCGCGAATTCGTCTGCAAAAAAAACCTATGTGTTAATCTTGGGTATCAGCTATCTCCGTTCCAAATTTTATCCAAATCCATTTAGTAGTTTTTACGTGAATGAGTAACAAACATCCATCCATCCATACTTATAAACTTTCGCGTTTATAATATTAGTAGGATATACAATATGTACATTAAACAGGTAATTCAAAATTGGCAAAGGCAGCTCGCGACGTGTCGGTTAAAGTGATATATGTTTATTTATTTCTAAAACGATATAAATAAATGTACGAGTATGTTTAATACAACTGATATTTCATCTACGATAATAAGGGCATGTTTCACCACTCTCTGTTGAGTTCCAGTTATCTTAAGTGTCAGTTATCTTTGATGACGTCTCTCTCTGTTTCGTAGTAATAAATAGAGACGGAATCATAGATAACTGACACTTAAGATAACTAAAACTTAATATAGAGTGGTCAAACAGGCCCTAAACCTACTTGTACTAAAACTACTCGCAGCCGTCCTTCGAGCCGCATTTCGCTCCTAAGCCTTACTACGTATACTATACCCATGCATGTACAGTGCTTCTATTCAGGGCCCGTCTCACCACTCTCTGGTAAGTTCCGGTTATCTTAAAAAGTTATCTATGATTCCGTCTCTATTTATTACTACGAAACAGACAGGGGCGTCATCATAGATAACTGACACTAAAGTTAACTGGAACGTTACTTTAGTGGTGTAACAATCCCTTAGTGTTTTTCGTTTTCCACATAACTAGACGTCAGACAGTGAGAAACAAAGATTGCCGAGAGACATCAAGAAAATAGAAGTACAGTATACACAGTTGTACAACGTTGAAATCACAATTTCAATACTGGTATCGTGTCGGTTCTAGTTACTGACTTCTTGGGCTCGTTGTAGAGGTAGGGCCCCCGCTTCGGCTGCACGTGGGGCTCCACCACGATGGATTTGCGCTCGTCGTCTTCCTCCATTGCGCTGTCGCCGAGCTCCTGCTTCCGAAGGACGTTCTCGAACGTTACCCTGGATAAAATTGGAATATTTCGATGTAAGAAGTGATAGGTCAATGTTGTAGAATATCGCATTCAGAGAAGTTTGACGCCGTTTGAAGTTTAGCCCATGAAAAAGATTAACGATGCCACTTATATGTCCAAAGTACATTCCAACCTAAAAAATACATTTTTATGGAAGCTTTTTTTACTGACTGTCCATTTGGTTGACTGTACTTCCATTGTTAACCATCCCACATATAATACCAAATTTCAAGTCAATCGGATCATTTAATTTTTTCATCATTTCAATTTCATTTCATTTCAACAGTTGAAAAGTTCTCTCCTGCGGCGACGGTTCTGGCTGGACTACCGAAATTTGACTAACAAATTATTTTATTTTCACCGGACTGGCATAAGTATGCCAAACTTTACGTCAACCCAACCACTGGAAGTGGATCAAAATTCATATTACCAATACATTGCATTTTACAAAAAATGAAGAAAAGTAAAGATACTATAACTTTTAACAAAGTATAAGTCCTGTTTTAGCCTGAGCACGATCATCATAGTTATTAAGAACTTAACGAGCGAGCTGTTACCTTCATTACTTCATATGATATTACTATAACAAACTTAACAGGAACGCATTCATGAAAACTGACATAGACCTTGCCACAATATGCAAGCTACATAGTGGACCCTGAGCTGAATACCATCAAATACCGATGTTAATACCGCTAAGCTTCATTTGCCAGGCTAATTATAACACAATTCATTCCATACGAATTCCAGCTGCACTGCGCAGTGGAGCATTCGCGGACGAATTATTTTGTACTAACATCACGTTCAAACTGCATTACAGAGAATTGAAGTGGAACGTTGGATTTCGGTTCTGGCTAGTCTCAACTCAAGTAACTTGCGTCAACCGAGGAATTAACCAATAGAGTGGTAATACGGGCTGTACATTTTTCTGAAACACATGACTTACATTATACCACTAGTTTTTCGTGATCTTTTTTAACCACTACATGGAATAAAGCCATTTCAGTTTTCAGAACGATTTATTTATCTTTTTACATGAAAACAAGTGAGTTTAGTAAACTCTAGTGTCCTACTAAATCTAGGGTCGACCAGCCAGACCAAAGCAATCGTCACAGTGATTCAGCGAATTTTTAGCTGTATGACATTTCCACTAAGTATATGGAATACTATAAATTGCGTCTTAAGGTCACTTGCAGCTAAAAAATAACCCAGGTTAAGTCGTAAGACCTGGATTAGGCTAGATGGTTCCATAAGGTGACACTACGTTAGTAAGTAAGTTAGTAAGTCAACCACGCTACACATAAGTACAAGATATTTTTTTTTGACTGATCTTGGAGTCAAATTCTAACAGGCAAAGGGCGCTAAATAAAGGTCCGACCACACCGGTGTGTAAAAGATGTTGACGGTGCTTTTACGCAACATAATGTATGAAAAAACGGTGAGAAAAAGTGACGCCTACGACACGTCACCGCGTATACGCGGCGGTGTGGTCGCTCCTTAAGGTCGAATAGTGGGCGGCGAGAAAGAACGGAACGAAATGATTACATGTCCAGCCATTCTCCCGCTGTTCCTGTTTGTAGTACAAAAGCCTGTTTATTTCGGTGAACCCTGGATTATCTGTTTCAGAATTGTCTGTGCTAGTTATTAGATATGCGAGATCAATAATCGAACAACAAACTATTCATTGTTCGTGCGTCATTTGCCAGATGCATTGAATATTAGCTTGAACTGAGTAGAGGATTGTTCAGTTCTAAACACAATGAAGTGGTAAAATGTATTTACTGTATATTTCAGCATCTAATGCAAAAAAAGGAAAAAATATTTTATGTTACGTATATATGGACTGAATCGAAGGAGCGCGGAGCTCCTATTCCTATATTAGTATTTGTTGTACTGACATGAAATAATCGGCCAATTATCATGACATTATTTTCATGCCTTACTGTCACACTATTTTTCCAACCACCAAAAACAAAATGATAGCCTAACCTAACCACCAAGTTTTAACTGATTTTTCTAAATAAGGCACGTAGTAGATGAAGAATGATAGGCCATTTGATGATCGGATGGGAAACGGATGAAAGGATAGGGTACTTAGATCAAATGAAGAAGAAAATTGTCGCTATAACGTGTCAGAAGGTGATAGAATACGCTCTAAAAAGAACAGACTGACGGGAGCTGTACAGACAAGATTCCTGCTCTTAAATGTGAGTTGCAACAAGTTACTTTCACAATAACGTCAACTACACCGGCGATTTTGACAAATATTTCATAGCTTAACTGTCACATATAAGTCAAAATCGTCGGTTATAGTTAAAGCAACTCACACTGAATAAAGATGACGATAAAGATAAACGCTGTACAATATCCGGATCGGGCAAAGCGCGAAGAATTTGTGACATCATGGCACTTAGTTTTTTTTGGGTCGACATGCGATTACTGAATGATTGATAACTGTCAAACAAGTTGTTAATGCACAGCACACCCACATGTTTAAAGATTATTCATGGTTAGATATATAGGTATAGGTGTCAATTATGACTTATTCACCATTATGAACCACTCATAATTGCGATGTCTCATTTTATTCACGCAGGTAGCATGAGAGTCTGATACCCCAAGCAGCTTGCTTAATCTCCAAGAACCATAGATATCAGCAGATACACCGTAGATTACGAAATTGCATTTACTTCGCGTGTCCGCACCGAACCCCGACCAAGCATCAAGGCATTTTGATAATATGAAGACATAATAAAGGACAGCAGTTCTAGTTCAATCGTAGCGGTGCAGAGGGACATCAGTATTTTTATTTCCCGTATCTAAATTTCGGCTGTGGGGTTACAGTAAATGGCAAAAAGTCGGCACGCTTGGTTTCCATGCCAAGAACATGGATGTAGATCTGTAGGCTTATTACCTAACTCGCTCGCAATCGCCATCGTGTTCATTTTGACAGTTCTTTTATGAATGTGACAGCTAGCTGATTCCGATGCCAATTGTCAGCCCATACATGAACTGTCAAAATGAACAGGATGGCGATTGCGAGCGAGTTAGGTAATAAGCCTACTGATTGCTAAGAGAATGACTTTTATAGATCAAACTGAACTCGGGAGGGGTAAGCAAGTATCAACCATTGTACAGCTGTATTTTCAAATTAATTTGTAAATAAATATTCCTGCACTATAGTTGCACGGCCCAAGGTCAAGCAGGATACTAATAATAATAATGTATTAATTGTAAAGTCATGTACATCATTTTACAGGTAGACAGGTACCGGAGTTGGGGAAGCCGTTGTTATATGTGTGCTCGTTATTATATCTTTCGAGTGACAAATTACTAATGTATGACAAAACTAGATAGCCTGGATACTCTAATGGTCAATTCCTCAAAGTATTTGTTAAAGAAATTGATAGTTCTCCACAAATTCACTCACTAGTACTACAACCAGCAACTATGTCTAGTTGCTAGTAGTACGTGGGGACGCGCTATTAATGTTTTGAGAGGTGTATTGAGATAAAACTGAACTTACTTGAAAGGCCTGACGAGTTTCCTGGGGTCATCAGTTTTCACTTTAATCTCGTAACCCGGGAAACTGTTCCGCAGATGCTCCATGTCCAGGAAAGTGTCGTTGAAATCCAGGGTAGGGATCTCATTGGGCATTCTACGAGAAACAAATATACATTCATCATAAAACGCATTTATCTGTCTATCTACTTTATGTCATATATATACCTATATATATAAAAAATGTGTTGCTTAGAGTAAAACTCGAGAAAAACTAGACCAATACGGTAAATTCATTAAAAAAGCGGTAAAGAACCTTTGAAAAAGTAAAACAAAAGGAAGAAGTCAAAGTTTTGAATTTCAGTCGGACCAAATCACGGGAAAAAACAAGCTCATCAATATTATTACAATTTTTCCGTACTTATTTGCTCTTCTATCGTTTCCGTAACCGTTTGAGGATGTCTAGTATAGGGATGTGTAGACTTAGGGATTCATGCGGAAGTCAAAGTGTGTTTTTCCATGACTTGTTTCGCACAAACATCTGTTTTTGCACGCAGTTCATCACGGGGAAGCAAGGTATTCCGGTTAACCGGTATTTTTTGTAGTCTGGTACTTTTACGAGAGTAGAAAAATATATGATGCAATTTTGACTCGTATTGACGTCAGTGAAACCGCATTAAACGCAAAAACTGACCATTAATTTGATAGCTTCATAAATACAGCTAGATAAAAAAGATAAAAGGCACTGCCATAACAAAACTTGGAGGAATGTATGATTGTCGAGGATAAAAATGATCATCGTCGAGCGCTATTTCGAAGGAAAGTAAGTAAGTAAATGCTTTATTGTACAAATATAAGGAAAAAAACAGACACAACACACATAAAAAAAAAATATGTGAGAATGAGCAGCCACGGCATGCATTGTTTTGATTATAAAAGTCAGTCAGTCGTGTGACAATGCGGGACGCGCTCCGGTGAGGGCAGTCTCTGCACATCGATCGCCTGTGCCGGACGTGCACACTGAGTGATTGCTTAGTTATTGTCTGACTCTAAAGACATTTTTTGCTATTCATTTAACCTCCATGGTCAATATCCACGTGTTTAATGCTTTGTTTGACAAATATATGCACAAAGACGAACATATCCATATAAGGAATCTCTACCCCAGTCATAGAATTGGGGGAAATGGAGCAGTCAAATCGTAAGACCCCATAAGGGGAGCCTGCTTAGAAATGTTCTCAGGTGATGATCCTTAATTCGGCGAATCATTTATTTACTTAGTTGACGACGAGAAAAACATGAATGCTGTCATACCTGGTATAATGTGCTTGTCCAGGGTCGCCGTATCCCAACACTATATCGTGAAGCCATTCCGGGACGACACACTCAGTGTTCATGAGCTCCCGGATAGTTTCCAACACAGCTTTGAAATTATTCTCTTTCGGCTTACGGCGCATAACAATGTTGAAAGTCTCGTAAACATCCTGTATGTGAACACAAGTAATAGCTTTAGCTTATCAAGACCATCAGAAACGTAAATACAAAAATAAATATGAAACGATTTAAAACTTGCTACTTTTGAAATTGAAATAATTGATTGGATCAATTTGATTGTGGTAGTGGAGTAGCAAGGTAAATGTTCTTAGGAAATTCTTTAGAAGTTTTATACAAACAGATGAAAGTTTACAATATGTCGAGGAAAATCCTATAGTAAAATGTTATTTCAATAGCATTCTCAGGCGTACATTAGATGAAAAATAAATCTCTGTAATCTCAGGGAATCGTTCTAATTTGGTACCGATGATTTCATCTTATTTTACACCTGAATTTTCCCAATCTTGTTTATACAAATTGTTAACAACGATATTTATAGTCTATTCTCGGGAAACTAATCAAATGCCTTCTTTCATGAAGTGTGTTGGTTAACTTCAAGATAAAGGGTGAAGTTAATAAAATTGTATCCAAACGTTGCATTTTTATTTATTTAACAGAATAAAACTCGACCCTCGACTACTTTTTGAAGTGCTACATTTTTGTAGGATATTTAAAGTAATGTTTCTGTTTTATTATCTCATTAAATTTCTCATCTTTTTTGCCATCGGTTCTTGCAATCTTACACTCGCTTCAGGCTAACTCTCACTTCGCATTGATTACACGTATGATACATACACAATTATGCGGTAGCTTACCTCTTTCCCTTTGCTGGCTCGATCGAGATCCAACCTATACTGGTTGGGGTCTAAGAGCAGGCGGAATGTTCTGGAGTCACCATCGAGCTGCGGACGCGGTTCCGGGCCTTCTTCTATGACCCTTCCAGTAGCGTCCAGCATGCCCTCTACCTCACAGCCACGTACGTACACAATCCCCGCCTGGTCCACCATACTCTTTCTGTAGTCATATTTGGTACCTGTTGGGAAGGAGTATTTGCTATTGTTCTAGTGGTTATTTGCATTATTACCCCTTTCTTGATAGAAGTTTGTTAAGGTTCTGTTAGTTTAACAATCGTTTGCTTTTGTGGATCACCTTGCCATTAGCGTTTGCAACACGAATATAATATTAGTTGTAATCCGTCTGCAACTTTTACGACCAAGGGATAGTAGAACTTATGAATCTACTACGGATTTTCGCATGTATATTTTACTGGCGTTACACTAGGGATTAGTTATATGTCAGATTTTCAAAATTTTATAACCGCAGATATACGGCGAAGGAAGGATTTAGGCTATCCAACTTCGTCCAACAAGATCATTACGATAAAGTGAAAGCATAAACACAATGTCCACATCCTGAATCATTTTCAACGGTCCAGATAACAGATAAAGCCCCTAACAGCCGAATTGTTGGCTGACTAAACAAAATGGATAACGTAGGAATCATAAAGTGTGCTTTACAACTACGGCAATTGTTATTCACAAGTGTGTCTAGGATGTCGTCATACAGTAACCTGGTTATTAAGATAATAACTTGATTCGACATGGTCTAAATAGGGTTCTAAGTATTACAGATTATTAATATAGATTATACACGGAAGAAGTGATTCACTATTGTTCTGTATGTGTCACCCAATAGGTAGGTGCTAAAATATAATTTTCTTACAGTTGCATCGACACACATTTTACAAACTAAAACATCTGCGTCTGTTAACTACATTTACATTTTATTGTTGACTCGCCGTAATAATGATTCCTTTAAAAGGGTTAATATTCCGGGCAGATTAACCCGGCAGACCAGGCGACTGCAAGCGGTGCCACGGCGGTTGGTGCTGCTCGATAACCCGCGCGTCAACCGTACTATATTGTTTTTTTTTTGTTGTTTGGCACTTTATCGCATTTCATTGCATATTTTTTTTTATTTCTCATTTTAATCACTTTGACATTGAATTTGTCATTTATTTTTAGATTGAATTATTGGATTTCTGATTTTTGTTTTTTGTATGAATTGTTTTAGTGTGCCTTATAGTTAGTACCTATTTTATTTAAAATTGACGATCTTTTTGTGACTTTCTTTTGTTTTGACATAAAAATGTAATGTAATTTACAAATAGAAATAAATGAACGTAATCTAATCTAATTAATAGGATGCACTTACCAATGCCCTGCGTAGGGCGTACGGTGACTAAGAAGCACACATCGTGTTTTCTGAGGTTCTCCCATTCCTGTTTGATCTCATTGCGAACGCTCAGAGCCACGGTAACATCGGCTCGGACCCGGGAAGGAGCTTTGTCGCCAATATTCGGTTTTGCGACTTCGACGACGGCGAACGACTGAATAGGATGGGCCATGCGAGCCCAGCCTCCGAAATACACGCTGCGATCTTCTGCCCGCCTGGTAGAGACAGTGAAATTGTTAGTAACAGTGCGGATAAACTTCGGCCCCATTCGATAAAGCTCGTATTTCAAGCGCTTTGGAGTGTTACACTTGTGGATTAGATATTGAATGATGTTAGCGTCGGACATACACGATTTTGTAGAGATGAAACCTTATCTAAGCTACATCTTTTCCTCGTTCCCCAAAACCCCCTTTCATACAAATATTGCTTGTTTATTGGTAGATAAAGAATGCGCTTGACGTGATTGGATAAGATGAATGCGACAACGGCTAAGCATTTTGGCTGATGACGGATTGTGTACATCGGTATCTGCCTGCACACTGGCATGTAAGTAAATATATATACCTATATTATTATGTGAGAGCGAGCAGCCATGGAATGCATTGTTTTTGATTATAAAAACCAATCAGCAGTGTGACGATGCGGGACTTGCTCGAATGAGGGCTCTCTAGATCGATCACCCGTGCTACACGTGCACACTGACTAATTTCTTAATTGTCTGACTCTGAGGACATTCTTTGTTATTAATTTAAGTCTTTCAAGGTCAATATCCACGTATTTAACTCTTTCTTAAGTACCTACAGTTGCGGTTAGCGCCATATATTTGTAATTATTAATCAGGTACGTATATGCACGACTACTGCCATGCACATAACTGTTTATTCATACGTATAACTGTATACAATTGTATATTGTCTGTTAATATTTTTGTAATTTGTTTTGTGGTCAATCATGCAAGGCATTTTATGAAGATACTGTGCGAATGGGACAGTCCCGTTTGAAACAGAATGTACGTTCGATTAGGTACCAATTACGGTAGTAGTGATCAATTCACAAAAAAAAAACATTAATATATGCACAAAGGCGAACTTATCGATGAGAGGAGCATTAAACGATTATGATTGCATTGCACACTGTACAACAAATCGTAAAATCCCTACGATTCTCGGAACGAACGCGGCGCTGAAGGTGAATGATATCAGCGATACATAATATCTGTGAGGTAAGCGCGCAGTTTACATACATAGGTACCCAGAGTAACATAAAATATGTAACAAATAGAATAATATTTGAATATGTATACACGTACATACCGTCATGCCTCTTTCCCAAAGGGGTAGGCAGAGACTACTTTGTCCCACTTGCTACGATACTGACATACCTCTTTCGCTTCATCCACATTCATCGATCTCTTAATACATGCTCGTCGGTTTCGGGTACTCAATTTATTTCGAGTATTGTACTTCTCTATTTGAATATGTTATATCAATAAATATGTAATAAAGGATTGGCTTAAGCCTAGTTTAGACTTGCAAGAAAAACCTTGGAAGTTTCAATACATTACCAGGCCGTGGTGAGAAAAGCTAGGAGTGCTGATACATGAGATGGGCATTCTAGTTAATGTTACATTACAGGTAAAAGTTTACAAAATGTCGCGAATGCTCGCTGCACTTTGCATTAAAATCTCGAATGCTCGCTGTTCTGTTACAAGCGAATGCTCAAGTGTATCAGCACCTTTATATGTCATGTCATTTTTCCTGCAAGTCTAAACAGGGTTTAGACAAGGTTCGCCCCCATGGAAGGATACAAAATAGCCTAGTTCTCTATCCAGCGGAAATTTCAAAAAAACCCTTCTTAGTGCACCACTATAAGTAGACTAAATAGCGAGTAACACCTAGATATGTTTTTTTTAATGAAAGTACGAGTGTAACCTTACCATGGAGCAAGCCGGTAGACCGAATCTTCAATATCTTGACGGATTTCATCTAAAACAAAAGTGTAATGTATAAGTTATTCTCACAATTTCACTTTTAACCTTTTGTATGTCGGTATAAAAAAAATCTGCATTCTAGTCTCATTTGTCTCAAACAATACCAATTTCAGAGATAAAAAAAAATACAAAAAAATAGCTTTTAATCTTATCTCGGGATCCGGGACTAGGTACATTCAAAAGGTTAAGCTTCGACTTGAAAAACTTGAACTTTACATTGTTCTAATATGGTCCAAATTAAACCAAAAGATCCATAGAGATTTATATTTTAAGTGTAGTGTTATTTTGCCTTGATCTAAACGAAAACTTATTTCTCAGTCACTTTATTGTCTTACATGTGCTCTCAAGTCGGAACAAATTGAAGTTCCTCAGCAGATAGTCGTGCAGCGTCAAGAATTGAAGGTTCAGCTTCGGCAGCGCCAAGCAGTTGTCCCCGCTGTAAATCTCGGTGGGCACCACGTTCTCATCCCAAATCACTTCCTCGGTGGGGTACAGGGGCATAGAGTTCAGCTCCTCCAGTTGGGATATGCGTCGCTCGTGACGGGATATCTGGATAAAATAAACGTTTTACCTAAAAAAAAACACCTCACAGAGAACTACGCGATTTTCTTATAAGTACATTGCGCGTTTTGGCAGTAAATCACTGTGCAGTGAGGGCGCAACGCAGTGCAATGAACAGAGAATTCAATCGCTACTAATATATTTAGCAATGCACTCGTCTTGCTGGCACTAAAGCTCTCCGATGTTGTCTATACGCATGTTGAGAAAAAAAAGAACAGCTGTAGTTAAATTTAAGCATAGTTATTATAAAATTACCATTTCATATTATTACAAATTGAGTACGAATAGTGAAAGGCAGTTGCCAGCATTAGGGGCTTTGTCAATCGCCAGTCTTGTGGACATGCAGCGAAATCATTTCATCTCATAAACCAGAAACACTATTCAGGATATTAAATCTATTCATTTTTAATTCCATCCCAAACCCACAAGCCGTTCATGTATTATCACTAAACAAACAACCAAAAACCCTGACATACTTTTACATAAGTAATATCGGTGGTATATTAGGAAAAATGAAAATGAAAATGAAAATTTTACTTTGCAAATTGGCCGCTAAGGGCTCTTTTACATGTCTTTTTGAAACTACCAGCGCATTCGGAAAGACCATCATTGCCAAGAAGAATGCGCCGCAAAAACTGAAAAAGAAAGTAAGACATTTTGAGTAGATTATTTATGCAATCAGAACGAATTTGCACTATCGTCGGTACCAGGACAGATAACTATCAGTACTGTTAAGGAAACATGCTGAGACGCACGTATTACACGACACTAGTTGAACACGGTGAGGGCATAGATACTACTTGATTGCCTTAATTTCAACTGAGTAAGGTAAGAAACTACGTGCATATTTATCTTAATTTTGTGTAATAAGATTCCAGGTAACTTTACACGACTTTCTCAGCCTTTCCTTCAGCCATACTATACCGAAGTTTAACAAACTAATTGATACTTTTTTATTCGACAATTTATCTTATTTATTTTATTATCCTATTTTAAGTAATATCACTATACAACAAAAAAATAATCATAGAAATGTTTGCAATTGACGTCATTTCTTTTTTTAGCACGGATGTAAAAAGTTGGAGGTGACATAAGCACTAACTTTTATCCTACGATATCTTTGCAAACAAAGTCGCGGGAAAACGAAAGTGCAAAAGCAATGGAATTCTCAGGGACTAGGAGTGCCCGGTTATAATAAGACGTGACGTCTAAACGTGTAATGAACTCTGTCTTAAAAGGAACTCTTGTAGGCCAACAGTGCATTTGTATTCAACGTTCAACTGAGAAAACATTGACATCGGCAAAGACGACACCGGAAAAAACAAAGTATCCAGTCTGATAAGGTACGTAACTTTAATACTATAAATGAAACCTCTTCAGATGTTTTCAAAAATAAGTTTCTAAACAGACCTCGGTTTTATTGTCATTAATCAATTATATGCGAATTATTTTTGAATTAATAACACTTGGGCGAGATAAATAAAAGAGTATGTGAAGGTAGCATACCAGTAATTCCTTGAGAAACTCTTTGTCCACTCTGTAGTGCGGAGCTTCATCTTCTTTGCCTTCAGGCGGGACCAGGTTGAGATGCGTGGCGATAGCTCGCAACGCCTTGTCACTGAACAGATAAGCTTGCCATTATCACAGACCAAATAAAGTTATTAGTTTCACAGATGTGTAAAAAATATTAAAACATTTGGAGCAGATATTTATTTTTCGCACATTTTTATAGTACTCTTCTTACTACTCACAACAAGCACACAATGAAATGTTATCAATAAATTTTACATCACTCGCATTTTTTTCCTATTTAATAAAGTTAATTAACAAATCATTTCAAGTTTAACTCTAAAAGTAGCTAGAATAATTTTCAATGAAGTGTAAATTTTGATTTTTAGTAGCTTTGAAATAAATAAATTAGCAAATAAGTTCGTTATTGTAAGGACTATGCTTTATGCAAGAATGACATTGACAGCCCACAAAAAGTATGTCAACTAATTGCTGCAATCAAATTTAACATCCCATTGTTTTGTCATGTTGAACAAAGCAATTTACCTATATACTAGCTTCTGCCCGCGACTTCGTCTGCGTAGAATTATACATAAAAACCTTCCTCTTGAATTTATTAAAAAAAACCGCATCAAAATCCGTTGTGTAGTTTTGAAGATATAAGCACACATAGGGACATAGGGACAGAGAAAGCGACATTATTTTATACTATGTAGGTAGTGATATATCTATGAATAGGATTTGTCGCTCAACATACCTTAGGCTACCGAAATGTTTCTGCAAAGAGTCCCGAGTGTCGACGCTGGCGACGTTGGCTAGGGCAAACAGGCGTAAGTCTGGAAACTTTGCGAAGGCTGCTTTCTGTTAAGAAAAAAAAAACTTGGTAGAGTACTTGCTTCGTCAAAGATTCCCAGCAAATTGATTCTTGAATCTAAGCTGACATAGGTCACGGGATCCATATAGATATAGGCACTTGTTTCCCCATGGGGTAGCAAAGCATCTCTGTACCTAATCCAGCTTGTGATGCAAATGCTGTCTAGGGGCAGCGAAGGTCACTTACCATCAGGCAACTCACTTGGTAGTTTGCTTTCAGTATTTTTATGTGATGAGGTGATGACAAATTGCGAGGTCAAATTTACGCTCACGTTCGATTTGTCATAGCATAGCACTCTCGTATTCACTAAGTTCAAAGAATAATTTGCTGGTTTTAGATTACAACTTCGACTTACTTTAAGTATTAGACGGACGGACACCAAAAAAGGATACTCGCTGCAAATTATTTTTGTCCTGATGCGTATTCGATTTCTTAGTAAAGAGCTCAGCAGGTTATTAAATGTTAGTGTGCTATAAATATTCAGCAGTAGTGATTTATGGGGAACTTTTTATCCCACGATTTAACGCCCAATATACTATCCTGATGATAACCGGTGATCCTAAAACCATGTTTTACATGCACACCTAAGTAGATTATAGTCTTAAGTATATGCCTTATATGCCTTATATGCGGAAGTTGAGGAGTGCTGATTTTGCGAGTAAACGTAAGTAAATATATAATTTCATGGTTCTTTTAGACATAAGCGGACGTCCATCCGCTGTGGACGGATATGACTGTATCGCTGCATTTTCGGTGGGCGGCAGGGCTCCGGGGGATCCTCGACAGCAATCCCAACATGAAATATTATAATTCACTAACTTGAAAAGAGGACCTTCTCGATTCGTTTGTTGTCTTTTATTTGTAGGGACCTATCTCTACCGGCCGTGTAACAATTGCGATAATTATTGTCTTGTTCGATAGTGCATTCTCAAGGTTGATCCCTTGTATCCAAAGCCCGGTTTGACGGGAGCAAAATTCCACTTTTCCTAGTCCTTGATTAAATATCGACTATTCTATCGACATTTGATTTAAAACGATCCTTTAGGGGGCTGAAATGGATATTATTTTACCCAGGCGACGAAGTTTAAAACGAAAAATTTAGAAAAAATAAAATTGTATATTATGAAAATTTTATAAAATTCCAAACAATACAAATAGTTAATTTTTATTTTATGGCCAACTATAATATTTCTGAATGTCATAACGGTGGTACAGTACATCGTAGGTACATTTTTATCGACATCGATTTAAAAAATATGTGTTCTCGCACTACTGAGACGTCAACACATAATTGCTCCCGTGCAACACAAAAAAACTTTAAACTGCGATGCAGGACATAGGGTAAAATATATTCTCTGAGCATGGTAAAAAAATAAAAATACACATCAGATGCATTGTTGTTTTGTTTTATCGTTTAAAAGGGGGTCTGTGTTATTTCTACACTGCACCTATCGAACGCTATATTCTTAAGTATTGATTTTGATACTAATTTGCTTTCACCTCTCTAATTCTAGCTGGGAAGGTTACTCATTACTGGGTAACTAAAACGAGGTCAAGCCAGTGCCAAATCAGTACCAGCTGTTCTTGTAAAAAAAAAAGTAAGAGCTAAGTACATGAGTCATGATGACAAGATCGTATTAACAGTTAGGATGTTCCAGCAACTCTAAAGCCGTGTGCACACCGAAAGCTTCGCGACCTCCACCTTTTTTATTATCATAGTAGATTCGTCAGCACCATAAACTTATCTACATTTGTAATTATACATGCGCTCGCTAATTGCATACTAATCTCACTAATTTGGTAGGCGAAGATACCATCAGTCGCGCAAAACGCGCCCGTCTTTGATAGAGATTTGTTGACTCACGCAGTCGCGCCCTTCCACATTTATGAATGTAGTTGTTAATATACAGTAGTATATACCACTGTTGTGGTTAACACAAACGCGTCTTCAGTCGCGAGCGCTCTGTCGTTGTTTTATTTACATTTATGAGTGTTATAATTTATTGCACATCGATAATTTATTACAGTGAGAATGTTTTAAGTTAATTTATAAGTAAAAATAATTTGCTTTGGTGGAATTCGCCATCGTGAATTGAATTTTAGGTAAACTTACTTGTAATGAAGTTATCCTTGAATAATGTAAAAGGGTCATATCTCGATCTGTCAATGGGTCCCCAGATTCATCACTTATTTCGAAGCGTGTGTAGAATTTCAGCATTTGCAGTAGCTGAAACAAAACGAAATAATTAACAAAGTGGCTAAGTACATGATTTTAGTCTAACCTAAATATAAAAGATAAAAGTCCGGACACGAGAGAGCTGCAGGCTTATTACCTAACTCGCTCGCAACCGCCATCGTGTTCATTTTGACAGTTCTTGTATAAATGTGACAGCTAGCTGATTCCGATGCCAATTGTCAGCCCATACATGAACTGTCTAAATGAACACGATGACGATTGCGAGCGAGTTAGGTAATAAGCCTACAGGACTCGCATATTAGTGGTTCCGTACCAATAGTGAATATTGCAAGTACAAACTCAAATTGTAATTTAAAAAGGCCGGCCACACACAGGTTGAACCCGCGCACCGAAAGTTCCGCATCTAACATACGATTAGCGAAAATTAAGTTATTTGGTTTTCCTTTTGTGATACAGAACTCTAAAAATAAATCCTCTTCCTCTCAAAGGTCTTCATAAAGGCCGACGCTGCTGCACATCTGAGTATTACTTGATATTTAAGACTACTATTTTACACATTGAGAATGTAACGATTTTTCCTTAAACTGTGACACGCCAACCTTGCATCCAAAAATTATGATTCTAGGTCAACAAGACCCTATAGTTATTTCGTATAGGTGTTTATCAAAGTTTGTCACAACATAACGTCATTTTTTAACCGACTTCAAAAAAAGAAGGAGGTTCTCAATTCGTCTGTATTTTTTTTTTTAAGTAATTTACTTTTCTCTACAAGCAAACTATTCTATAAAAATAACCGGTAATTTTATTAGACAATCATAATTGTTGAAACCATAAAAATAGTCGGTTACATATAGTCACGATATTTTATTGATTTGACTGAAAAGGTTCTCATTTTTGAGGTTCCATTCTTGGCAGAAAACATTTTGAAAGGGCGCCCAGCCAAGAAACAGGAGGAAAAATATCATGGAACTTTTCGAACAAAATTTACCATGATCCATCGATTTACACGAAACTTGCATATTCTCTGTTTATTGGTGTCATTTTATAATTAATTAAAGATTCTGTTATGAAGTGAACCAACAATTAATGAATGTATTAGGTACATAATTATATTAATTAAAATAGTTAATCATTGAATTGATTCATATTTATTACGTAGCTGTACTGTAAGAGTGAGACTTTAGAGTTCGGTCTGTTATAGTATTTGCTCATTTTGCATAAGATTATATTACATGTGTCATACCTACGTCTACTGATGACACCTCGGAAGAATGAGAATGACACGCGTACGCGTACCTACCACACTGACCAGCAAAAATAAAGGGTCACTTCCCATACAATATCGTATGAAAAGCGACCCGTTATTTTTGCTTGTCAGCATAGAATGTATACGTGTTTGATCTTGATGTACCTATATTTTTGTATCTGATAACAATTAGTGCTTGCTACCTTTCAAAGTTTGCTATCTTATTTGACTTTGCTCATGTTTGCTAACCAATACGTAGGTATAAGTACGTAAAATATTACCAAGTTGATGTTTGTACGTCTCGCCTTCTTGTACACCGGACTTGTGAGTTTTTGCGGAATTTTTGTACGTAATTCGAAGTTTTTCAAAATAATTTCGGTAAAGGGAAACACACTTGATAAAATCCGTCAGTATCGGAAAAAAAACGACGTGTCTGCGTGCGATCCCCATCCGCACTGGGCGCACTTGAAAACTACATCCCAAGCCTTATCGTGAGGGAAGCCTTTGAATAACCGTGACTAATGGAAAATGATTGTGAATTGTATGTATGAAAATATGTAGCTAATTACAACACAAAGGCCTCCACCACGCCTGTTTCTCTGTCTGACTGTCTGTCTATTCGCAATAGACTCAAAACTATTGGACCGCACGAGTGATTCATGAAGAAGGTTTAGGTATTCGTATAATTTGTCCAAGTATTTTGGTAATTCTTTTCAATTTTCAATGACGTTTATGAGTTTTTACGGAATGTTAAGTATCATAAATATGTAATATTCGAGATATTAAGAACTAACGAGAGAGTGGTGAAACAGACTGATAAGAGCCAAGGCTGCTAGCGCGATTTGTCAGAAGGCTTTCTTTTAAAAACAAAGAGAAGGCTAGCGACCCACTTGGGGTAGAAACGACAGCCTGAGATAAACGGTCTCAATACACACCTATCGCTACAATTAGACCTCAATTTATTCATTTGTTTTCTTTTTCTTATACATATATGTCAAAATTTGAAAGTTTTCAAGCTGCGGGTTTCAAAACATAAAAAAGATGTAAGTGGGGTACCTACCTATATATTCATTTGTTCTTTTATTTTTTACCTATACTGATGGACTCGTACAGGGACAACTTTTTACTTTAGCTGTGAAGGTATGAAAGTTTTTTTTCTGTGATAAGATATTTCGAAGATATCCTTATTGTTAAATTCATGAAGTTACCACTCAAGCTACTATATTTGGAGCCGTTTCCAAATTTAAAAAAGAATGTTTCTCATCACAACTCGGTTCCCCGAAGCTGTTTACATATACAGCAAAACAAAATAGTACACCATTCATTGAATATTACTTTATGGGTTTTGGCAGAGTATAAGTCTGCTCACTCACCTAGACAGTGTCAGTGAGGCAATACTGAGACGCGGACGCACCGCACGTTGCTTCGATCCTAGTATTAGGACGCGTATTATAAAACGTCGGCATGTAAAACACGTGAAAACAAGAGAATTTAATGTTTCAAGTTTGTTGTTGAGTTCAGAAGTGTTTTAAAGAGTGAAACGCATTATTTTCTTGTACTTAGGTAAGTGTTGTCATATTAAAGTGATGCAAATAAATTGTTTTTTACTTTAAAGTTGTATAATATAGGAACGTTTAATAAGTGAGACCAACTCTATAAACTAGACTTATAGGACACTTTTATAACCTGCACAAATACGAAGAGAAAGCGACTTACGAATTCTCTGTCATCTTTGAAATTAAATATTATAGTAACGCATTAATATTTACTTTGACGGAATATCTACGTCAACTCTTGAATTGTGAAATATTGTAATTATAATACTACTGGCACAGAGCGGTTTTCGATATGAGTTTCAGTTTCAATTAGTTAGTATTCAGTTGTTTCAATCTGGTTATAAAAGTTCAGGCGTGTGTGTTCGGTTAGCTTTTTCAGCAAATTAATTACTTGTTTTGGAGAATATTTACAAAATAAAATACATTAGAAAGCCTCACTGTGTAAAACATTATGGTTTGCAAGTTAAGGTTACCCTGACATGCATAACAGAGCCCGTAGTAAGCTGGAGGGCACAGCAATTTTGACGTTATGTACAACTTATACCTAGAAGTCTTCTTCTTCTTCTTCTTTTATTTGTGGCGTATCAAGTCGTTATAGCGACGACAACTTCGCCAATGTCAATGTAAAATTTTTTATTAAAAAATCTTGTGACAAAATGTCGGCAACGTTGTACGGTAATGGTCAAAGACCCCCCTCCCCCCCTGTCGGGCTCTTAGCCAACGGTCAATGATATCCCTCAGAAACTGCCAGGAAATCATTAGCCGATGCCCAGGGCGCACCGGACCAAGCACTGCTCTTCCCTCCGGACGGATCCAAAACGAACCGCAGCTCTTAATCACACGTGGAGGTAACCCGACTCGCACCCCTACCTAGAAGTCCATAGGTATACTGGATATGGGTACAAGAATACATACCTACCTCTGCAGAGTGTAACGTATATATGCGGGAGTAATGCATTGCGGGGGTAAACAAAAATGTGCGCAGGATGTGTATGCGCACAAATTACTGCGAAGCAGCAATTGACGTCGATTTTGTTTTTAAATTCATATGCACGAAAAATTTACAAAATTAACATTAGCAGCCAGAATTAAATGAAGAGGTCAAGGTCGTCGGATTAGAGCACAAATATATCATGAATGTAAAAAATACGAGGTTATAAATTCGTCGGGTAGTTAAACATCGTAACTTATTAATCAGGCGATAATTTTTACGCGATTTTTTTTCACTTAGACGCGTTCCAGTGCTTAAATTTATGAAATCTGGGACAATTTGAAGCAGTGAACGGAACTCAGCCGGCTCGCATTCATAAAGTTTCACTAAGGGCACTGACCCCGCATGATATCAGAAAGGGTCGCAAACGTTTGTTGACATCCTATAAATGTCATTGAAACGTATATTAATGCACTCCCCGAACTTGCGATGTTTTAAACTGTTTTAAAAATACACTAGACGATCATTTCAAAACACAAGTCCAGTGATATACATATCTCATATTTATATTATACTAGCGGTTGCCCGCGACTCCGTCTGCGCAGAATTCGCTTATCGCTATCCCGCGGGAACTACCTATGAGGTTTTCTGTGTATAGGCAATTTCAACTAAATCAGTTCAGCGGTTTTAGCGTGAAAAGGTAACAGACAGACAGAGTTACTTTCGCATTTATAATATTAGTAGGGATAGTAGGGATGGTATCCAAAAGACTTTTCGTGTTGGCTTCGGCCCCATGAATGCCTTTGAAGTGACTGGGTCCTCATAGGCCCATGATCGGAAACCTGTACCAACAATAGTTAGCTTTAGTATATTGTTACGTCGTCGTAAAGATACAGTGTTAGATTTTAGGCGTTTATCCGACTTTTAGCTCTCACGTGTGGCGTCTGGATCGTTTTAAAGAAAATTTTGTTTGTTCTCAGGTGCCATCATCGATTAACTGATTCTATACATGCAATAAGAGATTAACGAGCTGCATAAAAATGAAGGACAAAGGTGTCATTATTTTGGGTGTTTATTTTATGCTAATCGGCATAACAACTGCGTTAAATGGCAGTTACTGCTGCTCAGACCTGAACGACGATGTGCTAGCGGACGAGGTTAGCAACAATTGCTTCAACCAGGAACAAAACATAACGACAAAGTTCTCGCTGGATTGTTTCGACAATATGACAGTTTCTGTGACAAACAGTTCTGATTTTCCTGTCAGACTGAACCCGGACGGAAGTTTGGGTATCATGTTGGACGAAGTCACTGAATATGCTAGAATGTGGCCAGGCAAGTAAGTAGCTACCTATACATATAATTAATATTCTGCTCTTTATTACAACGTAGTAAAAATAGTAATAATCCAAATTATGACAGATAAATTGTTTTTTTCTTTCCGAAAGCGCAGCGTTTATTTTCTCCTAGTCCTGAGTGCCCACACGTCAGACTAATGGCATGGCAATGTCTTTGATTCACTCATTGGAGTCCGACATAAACGAATGCATATGTGATTTTCAGTTTCTGCCTCGGATATCAGACAGAGAACGACAGTTCCAGATCAACAGTGGTAGTTATATGCCGGGACGAAGTGCAGCCAGAAATTGTGAGCGAAGAAGTGTTGGGATACTGTATGGCAACGTCGAGCGTGTTTCTCGCCCTCACCGCATTCGTGTACATAGCTCTTCCAGAACTCAGGTAAGCACGACTTTAAAATATTTTTACTGATTTCATCATCATTATATCATGACTTAGGCCTTCTCCAAGAATCTCCACGACAATCGGTTTTGTGCTCCCCGTAGAGATCTTTGCGAGATTATCCATCTATCTTGTGGAAGGCACATTAATTAGGTATTTCGCCTTGCGGTATACGGTCGCCCTCCAGATCCTTACGATCCCAGCGGCTATCAGCTCTATGAACAATGTGCCCTGCCCAGTTCCACTTAAGGTGTGCAATTCGCTGAGCTATCTCGGTAACTTTATTTATTTTACACATCTTAGCATTTCTGATTCAATCACGTAAAAATACTCCAAGCATTGCTTTTTCCAGTGTCCTTGTTATCGATTTAGAAACGTTGGACTGGAACTATTTTCGTTAGGCATGACTATTTATCACATGACGAAATGTCACTGCGCTATAGTCGTAAAAAAGTCCCAGTACTATCGCTAGCCTTGAGTAAATACCTACGGATGCGACCGTAAGCCATAATAATTCTGTATCGCGATGCAATAAGCGTACCTATATTTTCATTGAAAAATATCGCTCGCCTTTTCTATTGACTCACAACGACAGATAATTTAATTTAGTGAATGCTCAGATATTTCTGGGCACATTGTGAAGTCCGACGAATGTGAATGTTGAAAAACAGTTTTATAACGACCTATAATGCATTGGGGTAAATTCGAAAAAGGGGGAATTTCGAAACTCGTGGATAACCACTAAACGGAGTACAATTATATAATCTAGCAACGCTTACCTAGAAGCTCCAATGTCTTTGGCTTCTAGATAAGCGTTGCCAGATTATGGGATGGTTCCCCGTTTAGTGGATATCCACGATTTTATAATTCCCCCGATTTAGAATTTACCCCAATGCACCTTAATTCAGTTGCTCGTTCCATTCGTCTGTCAGTACGTAATTACCCCGTAAGAAGTCACGAAATTTGTCTATATATTATTAGTACCTATGGATACATTTTGTTTGCGTTATTTACAATTGCGCAATCATAAGCATGCTTATATAAATTTACAAAAGTAATCCTTACAACGCTGGCCCAGGCCAAAAAACATTTCAAAGGAAATATGCTTCAATCTTGTGTTTACCTACTCATGATTGTGTGTGTAAACAAGAAAAAAATGCTGTTGCGTCGTATGATGTGTCATATGAAAATTCTCGTCTAAAAGAAAGTTTTATTCCAGAGATGTCCAAGGGAAAAGCATCATAAGCCTGTGCAGTAGCTTGGCAATCGCCAATGCTCTGATGTGTGTGCTGAAAGTGATGGATTATTCGGACATGACGTGGTGCGCCATCAGAGGTGATTATACTGACGGCCAAGTGCGAGTCGGACTCGCGCTTCGACTGTATTATATTAGTCTAATTTATTTGACAAAGTCGACGTTAAATGGGACAATAATAATATCGACGTTCTTCGAGTAACGGAATTTTTTTTTTCAAATTTTTTTTTCATAAATAAGTGCATATTTAATAATATTACGTCAGTGTGACATTTATTAAATTTTGCATGCTACGACTAGCTCAGTGTGCGATATCTTTACTGTATATGTATTACTGTAGACCATTGTTCACCACACAGGCAAATAAATCATTTCATTTCATTTCTAAGAATATAATTACCTATGTTTGTTTCAATCAGGATTTTAAAGCGAGAGCCCGACTTGCACTTGACGTCCATTTAGTTTTTATTTTAAAATGTTTTAGAGTTTAATATTATGTAGGCAATTGTAGCTGCATATCTGTTACCGTTTAAACAGTATTACCAATACTTTTAAATTTATTTTCTCTTATTATTCCACCTTCATTAAATAGTTATAAACCGATACTACTATAGTCAGTAAATAGGTAGGTACACGTTGCATGCAGATTATTCTAATATACAATAGGCACATATGTACTAATATTATTAATCAATCAATGAAATCAATACTTTTTTGTTTCAGGTTTCTTCGCTTATCTATTCGTAATATCAAGTTTCTTTTGGATGAACGCAATAGCTATACAAATACTGAGAAACATGAAGTGAGTTTGCCGACTAATTTGATAGAGTAGACACTACGGACTAATTAGCCCAGGCTTTTAATCGTAAAACGTTTTGAGACATAAACCCAAACTGATTAAGTATCTTGCTCCACACGTGCAAAAGGCATCTACGTTTTTGGTACATATACTATATTTACAAAAAACCTACCAACCTCTTCATAAACCAATATAATATCAAAAACATAAATCACGTCTTTATCCCTTACGGGGTAGACAGAGCCTAAGGTAACAAGACCTAAAGACGACGTTTAGCATGATTGATGGGCGTATGGATGGAAAGGGGAATTACAACAGTGATGGGTTGCTAGCCACATCGCCTATATAAAATGATCCCTAAGATTTTCGCCCAATCCCTCGATGGGCTTTTACCATCTGCGCGGGAAGAGAAGCAACTGGTACATTCTATGTTTTTTCTTTGCTCCCAGACCAGCATGGAAGAAACACCTAACATCATCCAACCATCACCAATATCATATAAGACACTAAAGCATTACCAACTATGTGGGTTTATTCTTAAAGCAGCACCGATCACGATCGTTCCGTATACAAACAAATGACATGGGACATTTTAAAAATTATATTTCATAATTTATTTTTAAGGCGATCTGCAGTAAACTACGGCCGGAGGGAGTTCCTGTGGTATTCTATGTACGCGTGGGGGGTTCCCATACTCTTGACTGTGATCCTGATTATCGTCAACTACCACCCTGGCCATCACGAGAAGCCGGGTATAGGACACAGCCATTGCTGGTTCTTAGGTGAGTGAATGAGAATTTTACTAGTGCAACATATATAAATCGCGACTTTAACCCTTATGGGTAGGGCTGCCATCCGTCCTAGTTTAGAGAGCGTTCGGGGAGCTTCCGGGCAAATTTTTCGAGTTAAAAAATTAGCAAAAAAAATTAAGATTGTCAAATCCAAAGTACTGCTATTTTGTTTTAAAAAGGTTCCTCACACTGATTTCTGAATAAAGAGTTGAAAGTTAGTTGTAAAATGAATACATAAATAATTTATTATTATTTGACCTATTTTTAACTATACTGACTAAACAAACGAAAATAAACAATATTTAGAAGTGTCCGGATTTTGAGTTCCAAAATCTGGGGATTTTACGCTTTTGTCCTGGTTGTTAAGTTTTTGAGGTGGCAGCCCTACTTATGGGGTAATAGGGTAATATTTACAAACCTATGTTGCATTATAATTTTCAGACTTGAAACGCATGTGGATGTACTTGTACAGTGTGCTCTCGATACTGATGGCGGCCAACGTGGGCATATTCGTGTACACTTCCGTTTCCCTGTGGAAGTACACTTTTTCCTCCAGCCATGTGCGCGCGTTAAAATATAAGTAAGAATTATTACGTACATACATACAGTCACGCCTCTTTCCCATAGGGGTAGGCAGAGACTACTTTGTTCCACTTGCTACGATTCTGACATACCTCTTTCGCTTCATCCACATTCAACAATCTCTTCATACATGCTCGTCGGTTTCGGGTACTCCTGACCTGCCCTTTTTCAAAACGTCTCCTATTTGGAATTATTATAGCTGAATAATCAAAGAGATAAGTTTTTTAAATATAGTTGCGTCAAATCAACATGGAGCACTTCGGACAAAGTTAAAATATATCAACATTCCCCCTTTCTCGTGTGTGCGTTCCCTTCCCGATCCTGATAAGGTCTAGATTTCGTTTTTTTTTTATTTCACTTTTAAAAGGTAATTCTTTTCTGGCTGTATTTTCATTGGCATCCTACATAGGTATTTACCTATACCAAATTTCAAGTTACTAGAAGTAGTGGCTGGATTTTAAAAAAAATCTGCAACAATCTTCGTCGTAACATATTTTCTTGTTCGTATTGCGAGTGTGTCATTGAATTGATTTGTTTTACTAAGATTGTCACATATGATTTCAGGTTCTCGATGATGTTAAGGTTATTTATAATCATGGGTTTGCCGTGGATTTTCGAGATGGTGACCTCGCTGGCCCCTGCTCACATCATTTGGTATGATTCATTAAATATATATAGATATAGCATAACGTATGAATTATTCAAAGAACTTAGATTATAAACTTTACTGATACCAAATGACAAATTAATGTAGTTAGTGCAACAATACAATTTGCATGTATATTATGTACAAGGCGAAAAATACTGAGCACGATGTAGTATCCTTTTCGGGCAATGCATTATCCTCTACTTACATTTGAAGTATCAAGTCGCTTATTCAATATTATGCTACAGTTCATTTACTAGAAGGTATATCGTCGATTCGCAATCCACACACAGTGAACTAACAAAACAATATTCAATTTCAGGGTAATAACAGACGTGGCCAACTGCCTGCAAGGGATCATAATCTTCTTAACCCTGGTCGTGTTCAGACGGAGAGTTATAAAGGCACTGTACAAACGAAATGCCTTGTGCTGTCTGAACGGCGTGGTTGAAAGGTATCTTGCAGTGGGAGCTGATGATGAAGATGACATAGTCACACACACTATAGCTGTGCCACTGGAAGAAAAGTGACGGCTTAATGATGACCCCGACGAGACTAACTATCGAGGGAAAAAATTACATGCTGCACTATCTTAGCATGATAACAGAGAATAGATGTGCTCGTTTCTACTTCTACAAGAATGTAGTTCAAACTGCTGGTTTTAAATAATGACCAAACTTGAAACAGTTGGCTCAATATAGCTGTTTGGAAAAGAAGAAACCGATTGATAACATAGTTTATCATAACAGTTTTTATTCTAGCAGACAGAAAATGTTAAGAAACGTTTGAATGAATCAAAGAGTGAGGAAGGAACGATTGATTAGGTTCGAAGCAATAAAAGCTTAGAGATGGAATACAGTTCTTGATACATTTGACGTTGACATATCTTCAAATTATGTTGTAAAAAGAAAGATTTGCAAAGTAGCAACCTAGTCCATATTATGTATATGTATACCCTCTTTCATAAAAACTTTGACATTTGCCTTAGCCAGATAAAACCTCCAAGGGTAAAGTCTGTAAGTATAATTTGTCTATATATTTAATGCAGACAGTATTCGGAGGTTAAGTCTCACTTACGATCGCTGAGCAATATAAGCTATGTTTCAGACTTTTTGAACTGTAATTGTCAATCCTAGGATGGTTTGAAAGGATCTCTAAACAATATAACGTGATGATAATGAAAGTCGCTGCCCGGAATCAACTGAAAAAGTCTACTAGAGGTGATGAACGTCGTTGATAGTCGACTGACCAAGTAGGAAGGTAACCTACAGAGAAAGCTAAGGTCAAGCGGGGTATTCTGTGACATTTCAAGAAATGGTTATAATTTAAGTATTTTAAGTCATGCGATTGAACTCATATTTAGGTACTTAAGAAAATAATGCTAAACGTGGCCTCTAGGTATTGTTAACCTAGGCTCTGTATACCCCTTAAGGGACAAAGACGTGATTTATGAATGTATTGTATGTAAGAAAGTTAATAACATAATATTCTGTTACTTAATACCAATAATATGATGATACTGTTAACCCATTAATGGATAAAGGTAGGTAGCTTTTAAGGAAACTGATCTATTTGATACCATTGTGCAAAGTTCGATTTTTGGAACATTACCTATTATTACGAACGCCGTTAAAGTTTTTTAAAGTATTAAGGTACACTGACGGGCAAAAGTAACGCCTCGCTTCACTTCCCATACAAAGTGACCAGTTATTTTTGCTCGGGAGTATATTTTGACTAGTTATATTTTTTTTATTAAGTAGCTATTTTATAATATGCGCAGGCGCTGTTTATACCTACCAGTAGGTACTAACATTTAAGATAAATTTCAATCTGTATTTAGTTCTGTATTCTGTGGTAGGTACCTCTTAAATAGTATTAAGCTGTTAAAGATAGTCGAATTAAGTGTCCATGCACCTAACATGTTGAAGATGATGTATTTTCCTTTAATAATTTAGTATATTTTTGTAAAGCGCTTACTAAGTTAATAGTTAAGTTGCACTTGAATAGTCATAGTTTAATTTTCCTACAGCAGTATTACAAAATAGTTAAATCTATCGGTCATATATTTATGTACCGAAAAATAAGTTACGTTAGACAGCCTTAACTTTAGCGATGTTAACATTTATTCGATATGTCCGAGTTAAACTCTTTTTTTTTTAATTTGTAGTCTTGATTTCATGATAACTTAAATATAATTGTACCTACTTATTTTTATGTATTTAAGCACTCATGTCATTGTCATAACGAGGTTAAATAATAGCTCATTGTAAAAATTAATTTATATTTCAAATTATAGGAGATTTGTATGCATTTATTTTTTGAAGTAATAGTTTCATTAACGTTAAGAAGGCATTAACTTATTAATATTAATTGGTGCGGTCAAGCTCAAAAGTAGCTGAAGACATTAGCGCTTTGTCACTTTCAGTAATGTGAAACATGTCAAACTGTCTCAGTATTGTTGTTTACTGTGAAAAAGGAAAAGTACCAAAGT
Organism: Pandemis corylana; assembly: GCA_949127965.1. Lineage (NCBI taxonomy): Eukaryota > Metazoa > Arthropoda > Insecta > Lepidoptera > Tortricidae > Pandemis > Pandemis corylana. Next base: position 5,710,447 of record OX421868.1, read on the forward strand.
GTTCAGCTACCTGAGCATATAATAGATATACCTAACTTGTTGTTTTACGAATGCGTTGTAAATAAAATATGTGATCTGCTTAAGCCATGTTACATTGTCGTGTTCTTCAATGTTATGCACAAATAATTATGTTAAGTGTAAAAAAAGCAAATTAATCTAATGAACATTTACAATAGGGATAAAATTATGTACTTAGCAATGCAATATTTATAAAAATATAAAATAAGATTGTTAATTCGTTACCTAATGATCATTTTTGTAAGAAAAATAATTAAATGTGTTTATTTTTTTACACTAACATTTTATTTTATTACACTAAAGCCCATAGAAACAGCATCTCATACTACCTCATAAAGAGAACAATAAAGTATACGTGAAACCTTATTGAATCCGCGTCCAGCATTCGAGCAAGAAAAAGAAGAATTGAACTGGTTTTCAAAGTTACTCAGGCAACCAGGGACGCCTACTAACTGCAGTCCTACCCGGCCATAAAGATTGCACATCGGTCCTCTCGGGTAATTTCGGCTTCGTAGAGCGTTGTCTCTCTCTAACTTACGTCACGCCATTATATGCCAACCTGTAAATCGTCTGGGACATTGCTTAGGAACTATTTAGTTTAGTACTAGACTTTATAAGTTTTATGAAGAAAAAAAAAACGTTTTTGTTGACTGTAGGTATAAGCTATAGCTACTGATTATTGCATTATCTTCTGAACACATATTGTAGTATGTAGTAATAGATTTGCAAGCCTTGCACAAGTGTTTCTCGATTCCATACTAAAATTAAAGAATACAATTTCAATGAGGAGCTAAGTAATAGGGGTAATAGGGGGTAGTCAGTACAATATTTTAACTTTTAATCGCTACCGTTCGAGTTCTCTGGCCACTATATCGTCAACATATACATACATGAATTATACAATCGCGCTCCTAAAGTAAATATCCACTTTATAAACATGGAAATAAAATTTTAACCACCGCTCTGACGATGACAAGAGTAAGTATAAAAAAATGATGTCTAAATTTCAAACTAAATTTCTTATCTGTGTGTTTTTAATTTGACCACTGCAACGGAAATAGGTCTAAAATCTGCGGGAAGAGTCACTTCCTATTGCGACATAATTAAAAGCGAGGCTCATTTCCTTGCGACTTATCGTGTTATGTTTGGACTAATCGTCACCTATAGTTCATTTCATCACATACATATAGATTATTGTGGCTTATGTATAAAATTTATTGAAGTACCTACTAAGGTCGTCACTTATACAATACTAGTATGTATGGAGGAATGTGTTTATTTATCATTATAGTATTAAATTGCCCTTATCAGTGTCTACAGTTTATCTAGGATGTTAAACTAAAACATGCATTTAAATGGATTTTGATTGCATGTGTGTAACGCCTTCAGTTGAGTTCATTATCGCTGTATTGCATTGTAACAAGATGCAATTATGTATACAGCTTTCTATTATAGTCAGAATTTACATTAGAATTAGAACATCAGAAATATGTACCTACAATATCTGTCGGCAAAGTCACTAGCTACAGGAATATTGTACTAGCTAAATTATTTTCTTGCATTAAAAAACAATAACATACTTAGCTACCTACTTCATAAGCTTTTTTATTGAGATCAAATAGGTATCTGATCTGACAGTGTTGATCAAAAAATAATCAATATTTATTATATGGGTACCTCGGCTTTTGTTTAAAAAGTAGCAAGGTAAGCAAGGTTAAACTATTCCGATCTTTTTCTTGCTTTACGCACATTTCTTTTTTCCAACTTCAAAATTAAGAGTTTTCTGTATCGTATAAATGTTCGTCGATACATTCGCGCGTAGATGTAAAATCAACGAATGCACATAAACATTTCGATGCAGCCCTTGTGCAACTGGATTTCAACGGTTTATTTTTAAATTAAATAATATGTATATTTTACGGCGTCCCTGAGAAGGTGCCATATACCTACGGATGTTGGTATCCACTTTTAAGAAAAAAAATACTAATTGGATTCACCGCAAGGCTGCTACAACGAATGGATAAAAACTAGTTAACCAAGTACAACAATACAATACAACGATACGACGATACGGTTTTGTTCAGTTCCTTGCGCCTACCAAACATCTCGAGCAAACAACGCTATCTAGCGTAATTCTTTGACAACTAAAAGTTACAAAGGTAGCCGGTAGGTAGCTGGACTTCATTGCGCGATGTGAATCACGATCAAATCTTAGCCATGAAACCGATAGATGGCGTAGTTTTCAGTTCCAATTATGTGGATTTCAGTGCTTATGTGCTGAGCGAGGTTAGGACGACGAAGCAAGGGGCATTTCCTGATTGAACATTATTTTTCTTAGAACAAGGCCAGCCTAAGTTGCGGCATCTTGCTTTCGCCATTTAAGTACTCTTTTAAAACAGATGCATACCTACTTATACACAGAACGACTAGCGAGACAATGACACGCGTATGTTATGTGATAGCATTAGGATAATAGGTACTTAATACACTCCTTGAGCACAAAGACGAAGGAAAAGTGAAGAAAATACCCTTTATAATATCTTATTTTAGTCAAGTCATCTTCTGACAAAATCACTACATAGTATAAAACAAAGTCGTTTCCCGCTGTCTGTCTGTCCCTGTGTATGCTTAGATCTTTAAAACTACACAACGGATTTTGATGCGGTTTTTTTAATAGATAGGAGTGATTCAAGATGAAGGTTTATATTACATGCAGCATACATCCTAATACATATAAAATACATATTTACTACATAAATATACACACACAAAACATACTAAGTCCACGTAAGAAGATTCATCAAGCCAATACTTCTTCAGACGATTTCACAGAGCGACAACCGACTGAGACTGCCTAATCTCAACTGGTAAAGGATTCCACAGTCTAACAGCATGTACATACGGAAAAGGAGTAGGTTTTGGATTTGGAGACAGGAAACGCGAGAGAGAAATTACTACTCGACCGCAATCGATTCTCGAAACCAACGGCCAAGTAGCTAAATCTATCTGAAAGGTAGGATGAGGACTGGGGTTTAAAAAGGATGTTAAAATGAAACGACAGGAAAAATAACGTTAATCTCGCTAATACTAGTATGAAACAGTAGCCTATAATTAAATTAATCGGGTAGGATTGGTCTGGTCCTGCTCACGTCCAAAATCACCGTGTTTATGGTTCAGATAAGATAGTAATGAACAGGCTTCTGAAAGCCGCCACACTTGACCATTTGCGGGCATCAATGATCGGGAGATGAATTTTTCTGATTCTGAATAATATCAACTCATTCACTGTCAGTATTTTGTAAGCGAACGCTTAGCGGCAGGTTCTATCACTGCATAGTATAAAACCAAGTCGCTTTCCGCTGTCCGTCTGCCTGCTTAGAACTTTAAAACTACGCAACGGATTTTGATGCGATATTTTTAATAGATAGAGTAATTCAAGAGGAAGGTTTATATGTATAAGTCTACGCAAACGAAGTCACGGGCAGAAGCTTACAAAATAAACGGCTAAACAGAGGTGGTGTGAGAACCGTGCGCTAAGTACGTCAATAAGTCGCAAACTACTTTAATATTATATCAATATTATCTGTTGGTCGTCACTTCGTCTGCGAAAAATACGTCAATCGCTTTTCCGCGCAAAAAACGAAATTTCCCGGAATAAAATGTAAAAAACCGATGACATGCATTATAGTTTTTATTATCTGTCGAAATCGTATCGTTTAATTTTGTATCGAAAAAAATGACCAATGCGCTTTAGATGTAACACAATTAACTGTCGACAATCAACAAGAATGTGACCGTAGAAAGTACCACAACATGTATTATTATTTGAAGCATCAGGACTCAGACCAAATAAAAGTAAAGACAAAATTCTGCGAGCAATAACTCTCACGTGTGGCACTTCGATACGATGTAACACATGCTCACGTCACTGTCGAGTAAGTTTTTTTTTATATCATGTCGGTAATTAGAGTACCCCGCCTGATGGTTATTGACACTTTATAGTAACAATACAAACATTTCCATGCAATCACTCATGCAAACATATAACCCCTTATATATTCATAAACACTCTGTATGATTCTGCTAACTTAACAATCGGTTGTCCTTATCTGTTACTTTGACATTTACCTTTCACAGATAAGGACAAACGATTGCTAAGTCAGCATAAAGCCCTATAGAGCGTTTATGAATAATGGGTTAATTTATACATTTCAACTGTAATTTGTTTATCCTAACAAAAGTAATGGTCAAAATTAAACATGAATTAATTTTACGTAATTACAGTTTTATTGTGCTCGTACCTTCAGGTATATGGCAATCAGGGAGTTTCAAATCAACCACTGGTAAAACAAAAGCGACAACATAGGCTTATGTCGCTTACGTGACCGTTGTTTCTCCGAGTGCCATACCTGGCTAAATGTCCTAGTGCCATACCACGAGCTTGCCGTTCGTAGAACATCGTCTGTACTTTTTATTTGGTCTGAGGGGTAGGGTGGCAGAATCACTAATTGCCACTGCCGGCACGGACGGGGCGTTTTAAAACCGTGTTTACTCCGTCTGTGACAGCGGACGCGTAGCACGCACGCGTCGTAACATCGCTACCGCTAACAATTACAATATTACAAAGTAAAATCAGTGCAGGCGCAGTTATCACTCAGACACACTAGTGTTGGACTGGTCTGTAACTATGAAGGTAAGTCGTCAGTTGCGCCAATAGCATTTTATGCAGTGATACAGTTTTAGAAACGGTTTATCATTATACGTTTCCGGCGAGTGCCATGACTACATCATATTCAGCATAAAATAACGAGGAATTTGTTCTGTAAACAGTACATGATTACTATGAAATATTACTTCAAAATGTCTACCCGCAAAACGCTGCAATGCACAGGCGTTCGCGCCTATGCGCTTCCTCAGTAGGTTTCAGGTTCCTGGCAAAATTATATTATTTTTTAAATACCAGGCACCAACTGATCCAGTTCTTAAATGTGTTTATTTAGGAATCTTCCTCACCTCCACAATATATAAATGATACCCGTTAATGCGAACCCATTTCAACCTTACTTGGAATACCCAACGTGTGTAATGTTAATGTGCGTATGACAAAGAAACGGTCACAAACGTTGTTGCTGTAAACTTGAAAAAGTGTTGTTTCCTGTCGTTAAACGTCAGCATGGCCAGATGCAAATAATGCTACGATTATGCACACAACGCAAGCGCACTGAAAGTACATCTCATTGTAAAATAATTATCGCTTTGATACCATACCTACTTTCATAATTATATTTAGACACTCAGCCAACTATTTAATAAAGTAAAGTGCTCCAAATTACAAACTTTATCTACGTTTTTAGGAGGTTATTTGAATAAGTATATGTTAAAAAATCAATTTTGTATAAAGTTTTTTTGGCTGACTTTACTTGCATTGTCATCCGTCTCACACATATGTGTACCAAATGTTAAGTCAATCGGACCAACGTTAAAGAGTCCTGCGGAGACAGTCCTGACCTGGCCACCAGGATTCTACTACCAGATTGTTGTACCTACCTATTCTCATCCGACTTACACAAATATGCAAAATTTCAGCTCAATCGGTTGAAGATATCTGCTTCAAAATTGAGTCTCAAGATTCCACCCGGACCAGCCTACATACGTACGTTGTACGTAAACCGGGGTCCCTTTGATAATACAGGGCTACTTTGACCGTATTAAAATTGCTATAATATCGATATTGTCCACATGAGGCGAATGTTTGGCATGTAGTCGTAAAGGCGATCGACGAAGACATCGATTGGAAGCAGTAAACGCAAATAAAAATTCGCATTATAACTACTTTTTAACTAACTTCCATGCTGGTGCTGTTGCTGCCCTGTTTCTCTGCCCGGGCAGATGGTAAAAGCCCATCGAGGGAATGGGCGAAAATCTTAGGAATCATGTTACAGGCGATGCGGCTAGCAACCCATCACTATTTTGATTCCCCTTTCCACCTATACACCCAGTCATTAAACGTGGTCTTTAGGTCTTGATACCTTTTTGGCTCTGTCTACCCCGTAAGGGATACAGACGTGATTTAAGTATGTATGTATGTATAATTACATTTTAGTTGCTAAATACTTGATCTAGATCCAAAATCAAGTTGACTCGTTTCTGGGTTGAATTCTTTTTGAATAACACTTGCTCGTTTGCTTTCCTATTCATCGAGTCGAGGGCATAAATATCGATACAGCCATCATGTCAAATGTCTCTGACCTTATTGTTATCTGGCATAAAGGTGTATAGATGTTTTTGATGTTTTGGTAACGTACATTATATTAATGCCCTTCACTGTACGTTAGATACAATTTTAAATAGGTAATTATTTGATTATAAAACCGCCAGCGGTTTGACCTGACCTATGTAATATGTCCGAAGTTAAATTTAATTTGAAATTTACCAGGCGTTATCAGTGACGGAAAATATCGTGTTGAAACCTTCACACATCCTCGAACGATGTGTGTGAAGTTCCCAATCCGCATTGGGCCTGCGTCAGAACTACGGCTCACGCTCTCTTATTCCGCGAGGAGCCCTATGAGTGGGACTTAAATTTTAAACGGAAGATAATAATGATGTTTAATAATAACTAGCTTATTCCCACGGCTTCACCCTTCAACCACGTGGAAGAATAAAAAATAAATAAAAAATAAAGAATGACGCTGCGGAACCTTTCTCTACGTTAAATCAATAGAGGTACGTCTTACTCATTGAAAAAAAAATCGCAGCCGCTATCGAGTTTAGCGCGTAATAAAACATTTAGCCATTAATTTTTATTTATAAATATAAATTAATCTCAGTGTTATGCTAAATTCTAAATTAGCTAGCTAATATGGTATTGCGGTGCTTCATTAAGTTTCAAGTAAGACAATAAATAACACATAATATACACATAAAAATAATAATTACTAATAAAGTATAATAATTATCAGTTCCTTTGAAATGTCATCTCAAATATTCTAAGACTAATACTTAACCTAAATTAACTTGCATGTTAAGCAAAGAAATAAAGATAAGAATAGTAGGTATTCTATGAGATAATAATGTTATTCAATTCAAATAAAGAGGTTAATAAACGTTAATCTGGATGTCATTAGGCAACCACGAATGTTACGAAAAGATGCAAGGTAAAAGGTTAATCACACCGAATTATTATAAACAAGTAACTAATAAACTTATTTGCTATCGTACTGATTAATACATTTTAACTGAACCAATTGAATTAGTAAAATGCGAAGAAAAAACAAAGAAACCCCTCGAAGGAAAGAGCAAAAATCTTAGGAATCATGTTATAGGCGATGCGGTTTGCAACCCATGACTATTTTGATTCCCCTTTCCATCTATATGCCCTCAATCACGCTAAACGCGGCCTTTAGGTCTTGTTACTTCAGGCTCTCTCTACCCCGTAAGGGATAAAGACGTCATTTATGTATGTATGTACATACCTATGTAGTAATAGTATTATTTAAGCACGTGTAAGAATGATCAAATGTTTGAACCATTCCTAGGGGTTACCACCTTACTACAATCGGTTATAGTTGTTCCAATCATTTATTTTCTCGATGACAGATGTAGTTTGATAGTTATAGTGTTGTGACCTAATAAGTGATCAGTAGATACGATATCGATCCAATTTTATATATATACGAGTAGTTGAGAAGTATTCAGCTATGGAGCAAATAAAACAACCGACTTACTTGAATGCAAATTTATTACTAAGCGTACAAAATGGCCGAATGACAGTTGCGCGCGTTTGTTTTGGTGTTCGAAACAAATACACATCATTTCTCCACCGTTAATTTTAAGACCTGACAAGAAAAACACAAAATAAACATCTCACAACATATTTAATAATTACACTATCACTACATAGTATAAAACAAAGCCGCTTTCTCTGTCCCTATGTCCCTATGTATGCTTATATCTTCAAAACTACACAACGGATTTTGATGCGGTTTTTTTTTAATAGATAGAGTGATTGAAGAGGAAGATTTTTATGTATAATTCTACGCAGACGAAGTCGCGGGCAGAAGCTAGTACCTTATAATCTATTTTTTTATCGATACAATATCGATATTTCAATCATAGCATCACTATTATTATTTTTGCGGGTAGGCAAAAACATCAACAAGTCAAAATTTTTGTGCAATTTTACTTAATTAAAAGATTTATTAAGTATTAATACTACTTATTTGCGCATAATGACTGCTTGCCTTTTTGTTGTCAACTATTCCTTTCTGTAGGTTAGCTGGAAGAGATCCCTTCTTAGGGATAAGTTCGCCTTTGTACTTTTTTGTCTGAATTTCTGTATTTTTTTAAAATTTTATGTGCAATAAAGAGTTTACATACATACATACATACTATTTGTATTGCCATAGAATGTAACTTTATTAAAACGTTTATTGTTTATCGTACTTTAAAAAGATATTACTGCATATATGGACTCAATTTGTCTTAGATGAATATTATATCGGATCAAGGAACAAAATTAGGCAGTTGTCATATTTTTTATACCCCGCATTTAAAAGTTAATTTTTGCGTAAAAAGCGCAGTTACATTCTACGGGAGCTGTCATCGAGAAAATAAATTTAATGATTGGAAATACTATAATGCGCGCAGAGTTCTACTATTCAGCGTAAGGGACAGCTATGCGTATGACTGGATAACTGTGTCCCTTACGCTGAATAGAACTTGGCACGCATTAAGCGATTGTGGTAACCGCCTGATCTAGTATCGAGAGTTTCGCAGTTAAATCCAACCAGAAAGCGTCTGTTCTCTGAACGATCTGGCCGTCTTCAAAAAAGGGTGAAAAGGCATTTAATTACTAGGCAAGCGCGTTCACCCTAGATTACAGCTATGCCTACCATCAGACGTGATTGTGATCAAACGGATGCCTATTTCGCGTTAAAAAAAACAGTTTTTTTAAATTATCATGTGGTAGCTATTTAAAGCGTCAAGTTATGATACTTTTGATCAAATTAGTATAAATATCTGTGTGAGGTCTGATATCGTTCAAAAGGCCGGAACGCCGACCGCTGATATAATAATCGACCATCCTCTTATCAGCAGTGTCAAGCGACCCCAACTATTAAGTGTAAATAACGAAGTGTTTTACTACTTTACATGTGTAAACAAATTAGCATAGCAGATTGTATTTTGACCTTATTAGAAGTTAGTTTCGTACCGTTCTGCTCACAGTTAGTCATTAATTTGAAAGTGAGAGGTACGGCATGAACTTCGAAACGAATTTCGGAGAAGTCCCCTGAATCGGATCTGTTGTTGGAATATACGAACAAAGCAAATAATTTTGCATAAATATCTCACCCAAATGTAATACGAATACTTTATTTAAATTCGCCATGGATAAATAATTAATTCTAAAAAAATCATACTACAAAAATGTATTAAAACTTATAAAAGTCGAAGTACAACACTTGCGCTACTATTATGACTTGTTATGTAGGTAATATGTTCTTGCTATTACAGAGCCTTTACAGAGCGGAAAAAAAGAGATGAATCGGTAAAGAGTATGTGTCACGTGTGGCATAATCCCGCTTTTAGGAAGTCTTTCCTATGATTGCCACAGCGCCACTTTCGCCTATACGAGTCGGTTATCGTCACTAAAATAATAAAAAATCACAAAATATGCCTCAACGCTTCGTTCTGGGGGTACAATTATAACAGCCGGACAAAATAAGTTAGTATATTCCACGTTTTTGTGCTAAAAAGGGTACTTTACTGATAAAATTCTTAAAGTGTTGCAGGGAGGATAAATAGGGCCTAAACCTACTCTGAGTAGTTTTATTATAAAACGGGTCCGGTCGCCCTGTAGTCCTCCCATAACTAGTTGACACTACGTTTTACCTACCAAGCAATCTATACCAAAATAGTGGACGTAACTTGATTCTTGCTCGTCAAGTGTTTGTTGAAAAGATATTGAATTAATCTATTGATGTTTAGATAATCGATGAGAAATGAATTGCCATGATTCACATGTTTACTCATTTCATTTTATGTTTATTCCACGAACTCTTTGACGTCTCCCTATACGCAAAATTCCGTACAAAACATGACGTTCCGAGTCTTGCAAACAATAAGTGATTACTTAATTACTCATGCTAGGTCGGATGTCGCACCGATTAGGGATGATAGCTGTCAATAGACGTCTCGTAAATAAAAAGATGACCAAATTAAGAAGAATAAGATCGTAAATCTACCGTAGGTACAATATATACAGAAGCCTGAACTTGCAGCATACCTTTAAATATATTAAAATACATTGTCTTACTGGATATCAGTGATCATCAACGCACAGCCAAAATCACAAAGTTTTAATCTGAAACTTGGAGTAATGATTTTTTTATTGTCTGAACGCATCGCAACTGCTACTAAGAACGAAATTCCCACGAAAGAGGCAGTTATGGAAACAAAGTTGCGGACGCAAGCTTAGTTGCTTCATATTTAAAGTTTTTTAGGCACAGCAGGACATTTATTCAGGACATTTATTTAGGATATTTATTCAAACAGCGACAAACAAAATGTCATTGTTAAGACAAACACCTTAATCGTTAACTTTGCTAAATTTCTACCAAAAGCATCACTGTTAATAGATAAAACTAACCAATGCTTTAATTTAGTGTCAGTTGTCAGAGGGTCGACATTGACACCCTACATATTTTTATAAGAAGTGCAGATACACATGACGGAACTTTACAATAGGAATGATATACCTACATGGACTTTAATTTAAGCTAATTAATAAACGCAATACACCATATTGTTTTCAAAACCACATTCGAAAATAAATGTAAAGAGTTTTGGCAACGGGCACGCGTGTGGCTCGATTTACACGCTCTTAATCGAGAATAGACAGTCGATTGCATTATTGCACTGCATTACGACCCGGGCCTTTGACCCGGGTGTAGCAATGACCTTCATTTAATTGACAGTTTGTAATAGAGTTACTCGTAACCTAATTTAATTTGCATGTAATTTCCATTTCGTCCGCTGACCCAGTTATTGTGATCGTGTCAATAGGTTGGAATTATATCACGGGATGACCTTCATCGTCAGAGCTGTGATATATTAGGAACCTAAGTACCTACACATGTAAGAACAGGATCTGTGTTCAGTACCTGTAAATGTGACATTGCCCTTACAGCGCCGTCAAATACACAACCTGTAGAAGTATAAGTTGTACGCGCAGAGCACCGATCTAAATTTGGGTGAGGACCAAAAAGTTACACACCGTTAAAGTCGAGTTAGTAAGGTAGGTAGTTAAAATTCGCTAACTTTTTCCATTGTGACACGAAAGTTATCCATACAAATATAACTTTTTGGTCCTCATCTATTTATGTACATCTCAACTTGTTTTCGTAGCTGTGAACTCGGTAAGAGTTAAAGTCTTGCTTTGTTCTACTCAGTATTCTGTTCTGTTACAATGTTTTTTAAAATTGTATGTACATTTCGCATGAATAAGTCAGTACCTATCTTTATCAGTATATTAACCCTGTGTTAGTTATGCAAAACAATATCACAAAGTCAATATGTAATAGCCAAAGCAAAATGTTTACATGTTTACTTGACTTGAAACTATCTGCCTTATTAAGGTTATTGCTCCTACGCGAAACACTAACTGGTCGCGTCAAGGTGAAAATTACCTACCGAATGGACTCTAAATTTAGATTTCTGCCCTTTAAAACAAAAAGTACCTAGTACCTACGAGTATGGAGTCCGCTCGGTTTCAAATCATGCTAAACAATGTTCTATGATTACGCCAGATCTGAAATGCGATAGCGTAGCACCGCGTTGATATTTTATAATGAAACAGATACATCAGAAACATCATGTTACGTGTCAACTATTGTTTATTCTATAAATGTTACTTAGCCTGTCATAGGAGGCATTTGAGATGGTAGTGTCTGATTCAGATTATCTTTATTTTCAGGAGATTTCGTTCTTGTTGCTGTTGTTTTGCGGCAAGGCGCTGAGCTTGAATCAGTGCTGTCCTCCAGGCCAGATCGTCAGGCGAGGAGGTTTCTGCGGCACCAGCACATACCGCATCAGCCTCAACTGTTCCTTCGGGCACATGCTGCTCAAAGATGTCATTGTCAACGGAACCAAACTTACCACAGAAGATTCACCTGACTTGATTACCGTTGAAGATCCCAGTCAGTAAGTAATGTGTAACAGACAAGTACGGTACAACCAATGACTGGAGAACCATTTTACGTATATTGCCTTGCCGGGTTTTCAACAGCATAATGCGTATTGCAATTGCATTTAGAGAACAGCCTCTTAAATTAAATTCAAAAGTAAAATCAAAGTGATTTTTCGAAATGTTCCTTGGAATCTAGTAAACTTTCTTAGTTGGCATTCCGAAGAAAACCGGACTCTTCCGACCCTTTATGATTACTCGTATAGTCATACGTCCGTCTGACACGGGTGGTGTTCCTAATAAGTTCAGTTACCTTAGTTAAATGTATTTATTTGCAGGTACTGCCTTGGACAGATGTACCACAACGCATCAGACCCGGGGCGGGGGACTATGCCTATCGCAGTCGCCTGTTTCCAAGAATACACCAATGAGAAAACGCCTATTGAGGTCACCGGATTCCTCACACTGGTCTCCGTTCTGTTCCTGCTAGCCACCTTAGCCGTGTACATGTATTTGCCGCAAATGAGGTAAGTCTATCTCTTGCATTAGAACTGCCATACGATAGACAATCAGTGGTACAAGTATGGAACGATTGTTGGCGCAGTTTGTGTTGTTGTATCACGGATGTTATGATCGAACATCGCGTCTTAGTCGTAAGCTGCAGGAATGGTCAGACTAATGTCTACTGCACATTAAGCCACTTGTTGACACCACAGATCCTCCGTTTGAGAAAGTTATAAGCCAGAAACCTACACCTCTTATATCAGTCAGTCTCAGTAGTGTGTTTTATAGATGAGGGTTTTTTCGCGTCCAAAAGATTTATGATTTTTATTCAATGGTTGGTCGATTTCAGAGACTTACAAGGCCAGTGCTACATGTGCATGTGTATCAGCATGGCGATTGGATTCCTCTCGTTGGGCATCTTACAATTGAGTCCCGGGCATATCATCAGCGAAGTTTGTGCAGTGACAGGTAAAAATAGAATAGAATATTGTAAAAGAAGAGGTTTTAGTCACAAGAAAGTCAATTTATTTTATCTAAAATATTTATTTTATCTTTCAGGCTTCTTAGTGTACTTTTGGATGATGGCTACTTTCTTCTGGATGAATGTTATTTCGATCAACGTGTACCGCACGGTCATGTACGTAAATTTATATTTTATAGAGTTTAACTCTCAACTATTTTAAGCAGTAAGGTAAGTTAAGGAGTTAAAGTAGTACAATCATGTAAGCATGCCTCGTTGCATAATAACATACAATAATAAATGTTTATTATCAATGATGGCTTTGTTTGACTACGCGCAGCATTAAACAAAGTAAATGACTCGGATATGGTTGTGACATCACACGTTCACGCGTTCAAAAGTGATAATTTTATAACAGTTCTGTTTATTTTAGAGACGCGAGTTATCTGAAGAAGACTGAAAGGAAGCAATACGCTTTGTATAGCTGTTACGCGTGGGGTTGCAGCATATTTCTGCTTTTCGTGGCTCTAATCACAAACTTCGTGGAGGGAGATCATCTGAAGCCTGGTATTGGCACGCAAGCATGCTGGTTCCGAGGTGAGGAAAAATAAGAAAGCTAAATTTCGCACAGACTACGGCTATTATTAGATAGGAGAGAGAGAGAGATTATGCCCGCATTCTTGCGAGTAAAATGTCGGGATTATTATAAGATTGTATTCAAGCGTATTTGTCTCAATTTGTAATTATTGTAATTTTAAGAAATGGGAAAACAATTGGTTCTTATGTATGCTTTCGAAATAAATGTTTTGAATCCTTATTTTTTTATGGGAAAACGTTTCGTTAGGCGCTGTAGCTGTGGCTAAGTATGTTACCTATGCGGCTTGTTACACAAATTCTAATACCTTATCTCGTTTTATATTTTGTGATACGACCATTTTTCCAAGTATTGACTGTGTGAATGATACTTGACCTGCAATATTTATTTTCTACAGGTCGGTCTGAAACATGGGCTTTCTTCTACGGACCCATCGCTGTCCTGATCTCATTGAACGTTGTTCTTTTCCTGCTCTCATCCATACACTTATGGCGCGACACAAGAAAATATGAAATAAATAAGCTTAATATTCTTAAACACAAGTGAGTTATTATTATTAAACACAATTGCTACCTATCTAAGATAATCTTACTGCTTAAAATTTACAACAATACTTATGAAAACAAAAGTCCTGAATGATTGGTTGACTGACGAACTGACCTACCAACGCCCCGCCCAAACCCTAGGACCTTGAAAGCTGTAAAGATGGTTATAGCTTTAGGCTTATTGGTAGTTTATGATGTAGATAAGAAATATTGTGAAATTTTCAAAAGATAAAGAGTTCTACAATGTGGATAAAGCCGCGGGCGTAAGTTAATATTCTCATATAAACTCAAGTGTTTATAAAGCCGCGTCGATACTTACTTTGAAGTGCAGTTACTTATCAAATATCTAATAGTAATTAATTTTCGAGTGTTGTTGGTAAGATATAAAGCAATATATTTTCTATTTCCAGGTTCCTGCAATCTTTGAAGCTGTTTCTCGTAATGGGAGTTTCGTGGGTATTCGAAATCGCCAGTTTTGCGCACGGAGAAAGTCACATAATATGGTAAGATGATAAATATATATGATATATAATATAATAATATGATAGATAAATTCAGCCGGCAAATAATAATAGCCTCCGACAATGAAATGCAAATGAACGCTCTTTTCCGCTAAATAGCGCGTCAATTATTTGCAGACACAAAACACACGCTTATAATTGTTAAACTCTTTTTCAGGGAGATAATGGACATCTTCAATTGCCTGCAAGGCTTTGTGATATTCGTCATACTTGTAGTCCTTAGGCGCCGAGCTATACAAGGTTTGGTTCAGGAGAACTGCTGTCTTTCAATTATGCAACCACTGGCAGATAAACTCAGTCCGTTGGACGATACCGACGAACAACAAATACTCTCTGACGACCACATGGAAGTCAGACTGAACTGATATTTCCGTACCCAATCAAATGTTCACCATCCCTTGCAAGAACACCAATTAAAGGACTTCGTTCAGAATGGGTTTCAGACCAATAAAACTGAAGATTTGCTAAACGAGAATTCGAAAGTACTTACTAGAGTAGCTAAAGGTGAAGTTCGTCTTCAAACAAAATAACACTGTTCATTATTCATTTCATTTCGGGTTAGACCGTACCAGAAAGCTTGAGATCCCGCGTCCGATCTCCGGTCTTGGCAGAGATATGTATGATGAGTACATGTTTGTTCTTGAGTTTTGGGCGTTTAATATGTATTTAGGTCACATTTAAGTACATATTTATCTGTAATAGCGTTTTATCCGGTGCCTAGGTACAAGGTTTGCTTAGTTTGAGACTAGTTCAATTGTCCTGCGATATTGACTTTCCTAGCGAGCTTGTAACTATGACATTATGCTCATTACGATGAATTTGAACGATTTTCGGATGGAAATTTTCTATAATCCAACCAAGCCTAGTAGTTCGAGATCCTGATTATAAAGTCCCGAACTACTAATGAGCTCGATCGTTTCGGGTTCAAATTTCCGTTAGAGGCAAGCATGTCTGTGGTAACTGTTTCTGATATGAGTCATAGAAATTCCAGCCTTTTATTCTAAGCAAAGCTTCGATATTCCGACGTCTAATGCTGGCATTAGCATTTATTTGATCGTCTTGCAACTGATTTAGATGTAAAACGTTTTCCAAATATTACTACTTATTAGGTTATATTGAGCTACATCTAAACTATGTTGAGCTTTTCGAAATACTCGCTGATAAAGTTAAATATAATTGCTTATACTGTATCGGATGTATCTTAACTAAACCGTATATTTTATATTTTTCATATTTTCTTGTTGTAATGCTAAAAACCATTCCATATGTATGTAAGTACATATCGTTTTTGGGATACTGGAATTCAGTAATTTTATGAATTCAGAATTGAATGAAAAATAATTATCTACTTTTATAGATCTGCAATTTTTTAATTCGAATATATATTTGTTTACAGGAACTAGGTACTGTAAGTGTTAAGTAGGTATACTATTTTAGATTGGAGAGAAATCACAAGTATAAAACATGTATTTTTTAAATTAAATTTATACTTAATAATGCTCTCAATTATTGTGCCATAGAAATAGGCTGTAAATCCTATTGTATTTTACTATATTAATATTACTTATAACGAATACTACCCTTTATTTGCTTACTGTAAATATTAAGATGAACTGTTATACTGTTAAGAATGCATGATGTAATTTACTGTACATTAAAAAACTTTACTTATTTATTTGTTTTTTTCTACCTATCTTTGTTTTTTTTTTTTCAAAAACGAGTTAGGTAGGTAGTAGGTAAGCTAACCAACGCGTGGAAACAGGAAAATCCAAGTTTTGGATTTTTATGTGATAGCGAGTGAGTCGATTTTTTGCACATAAAATGTGAGAATATTATTAAAAAATATTCACCATTTAACTTAGGTAACAATATGAACTTTTGTAAAAACTATCGAGTCACCTGCAGTTGGTTAAGTAGGAAAGAATGATTCACCAATTTCACCATTTAGGATCGATCGTGTAAAAAACAAATGGTAGTTTTGTTACGAATAAGATATACTTATTTAACTAAAATCGGGAATTTAGAATACTCTTTACCTTACCGAAACGATCAGTAGAATTTATTATTTGTTACAAAACAAAACCATTATTTTGTGCACAATCTAAAGCGCGACCATTGGTGACTCAAACATTCCTAACGATGGTAGTTTTCTCTCATTATATTCTGTGGCAAGTAGTGACAGTTGAGTTGACAGTTATGCTTTCGCACTCGCACCCAACCGAAAAACGTCTCAACGTCGTATCGAATTTGCTGTGAACTTTAACTTTCCTTGTTTTATTTTTAAATAATGCCAGTGCCTTATCTTACCATCGAAGTTAGTAATAACACAAAAAGTTCCTGATAAATTTACTCAGAGAACTGTTGTGATGAAAAATTATGTGTTCTATCAAAATGTTAATTGTGCGAGCATTGTCGTTGATGTTAATATTGCCGCATAAACTGTTCGCTGATGTCGGCGAAACGGATCTTAACGATTTGTCTGACCAGCAAAATTCTGTTCAAGTAAACAAATGCTGCGAAAAGGACGAGCTAATAGTGAACTCTGTATGCAGATTAGCCAAAGACCACAACCAAAGTAAGTACCTGTAGGCCTCACAAATGTTTTGTGCAAGGACAATAAAGTTTCATCGGTACAGCTTAATGAATATATAAACGATAATACTTAGCGTTTAGTCACAAAATACTATAAAGAAAAAGGTTAGAAACGTCAGTATTAATGTTAACAGTTGTATAGTGTTGACACTAATGTTCTCTGTGGATTTTACCCATTTAAGGAACAGTACTGTAACTATCTGATGGTTGGAACTATGGTGATTGGTATCTTCACAAAGTGAAGATATCCTATGCATACTTAAAAAAACCTTTTTTGCATACAACATGAAGTTTTAAATCATTATAAAAATAATAATTCTATTCTATGTTCTTCCAGCTATATGGAAACCAAAATTCAAGACTGAAGATGGAAAAGATGCCATTGTTAAATACTATAGATTCATTCATGGAGTCCCGGATTGTGAAACAACACAGCATAGAGCTATATTCTACCTGAACAATACAAAAAACACTGAAGATGAGTATGTAACAACTAACTGATACATATAAACACATGCTAATGTTATTGACGTTATTCATTTACATCTCTAAGACTTTAATATTAGATACTTAACTTAAGGACCCTATACATCACAGAGAATACATATTGTAAATTCTTTGTAAATATAGTTTATGATAAATGTATTATTAGTTAAGTTGAATTTAATTACATTTATATTTGTTTTGAAAAAATTACTTTCTGCAAAATTATTGCGGTGCATCCTTCTTGGCAATGCCGGTCTTTCCGAAACACTGGTGATTTTGAATTTCAAGCAAATACTTTTCACTTTTCAGATTGAACCTGTTGCCAGATGGCCGTCTCTTGCACATTATTTACCACGAGCCGAGTATGGACAGTGTCAAAGATGACCCCTTGATAAGGTTACAAGGGAACATAGTTATTCCTAAAGAACAACAATTGGCATCTTATACTTATATACAGCATAAATACTGCATGGATAAGGTATAACACAATACATTGGTAGAACACTTGCTGTCTAGTTAATAAGAAGCAAAAAACCTGAGTCCACCGCATTAGGGACCACAATCACATTTTTCTTTCTTGCTGTCATGTGGTGCCTATATATGTAGGAAAAGATGGCTTTTGAGTTTTGAGTCATGTATGACTTTGATAAGAGATGTCTGAGGATGTATGTACACAATGTAGATAGTGTGCTAGTTTTGGTCAAATTAAGATAAGTTAGTCATTGAAGGTAGCACAGAAGTGTCATTGTGAGAATGAATTGACATTTTGTTGATTATTTTATGTATATTTTCAGGTTCATTGTGAATTTGAATCAATGATGGAATTTAATTTCAGATAATAATGACAACAAACACTACATATGTTGGAGAATATGCTATTGTATGCATACCAGACGTCAAAAACTGGACGGATGTAGATTTCATCCTTAAGAAAATAGTTAATCCACTATTCCACGCTATTTCTATGATACTGTATTTAATAGTGGCCATAATATATTTCATACTCCCAACTTTGAGAGATCTGGCGGGTAACATCATAACAACAATAGCAATGTGCTTGATAGTAAGTCAAGCTGCTGATTTGGTCAGAATATTTACAGAACTAAGCAATCACGTCAGTTTTTTGATCACTGGTTAGTATGAATAACTTTATCGTTTTCTTTCTTTCGAAGAATGAAGTTAAGGGGCTTAATGTCCCAAAAATATTTACAATATTTGATGCGTGAAATGCATTATTACACATAAACGGATAACTCACGTATAAAAAGTCGAGTGATGCTCGACATGTTTCGGACTATTTCGTAGTCCTTTTTTTTTTTCGTAGTTTTTTTTTGTTTTTGCTTATGCATTCATTGCTTTCTTTATCATTAACCCCTTTTCTATAATGTTTAAATCTGTAAAATTGGTATTAATTGAGATAAATGAGACTAGAATGCAGTTTTTACCCTTTTGCATACGAGGGTTTAATGATTACGAGTTTCAAAGTGGTAAAAGGCATTGTATTTCTATGTTGTGTGTATAAACCTCAATACATATTCGAACGCTAGCATCTTGCACCACAACAATTAGGTGCTTGGCTTGTATAAGTATCTTACCTACAAATGATAAAGCTTATAGAAATATATCCATGTCAAGTACAAAACATGACTGTGCCTTTAATATTTTGTTCAACTAAAGCACTCTATTCATTGTGCCTTTGTCAATGGCATTCAAAAGAGATATCATTATCATCATATCTGAGGTTAAATCGAAAGTGCATTACTTCCTTTGACTAAATATGCTATCTTTATTATTTGTGACATGACTCATATTGCGTTCCAGACATACTTTTGTACGTCAGTCTATTGGGTGCATTCTTTTGGCTGAATAGCTTCGGATTTTACATTTGGAAGACTTTTAAGTAAGTATTTAGAAATGTTTAAAAAGCTGTTTGGAGTTGGAACTTTTACCCATAGAAAAACTAATTTCAGATCGCGAAACGTGTTCCTCCGGGTGACAGATGTTCGGAAATACTGCTATTACTCATCCGTTGTATGGTCAAGTGTAGTACTTATGGCCGTTATGGCTATTGGGGCTCATTTCCTCCTCGACACCAGCAATAAATTGAAACAGTTCTCATCTTCTGTCATACTTGATGATAAAGAACAGGAAACTATTGGTACGTTAAATTTTATGCATTAATCAGAACTGAGATGGAATTCTATAAACACACGTCTGTTAAATCATTGCTGCACTTGGTAGACAATCATGACTCTTCTAGCTGATCATCATGATCTTGTAGCTGGTTATATTTTTTATGGTATGTGTGTATGTGTCTATTTATATCTCCATTTATTGTAAATGTGTGTTTCATGTATAATAATATTACGTTTTTCAGTACTTAGTATATTAATATATATATTCTAAATTGCACCACCTGCTCAGATCTGTTCTATTCTCCAGTCCATTATGGTTGCCTGGTAGAGATCGCTCTGTAGCGATAAGGCCGCCTATTGTTACCTTGTAATATTCTGTATACCTTTTTTCTGTTTTGGTTGTTATATGTGGTGTTCAATAAAGAGTTATTGTATTGTATTGTATTGTATGACTAGACCCTTTCACTAATGGGCATTATACGGAGTTAGGTGTCATGACGTTGGTCAATTTCGAAGTCAAAGCACGTCCCATTTTCAGGACACTTGACTCCATATAATGCCTGCTAGCGAACGGGTCAAGTTAGGATTGTCTGCGAAGCGCAGCGATGGCTCAACTGATCAAATCACATAGCTGAGATTGTCTGTCAACGATTATCCGAATTAAGAGGTTTTTTGTCTTTCTACAGGATGGCTAGGAATCGCAATATTCTTCACACCCGTGGCATTTACAATCATTTTCAACATAATATTTTATGTTACGACCCTGAAAGTCATCAAACGAATAAACGTATATGGAAGGATTCACTATAAACTCAAGGGATGGTAAGTGCTAATAACATACAATATTACGATACTCTCAGTGCGATAAAATTAATGCAAGTAAGGATTGATAAGAATATTGTTGTCATTTCAGTTTCGACTTGTTCCTGCAGATGTTTTTGATAATGACCATAGCCTGGTTATTCCTGCTACTGTCATGGCTTAATTTCAATGGACTTCTGTACGCACACGTGTTTGTGAACCTTTTACAGGCTGTACTCATATTCTATGTGTGTATAGTGAGGCAGTCTCACGTTACTTTCTTGCTGAAGAAAAGCTGTTGCTATGCCGAGCCTGTGCCAACAGGGGAGTGGGGGGACGAAATGACTCATATGAACGGGGGGAGTTACATTTACTAAAGAATCTCAAAGTAAAGCCCTGTTTCTCTTTTATTGGACTAGAAACGAGACAAACATAGTGACTATTTGGGTTTCAAAAGAAATAATACTGCTCTCTTAGGCTGCCGTAATACGTCCTATTGATAAGTGGATTCTTTAGCGTTTAGCTATGTTTCAAGAAACTAATAGTGATTGGTTCAAAGCGTGTAGCATCCGTGTAATAAGTATAGGATGTCGCGACCCATTTTTCAATGCGTTTTTCAATTACAATTAAGTAATATAATAGGCGAAGATGCACATAACACTCACAATTTCGTACGTAGGATCTGGAGAAGGAATCACAATTTTTCACACTAAATTTAAGGTGGAGTATCGATGAATTTTAGATTGTGCGTTTACATGGAGTTAGAAAAGTTTTAAATATAAACAGACTGTTTAAAATAGTTTGTAGATACTGACGCCTCGGGAGTTTTTCGAGTCACTCGCGTTGCTTGATTTTCTACCGGTCAACAATGTCCAACTATTAAATTTGATCTCCCTTGTTTCATTTAAATAAAAACTAAATAAATTGGTACTGCTCTATTTTATAATCATGTATGTATGTGCTATTAAATTTTACATAATATTGACATTTGTTTTAAGGTGCGGACATTATTTTCGAATTTATGCGTGTATAAAAATGACAATAGATCTTAGTTCTGATTAGATTAATGGCATTAATGCCCACGTGAGATACTTAATTTTATTGATTTTATGACCAAATGACATTTTTTAAGCATATAAAATAGAATTTAAATATAATTTTATTTTAGGTTAATGTTATTACTTTTGTGTCTTGTAGCATATCGCCATATTGATACAACACATTAATACATGTTACAGGCAGGAGAAAACGTTTTATTCTATTCTTGCATTTCAAAAATTATAGGTAGGTAAAATATTTTTTTTATGGGGTTACTAATGATAATTTTACGATATCAAAAATATGCCATTTAATGAATTAAATATTGAATTCTATTTCATATTTAAGGCAGCTGTTATATTTAAAAATGTATTGACTAATAAGACTGTAATAAATGTTAAAGAGCCTTAACGTCCGTCCTTTGTAGGTAACGAATAAGCACTATTGTTAATTTATTTAGGTATTTAGGTAAACAAACCAAGCCACGTGATTGGGTGAAGTGGAAACTCTGGCCAATCAAATCCATCTTTAGTCTGTTAACCAGACCACAGATCCTAAAGGTGCATTTTATAGACAAAAAGCATCATTCACTAAGGCATGTGACTATGTTTGTTTTTAAAAATTAACTTAAATAGGTTAGTGATTTTATAATCATTTACAAAAAAAATCTCTCTGCAGCTACCATATACTGAATCTTGTCTTATTTGCAACTGCATTTCTCAAATGTTGGCCTATCTATACTTAGTACCTATATTATTATAATGCTATTCCTAGATGCTTAACAAAATACATTATACCTCTATTTTATATTGGGTTTATTAAATAAATAATCTAAAACCAAATTTGATGAATTTGATTTCATATCACATCTACCCGGTTTATCCAAAGAAAACCCGAAATTTATACGCGCTTAGTTCAGATAAAATCACTTCTTAGTTCGTAGCAATAAAAACTATCCTAGGTAATTTCAGAATTCGGAGACCGACCGAATGTTCCTGTTTTTTTAACGCGCAACATTTGATCGCTTTGAGCATGGGAGGCTACTCCGAAATTCTATTTTCGAAGGTCGTGTCATAACTTTCTTCTCACTCTCAAACAATTAACTATGTGTGAACGGAATGGCACGAATCGAAAATCGGATTCCGGTGTATAAGGCCTGGTCGTAGGGTCACTTACCTGCGAGAACAGTTGGCCCTCCTCCCTCCTGGCGAGCGGGGCCAGCTGGCAGCGCACGACGAGGTGACAGTCGTCCATCACGGTGTTGAAGAATCGCCGCGTCGGCAGCAGCGCCTCCAGGTCTATCATCAGCTCCAGGAACCGCTCGCAGTATCTGGCGGTAACAAAATATAGATGCTGGGGTCGTTCAACTTTAAGGGATATAATAAATAAGACTGTTTCCAGTGTTTCATATAATCGTTGAATATGCAGGGTGCCACAGTGAAGCCACACCTCTAGATTTGTTAAAGGGAATGTGTCAGCCATAACTTCCTTATCGAAAAAGACTGTACATAGCTCTTGTTATGTTCAACGAATTAGTATAATCCTATGTCTGCTATTACTATGTTATCAAATTAGAAGTTACATTATAACCCCTCACCTGACGACATTAGGATCCACGTCCCCTTCTTCCGGCACTGATTCCAGCACGCTCATGAACTTTATCATCAGCCGCTGCAAGTACCGCCTCTCCCAGTTCAACTTCTCCAGCAGTTCCGGTTTGTCCTTCTTCTGGATCGCGCGCCAGTACTTCCTCCATTTTGGCACAGCTTTGAACTCTTGGTTCCTTCGACCTGTGATACGTAAAAATTTTGATTCCATCAAAAAGTTGTCCTGTTTTAGACTACTGTAAGACATAAAATGATTGAGTTAAGATAGTTCTAACAAAATTGACCTACAAAAGTGATCTACAACTCACTAAGTTAAACTATTTGCCACCTTACAACGTCACGTTTTTAATACTTATCTTACTTATATAAGAAATCGCTAAAAGAAAATAAACTTAAATGCCTAATTGTAAAGTGAAATGGTGCAGGAAAAACAGCTGAACATCAAATCACAAGATAGACTACTTCACTCGAAAAACAGAGTTAAGATACTATGAGAGAGATTTTGAGAGCTTTTTTTAGCAGAGCGAGTTTTCAATGTTTCATATCGCTTTCCCCCTGCTCGCGCAGTGCAGCTTTTTTCGTAATGACTAACCCCCTTATTCATAAACGCTCTGTGGGCTTTTGCTAACTTGGCAATCGTTTGTCCTTATCTGTCACTTTGACATTTACCTTTCACAGATGAGGACAAACGATTGCTAAGTTAGCAGAAGCCTATAGAGCGTTTATGAATATGGGGGTAAATTATAAATACAACACTAGTTATTGCCCGCGACTTCGTCTACGCAGAATTCGCTTATCGCTATCACGCAAAAACTATCTTGTTTCCTTCCCCGGGACTGAAACTATCTCTATATCACATTCCAACTAAATCGGACAGACATCGCATTTTAAATATAAGTATAGACGTGGTGTACAGTTGCCGTTTGGTCTGAGGATATTTCCTATCCTTTAAGTGTTGTAGCTCCAACATAGACATTTCACTAAGTTGGCAGTATGTTTGGACTCACCTTCCTGCAGACTGACCCACATGCTGAGCGACACGAGCCTCTTGACTTGGTCCCGGCAGAGCTGCACCTCCATGCTGCCGAAGCAGTGGTTCAGGAACAGCAGCAAGGCCGTCTGCTCCCGCATGTTGCGGCTCTGGTCTTCAGCCACGCTCGCACGAAGCACCTGCTCGAAGAACGCTGGGAAATGCTCTGGCTTCTTGAGGAATGCCTGGAAATAAGAAAGAGTGATTAGAAACTACTTAACAGTTCTATTAATTTGTGATGAATTAAAAACTGCGATGGGATTCAGTAGTCACGGAATTTTAACCCTAAGTCTAGTAGATATGAGAATGAGAATTAGCATGGTGTTGTTTATGCAACGAAAACGAAATTAAGGGGCGTATTCTCCTAGAACTAACTACCTAGTTACATTGTTGGATTTAGTTTCGAGTCAATTCCCAAATACGTATTACTCAGTACTCACATAAAAGTCGCACTCATAATGCCCATTCTTGAAATTAATTGACTAGTGTGTTTATTTTTTCACGCAAAAATGTCACATTGCCACTAAGCACTACTCTATGGGATATCCTAACGGTATGTCCTAACCAAACTATGGATATAATTCCACACGACAACACTAAAAAAGTTAAAGATGATTTCCCTGCAAATTAATTTTCATTTTGACACACTATTTCAAATAGAACACCTCGTTCTTTTGGTTCGGAAGCTTAACTAAGTCTATTCGACTTATTTAATTATGTCCAATGAATCTCTTAATTGGCAATTAATGCTATGCTCCTACACTAATTGAGGACCTTATGTCAATGGTCGATGGAAGACACTTCATTCATAAAACGCGCTAGTACTGCTAGAGTATTCACGAACGCGATGACGTTTTATTACAAAAGCGTTTTGAAGATAATAATATATAGTTATTTTATTGCTCCAGCCAGGTTTAGCTTTAATCTACCTGTGGGAGTGTACTAGAAATCTAATCATAAGTTAGCAAGATTAGCGTGAATAAATAGAGACAGAAATTCTATAACATACACATATCACGTCTTTATCCCTTACGGGGTAGACAGAGCCTAAGGTAATAAAAGCTTAAGGCCACGTTTAGCATGATTAAGGGCGTATAGGTGGAAAGGGAAATCAAAATAGTGATGGTTTGCTAGCCGCATCGCCTATAACATGATTCCTAAGAATTTCGCCCATTCTCTCGATGGGCTTTTACCATCTGCGCGGGACGAGAAGCAACTGGTACATTCTATGTTTTTCCTTTGCTCCCAGACCAGCATGGAAGTATGTAAGTATCCAATATAAAATGACCTCATGCTGCCTACATTTTGCTTACGAGACAGAGCTCTGCTTACACTGGATCCACATGCCGAATTTGTACGGAACCCTCGGTGCGCGAGTCGGACTCGCACTTGCCCAGTTTTTTTTCCTAATATACAATCTTACCTGCCAAGCGGGAACTCGCTCGCGGAACTTCTCATTGATCATAACGATGATCGACATCATGTGCGCCCGCGTCGCCTCCCCGCCGCGGTACTGCGGCCACAGATAACACTCCAGATACTGGGAGAATTCCAGCATCATGATGCGACGTACCGAGAAACTGCAAAATAAATAATTTAATAAATAAAAAATTTTAAAAAGTAAATATTCTTCCCCAGATGCGTAACTAAGTAACTATAGAGTGACAGGACTGGCGAAATGCTAGGGGCCCCGAACTGGCTGGGCCTAGAGCACAGCACGGCTAGCACAAGTGTGCGCGACTCAGCTCTCGCATAAAGGCGGGTCCAGGTTTTTTTCTGGCGAACGAGCAAAAAACAACAATAACTGTTAGAAATAAACTTGAAGTACTGTCCACAGTACACAAAAATACCGCGTGCTCTCGTGCTAGGCGTACTAAAAGGACAATAATGCACTTCTTCATATTGAGAAAGGGCCCTATCTGATGAATTTGCCACGGGCCCCAAACATTATAGTTACACCATGTTCTTCCCAAACTAGACCAAAAACCAAACCAGCTCAAAGAGAAGGCTCTTTGGTCTGGTTTCCTCTTTAGTGGTCCATAATTAAATACTCCTCTCATCTACACACATTAATTAATATACTTAATAAATTATTTTCTGAATATCCTATGGTATAATAAAAAAAAATATAATTTATCATAAATAAATTAAGCCTTAAAAAATGTACATAAAAATCATGACTAGGTACTTTTCACAACCCATTTATTTATACTTTAAATCAATTTTTAAGCAATACCTTTTTCATCCAAAAAAGAAACCTTCACAGAAACCATTTAATACCAAATAATTATTTAAACACAAGTGAAAAACACTAAAAAAAGTAAAGACCCTAAAACACTTGAAACATCCCTAATTCATTAATCTGGAAACACCTTACAAAATTGCTGCAACTGGCAAAATTCGAAAAAATAAAAAAGGTCATTGCACCATCTATGAGTTTATTGACCTTGTATTTATTCACTTGTTAAAATCACTAGGGCTCAGTGCAGTTAGGAATTTTGAAAGTGAATTTTGAATGATAGATTTTTTTTAAGTGACTTACTTTGATCCAAGGATTTCTGCTTGGTAGATTGACTCCACAATTGCAGCATCATAAGGTAAGTGGCTGTCTTCGGTTTGTGGTGACCAGTACTGGTTCGCAAGCTGTGGGGAATAAAGCAACCATGTTGATTTGTAGGGCAATTCAGTGAGGAAAGTTACATAGATTTGAGTGCTTGATACCAGTTGGCTTTGTTTAATTTATTAGCCATTATTAAACTAAGGTCATGCATTTGGAGGCCTGCATTTTGTAGTTGGAACGGAATGAATGTTTTATGTCTATGTGTGCAGCTTCCCTTTAAGCCTTTGGTCAATACATGCATACTGTTTACATAAAAGTCTTATTCTACTTTTATAATCTCTTTTACTTAAATTGTGTATTTAGTTTAACATTGAATGGATACCTTGTGTAGTACAGTATGGCAAGCCTAGATGGGTTTAGATCAAATTTTAACTATGAGTTGCTGTAACTATGTGCATCTCGTGTTATCTGATACAGTAGAAAAAAAAACAGACAACCTTGTGAACACAAAATTGTGAGAAGAAAATAGTAAACAGCATCAAGAAGCACATATAAGAGTGTTCATCTATTGAATCAAGTGTCACTTTGCGGAGGTCCATATCATTGCTACTCTGGTACCATAGACATAGGTTATAGAGGTTAAAGGTTTTTATCATTTTTTTTTACTGATATGAGTCACTCATTTATTTTTAACACTTGATGTATGCGGCAATCTTTAAAGTAAGCAAAAAAGACCATGACCGTGTCTGCCTGTGTGTGCTGATGAAACTGCATCATAAAACGTTTCACATAGAAAGAATATTATTTAGGCTGTGTTTACAATGTTACCCGCATACCACATAACCACCCCAATAGTAGTACTATCAGCATGCAGTGGATAGAACAGATTGTGACTTTGTGAACTAGCCTTAGAGGCATGACAAAATATGTCACTATATTTTTATGCAGGTGAAGTACCTACGAGAATTTTTAACATGTGGTGAAAGAAAGTTGCCTTAGTCACAGGGTCTGATATTGTTATGATTAAAATACAATGAATACGAAATACAGAATACCAGGTTTATAAGCATCAAATTGATGATAGAAATATACCTGTGAGACATGATTGGATTCTCAGAAGCCCTTAAATTATATGGAATTGTGCTACTACATAGACTTTTAAATTTTCTAGTATGACTAACCCCTATCCAATAAAGTTTTGATTTTTAGCGCGTGTGGAATGTTAGTGTTACGATAAGTATATCGCATGTTCGGAAGTAGGCGTATTATGGCCTAAATTAATCAATCTTGTGAAATAACAATTCTAACCCTACTTCGGATACTTACTTGGGTTATTCGATCGGCATTAATTTGTGAAAGAGTTGGTAAAGGGATTTTCGGCTTTTCCGACGACGACACGGCATCGACTTTCATTTTTGTAACAGTTAAATTATCATAAAACAGAAGTAATTCGGAAAGTAACCTCTCGCTTTACATCAACAACAACAATCAGAATCAGAAAACAAAACGTCAACGTCAAACTGTTTTAACGTGTTTTTCAACCGCCAACTAAACGCGGTCACCTAAAATAGAATATTATGTTTTAAGCTGTGTTAAATATCTAAAACCACGGTTTAAAACTGTAATAATTCAGCATCACTCATAATAATATACGTTTTTACTGTACAAAATGACAAAAAGTTCTACGTTCATGTATAAATTCAGAAAAGCTTTTCAGTTACTTGACCGGATCGACTGCACAAATTGAGTTAAAAATGCAGCAAGTTAACGAGCAATTAGGGAATTTTGGGGCTAAGAAATCGACCGTTATTTAAGACTGGTATTTAATTTTAATGCGTAATTTTAGGTAGCGCTATCTTGTGCTGAGTAGCTGAATTATTAGATAATTCCAAAAATCTTACGCCATCTTCTGCCAACTAGTCGATTTAAATTAGTTATAGCTACTTGACAACAGATGTCACTAGTCTTGCACCGTATGATTAAAATAAACCGAAAAGATATCTAACAAAGAATGATATTAATTAATTTAGTTACTTAACGTGAAAAATCTATCATTTCAGGCAACAAAGATGATGTTCGACCCACCAGATTATCCGTACAAAGAGTTGTCGGAAACTTTACGGGATCACTACGACTCCGACTACCTACTCTTTAATGTAGACACTGCGACAACAGACGCTGTGTCCAGCATTAATAAAGAGCTGGCAGGTGTAGCTGACCAGATTATTTCCAATGTTGGAAATCACATAGACTTTGATGCGAATGAATGTTTGAATACAGGGGAGTCGTCGTTTTTGGACAGCACTGCAAATTTGAATACAGAGCAAAACACAGAGCTCTACATAGTCCAGTCGGACAACCTACTGAATTATGAACCGACCTTGCTAGACGAGAATACAGTAAATCAGTTCCTATTGCCGCTTCACATTTCTTCGGAGACCAATAAGGTTATTAACTATATAATTATTTGCAGTGGCGTAACTAATATAGGGTGGCAGGGGTGGCAAAATGCCAGGGGCCCCTAGCTCTACGGGGCCCCGAACTGGCTTGGTTTAGAGCACAGAAGGGACGCTGATGCACTTCTTTGTACTGAGGAAGGAGCCTCATCTGACGAATTTGCAGCGGGCCCCAGACGTTATAGTTACGCCACTGATTATTTGTTAGGACTCTAACCAAGACTAACTATTTTCATCATAATTATCTCCTTATGTCAAAGTAAAGTCAAGGTAATCACAAAATTTTCCAAAGTCATAGAGTGCAATACAAATATCTTAGCAATTTTTCACTGATCAGTGTTATAACAATTAAATAATTTCAGGAGGCTGAGGACACCGGGCCTGACCTATTGGCCCTGCATTCTTGCGTTATTTGCCATGAGATATTCACCACCGACGCCGACCTTCTGGACCATACTATTTCGTTTCACGCCTCTGATCCTGCCTTGGATCCTATTCCAAGTAGCTCACCTGCTCCTACAGCAGAGCCACAAAATAAAATACAAGGTAAGTTATTTTTAAATCAATAACTACTACCTATGTCAATACTGAAATTAGCTCACGTATGTATTCCATTGGTTCCAAATTTGATTTTTTATCCCAGCATACTCTGTTAACTTCTTCACCACGCTCACGCTCTTTGCATATATATACTTCTGCGTTAGGTACCTAATTATGTATTGTATATTTGCGATGCTGCTAGCATCCCATCACTATTTTGATTCCCCCTTTCCACCTATATGTCTTTCCACCTTTAGGTCTTGTTACCTCAGGCTCTGTCTACCCCGCAAGGGATATAGACGTGATTTCTGTATGTATGTATGTATGTATGTATGTGTATATTTGCATCAGCAAATTAAGGCATAGTTGTGCATGTTAACATTACTTACTTAGTTCAATCTTTGTTCCAGACTCAAACCAACACAACGATCTTGATTTCGATTCCTTTTGGCTCGTTTGTGGAGTTTGCCAACGTGTGCTGTCCACAGCTTTGGAAATAGAGCCTACAGGTAACTAAAACCTTTTGAAGGAAGAATGGCAACAAAAATTATCGATGCAGTTTTATTATTGTAATGTTAATTACCTGCTCATTGTAATTATTATTATTGGCTTTAGTTATATTAATGTTAACCGGCAAAAAATCTGCGTGGCCGTTGTCAAGAGTATGCTGCAGTTTGTAATCGTGTAATTTATGTACATCATTACTAATCTTTCACTAGTTTGCCTTTTTTAAACAACAAGTAAGAAAAACAAGCAAATGGGGTCACCAGATGGTAAACAGATCACCCACGCCCATACACTTAGATGTATGTAGAGAAAGAACTGCAGTATAGTTGCTAGCCAGGAGGGCTACGATATAATAACTCATGTGCATCGCTACCACTGCTGCTTGGTGGCAGCAATAAAATAGTGGAGTAAGATGGTTGTAATAATTCGGACAAGTTCACAGCCACCATATGTGCATGTTTTTTTTGGTTCAAAATTGGCTCAATCGCTATTGTTTTCAGAGCAACTTTGTTGCACAACCAATGATGGCAAAAGCAGCATTTCACCAAAGAAGCTTCATACTATGTACGTTTGTGACTTCTGCAACGGCTTATTTGCCGATGCCGAGGCGTTGGATAGACACCGTTTGAATTGCTACGGGCGAGACCAAAGCCAAAGCTGTTATCCACAGCAACAGGTACCAATGTTATACCAGTAGGTAGATGTACAATCTGTACATTGATTCGAAGAAAGCAATGTTCTCAATTGGACTTTCGAAAATTTTACCAATTTTTGACCGTTCTCTGTATTATCTTAGTAAGTTTTGGACGACTGAAGACGCAAGGAAGATGGACTACCTACTACTTTCGAAAAGTTTGCTTATAATATAGGCACGTACGAGTAGATACATGAGTATTCTTTCTAAACCTATAATATTGACACAATAGAGTAGACTCTTTGAAACAATTGCATCATAATTGTACTAACTTAAACACAGGATTTCCTAGTTCAGGCATATGAGTTGTTAACTTAGATTTATTAGGAAACTTTTTTCTCAGTTATAAATTTGTAAAACATTTATGAATAAATTATCTTTATCTTTATCTAACTTCTGCCCGTGGCTTTGTTCTTGCTACTAAACTCTCTATCCCGTGGGAATTTAGAATAATCCGTTCCTAGTTCACAATCGCTACACAAAGAAATTCCAATAAAACTTCAGCTAGGCTAATATTCACGTGTATTGATGATCATTCCATAAGTAGGTACCTATTTAACTACCTATACAAACTTACTTCCACGGACTTCCATGCTGGTCAGGGAGCAAAGGAAAAACATAGAATTTGCCAGTTGCTTCTCTTCCCGCGCAGATGGTAAAAGCCCATCGAGGGATTGGGCGAAAATCATAGGAATCATGTTATAGGCGATGTGGCTAGCAAACCATCCCTATTTTGATTCCCCTTTCCATCCATACGCCTACAACCATGTTAAACGTAGTATTTAGGTCTTGTTACCTTAGGCTCGGTCTACCCCGTAAAGGATAAAGACGTGATTTATGTATGTATGTATGTATGTAACTTACTTATCAACACTCACAGGATCACGCCACCGAAGACGTGGCCAGCAAAGAATGTAGCCAAATTTTCTGCGCATGTGACACTTGCAACAAACGCTTCAATTCCATCGAGGAGCTGAAGATGCACACGATAGGGTGCCCGAGCATGAGCAAGAGGGACAGACGCTCGTACTCTTCTAGCAGCAGCAGCAAGATGTGGAACTGCGGGTCCTGCAACCAGCTGTTTACCACTGCCAGGTAACATGAACTTTATAAACAGTCGGTTTCTTAACTTAAGCACCTATGGAGTGTTGTATATGTAGCAACTCTAGCGCCCCCTAGTCGTCGTTAACTGCTGCGACGCACGAGTTTCTAGCGCCAGTGACGTCAAGACGTCGCGCATGTTCATTAGGTAGCATAGATACTTCCATGCTGGTCTGGGAGCAAAGAAAAAACGTAGAATGTAACACTTGCTTCCCCTTCCGCTCAAATGGTGAAAGTCCATCGAAAATCTTAGGAATCATGTTATAAGCGATGCGGCTAGCAACCCATCACTAATTTGATTCCCCTTTCCACCTATACGCCAACAAACATGCTAAACGTGGCCTTTGGGTCTTGTCATCCTAGGCTCTGTCTATACAAAAGACGTGACGCGTCTAGATAAAGACGTGATTTGTGTGAGTGTGTAGGTATATTCTCTATGTGTTTGTTGGTAGAAATTTATAACTAAATACGTATGCTTTTCCGTATTTAAACAATGATAAAACTTCTTCGCACCAGGGAGTTGTACCGCCACAAGCGTGGTGAAGACCGTCCATCTGGCGCGCCGCTTATGGCGTATGTCTGCGAAGAGTGCGACAAGGTTCTAGGCAGCATGTGCGCGTTGCACACACATAAGAAGATGCACAAAGTCACGAAACCAGTGAGTATTCTTATGTAATTTTAAAAAATGAGTGTTACTCGGAAATCGCGCTGCCAGCCTCAAGTTAAGGGTACGGGAGGACTTACAAGACATCAAGCGAACCAAATTCAGGTATTTTAGGCCATGGCTTCCTTAGGCTCGATTGCGTGTTCTTACTACCTGTAGAGTTAATTTATATAGCTGCTTACACAGGGACAGCTGGTGGCAAAATTCATGGAACTATCAATTAAAAAGCTTATCTAAGTTTGCTCCGGGTGGACCTTTGGTATATAATCCTACTAAAACTGGGCTTTAATTTTGATAACAGTTTTGAGAAAGTGTTTTTGTGTAGGAATCGAGGACGCTTTTGCCAGGACCAAAAACCGTTTTTTACTTAAAAAGTACATTTAGTAATATACCTCTATCTATATTGCAGATAATGTTACAGTTTTGACAGCTAGGTCGTTACTTTCAACTGTTTCTTTTTTGTTCTATCGGAACGAGAGCGAACCGAACAAAAGCTTTTTGAAACGGTTCAAAAAAACGGTCAACGCAAGCGCTCGAAAAAAGGCTCGGTAGCCTTAGGCCCTATTACCCGAAAATCGACGACTGATGGCTACATAGCAACGAGGACTAACATTTTATGTAACTACATTTAACTAGAACTCCATTTCCGTCTCTTGCAGGGTTACCCTTGCCGGGTGTGTGGGAGGCGCTTCAACCAATCAGGGCACCTGGCCATTCATATGCGCATGCACACTGGAGAACGGCCTTACCCCTGTGACCTCTGCCCTAAGGCTTTCAAAGTCAAGGTAAAACAATTTACCTACCTAAATACTATATAGCTTCAGGCATTATGTACTTTGTTGAGGTCCATGTTACAGTTGACGGCAAACATATTGAACCTGACCTTGAATGCGCAAAAGCGAATTTACGTCTCTTTGGTATACTTAAAAGTACATGCGCGAACTTACCTTCCACGTCGCTCTAGCTTAAGAAGTTTGCCGTAAGCTGTAAACTAAATGGATATTTGCTATGATACTCCGCAAAATAGTGAGGTCAAGTGACCCAAAAAAGCCGCGTTCGCTTTGAGTAGGTACATTTCGTTCATGCAGTTAACCTAGTCACCATCCACTAAACTCAACGCAACCAAACCCACCCACCTGGGATCGCTATGACGAGCTAAGTATAACGGAAAAAATGTCTTACATTTAATAGGCGTGTTTTAGAATGACCTCGATGCTTAGTTACACATGAAGCTGCTCTTTAAGTTACGTGTAATTTAATATGACTCATAAATTCTTACGTCACAAATGATGTAAATACCTAACTGGAATTTGTTGTGCACCATCCCTGACCTACGGCACGATTGGTCACATAAACGGTCTGTACAATGGCAGAAACTCATTTAGCCTTGTACATCTGAAGTTGGAAATTTGAAGTTCACATCGTGTAGTTCTGTACGCACTCATAGTCCACCTAATTGAGAGAGTAAGAGGAAAGGTGTGATACGAACTTTGAATTTAGGAGTAGACCCATTGATCTGGTGGATTATTACAACCTATACCTACCTATACGCCCTCAGTGTCTTGCTAAACGTGGCCTGTAGATCTTAATTAACTTAGGCTCTGTCTACCCCATAAGGGATAAAGACGTGATTTCTATATATGTGTATGTATTATTTTAGTACCTAAAACGTACAATATAACATAGAATGTACCAGTTGCTTCTTCCCGCGCAGACGGTACAAGCCCATCGAGAGAATAGGTCAAAAACTTAGAAATCATGTTACAGGCGATGCGGCCAGCAACCCATCACTATTTTGGTTCCCCTTTCCACCTATACGCCCACATTATGCAAAACGTGGCCTTTTAGGTCTTGTCACCTTTGGCTCTGTCTACCCCGTAAGGAATAAGACGTGATTTTATGTATGTATGTATGTATATACCTTACATCGCCTTTAAGATGGTTTATAGTATCTAATGTCATCAATTTAAAACCATCGCCAACCCTAACCGGTTGTCATAGGTCTTTTCAATGGATTTTTCCCACATTTTACGATCCCTGGTTATTAGCGTGTCTAGTGTAGATTCAAGGAGCTACCTAAGTCATTATCATTAGCGATGCTAAGCGGGTAACAACCTGCGCCCTGACCCCGCGTGCCCCCGCGCAGGTGGAGCGCGACGACCACCGGCGCACGCACACCGGGGAGAGGCCCTTCGCATGCGCCGCCTGCCCCAAGACGTTCACGGCGGCGGCGCGCCTGCGCGAACATGCGCGGATACACACCGACCAGAGGTACGAACTACGAACCAAAAGCATGGACTAGACAACCATTATCGTGTGCTCCTCGCATATCGCGATCCTATCACGAAATATTGATTATCGCAGCGAATCCAGTTGTTTTGAAATCCACGATCGTGTATTGACCAGTATCACGATAATAATTGACCGTCTAATCTATGCTCAAAGGTTACCAGCGGCTAGATTTTTGAAAGCACATGTGAAAACACTCGAGGTGGTGAAACATTGTGCTGAAATTGACATAAGACTACATTAGAAGAGAATGACAGGTCAAATTAATCGAATCAATTATTTGTGCTGTAAATTTGTAGCGAACATTACACAAAATTTTCCATTTTCGAACAGTCCTTTAGAGGTTGGTGATTGCAAAAATTGGGACTCTGCTTAGTATGTAAAGTAAACTAGGTAACCATTTTAAAATGGAATGGATGTTGGAGGACAAAAAAATGAATACAGGAAATTACTAGATAGAAGAAAGGAAAAACAATCGTGAGTGCTAAGTATGGTGTAAGTAAGGTTCTATTTGGTTCTCTTTGATTATATCCTCAGCTCTATGTGCTCAGTCATCCACCGTCTTACTCGTTAATTCTGCCACTAAGCAGCCGTGCCTGCGCAGCTGTGTTCCAGCATGGAGAGTAAGACAGCCGATCAAGAGCAGGCACTAAATTGTTTCTGTATACTGATATGGTGCAACCAGCAAATTTATTTAGTAATGACCTTAAATTGCTGAAACGAAAGCCTTTCTTACTACATAAACTTACCCTCTACGTCATCGCCCATAACTTTAAGAAGTCCGCATCTCTAAAAACTGAAGCGAGTTTGCTAAAGTTACCTGGGGGCCGATTTTTGGAAATCATATCGCTCGAATTCACGACGAGTAATAGAATTCAATCCACACGCGAAAATTAGTCACATCCATTTGCGAGTGGTCCTCAAATGCCCAATTTTTGAAATCCGCGTTCGAAATTTAGTGAAAGACTAAGTCGATGTGTAAAAAGTAGTCCCGTCCCGTTACACGCAGAAAGTCGATAATTACCGGTTTTTTGTTGGGCACCTGGAAATATATATTTTCAGCTCAAATTAATTTAACATAAATTGCAAAGTATTTTTGCATAATAGTTATTTATTTTTTATGCTAAAGTACTTATTAGAACTAGTTTAAATTGCGAATTTGTTACAAAAAAAATTACGTAAAACGAAAACTTTGTTATCGTCTGTGCGTCCTTTGTATTGTGTTACTGTCAAAACTTTTCTGCAACGACTGCTAAGTTTTAAACAGCGAAACAAAAATTAAAATGGCAAAGCATATGTCGCCTTTACAAAGAAAAAGGCTGGTGGAGTTGTTGGAACCTCGAAAGGACTTGCGATCGGGGAAGTTTTCGGCCACCTTCTCTATTAAGACGGCGCAAAAGGAGTGGTGCGAGGTGGCGGAAATTTTAAATGCCTTACTTACTTGATATACCTCAATCCTCATATAGCATTTATAGGATAGGTAGTAGATTTACACCCGACAGGTTCTTGCAACTAGACTCATTATATTATAGATATGAATAATAAATTTACATTAATAAAGAATTAAGACAACATATCTTAACTTAATAACTCGCCATGTTTTTAATTTTGACAAGCCATCCCACCACTCGAATTCTAAAACGACTGCTAGAGACCAGTCGTTTTCAATTCGAGCGGTGATTTTCTACTACTCGCCTTTCAAAAATAGCAATTCACGGATTTGAATGATTTTCGAGCGATATTTTCATAGGTATGATTTCCAAAAATCGGGCCCCTGGCTACGAAACAAACATAACGCTGACACCTTACGCAATAATGCTAAGAATGGTATGGTGTTTATACCATAGTGTACTCATGACGGCGAGCCCGCAAGTACTGCTGAATTACCCTACTAAGGTAAAAGGCTTTTGTTTTTGACCTCCCCGCCAACTTTTGCCTGTGATATACATATTTCCCGTTATAGTATACCTACACGCGTGGAAAGCGGAAAGACGTGGGACCATATAAACAAATAGGTGCATGCGGTGTGTAGGCGGCTTGCGCGTAGTACACCCACAGTTATGTGCTATTTACTCCATCTACCGTGAGCCACATGGTTCATGTGTTCTTTGAGAAGCTTGCAGTGAATGTGTAAGCTATGGTGGCCGTTAAATGAAAAACCCTAGTTTCGACTTGCTAGGAAAAATCTGTAATTACATTGAGGCGCTAGAAGCTTTTACTATTCGACACTTTAACGCGTACGCGTTCGAGATGTTTCTTAAAACAAAAAAAACTGTCTCTCTCGGCTCTTGGTAGTTACAATTTTTATGAATCACCGCAACGGGTCACGTGTGTAGTTTGACGTCGCGTTTTAAGCAATAGCACATATGCACAATGAATAATGTAAATAGCAAGCGAGACACGTAGACGCTATAAAACTTCAAACCTAAAGTTAGGTATCTGCTACTACAACAACAGGTGACAGCTTTACTGAACATTCCTTATAGGTACTCGGATTTCGGAGTTCGCTTCGTGTCGTCCCGCTCAGACTAACAGTCATTAATTTGAGAGTGAGAAGGACGGTAGGTCTGTTAAGAACTTCAAAAATCTACTTTCGGAGTAGGTAGCCCTCATTGTGATAATTGCAACTTCGTCACTCGTGCGAAAAACAATGTATTGGCAGAGTGCAAAGCGGGTGGAGGGGGTAGCCTAAACGATCACAGCGCTCGCTACGGCTAAAATTGTCATTTTTGTCGCTGACTTGAGCTGTCAAATCCATATTGCAGTAAACATTTTCTAATCGTTTTTGAGATAAAAATATGGTCCTGGTAAGATGTGTTGTTGTGAATTGTAATAACACCAAGAAGAATAGCGACTGTAAATTTTACCAATTTCCAAGACCATGGTGGAAACGAGACCAAAGAAATAAGTGGATATTTGCCGTAAGAAAAAAAAAGTAAGTTACCTAACCTCTAAAATTTCACTGAAAACAACAATTTTAATATTATTGGCAATAATGTTACTGACTACCATTGTCCAAAATTGTGTAATTTAGTAAAATAACACAAGATTTCATTAATATTTTTCACAATATTTACTTACTTCTTGTTTGACAGCGGTGACAATATTGTCCATAATGGCCGCCTATCACGTGGCGCTGTCGTCGCGCTGGCAGAGTGCAAAGCGGGTGGAGGGGGTAGCCTAAACGATCACAGCGCTCGCTACGGCTAAAATTGTCATTTTTGTCGCTGACTTGAGCTGTCAAATCCATATTGCAGTAAACATTTTCTAATCGTTTTTGAGATAAAAATATGGTCCTGGTAAGATGTGTTGTTGTGAATTGTAATAACACCAAGAAGAATAGCGACTGTAAATTTTACCAATTTCCAAGACCATGGTGGAAACGAGACCAAAGAAATAAGTGGATATTTGCCGTAAGAAAAAAAAAGTAAGTTACCTAACCTCTAAAATTTCACTGAAAACAACAATTTTAATATTATTGGCAATAATGTTACTGACTACCATTGTCCAAAATTGTGTAATATAGTAAAATAACACAAGATTTCATTAATATTTTTCACAATATTTACTTACTTCTTGTTTGACAGCGGTGACAATATTGTCCATAATGGCCGCCTATCACGTGGCGCTGTCGTCGCGCACGGTCCCAATAGACGGGGGGAGTTTTCTTTCGGTTTCACGAATATTGTTCGCCAATAATACAGATGTGTAGTTCCATCATTACATACTATTAAAAAAAAGTGAAGGAAAGCATCGTGAGGTTTACACCTCTGAAGCGTGCGTGTGTGCAAAATTTTAAAAGTATAGGCCAAGCCCTCTCGTTCTAAGAGAAGGCCTATGCCCAACAATGGGACGTGTGACGGTTGAAGAGGATGATGACGACTATAGATCGTCAAACTATCTAAAGTTTGCATTTGCATTGTGATATCTTAAAGTTCCTAATGTTATTATTCTCAATAAGACGAAGCATTACGAGATACTAGCTAAAGTCGGAAGTAATCCTAGGTATTTACGCTAGGTACTTTCCACATTGTTAAATATTTCTTTATTATTTTATGTTAAAAGAATAATTTGTTTTGCTTTGTTTCGTAAAAAAAAGAGTTCGTCATGGCACAATGTGTAGGTATACCGTCAAAGTACATCGACCTGGTGGTCGCGAGTGGCGCCACGCGGCCAGACTCGCAACCAGATAGTTACAGCATATCTCCAGAGATGGCGCCACCTACCCCACATTGAGCCTCCAACAAAGGGACATTAGAACTTTGGCACTTTAGGCTATTTATAAAAGACCAGCATAATGTATCATGGACAATAAACAGTTTGTTTACGATTTCGGAAATATAATTATCCTAGAGCTTCCATTCAGATTAGGGAAGTGTCCATTCTGACCTTTAAAGGTAATAAAATAATACAGTACCGCTTATCCCTTTTCCTACTCACACTCACTTTTTAACTCTAATTATTTTCCTCTATCACCTCCAATTTCGAGACACACAACCATCCTATCACTTCAAGTAATTTTATATAACATACTACTCTTTACAATATGAACCACTACCCCGCGTTCACGGCTTCGTCTCCTTTGAAAAACTCCCTCCCTTATCCATATTTCTTGATTACTTTTTGTAAGATAGGGGGCAAACGAGCATACGGTCGCCTGATGGAAATGATCACCGACGCCCATGGACGCCATAACAGAAGTTACGCGTGCGTTGTCGGTCCTTTAAGAAAAGAGTTGGCACTTTTTTTTTGATTCCCTGTTGCACCGGTTCGGATTTCAGATTTCATCATATATCATAAAGGAACCCCAATGGTTTTAAGACTAAAGGATGAGCGTTGATGACTTTGGCAGGACGACCAGTTGTAGTCCAAGTCCAAGGTCATATCGAAAAGTGTGTACATACCATATATACATAGGTACCTTCACGTCTGTTTCGCATAGGGGTAGGCAGAGACTATACTTTGTTCCACAGCGCAGAAATTTCCCGGAATGTTTCAGCAGATGGTGGGTTAATTTGATTAAATAGCCCTGTAAGTAAATGTTTTTCAGGATTTCTGAATCATAATTGACAAATGTTTCTATACATTGATCAATGTTCAAAGTGAACCGCGTGAAGGGCGAGATGAAATTTTAATTGAAAAATCTGACAAACTTTGTATTTTTATGAAATTTTAATTCCAGGCCTTACCGTTGCGACATATGCGGCGCAGCGTTCCGCCGGCCGTACGCGCGCACTGTGCACACGCTCATACACACGGGAGAAAAGCCGCACGAGTGCGACGTATGCGGCACTAGCTTCAGGTAAGGACGCCTCATACTCATACGCCACACTTTGTGACCCATGTTGCGCACGGTGGGCGTCCACGGTCGTGTTAGTTTTTTTTTTTAATTTGATAGGGGGCAAACGAGCATGATGGGTTACAAAACATAGAAAGGTTGCCGGCTCTTTAAGAAAAGAACAAGCTACAAGGCATTGGCATTAGAAAGCTATGAAAAACATGAACATCGACCGACTAAGTATGTACTAGGTACTACGTTTATTTTAAAGGTGCACTTGCAAAATGTCTCTAATCGTAGAAGTAAAGTTTGGTTCTAGAAAAGTTTACTTCAATAGGCTCGATCATTCGCTGTCAACGGTCAAAACCATCACTTCAAACTTCACGTACACCTGCGTGTCTTTCCGAAGGTGTTCAATTTTAAAATTATCAACCAAATCATCTTAAGTACTGGCTGGTATACATTACTCGCTAAGTTTTAATTTTACCGAGTTGCCTATTTGA
Source organism: Pandemis corylana (assembly GCA_949127965.1). Lineage (NCBI taxonomy): Eukaryota > Metazoa > Arthropoda > Insecta > Lepidoptera > Tortricidae > Pandemis > Pandemis corylana. The sequence goes on from OX421868.1 coordinate 5,751,558, forward strand.
ACGGTTCTCTTATTGGACTTCCTTCAATTTTCCTCGACAACGCGGGCAATCCAAAAGAGCGCGTGTCTTCCTCCTACGGGCCAAGCACAATGGTTGCTCTAATTATCGCCATTCACGGCAAACCCGTGACCATCCACGGGCAAAGATCTTCCCTGGTTTTTATCGTGAAAATGCACGGAATATTGCAAAAGGAGTTCTATGCAATCTCATAAATTTTGCTCCCCCTTTGAGCTGTGCTATGCTCTGGCAATGACGGTCGTGGCTTGCCCTTATACGGAGAAGTATATATATACATATTATAAAGGCGAAGGTTTGTAAGTTTGGATGTTTGTTGCTCTTTCACGGATATTGCTATTGCGGGTTACTATATGGATATTTTAAACTCACTCTTTGTCGGTCTCTCGCTTAATGCTCCTCTCATTTACTCAAAGGTTAACTGGTAGAGATCCCTTATAGGGATAAGTTCGCCTTTGTGCATATATTTAAGTTCTTTTTTTGTGATTTGTCTCTGCTTCTTTATATTTGTACAATAAAGCATTTACTTACTTACTTAAAACGGCTAAACCAATTTTATTGAAATTTGGTACACTGGAATTACAGTCCCGGGGAAGGACAAAGGATAGTTTTTATCCCGGAATATACCATAGTTCCCGCGGGACAGCGATAAGTGAATTCATCGTTCAAAATTGTTCCGGAATGTCTTAGCAAGCGGTTCGCTTAGTTTGACTTTACTGGACAACATTACATAGATATTTGATTTAATTTTTTGATTCAAAATTAAGTCCCGCCACGCCTTTGTGTGGGTCACTTTGAACATTGATCAAATGGATACATTTGGTCGACTATCATTCAAAAATCCTAAAAACATTTACAGAGCTTTAAGTCAAACTAACGCAACAACTTACAGAAACATGTCAGATTAAAAAAAACCTTATACATGAGAAGAACAAAATGTATGTGCCTTGTGGCGCTTTAGAGCTTTGGGTTAGGTTTTATGATTTGTTATTATTCTTCAGACGTTCTGGTGACATGTGGAAGCACAAGAGGACGCTACATGGCATTCAAGCGGGAAGCAACGAGGCTGATGGAAAGAGCTAGGACAAGAATTCTTCTGTAGGCCTAGACTCTTTGTACGGACGAAGGAATCCAGTAAGCAGCGAATGAGGTGGATGATCTATGTCTATAAGCACTAGCTTACCAGGATCACAGGATATAGCTCTTGGCGACCATCGTACGTAGTTTGTGTTCCTGTACATTCATATATACGACAAATACAGTGTCTAGAAGATTGTCTATGCCTTTTCGTGTAATTTTTTTAACTGGAACACGATTGGGACTCATTACAGAAAGTGATGATTCTGATCACCCAGTTAGTCTTGTGATACTTGTGCCTTTGCCATAACTTAATGATCTCATATTAACTTTGTTGTTACCATTGTTATTAGTGTGGAATAAAATTTATTAGAATAATACTTGTTTATTATTAATGCCAGGATTTTTTGGTACGCTTTCTAAAAATAAAACCTAACAAGATCGATATATCGCCCCCGAAACCCCCGCATATAATACTAAATTTCCTGAAAATCGTTGAAGCCGTTTTCGAGATTCTAAATATAGGTATATCTGCAAGGATTGCTAGTTTGAAGGTATTAGATAGATAGATTATCTATTACCATAGCGACAACAAAGGGCTGTAACTCGTTTTGTCGCTATAACCAGCCAATAGGAAAAGTTACAGCTTTCTAGATACCAACTTTACAGCTAAAAGTTACTAGTATGACTGCACCGACGAGCAAATCCAGGGTTCACTTTGTTCATAAAGTTGCATAAACAGTTACCGTTTTTTTACTCTTCAGTTTATAGATATTTCAAGCCTTCGAGTTTCTATATTAGCATAACAGGGTAATTTTCAAAGATGCCATCGATTTCAATATGGTTTTAATTGAAAGTTAGTAGCAGGTGGTCGGTAATATTATGGTGAGAGGGTTTCCAAGTGTGCTTTCATTGCCTACCAAAAGCCTAACAGTTAAATTACTTCTCATTTTTAAAATATTTACTATATCTAAGTAGGTACTTACACTTTTTGCGGTAGAATCCCAGAATTTGCGTAAAGAATATTATTGCCTTAGATACAGGTGAAACAATCGCGATAATAGCCAGCAATGATCTCACCAGCTGCATCGGTCACTATGCGCTGACGCCGTCGCGCATGCGCTGAGCAGGCGTGGGACGAAATGTCTCAGACAGTAAAACAGTACTCATAGTAAGCCCCTCAAACTCTCGCATCTGACCACAACCTGGCGAAGTTCTTGTTATTTCTTCCGTCAGGATTGTGATCTTTTGGAAACGACGTATATTTACAATATACTTGGTAAAAGACCATCGAGGGAGTGGGAATCATGTTATAGGCGATGCGATTAGTAACTCATCACAATTTAGATTCCCTTTACCACCTATATCTTTACGTTTTTTTGAGTAGCTAGAAATTTTCGGAACAGCCCACGTAGGCGATGTGGCTAGCAACCCTTCACTATTTTGATTCCCCTTTCCATCCGTACACCCACAATAATGCTAAACGTGGTCTTTAGGTCTTGTTACCTTAGGCTCTGTCTTCCCCGTAAGGGATAAAGACGTGATTTAAGTATGTGTATGTATGTATGTATGTCCAATGAAGCTTGGCGACAAAAAAATTGCATAGTAACAAGGTCACGTGACAGCTAGTAACAGATAGAAAAATTTTAAGGCTTACTCACCTCCTGTGGGTGGTGTAGGGGCATAGCACGCGTCACGGAATGACGAGGATTCCCGGCCATAGCTTTACTTTTCGGATTTTTCTATATGTTCTAATTTTCAGAGTCGTTTAGAAATTTATACGACAATGGTTCCAACTCCTGGCACTTCTGCCAAGTTTTAACCATCGGCAGAGGCTACGAACGCACCGGTACAGTTGAACCATTTGCTTTGACCCACCGTAGAACGTTCTCACAGTAAACGTCACATGACCTTCCTTCTTTTTTGTAAAGTCACTATGACATTTACTGTGAGAGGCTTCCACAGTGAGTCAGGAATCGGGGTGCGAGTCGGGTTACCTCCGCGTGTGATCAAGAGCTGCGGTTCGTTTTTGGATCCGTCCGAGGGGAAGTGCAGTGCTTGTTCCGGTGCACCCTGGGCACCGGTTAATGATTTCCTGGCGGTCTCCGAGGGATATCATTATCCGTTGGCTAAGAGCCCAACAGGGGGGAGGGGGGTCTTTAACCATTACCGTACAACGTTGCCGACATTTTGTCACAAGATTTTTGAATTATATTTTTACCGCACTGACATTGGCCCAAGCCTTACGGCCGCCATTAAGGAGAGAAGAAGAAGGAGTCAGGAATCAATTTGTTTGATGGCGCATATTCCTTTCTGTCATGAATTAGAAGCAGACAGGCAGAAAAAGAAAACAAGACCCTAGCCCGGCTAGCACGAAAGCGCGCGAGAGTCGCGTCGTGCGCGAGATAGACTATAAACCGACCGCTTAAATGAGGCGTGTAGTGTGCCTGCCCGCACCCCTCTCGGTCCCCTTTGTCGCCAACCCCGTGATCCTGTACCGCGCGGGCGAAGACTCATCTAAGCGGACGGTTTAAATACCCGTCTCTTTTTAGAACAAACAGTAGAACAAGACGGGAATCTGTCTCGCGTGCTACACGTGCAGATCTGAAGAAGAATATCGGCGCCTTGATTCTAAAGCTTACAGAAAATGACACCAAAATATTGGTTTAATTTTAATGCTGGTGTTAAACTCTATAAGCCTCCTTGAACAAGAATATTAAACCACGGGAACAATGAATGGACCTTTTTGCAGCTAAGCATTTTAGGCTCCTTCAACTCGAGTTTAAATAATAACAAAAGTTATAACTTTTGTTTGTATTAGCGAGGTAACAAGAGGTCAAGAATTCAGATTAATTTTGGCGGAGGTTGTATTTCTGTACCATCTATTACGATAGCTATAAATATACCTATACCTACAACCCAATGGAGCGTTACGTATTGAAATTCATACGTAGACTCGAGTTCGGATAAGGTTAAGGATAAAATAGAATGGTTTTATTTTTACTTACTTCCCCCGCATGGTGGGTTTTCCTGGTGCTGTTATCGCAGGTAGCAGGTATGTATAACAGCTGGACATGTATATATTGTAGGTGTTGATGATTGCTGACTATTCATATCACCATTCAAAACTAGACCTACAAATGCGAAAACACGCGGAATTTGCGCTTATGCATTGTGATTTTTAGACCTTCGCTTATTTGGCCTACAGAATCCACAGTCAAACATATTTTCGACGCTATGGGATATAGTATTGATGAATTCTTGTCTTATTATCTATGATCTGTAGGTTACCTACTCATCGCTTTTTTGAACATACCAACATGATTTAATATTAAAACAATTTCGAATCATGCAAAAAAAAAAACAGAGCAAAAGTGCACGCTTGATAACTTCTATTATGAAGATACATATTTTATGGCTGCGTGCAGTTTCGATTCAATGCATTAGCAAAGTATTCCTAGTTTTCCCACACAGGCAGCAGCACCGGTAAACGCGAACCGTAAAATTGTGCTGGATTAAATGGAATTGTTTTTCTAGGAAGCTGTTCGCACGCGGAGTTCGTTAATTTGCCATTTGATCAATAAATAGTGCTGCGGGCGGCGCTCGCCTGCCGCTGGCACCTAAATAAAACTCGCAGGTTCTTCAACAGTAAATATTTATTATAAAAATTGCTCTTATAGCGACATTTCTGTTTTTTATAATATATATAATTTTTATGTTCATTCTTTGTGCCATTGTTTCACAAAATTATTCCTGTTCTTGTTATCTTCGACACAACAGCTTAAACAATAATATATTACAATTATATAATCATACATTAGACAATCCGCGAAACGCGTTTGAATAACTCGAGGAACGTTTCAACAATTCGATGTGCGATTAAGTTTATTCAAATCGGTTTCACAATGCTCTAATGGGAGTATTCTTTCTAAAATATCTATACACAAACGTATCAATAAAAATCCTGTCATTTTTGGTAACCAATGGCAATGAAAAACGCTAAGGATTCACATTTACGTGTATTTATAATTACGTATGATGTAGCGAACGTTTCTTTGAAACCTCGCAAGGAAGAAAAGACGGGCTTCACTAGAAGTCGTTGCACAAATAACAATTATTGCTGAGGTCACAACTCTGCTAAGTACTAGAGGTGGCGCTGCCCAAGCCGGCGGCCGCGGCCCTTGCTGCCCGCGGCTCCGCCGGGAGCCGCGCCTTCACATGCCTCGCATCCACATACTTCAATGTTTCGTCAACTTTAATACTAACATTGTGCCCCACGCGTGATACGCCGACGAAGTAGACAGGAAAAGTACAGTAAAAGCCTTCCATTTTTGCATTGAGCATGATTTTCACAATTCTTAACACTTAGGTATGTATACAAATATCGGTGAATATTTTCAAGAAAATGACAGGATGATAAGGTATTTCGTACTATTACAATTATTACCAATTCTCATATGGCTTCCTGTAACACAGTATGTAAAATGATTGAAAAAGGTGATTACAAAAATTATGGTCAAGAACTTATTCCACATGACTATTTAATTTAAGTACCTGAGAATCGCACGCGAACGTGCAACAGCTGGACACAAACACATAAACTTCAGAATTCCTTACACATACTATCTGCAGTAGTCCATAAATATTAGGCATAGGTCAGAACATGGCAGTTCGCCGACAAGTTAACTTACTTAAGTAAACCATCACAACCATACGGACTTGTTTAACAAAAGTATTATTTAAAAATAAACTCAAAAATAATACAGTTTGAGCTGAACAAGAGTCATCTAGAGCATCAGGGGGGTTCAGAACCCCGCGCTACACTAGAATATTGTTCACGTATTCAGTACTGGCAATGTTTGTGACATCTTATGTGTAACTGGTAAAGTCGCTGGTGTCCTGGACAGAAGAGGTGGCGAAGAACTTGGTGGTCGCGGTGCGCCCATATCAATTAAATTATTACTTTACACGTATTTACAACGGCCGCGTCGCCGCGCCTAATGCCCAACTCCGTATATTATGTACACTAGATTAAAGAACATAGAGTTTTCTCTCATTAGCTACCGAATCACAATTCAAATATTTGAGTAATTGACAACGGTGGACAAACACGCGCCGGAGCACTAAATGCATTTTACTCTATTGAAATTTGTACTTTGCTCTATTTATGTTGTGTTTGGTAGTTTTGGTCCGTGCAGTCCTGCTCGCGAGGTGCGCGGGCGCTGGACGGCGCCGCGAGCAGTGTGGTCGGTATTGCTAGCTACAAACACAAGGTATTCACGATTTTAAAGAGGTTGCTGGAGTCAATAGCCGACCACAAGTCCTCGCGGCGCCGTTTTCTACAAGTTCTATTCGGCCCACGACACCCGCTTAAGCTACAGCCCCTTCTATTTAAAAACTGCCTTTAACCGAGTGTTGACGTCAACTTAATCATATGCGTTTCTATTGGTCTAACAGTTTTGCAACACGCGAGGGTTGAAATCGTGCAGTTTTAAGTGGAACGGGCGTAGGGAGGGCTGCGAGTACGGTCGACCGCGAGTCGCCGCAGACGCCGCTCCTACACCATCAACGCAACCGCTTCGATGGGGTAGCGCGAGTCCGTCCACCCGCTATGTAAGGACGGCCGGTCTTCTATTGCAACATCTGATAACCTATATGATGCGCGTTTATAATCAATGGTTTGAATTTCTACATTATCTCACCGGTGTAATGAACTATTTAATCTAATCGAGCGCCCTCTAATAAATGGCGATGACACTAAAATTAAGTCACGGTTAGCACTGTGTATTGCCCGAATTTATCTATGTTTATATTGTAGTTACGGAGTTATAGGAACTGTTTGTCAATGTTTAAAATAGTTTATAGTTATGGTCGCTTATTTGATGAGAATGTTCGAGTTAGTACTACGTACGTATGAATTCTTAAATAAGTCATTAATTAGAGGGCGGCTCGTACGGACAGAGCTTTGTTATCATGCAATTCCGATTGGAAGATGATTGTTCCGGGCGGGAGCGCTGGCAGCGGTCCTGCCCGCACAATCGGTATGACCAATTCCAATTAGGCAGTCTAATACGCGATCCTGCTGAATTCATGCAACTTTCATTGTTCACAGTTGGTAAGGCTATTTAATTGACACCCAGTTACTTGCGGTCACACGAAACTGTGTACACGAAACTAATGAAAGTTCAGCAGTTAAGTACATACTCATATAAGATAATTTGTTCATCATGGTTAGTGTAGCCAATCGTCGCATACGACTGCAGCGCTAGCATTGTACTCTTTGCGTCGGCACATGTCCACACGGCGGCGCGGCGCGGGAGCCGGCTCGCCGGAGCTCTAACCCATTGGAACTCGAGGTACCTAACACGTAGCGTAACATTTACAGAATCTGAATGAAAACAGCAACGATGGAAGACCGCACTCCCGCGCAGCGCTCACGCCACTACATAACCCGGTCATGCTCGTTGTACGGATGCATCTTGGAAAATATCAAGACAGAAATAATTTCAACCTATTACTTTACCCCTTCAACGAAATAATAAATATAGCATTTTACCTAATAATTACACAATAATTTCAACAAAAATTTTAAACACCCGAGTTTAATTTAAACGATCATAACGTCATTAGCTAAGTCACTTCAGTTTCAGTTTGGAATTCACTTAAAGAAATAAAACTATCAAAAATAACTCGGCTCGCATTTAAGTCCTGCGTCACGTCCGAAGCTAGCACCTTCCCTTTTGCAATTATATAATACTAACTACTGACTGCGTGTATGCGTCGCGTCGGCGTCGCTTCGTGAGAAGGAGCCGGGCGCCGGTCGCCGGGCGCGAGTCCGGGCCGGGCCGGCGGGGCGGCAGCGCCCCCGACTAGAAGAGCCGCGCGGCCGCAGCGGCGCGCCGGCAGCCGCGCGGCGCCGCCTCACCTCGCGGCGCGCGCCATGGCCGCCGCCGCCGTATCACAGGCGCTCAGTGCGGCGCGGGCGCGTCCTGCCCGCGCGCCGTGCACTAACTCGTGGGCACCAGCAGCCGCACGAAGCTGTCCTCGCTCCAGCCCCAATCGTCGGGCCACGCGTCCTCGGGGGGGTCCAGCGCCGACCGGGAAGACAGGCTCAGCACCGAGCCCCAGTCGATTGTGCGCTGCTCCTCGTCGCCGTAGCCGGAGTCGCGGTCCGGCGGCGGTGGGGAGGGGAAGGGCGTGGCGCGCCCGGCGGCCGGGTCGCGCGCGCTCAGCAACTCGCAGCGCGCCGCTCCGCCGGCGCCGCACGGCGGCTCGAAAGGCGCCTCCTCCGCGCTCTCGCGCTCCATCTCGCGCTCGATGCCTCGCAGGGTGTTGCAGACCAGCACCGATCGCCGGAGGGACGGGTCCGCCGTCTGGCGGAATCGCGCCAACTTGAGCGCGCAAAGGTTCATCATCTTGAGCCGCCTCTCGCGGTAGCAACGCCGGGAGGCGCAGCGGCCCGCGGCGCGGCCGTCGCAACACGCTCGCGCCGCGGCGCCGCCCAGCTCGAGGTAGGATTTGCCGTTCTCGGCACGGATGGTGTCGTGCGCGCCGCACCAGCCGCCGCACCAGCGGCGCCGGCACGCGCGCCGCTCCTCGTCTTCCCGCCAGCAGTCTCCGCCGCCTGCGCCGGCGGCCACGGCCTCGAGCCGCGCTATCGAGTCTTCCCAGCGCGCGACCTTGCCGCCGCCCTCGCACGGGGAGCCGCCGCGCCGCTTGGCGCCGCACCCGCCGCCCGAGCCCTGCAATACCAAAAAGAACACGCTTAGTTAACTCTTGTAACACGCCGGTACAACTAACAACTAACCGCGGACCGAGGTCGCGCCGAGGTCACCCAGCGCGAACCGACTATTTGTGCCATTGTTTAATTCATCATATATTTAAGTTGGGAGTTGAATAAAAATTGCGCACATTCATGCCTAACCCATGTATCGAACAGCAAAATTCGATTACTATAAAATAAAAGACAGCTAAATATGCAAATCACATGACAATGTCTTTCATTAGCCCAACGCTCCAGAACAATGGTGAAATATGAACAAACGATCAGCGAAGAATTTGGTTCAGGCGCACGATCGGAGGCTCGCAGCGATCGCGGCCGCGGCCTACGCGCAGCGACGAAAGTACCGTAACCTGCTCGCCGCGCCGTAGTACCGGCGCACTCGCTTGAGAAGTTATAAGGTTTATAACGAGAGAAGTTGTAAGTTTGCCGCATGGGAACCGTCAATGCAAGCCAACCAAGACTGTGCTGAAAAATTGCCGACGCTAGAAACGTCATTAGAAATTCTACAAAACCATCCAATTTTGCAAAAACTATAACATCCCTCTAATGAAAATCAAATGATCAGCAAAATGATAATAAATTAACCGAAATGCCAATGCAACAGGTACTAAATGCGTTTATAGTTAACGGTATTTATTATATGAAAAATGTACATAATAATTTTCCACTTAATTAATATCAATTACAAACATGAAATAAAATGTAATTAAGTACTCTTTCAATCTTCATTAAAACTGATCGAGTTATGGTGCTATCGTAAAGCTAGACGAAGAACTACCTTGTACCCCTATTGGTTTACCCTATAGAATTCCAAAAGCATTCTAATTTCGAAACTAAGTACAAAACGGTTGTTAAAGCCGGGTCGAGAACAGAAGAGCGGCAGTGCCAACCGGCGGTCGGGTAGGTAGGTACCTGGGGTAGCGTATTGTGCTGCGACCCTTCTCAGTTTTTTTGTAACAATGCGTCCCGGGCCCCACGGTCCCACCGGCCGCGCCCAGGTAGCGCGACGCCGCTTGGGACCCCTGAGCCCGTGAATAGCACGCATTCTTTACGCGAAAGATGCAGAATGTTACAACAAAAAGAACCCAAAACCTTTATTGAGTTCATCGGGAAGTCTTTTCAGCTTGGCTTTTGGGTTTTTGCTAGTACACTTCTTTGTTCACGTGGTAGTTTCTATCACAATACCCAAATGGAAAGCTGACTAAACTGTTTTTAAAGGTCTGGAAAAACTAAATCCTAAACTCTACATAGAGTCGCGGAGTATGCTTTAAAGAAGGATAAGCTGACGCTTAATTCCTATCTGCATTTTAAACTAGAAATACTAGCAAGTAGGTATCATAGTGGCAGCTGCAGCTCGTCTCCTCATAATGACGGCGAGGCGACAGGGGGCGCGGTAATACCACTTATTAAACTGCCTCGTATACATTTCTAGTTTAGTTAACAGCCGGGGGGAATTTCGCAGTGTTTCAAGTCAATGAACATCGTGCGCGGCGATGCGGCCAGCGCTGTGCATCGAATAACAAATAAGGTGGTAAAAGTCAAAGTCCAGGAGACGGCAGATGCCACTGCACCTGCGTGACAATTACAAGGAGCCACGCGCCTGCGTGCTAGCGCCAGCCTGCCTTCAATAAATATATTAGGTACCTGGACTTATTTTTAGTATTACGAAACATCTGACGACGGGAGAAAGGTGGAAAATGCGTAGGATTTAGCGAAAACAAAGAGATAACGTAACGACCTGTCTGGAATATTTCCATTTATAGTCAAGTCTGAAACGTGCCTACTAAAGTTCTTTTTATTTTGTCAAAATTGAGACGAACGGTAAATGATGATTGTTTGGGCCACCGCCAGGCATGGCATGGCTGATGGGTTAGGTTTGTTAGAGTGGTGTGGTGCGGCTGGAATGCGGGACAAAGCAGTACTAGGCGGCGCCGGGCGCAGCGAGCGCGCGCTGACTCAGCGGCTACTCATCGCAGCGCTGCAAATAATCACTAACTCGGTCGCTTGCCTGTTTTGCGTCACCCCTATATTGCTAAAACGCACCGCCGCATTGTGCTCCCGTGGACGCTCCGAAGCGACCCTGTTAGCGGTAAAAATTACGAGCGACCACAACAAGTTTCAATATGCAGAAATAGAATATCTACATAATTCCACTGAGTTTATTCGCGGTATCGTATCACGCGCCGCGCTCGAGCGCCGTGGCAGTGTCATCGCATTGCCAGCGCTGGCAGTTGGCGCTCATGAAAATAAATTTAGTAAATGACGTTGGCGCGCAACGTTGCCGCTCCTCGCCCCTGGAACGCGGCTGCGCTACGTTGCCGCTCCGCTCGCTCTTTCTAATCTTGTCGTAAAGTTCTTTTTCTGATGCGCAGCGCGTCGCTCGTTCTCTCCGCTAGAAACTTGAAAACGTCTGACGTTTATTTTATCGCTAGTCTCGGATATGCGGCATTTTATAACCGTACCGCTGGCAATAGCGTCGAGGCGGGGAGTTACTGCTTATTCAGAATTATAACTATAAAGCATTGCGATCTGCACTCGGTAGGTATGAATGCGTCGCTAATATTGGGGGAGTACTAGTGGACAGCGGGCATACTAGCGGAGCTCGAAGTAATCGCCGCTCGCGCTCGAGAAGGTAGGAAAAGTTGGGCCGGCGAGGCGAGTCGAACGGAGACTTTCTATGGCATTGTAGAGACAGAATAGATGGCGGGTCGGCTGACGGCATTGCCTCACAGCGCGCGGGCCGTGAGGCGCGGGGCGGGGGCAGTGCGCCTGTGTGCGTCGCCTGCAGCCGCACACACACAGCCGCGCTAATAACATCGCATCGCGCTCTATCTAGCGCTACACAGCTACCTACGCTCCGGCGAGCGTTGTTATAGCCAACTATAAAATGGGGTAGATAGCGTGGGGTGCCGCTGCCAGCTCCAAGCCACGCGAGGCTCCTGGCCACTTCGAGGATTGCTACTTAACGGAATTATGGATTCTTCAAAATTCAAAAAGGGCCAACTATTTTTGTTTTTGGTACAATGAACACTTAAGTGGCCGATTCTTTAGCTCAGAAACAGTTAAGTATTATTTGAACACTGAGATTGGCCTCAAGCTTTTGTTTGACACAAATTCATGTAGGTACGTAGATCAGACGAGCTGCTGTTGTTTACCCAATATAAATCTAATTCCGACTCTACCTTACCAATTGGCTCTTTTAAGCCATTTTTTAAACTCCGTACCTACACAGTGCACAGCTGATTGGTACATTTCATTGTAATCAGCTGTAGGCAAATCATCAAACAATTGTAGACCTTTTTATTTTCCGCCGTTCATTCATAAAATCGTATTTAACCGTGAAGAATGTTTATTCCGCAATATCGAAATCGGAGGCAGCGATCGGAATGACCGATTAACCATTAACGCCGTACAATAGGCTGGAGTAGGGCGCGATCCGTAATTTCATTCACTCAATAATTCTGTGCGATAGGGTTTGTTATGGACCTGCCCGGATCTCGAGCTCGACGCCTCTACAGGTGCGCTTTTATTATCAACTGTTGATGTCTTGACTTGAACAGCTGTGGACCCTTGGCTACTCACATAAGCGTGACCATTGAACGTGCCGACACACCTATCTATGATGGATCAGCTTAATTAGCCAGAGGGTATTCGATGCATTTATGGCGCCATAAAAGGCACCGCTACCTCGCGAAATGGACCATTGCATGATTAATGTCATCATCTTAGATTTCTACGTATAGATTTTTACATCAAACAGCAGTTGGTACAGCCGAGAAATGTCTATCAATTTTTATATCCACCCAGAAACCGAAGGACTAAGCGTTAAGGGATGCGTCACAACTATTACTTGGATCAGAGGTCAGCCCTGTTGAGCTCGTGTTACCACTTTACTGCAGCCTGCCAATTGAGACTTGGACAATTAAACTGGATACTGTATCTCCGTACCCAGTCTCTCTAGCATTTGTTTTCAATAGACGAGCTTTTGGAGATTGTCATTGGTTTTAGAGGATGTAAGGCGGGATAGTGGAATGCTATTTTGGGGGAAGGGCCTTGGAAGGTTTCTTTATGTACGAGATGGAAATGTGCTAAGATAAACTTGATTTTAATAGAAGTGGTTTTTATCGCCCTAAATTAAATACATACCCACCTAGTAAGTAGTAGTAATAAGTAGTTAACTATTTACTTAGGGTGTGCAATAAACGGAAAGGTGATTGGTTCAACAAATAAAAAAAAAATCGGAAAGGATGTGGAAAAGTCATACACTGAAGTAGAATTGTGTGACAGTACTTTTACTGTAGCCATTAACAATTTGGTAGCAGAGAGCAAGACAGAGCAAGTACAATACAGCCGTAATGAGAGAGTGCACAAGCAGAAACCCTGAGCTTAGAGTCGAGTCGACTCCTGCGCCGCGCCGGCACGCACATTTCCGTGAGCGGCGGGCGCGAGGCCGCGCGTCGCTGTGTGCCGTGCGCACGCGGCGCGTGGCTGTGTGCGCAGAACCAGTCCCACATCCTGTTTGGTGGCCCGTCGCGCGCAGCTTCGCCCGACCAACATACGAGCTTTTTATTTCACGCCTCTGGCCACTGCCAGCCATGGGACCACTTTTTTTATTTAGCTTCCAAGTCGACTTTTAATAAGGATTTGTTTTGCTATTTTTAAATGCCGCCGTTTGAGAAGCTAAGCTAGGCCAGTGCAAAACAACGAAATCAACGTGTTATGAAACGAAATTTAAATACACGGAGACTCGCGGCGCAGACATTACACATAACGACGTTACATTGGTAGTAGTTTTTGCTGTTTATTCTGGTCAAACCTCCGTCCGTTGTATTCAGATGAGTGAGCATGTTTTTGTCTGTTTGTCTAATATTGCGCTACCGATCCGTGTTTACCGTTATGCAACGGCGTCAAAGGGTTTCAAGGTGACGACGGAGAAAAGTGGAACAAATAAACCGTAGAAAAACAAACAAAAGGAATCCCTCAGGAATGCCGCACAAAAAGAGGGAATTCCCGAAATGCATTGTTTACAATGTGCGCGGGCGCGTGCGAGACGCTGTGTTATGCGCTTTTATTTTATGATCAGCGACTTGCGACCACTCAATGCGTTGAAAGGGAAAATTGTAGTTTTTGTCGGTAGAGCGCGAGAACAGATGACGCACGCTTCCCCGAAGCGGCGCCCGCGCGGAATGTCGGCACTGTCGGCCACGCTTCCTCCGGCCCCAGACACCACTCTTCCAGCAACCCCAACTATATAGCTGCAGGCCTCATCCAACTTTGCCTCAGTCACATTAAAACTTCCATGGGAATAGATTTTGGATACCAACGTTTAACATCTCGCCAAGTTCTGCTCAGTCTCTCGCAGATTTCAGATCTCAAGCGAGCCCTTATTTGAACAACTGATAAATGGGCTGTGCATTTAACAAATTGATCAGGCGTCGCGGCGAGACAACGTGTGTCGCACGGACCGGTTCAAGGCAATGCGATTAACACTGACATTGCGGACGGGCTCGGTATAAATCACACGGGGTGGAAGTTTACAACGCTACCGCTAGCTTTTAAGATAATAAATCAGGGGCCGCGGGCGTACGCGAGCAGATTATGACGTCACCGGCACGTATCTCGGAGAATCCCCGGAAGAGAACGAATAAAATAAAAATGTCACGTAGCGATCAGCTGTCGGGCGCCGCGGCGTGACGGCCCGCGCGGCGATACGCATAACGACGCCGCAATAAAACTTATTTTTATGTTTTTCGCACACAATGGCCGCGCGAAGGTCGAGCTATCTAAATGGGTCAATACACTCGGCGTAGTACGAGCGAGCACGTGCTCCCGCGTTTGTAAATAGCGAGATATCGGCCGATTGTTGCAGTGATTAATGGGGGCGCGTAATGACTCGCCCGACGCCGGGCCGGCCGCCGGCGCCGCCGCTAATGTGTTCATTCATCGCTTCACAACTATTATTATTGTCCAACGAAGATGGTGTTTGCATTCCAACACGGTGCGACAGGACGAGGGCCATTGCCAAGGCTGCACGGCCACGCGCCGCCCCGCTAATTGCTACGAGCCGCTGCGACATACCTGCGTCCTGCAGCTCTACGTCAAAGTACCATTTTTTTAATTTTCTTGGGACTACACTTAAAGTCCCTACTAACAAATACAACGAACATTATATCCAAATCCAAAATGTTCTTGTTGAATTGACTCCTACACAAATATCATATACCTACATAATAGTATTTCTACGGAAGACTACTCGTGCTTATAGTGTAGAACAATACGCTGGGCCCAATCAGGTGTGGCATTCGTCCAAAGGATCGGCTTCGGCGAGCGCGGCGTAAGGGCCACAGGGCGCGGAATCTGTGCGGTCGCGATAACGCTGCGGTTATCAATGGTGGGATCTCCATACGCGCACGTGGCCGGCCACGACATCTCGCGCCCATTCACTATGAAGACGCCCCCCGCGCCCGCCCTCTACCCTCCCACCCGCGCCCTCGGTGCATCCATGCAACAAGTTAGGCCTCACGTTCCGTCTTGTAAGGAGTTCCGGAAGTTAGGACGCGCCGAGATGTATAGGGGTGATTGAAGTTCGCTCAGGAATGCGGTGTCATTGACTTAAGTGGGACAGGGATATCAACATTGCGTACGGCTGCAAAACTTTGGAAATAGACACCCTAACATGGTTTTATTAATATCAACAGTTATTTTCGATGCTAATGACAAAACTCGAACAACCTAAACTGCAAATGAATAGAAAATTCCAGACAGAATACGCCGAGGAGCAAAGAAGCCCGCCACTGAATCCCAAAGGGGGTCAGCCAGACATAATCTAAAACGTAATTTGAATACCGAATACTTGTAAAACACGGCGTTCGAAACACATTTTCAGCATCGTGATGCCCAATTAAATATGTATGTGATTGAAAAACGCGTGTCCGGTAACGAGCGTGTACATAATTGGTGGGTGGCTGGCCCGGAGTGACCCAGTTGCCGCGAGCTGCCCGGGCCGCCCACCTGCCCCCCGGCGCCCGTACTAAATAACCTGCCCGAAAACGACACCTTAACAAAGGTCGTTCAACCGTCTGAAACAGTCGCGATTTTCCACCCACCACATGAGATGCCTCGCAAGCGAACTAACACCTCTACACTCCTACGATAGGTCTTGCAATCGAATTCGGAACCTGAGCGACGCCGACGCCGCGCTCCTCCCCACTATAACCTACACAGGCCAACGTTAATATGCAGTGCAACCAAGGCTTTTAAACTTTATTGGCATGATTAGAAAAGAGGACTGCTGGCAGAGCTATTCTTTTATCCCAACTAACGTGATGACCTCACTGCCGACTTAAATATAAACGTATCCTAGCTCACAAGACTAACAGTTGCTAAGTATTTTTGTCCAACTTCGACGACTAAACTTTTTTGTTTTAGGTAACAAATAGAAAGCCTGCGAGCGAATAAATTTAATTGTTATAAGCCGCGTTCGGGCCGCCACCCCGCAGACGGGGAGGCGTGGGGAGGCGCTAGCAGCGTTATATTTCTCCGAACTTGTGCTAAATTTCACTTTCTCTGAAGACGCTGTGCGTAGACTTAGCCACCCACTCGCCCCCGTACCTACCAACTTCGAAACAGTTCCACTCTTAGCATCTATCTACGTCTTCGAAACCTACGAGTAAGTCTATGTTCCTCTCAACCTCAGCATTTGCGATACTTGCAGAATAACCATGACTCACGCCCTGTCGAGCTTTCTCTGGAAGCTACGGCAAGTTGCTTTTTTTTTTTCAAAACAGCAATGCAGCCAAACATGTCTCTCCTGCTAGAGCGCTTTTCACCCTCTGTGAGACGTCGTTATCTTAGCGAACCCTAACCGAGTAAAACATAAAAAACGTACGTCAAAAAAGTCCTTCCACTCACAAAAACTCCACCGCCTCCTCTGAAGTTATAAAATACTGAAGGCAGGCGGGGTGGAGTGGGCGGCTTAAAACCTTATCGCTCCGGCATAAAGTCTAAAGTATGTCGGGTCGTCGGCGCGCACACCGACATGGGGCGCCTGAAAGGCGAGCACACGAGCTTGGGAGCTTTAGCAAAATGAAAGCCGACTCGCTCTTAATTCACCAGCACACGGGCGCCGCGTACACGGACGTCGATAGAGCGCCCCCGGCCGACCCCCGCCCCACGCGCCGGGCATAAATAAGGGGGGCCCGGGGTCGGGGCCGCCGCCTCCCCGTTGGGTGACGCGGGGGCTGCGGCGAAGGACGAATTAAGGAGATGAGAGAGCACACGCTCTCGAGTCGCGCCACCTCGCGCCAGGGAATTAAGGGAGCGATCTGAGCGCTGTTGTCGCCTATCCAGACCCACCTCCTCTACGACTAACTGAGCTAACGAAAAAACCCATTCTAGCGTAGGATTTCTAGTGCGATGGTTTCCGTAGGTATGTTCTTCGTTTTTGATATTTGTAAGTCGGTGTAGGTATGAAATTTCAGTTTGCTCAGCTAAGTTCGTAGACATAATAAATGAGTATAGTGTGGCGTAGCATCAAATTGAGATCTAATGAAGTAATTTAAAAGTTGATAACATTATAGTTGCTGGCTACGAGCTCGTGACGTCACGGCTGCGTTTCGTAGCACATGACTCACTCCGCCACATAAATTACAAACTATATCCCTCTGGAGTTACGGTTCGTTTTCGGCGGATTCGGCGCTGCTCCTTTGTCTTGAACGTTCGATACGAGGCGAACCGTTCTTTGATGGCTCGAGATAAGGTCGGATTTGGTCGGGCGGGGTGTAATGCTCTCGGCGTGAGGGTGGGTATAAATTTTCCACGGGGGTAGACGGGGCGACGTCGCGCGAGGGCGCCGCTGACTCACGGAGGGCGGCGGGGAGGGGGAGGGGTTCATATTGTAAGTATCTACCACTCACATGTCACAAAGTTTTCCCCGCATCGAGAAACTTTGTTAACGTCAACAGAGCACGTGGCCTTCGCCGATATGATACCTACAGCTTTCGTACATAATTGGCAGCGTCGACGCCGCGATGTTTGTGAAACTTTTTACCAAAGTTTCCAGCCCTCTTACTTAGGATTGCAAGAAAACTATTATGTAGGTACTTTGTTGTGATTTGAAACTTTGATAGCAGATATCGAAACAAAGAAATTTCCCAGGAACACGTGCACGTTGATTATATTGCCTTTTATCAACGAGTTGCGATAGCTTGTCTTCAGGACAAATGTTACCAGTTGCTATTAAAATCGTTCTAGAAACAAAGACCATGTTTAATATCTTTCCATTATGATCCTATACTCTATTTTGGGATAAAAATTACACATTTCTGTACTAACGAAGTACTTTGCTAACGATCATAACGACCATCGATCTGAAGATGTAACAACTCAATACCAGCCGCACTCGTCAGCTCAGAGTCCTTTGAAGCCATCATTAAGTCAGCTGACAATGCTAATGTTGAAATGCCAAGAAATCATTGTGCAGTGCTATCAGTGGCGCTGAGCAATCGTTACATCGGGCCGTCACCTTGGCGCGCGATAACGCGTGATAAGACGCGATACCACTGTATCACTGCGTAACTTCAACATGCCGAAGGCATTCTGATTCAAAATCGTATTGAATATTTAAAAAGTACATACTTGAAACATTGGACCGATGTAGTATGATAACGATGGATCTCCCAAATTATTTTAGATTGTTTTTGTTTACTAACGCCAGTAAACAACCGCAAGTATAAAACAAAGTCGCTTTCCGCTGTCTGTCTACCCCTATGTATGCTGGGATCTTTAAAACTACGAAACGGATTTTGATGCGGGTTTTTTTAATTGATTCAAGACAATGGTTTATATGTATAAATTCTACGCAGACGAAGTCGCGGGCAGAGGCTAGTAATATTAAGTATAAATGCGAAAGTTTGTGAGTATGGTTGAATGTTTGTTACTCTTTCACGCCAGAACGACTAGACAGATCTGAATCATATTTGGCACAGAGATAGACTACAGTCTGGAACAACACGTAAGCTACTTTTTATCCCAGAAAATTGAGTAGTCCCCGCGGGATAGCGATACATGAGTTTGCAGACGAAGTAGCAACTACTAGTTAAGTCATAGGCATATTTTAGTCTTAGGATCATGGAAAAAAGTTGGTTTAGGAAAGGGTAGAGTCGTGTTTTGAAGGGTTGGTTGAACGGAGCGTGCGGTGCCGGCGGCGCGCGGGCCCGCAATGCTCGGCCGCGGCGTCCTCCCAATTTACATTATATACCGGGGGGAGGCACATGCCCTCCCGCACAAAACTTGCGGGTTATAAAGCGCGGGAATGAGTTTTGCCGCGCAAACTTTGTCGCGGAAGCTCTGACCGGCTCTCTCTCGGTGTCGGTCGACATACGATGATGCGGCGGTTTACGGTAACTTAAGAATAACTTTCTGGTTTGTATTTAAACCCTGGGAACTTATAAAAATAATTCGTTTAGTTACTTCGATTATGCATCTGAAATTTGATTAAACTTTGCGATCTGTGTTGTTGAATTTACAGCCTAGAACGCCAACTGCCAGCACCGTCTATTTTGTGAAATTTTTGTAGAGACGAAATTAAAGAATAATTGGCGGCTTTATTCAAATTGCATCTATTCAGAAATGCCAAAGTTTAGAAGCGGGGCAGTCCACGCGAATAAATATTAACGCGCGGGTATTCCGCAAATGAAATATTGTAGCGAAGCGGCCGGGCGCGGGCGGCGGGTTGAATAGCGAGAGGAGACAAAAGTCAGGGGCGACCCTTCCTGCAGCACAGTAACGAAGGGCCGCGCCGGAGGGCGCGCACAAAGACCGGCCCCCGAATTCAGTAATGGGCTCCGTTAGTCTATTGCCAACTTGCAGATTAGGGCCCTTCCTAACTTTCCTATACGCTTTACAACCCTGCCTGAATGAAAAGTTTGAAATCCCGCTTTAACGGCCGAGGGAATTGTTGATATTCGAATGTTCGTTTTAGAGTCCAGTGGAAGTCTTGCGGTCGATTAATCGATGTGGAGTTAAGGTCAGGCCGGCCAGGGCTGGTGCTGCGTGTGGAGCGGCCAAGCCGCGTGGCCGCGTGCTCGTGCGCTCGCTGCTGCTTTGCATAAGTAATGAGCCGCCGCCCCGCCGCCCGCGCGCCGCCCCCGCCCGCGCTAGGCCTATCGATTGCGGCGGCGCGAGGGCGGGCCGCATCGCCGTAATTGTCACACCGACCGAACCGAGCTGAATTTCAATCCACAATATCTACAATATCAACCTTACTGCCATAAAATAAAACTCAATGTCTGCCGCCGCAGTATCGAATACTGAATGTGTTGATAGTCTGTTCTAAGTTCGGAGGCGGCTCGTAATAGAGCCTTCGAAGAGTCTATGACAGAGCTTAATTAGACAGGCGCGCGATGGCAACAAATGGATTTTACTTGTTCGATGTTTCTGCGCGAATTAAAGTTCAAATTAATGTCGCTGAAGTAAATCTGGCGATTTAAATTAGCGGGGTGCGGACTGCGCAGCGATGGCGGCGCCGCGCGTGCTGTTTGCGCGCCGAGTTAGCGCCCGCGACCGCGCGCGGCCAGACCCATGTCTCAGTTTTACATTTGGTTTATGTATCAACTCGACTCGGATAACATTTTAGCCACATCGTATAGCAATGATAACTTTATAATTTTTCACTCGCTGAGTTTGAAGCAGTGATCGAGGCGTCGGCGCGCTCGCTGCTAGCATGCGAGCTCGTACATGTAGAAAACAATTCCGTATCGTTTCGCGCGACAGAGCGTGCGACGTCGGATCGTATGTATTTATAGTCTTCGTCTAGTCGCGTTCCGTTTTTTAGCGCGCCAGCGACGAAAGTATGGAGAAAGTGGCGCGTTGACGTCACCCACACACGCGCAGCTCACGCGTGGCTTACGCTCGCGCCGCTCTCCTGCGGCTCGCACCGCGCCTGCCGCCGTAGCCTCCAGCGCGTTGCAACACTCGCATGGCATGAGAAACAGTGCTGGCGAGCGGCGATACGCCGCGGCCCCTCTCAACACGTTCCGTTACCCAACAGAGTGACTCGGAAAAAATACGACGAAATAACTTCCAACAGCCGGGCTGCCGCGCCGGCCGAAGGATTACTGGCCTTCCCCAATCTCTCCATAAATTGATACTTATACGGGCGGCTCGTTATGAATGCGGGTTACTGTCACTTGTTGAGGTCGTATTCATGATCCCTCGCCGGCAACAGTCACTGGCTAAATATAAGCCTATTAATCGGACACCTGTTAGGCTGCGTATTTCTTGGTGAATAATCGAACAAAGGGTAGCGTCAAGCTTTTGAAAAGGAGATTGTCTGTAGCCGCAAGTGCGGGCCATAAAAACTGTGGCTCGTGCCCGAGGCGGCGCAAATATTAGATGACAATAACAATGAAGGCAAGATGTGCAACGGTAAGGTTTTTCGAATTGTAACGGGTCCATCCAGCCTCCAGTTATTGATGCTATTCATTTAGTATTGTGACCGTTTTTTGTCTCGTAAGAAACAAAAACGTTAATAAAGTAGGCAATAATCGAGCCGGCGCGAAGTAGTGGAGCTCCATCTACTAAGTAGTGGAGGATGCGAACCCATAACGTAGTTCATTCATGTAATCACGACGTGACTGTCATAAATCGAGTGCGTCTAGTTCGGAGACCCCAAGCCGCGTTTACGTGCTGTAGTATACCTACGTAGATGTAGATGGCAGGCGGCCGACGGCGCCCGTGGCGAGCGATTAATTACATAAAGTACGAGATGAAAAGGAAAACGGCCGCGACCAGCTGATCTCTGATTGATGCAGCACCCGATCACACCCCGCACGCGTCCATTCATAAACCTGTTTAGTCCCGTTAACATAAAAAACACGCATATCTCAAAATGTTTATGGTCGTTCATATCGGGTATCAATTAAAACGATCGAGGTGCCCTGCCGTTGGATATAAAAAACGACTGTTTTCGACGCTCCGGCTGAAATTGCGCTCACGCGAGTTATCTTGGGCTACGAGCCAGGTTGCCATTTATTTCGCGCTAATAGGTAGTATTCTAAGATATTGTGCCGGTTTACCAATCGAATAAAATGAGACCAACTGCCTCTATTATAATATCTGACGCCCGCGCTGTGGTTAGATAACACCTTTAGCATAATCACTGAGCAAACACATCGCTTCTATTCAGCTCGCCGTTGGAAATGTAAATCGCAATCGTATGCCGAACCAAAGTCAACCCAATATGCGCATACATGTATTTTCTAAACAAACAAAACAATGACCTATATAATGCCGTTGTCTCGTCTCGTCTGCGGTTGTTTGAAAAAAGTGAAAAAGGTATAATCTGAGAGGGTTTTATCATTTCTTTTTCATTGCCAAAAAACCTATGAGTGGTGACGTCACGAGGGGGCTTGGGGGGATTAGGCGGTCGGGGGCGCGTGGGGTCGCCCCCGCACGGCCCTACCGCCGGCTCTCGACTCGAACTCGAACGCGAACCAAGCGACTTCGTAATAAATGAAGGTGAACTGGATTTAACTTGTTAATATCTGATCATTTTGTTGTAACTAAGGAATTTTATAGAGATTGAATAGTACCTAGATTTTACACTGAATAGTTCGCTAGCATAAAGGTTTAATTTGATAAGGATAAAAAGAGCCCTAGCTGAAATGACCAAGGACGCAGCAAGTGATTTTGCTTTATGAAATCTTATTTTAAATTATGATTACCCTATAAATTCTATATATTTTGATTCCCCTTTCCACCTATACGCCTACAATCATGCTAAACGTGGCCTTAAGGCCTTGTTACCTCAGGTTCTGTCTACCCCGTAAGTATATATATATATATGTATATATTCCAATCCGCAAACTGACTGGCTATTTATTATCTAAAGACAGTTTATGCGGACAGTGACGTTAAAAGCAATTTTAACTCTGATTTCGAGTTTGATTAGTGCCGAGGACAATAGTAGCAGAGATCAAAGAGACCAGTGGGGGAGAGCCACCCGAGGCCTCCCACCACCCAATAGGGAAAAATGTCGAAACCAACATTCGCACTCCCACTACATTAGACACGTTAATTATCCAATTATGAAAAAGTAAAGCCACAACAATGGGTTAAGGTTAATGACTTCGAAATACTTTGGCACAATAACATCATTATCAGTCCAATAGACGATTATGACGTGAAAAAAAAACGTAAACAAAAACTATTTACGTGAGCAATAAATCATGATAGAAGATAACGAAGAAAACAGTGGAACGTGCCTCCCCCTGCGGCTGATTACGGAGCTTCGAAATACGAATGAATTTTTAATGAACCTCCCGAGCGGGCGAACCCTACTCCGGCGGGTACGCACTTAGGAGATTAGTCCCGGGAGCCAGCTAGTTAACTTACTAACAACCGCCTACTGCCAGACTGTGATGCCGAGTGCCGCCCAGGGCCGGCGCGACATACAGCCACGTTCCTAACCAAGTACTCAACAGTATCAAGTTCAGTCTTTCATCTGTTCTAGGCTCTAAGAGCCAACAATATGTACGCCAGCCAAGCCAGCCGACTTTTATGTCGCCACTACAGTTGCGTGTGTGTTTTCGCAAATGCCCAAGGTGAACTGCGCAACTAAGTATCAACACAGAACCGTATAGTACAGCATACATTTAAAAACACCTGTCAAAATACAGTTACATAACAGATAATTAAGTTGTTCAACTATAAGACCTAACCTAACCCGAAATATTAATCTCCATTGTTCGTACACTTGAGGGGAATTGCGGATATGCGGCACGCGACAAGAGCCTTTAGCTAAAAAACCGGTGTATAAACTAAACTGTCCAAAGACCGGAACAGGTAGCGCGTAAACGCAAGCGAGCCATAAAGCAGTGATAAGACGACGACCCCACGAAACAATAATACAAGTTTTATAGTGTAAACAAAAGAATGTAAATGTGTTACGCGGGCTTTACGTCAGCGGGGGCGCGTCACCGCTGCGACGTCACGGGCGGAAGTCCGTAGTCCGCACTAGATATATTTACAGTGGTCGGGTTCAATGTCGACTATCTATCGGCCATCAATCAGCCGCGCGGGATGCGAGCCGCGGGCCTTACGCCGCTGCCATGTGCACTCGATCTCAATCATTCAAGTTTCGCGACTGCTTGCGTTCATACAAGAGCCATTTTTACGCTTCGACGGCTTTAATGTTAAGGTTTATGATTTACACACGCACAGGTGTGCTTAAGCGGCTGAGGCAAAAAGTGACGACATCAACGTTATAAATCCTTCGCGTTTGCAAGCCTACTACAATGTTGAGAAGCTAGGCGCCTTGAAAAGCGAAGCTACGTTTATTGCATCAACAAACCATTCGCAGTTCGTTGACGCGCGATGCTTATCATTGTTTTCATTGATAGAGGGGATTTGAGAAAGTAATCTGTATCGGTATTGGCGTCGCCGTGCGTGACTATCGGGTGCAGGTCGGCGGGAGCAAGGCCGTCGCTGTTTACAAACTTCCGTCACGAGTGCTTGTCACTCGCTCCTCGGCACACGTGTCTACGCAAATAATAGCGAGCCCTCACCGCTGACATTGTCCCACTTAAACTCGACTGCCCCACCGTCTAGACTTGAGATACGATCGTTGATACTCGCTAACGTGTTGTTATAAACTCCTACGGCGCCGATAGACGTCTCACATCCGAACGATTAACGAATAAACGATGTTACATCATAGATCAACGACACAATGTCTCCGTCGCTAACTCGTCTGGCGCATCAATCGCGGACAGATAAGCTTTGTAGCGAATATTTATACGGCGAGAGCCGACGACCCTTCGGATGGCGTGCAGACATGGCATGGCTTAAAAACGTATGATCAAAGCAAATCCTAGTGGAACGCACGAATGCGCCAAAGGAGTATGATACATCTCATAGTAGAAGATTGTATTCTTAAATTTAGTATAGCTTGCACCCTTGTGTAAGCCCTGCGCGGGGTAGGGTGGATGCATTGGGGTGGCCCCCCTCGGCCTCGTCCCGTTTCCCGTTGCACTGTAGGCGCGTAGTAACTGCAATAACGGAGCAGTGAAAGTGTCGCGGGGTGCTTCAACCGTCAATGGGTGAAGACGTACACCCTTCGCCCCGCCGTCTTGTAAACTTGCAGCTAATAGTACGGACCGTCTTCAGATGTTCGCTTAGAATAACATACCTACGGGATTTCCGTGGTAACGGCTTGCATTAGACCTGTTGCTTTTTACTTTAATGCTTACTAGAGATGTGTTGTTGTAACTGTGTCGCATTGGGAATTCATCTTGTACGGGCGAAAACGCTCGATGACAATTTAATAGTGGGCGGGCGAACAAAAATGTATAAAAGCGAAACTTATGTGTGGCGATGCGTAGTTTGCGGAATGCAGTCGCATGCAGCGGCCCTCGCCGGCGCTCCCGCCGCTCGCCGAAGTGAAATGCGGTAGGAGCCGATCAACACACGTGAGCCGCGACAACTGACGGCCGAACAAACAAACGAGCGGAACGAGCACGTCGTCATTATCTCAGCTCATGAATGAAACGGAACGTAAATTGAAACGTATCGCGTGCCATAATCCGCGCGCATTAATCTCACTCAAACGGCGATCGTTGCGTAACATTGAGCACATTACAAACGGCTCAAGTTCATTGATCCACTTAATGTTCGCGCTAAATGTGTCGTTGCTGTCGAATGTCAAAACATTGTTGCGTAATTATGCGCGTCCGACACGCGCAGTTCCGAGTTGTGCTTCCGATCGCGATCGCCCGCGATACGTCACCATGTTTATTTATGAGCTTATGATTATAAAATGACGTTTACATCATTCTGATATCGTTGACCGGTTGCCGTATAATAATAGCATTCATTCACAATTTACGAGTGATTAATGTTCGGCAGCTATCTAACGAACAGATTTGTAGTGGCAATAAAGCATTATCATAGTAATTAGAGCAAGATTTCACGCTAAATACTACTCGCCTGTAGTAAATTGTTTATTTACGTTTTGATGTCCGCTCGTACCTACTTCAATACATTATGACGAGTTTTATAGTTCAAGAGTTACGTATTAACTACATAATTTCACCTAAGACGGCGGCATGCGTAAATATCGCATTTGATGTTCTGTTCGTATTAAATTAAATACGATGTTGTGAGTACGTTGCTGTTCTTAGATGCATTTTTTTATTGATTCGAGCCTATTTAAGATGATAGGTTG
Source organism: Pandemis corylana (assembly GCA_949127965.1). Taxonomy (NCBI): domain Eukaryota; kingdom Metazoa; phylum Arthropoda; class Insecta; order Lepidoptera; family Tortricidae; genus Pandemis; species Pandemis corylana. The sequence goes on from OX421868.1 coordinate 5,777,657, forward strand.
AAGTTAAATGCCTTAGTTCATTCTATTGAAGACTTGGGTCGTCTTTTATTAAATTAGACAGCCTTTAATAGATTTGTAATACGACGGTTACAAAGGCTTACTCATAGTTGAGGAACTTTCCCAGGTCTAACCGAAGTTGGTGTCTTCGCGAACTTGCCACCAGCGGAGCGCAGGCGAGGCGAGCAGCGAAACTTCCAAGAATGATTGTAGTTATGTTGGTAAACTTTCCTGATCCGAACTTGACCGTCAAAACAAGATGGCAATAAAAACATCACTTATACAATGACGTGAATTTACATAAATTATTGGCGACGCGGCGTCTCGGCTGGGCCGCGTGTTTGCCCAAAATATGCAGTGTTTACATAGGCATCGGTACACGAAAGTGGAGTTCAACGACTCATATATTGTTTTATGCGAAACGTAAATGGGTCGCGGTTCGGCTTCGAGGGCACGCCGGATTTATGTGGAGCGGAGACAGGACACGGGATTTTATTTATCATCCGCGCTGCAGACTACACTGAGGCTCGGGAGTCTTAACTTTGTTTCCGACTATACAGGGGCGAGGCAGAAATTAGAATCAAAATAATTTTACGCACCAAATAAAACATTGAAAGGGTGGAAACCCTAAAAAAATGTAAACAAACAAGTAGCCGACGGTGACGCTTGCAACCCGATTGCATCGATAATAAAAATAGAATAGAGTGCATTGAATTCGGCGCTCGCACCTGACATTTGGGTAAAGTAAAGCCGCCCGTTTCTTCGGAACAGGTGTTCGTCCATTCATAGATGTCGATGCCCTATATTATTATAGCGCGTTCAAGTTCATTGAGTCACACAATGGGCATATAATTGGTCGTTAGCGTGTATGTCAAAATACACCGGCACTCGCTACGGTTCATAATGCTTTACATAATTAGGATCGTTTGCATAAGCGATTATTATGCGTGTCTTCGACGATGACGCCCGCTGCGCTATGGCTAATTCATTCATTCAGCGTCTAGCATTTATTACATTAACCACGTGCGCGGTTGTTTACTACGAGGATTTAAGCGAAATGTAGTAAAAGCAGTTATTACGAGATGCACTGTTATAGCGACCTGCGCGAGCGCAGCGGCGGCTTCATTACACACGGCGCTGAATTACCGCGGCTGAAAGTAACAACGGCTGCTTATCATAATTGTTGGCAACTGAATCATGCGGTTCGCATTCGCACGTTGCTGGGTTAGAATGTGCACACGGCTGCGTGGTAGCGCTGAGATTAAAATATATTGCATTATTTTTATCCGTCTTTTAGCCGCTACGAAGCTCTTTCCGTCTATGGTGGCCGAGTAAAGCATTTATCCTAATTTTTTGGTTAATATATGCAATAACTTTTTTCTTTTTATGATTCGATTGTTATCATATATCTTTATAAACATTAAATTACTTATTTACAGGTATTTGTGGTCATTATTAATCAATATTTGCCGTAGTGTGTTATTCGACTAGTGATTTTAATTTGCGGCAGTCTAGAGACATTTTTAACACTATCCTTATAGCACCTTTAATAAGTCTGCAGTGAATATAGTCTAAAGCAGTATAACAGCATCACAAATATCAACCTAGTAGGCAAAACTATGCATTCATACGTGCAACGGGGATGTTACACTGTTACACGTGACTGCAACAAGTCGCATTCTCGTTGCACCCTGTGCCTCCCCCCGTAGGCCTAAATGCCACCACGTGGAAACTTTACCAGCGCTTTTGGCAGGGTAAATAAATAGAGACCCGGAAACATGCTGGTTACACTCACACTACAACCCTACACGCCTAAAGTACTAACGTTTGCTACGTTTCTGTGGTATCATTTTATTTCTCATTCGTTATTTTCCGTTTAAAGTTTGTGCTTATTCTTAGCCAGTTAAAAAGCTAAGGATCTTTTTTGTCCAGTGAACAATGACGAGAGTTGTTAACGTATGGACAATAATTTAATAGCAATGTCTCTAATGTCTATGATATTTGTAAGTGAAATAGGTTTTCTCTACTCGATGTTTGTTTCTGCAGGTCCTCTATTATTATTTCCTAATATAGATAACGAAATTACAAATGTAACAAAATATGCAGTGACGGCTGTAAAAACGACAACTGTACAAAAGTGTAGTAGTTATAATGGGAGAAAAAACTGGGTCCAAACGTCTGCAATTCACAATTAAATTTTTCACTATACACTGTAGTTTTTAATTTTATCCTTATTTACTATTGTTATTTTATGTACGAGATGCCCATGCTTGAACGTAAAGTTATTTTTTAATTACACGAATAATTTATAGGACCTATTGTGTGGGATGTTGCGATAGTTTTATAATCAAGTAAAAATATAAATCTAAGTATAGATAAACACAAAAACGAATTAGTGTCAGTCTAGTGGAGCGAGTATTATAGGAAAACGAACAACCGCGTCTCGCTATTTTTGTTCTACGAAACAATATTATTTTATTACAGAATTATTTTAAGGATTCGGCAGGCCAAGGTATAAAATGAAATAGCTCAAAACGTTTTAGTATGTCAGATACAGATTTGTGTAGAAATTCAGAAATTTGAACGAAGCAAATTCATAATTCTTATATGCGCTAGAAATTAATTGCGTTTGTTATGACGGTTTTGTCGTTCGAATAGGCCTCTAGTCCTTTTGATAAAGCTTTACAATCTATACTTGAATTTGTTTAATTCTGAAGATAGGTATACGGAAAAGGTAGCGCCCTCTAACCCACCCTTATCCATTTATTAGTCTTCAAATTGGCATTTTAGGGTTAATTATTTTTATTCCGTATTAGTTTCGCAGAGACTCGGAATGTAAGTACATCTTTTAAATTCTCAATTCTCAACGTATTTTGAAGAGAAGAAGTTGTTTACGCTTTTGTAGAAGAGATTCAATTAGGATCCTTAGTCTAGGTGCGCTCGTTAAATTTTCTACTTAAAGTCTAATAAATAATGACTTAAAATTAAACAGTTTAATAAAAATGGTTTGAGTAGTTTCAGTATTTCCCGAAGACCTTCTGCCGAGGCGAGTAAGTTTGAAATCGAGATTTTGAACAGCATAATTTTAGCGTTCTGCTCGTAATTTATAGTTTATGCCAAAACAAGGACACAACAAAGAGATATAGGCCAATTTGAAATTTCTTTTCCTTAATTGAAGTCGTATGAACTAAGGTAAATCATTTATAAGTTAATAATTACAAATCAAGCTTTAGAAAAGAAACTTACATACATACATACATAATCACGTCTTTTTCCCTTACGGGTAGACAGAGCCTGAGGTAACAGGACCTGAAGGCCACGTTTAGCATGATTGTGGGCTCATATAGTTGGAAAGGACAATCAACAATAGATTTGAAATGACATTTACCACATTTTAGTTAATACTGGTTGTCAAATTTCATATCAAGATAGGCACTATCGGACAAATTGATTACCTGCTGTGGAACCTTTTCGCCGTAAACGTTACAGCGACGTTACATTGATTTGACAAAAAATCATAGTGACGTTTTCTGTGAAAACGTTGTACGGTGGATCTCGAATCAATTTGTAAAAAGTACATATCGAAGTATTGAGATCATTCTTTGTTATACAAGTATGTGTGTATACATATAAATTTTCTCCTATTGAAATTTTATTTTATTTTTATTTTTAGTAACTCACCATAAACATGGTTTATATCAAGTTGGACTCAAGTCCTAACATACAAATTGGTGGCCTTAACAAAAGAACTACAGGTCGGCCAGAGTCAAGGCATGGATTCCGGGTTTTACATACGATAAAGTTTTTAGCCTCAGCCTCAGCAAAACTGGGATTATTTAGAAAATACCAGGCTTCAGTGTAGTCGCCATTGGCGATCCCAGTCTCAGAGTAAATCTCACTAAGTGGAGCGGGGCGGCATTGGGCGGGGCGCCCCAGCCGTCGCCATGGCAACCGCCCTGCCCCGCCCGCCCCACAAACCCTCACACATGATTGCTTCGTTTCAACAATTTCATTTACAATTAATTATCACAAAAACTATGCATCCCTTATCGTTTCCTAATCAATAATCATTAATATTTAACCAATTCATTCGAAGACTGTTTTTCCCGGCGGTTTTATCAAGTCATTGTCAACCTTGAAAATTGGCCAGTCCAATAGCAACTCAGTGCTATGCGATAGTTACAACAGAAGAATATTGTACATAGCGTTAGTGAGACTAAACAATTCGTCCTGAATCGTAACATGTTAAACATTGAAGTCGCCTTTCAATATGCTTTGAAAACGCCCAGAGCACCATACAAGTAAAAACCACATAAGCATATATTTATTTACTAAAAATTAAAGCCTCAAATTCTTTAACCTGTTTCAATATAACAGCTGATAAAAACTCAGCGTTTTATGCAAGCGTCCGAACAACAGTCGTGGCGATGTAGAAAGTATGGCTGGCTATAGTGCATCCGCGCAGTTCGTAATTAGTGGCGGGGCGAGCGGCGCCAGCCGCGCCGACAAAAAACCCGAGCGGCAAAAACAGCGTGCGAGTGGGACGGCGCGCGCCGCGCGAGCGAGACAGCCCATCCGCGCCGCGGGATATTAAAACTCTATGCCCTTCCATCACATGGCGTTTGACAGATCGCCGGAAATGCCAACTGTCAGATTTGAAAAAGGCGCGAGGTTTTAATTCGCAGTTTAGAAGTTATGTTTTATGTAATGATACATTTTTAAAATGTTTAAAGTGTTTAATAGAAACAGCGAGTTGAATTTGAAGTAGCAAAACCTATCTGATCCCTCACAAGAAATTAATAAGTTAAATTTTAAGACATCTATCAAAACCTCAAAACAGCAATGTCATTATTTATCTTCTGTAAAGAAATATAAAAGACCCGATATAACACGAATGACAACCGATTATCTAATGGATTTACAAAGAAACCGAGAAGGGTTTCGACAAAAAACAGCACTAGTCTATTTGTTGCCGAGAAATGACAAAGTCACTAAACTAGAATACCCACTAAAAGTTGAAAAACTTCATCAAATCATTTTACGATTACCGAAGAACGCCGTTGAAATCGTACAGAATAAGTCCAACCACTTGAAAAGCTACAATTCCGAGAACATTGCAGAGAATTCCGTATGAACAAGGCTGATTTCGAACACAAGTCGAAATTATCCCTAAGTGTGGCCCAAAACCCTGAATAACAACTGTGGTGCTTTGCAATATGTACTCACCTGGAAATCACTCCACATTTTCATGGGGATACACCATAGTTCCGATATGAAAACATCACACGATCACGATAACAAACTGTCAAAATGTAGTTGCCGGCGACACTGACACAAGCGCACAAGGTGGAGGCCGATCGCAGACTGAGGCGGTCGGCCGGCGCTCGGGCCTCGGCCGTCAGCGCTCGCTCGGCGCTCGGCTCACGTCGCTTGCGGCCTTCTGCGCCGCGGACGGCTTCGGGCGCGCTCGGCACTGCTCGGGCGGACTCGGCTCGCCCACCTGCGACTCGCTTCCACGAACAACAAAACCGTGCGGCTCTGCCAGCACAATGCGATGCCTGCAACATGGGATGCCTACCCACTACGCTCATTCTGCAACGACGGTCTACCCTTATTGGGTACGATGAAATACGTTTCACATTTACTAGAAGGTATATGTATCTTAGGATCCCACAAATTTGATGTGGTTTACACTGTCGACGTAGGTATTTAAGGTACCAGTACGCTTAAAATATATTTAGTATTGGAGACCAAGCACCCACCTACACTATTGTGTGATAATGACCGGATTGCTCAGGCCCTCATTTCATGCAGCAAGCCCAGGCCTACTGAGCAAATCTTAGGGCGACGCATAAAGAACTCAAGTTTATACCCGGCTGATAACAGAAAGTGACAAATAAAAAAGCTTTTTGAACAAAGTTTTGAGTGCGCCGCGCTACGGCCGCGTAGCAGAAAGTTCGTAGCAGTAAAACTTCGTAGCGCTCTCGTAGCGTGAAAGTTTTGATTTCAACGATTTGCGAGGAGAGGGCCGCGAGGCCGCTAGCGCGCGACCCACGCCCCGCACCTCAATCCAGCCATCGTCAAAGTAAAACCTAGTTTTGCCTAATACGTTGCCGCTTCTGCGCAAGCACGTTCCCGCGGCACCACACCGAACGCAGCAGTGTACTACAATCAAAGCGATGCTGCCAAAAATTACATAATGCAGTCTTAGATTTATCTGTTCGTTCATCTCTCACGAGAGTGCGCCACTCGCTTGGCAGCCGACTACGCCCTTACCGTGTTACGTTTTGCAAATCATCCGCTGACGAAAGAGCCGTTAGCGTTTCACTATGCATTGCTGGTTGTATTGAGGTCGCGGTGCGCAGCATGACGCAGCGGCGGCAATGTAACGCTCTGCGATCGATCGCGTTGTATACTGTACTGTGGCTTGCGTCGGAAAACCCGCGCCGCTTTTCAACTGTTTAATGTTTATTGCACCACGCTGCTAATTTTATGTTTAAATAGTTCTAAATCAATATGGGTTTTCATAATCAATAAATGATCTTAAAATAAAAAATATATAGATTGCCATTGCGAGGGAGGCTTCGGTTGTGGGCAGATCAGTTTTGAATCCGCACAAAGTCCCTGTTATCGCTAACGAATATTTTGAAATTTTCAATATCGGTTAATTGCGTTTTCGGTGGAATATGTGAAATTTGTTTGCTAATTGGAATCGAATTACAGTGCACGCGAGCTCGGTGCGTTATGCGCTTTGTTATGCTGCTTTTAAATCTACGGTCTAACTGGACCGCAACTGCAATCGTGTTTTTTTTTAATTCTCCAAAAATAATATAATAACTGCAATATGTCAATTCATTTTGTTAAAGCAAAAAAAAATGTTGCCATGAAGAAACACATTTTCCGTTGCGACATAAGTTAAATAGCTAAATTAAAACTATTTTCTTCCTAAAACAAGTAAAGCTCGTCTAGATACTATTTTCAAACAAACAATAAAGCTGCAATCAAAAAGGAACGTTAGCAACAAACGTTTGAAGTCGAAATCGCGTTATCGATCAACACTAAGCTCCGCAGCGCTCAGTTTTGCAGGGGTTCGAAACCTTTTTTGAAATTTGGCAACACCCTGTACTATAAATAATTAACCGCTAGAGTGTGTTAGGCCTAGATTTAATATTTGAGTTATGGTAATGATAATTTTGGTAACATTTTTAGGATAGTACTTTTGATCATCCACCAAAAGACGAAACAAGATCGAGTGAAATAAATAAATAAATATCTTGGGACAAATTACACCAATTGACCCAGCCCCAATCTAAGCAAAGCTTGTATTATGGGTACCAGGCAACGGATAAACATACTTATATAATGTAGATAAATACATACTTAAATACATACAACATCCATGACTCGGGCACAAATATTCGTATTCATCATACAACTGTCTGCCCCTACCGGGATTCGAACTCAGGACCTCTAGCTTCATAGTCAGGGTCACTAACAACTAGGCTATCCGGTCGTCAGCAGATAAATGTCTCTCATTGATTGTAGAAAGAACGTCTAACTATTTTTGCGTTAATTCAGTGGTTCCAATCTTCAAAAGTCGTCTTATTATGAATACATGCACACAGGTTTATAAATAAAAACTTCTTATAATCCGATTTTGTCCTATTTTTACATATTTACATATTTGAATTTATAATTTCACCCAATTCACAATCATTTCGGTGAGTATTTATTCCTCGCCCCAGCAACATGCTTTCGCTCATGGGTTTACCTGTCTATGTTTTTCCTTGTTATATTTTAAGCAATGTTATTACGAGAGACCCAAATATCTCTTGCTCTGTCTATCTTAGAATAACGTATAAGACTGCGGCCTAGTAGTAGAAGTCATTAAAATCGTATTTTGTACTGCTATCTAACCTAATATCTAACAAGATTTGTGAATATCGTGAGATCACGACAAGACACCTAATATAAATGCTACCAGCTTGAGTTAAGTTATTTCCATTACTCTATATCCAAACTGCAATTTACATGTTTTTAGCGAATTCTTTTTGCAACCCACCGTGATTTTTCAGGTATTACCATTCCATTAGAGGCGGTGATGCTTCCCGTTATGAGGTCCGCTTGCTCGTTTACACTGAGTACTTTTATAAAAAGGTTGAGTATCAATGATGAATGTTATATGACTAAGTTTAAAAGTGAGTTTGTATTCTGTTAAAGAGCAAGGCTCGAACACAATCGCCTTCACCATTCCTTTCCACCGTCATATTAACTAATTAAATTTGACAGATAGAAATGGCAATTATCATAGCGATCGTGCGCATACAATCCAATACAATATAATACAAATACTCTTTATTCAACACCATATATCAGTACAAAACAAAACAGAAACAAAGAACAAAGTAGACAATAAGCGGTCTTATAAACAAACAGGTTCAGATAACATTACTTACGACTTTTATAAATACTTTTTACAACCTTTTATACATACATAAATCACGTCTTTATCCCTTACGGGGTAGACAGAGCCTAAGGTACCAAGACTTAGAGGCCACGTTTAGCATGATTGTGGGCGGATAGGTTAAAAGGGGAATCCAAATAGTGATGAGTTGCTAGCCGCATCGCCTGTAACATGATTCCTAAGATTTTCGCCCATTCCCTCGATGGGTTTTTACCATCTGCGCGGGAAGAGAAGCAACTGGTACAGTCTTGTTTTTTCTTTACTCCCATACTAGCGTGGAAGAAAGCTGTATTAGACTAGCAATATTTATATTCATCCTGAGTTGAGTATTTAAATTATGAGATTTCGGTACAAAGCAAGTACTTACAGCAAAATTACAATCAGCAAAGAAGATCGTTTCATTTTCATTTCATTTATTTCCAAAAATGTTTTAACTACTACAATTATTACACTGGTTCCTAGACTAATCCTACTTCCATGCTGGTCTGGGAGCAAAGAAAAAACATTGAATGTACCAGTTACTTCTCTACCCGCGCAGTTGGCAAAAGCCCATCGAGGGTCAAACGGGGCGAAGCCGCGGGCAACAGCTAGTAGAAATTAAATTTCTAAATGACACTGAAAATTAGAACACAGATAAATCTGAAAAGTAAAGCTATGGCCGGGAATCGAACCCAGATTACTTTACCCAGGTAGACTTTACCTGCGAAGGGTGGCGTAGCGGAATAGCAAGCATGCGGATTGACAAGGATCCGGGTTCGGGGCTTTACTTTTCTGATTTTTCTGTGTTCTAATTTTCAGTATCGTTCAGAAATTTAGATAACTTATAATAAATGCTGATATATAAAAAAAATACTTCCATGCTGGTCTGGGAGCAAAGAAAAAACATAGAATATACCAGTTGCTTCTCTACCCGCGCAGATGGTAAAAGTCCATCGAGGTAATGGGCGAAAATCACAGGAATCATGTTATAGGCGATGAGGCTAGCAACCCATCACTATTTTGACTCCCCTTACCACCTATACGCCCACGATCATACTAAACCTGGCCTAGGTCTTGTTACCTTAGGCTGTGTCTACCCCGAAAGGGATAAAGACGTGATTTATGTATGTGTATGTGTGTGTTTCATACTGTTTGTTCCCTTGCATTGTCGCCCATCTATCTCACACGCATATAACCAAGTATTTATTAAATTCTAATTCAATCTGACCACTAAAACTGGTTCAGTTTATACAAACAAAAATAGCAAGTAAAAAATGTAAATAAAAATATACAGTTAACACTTTAGTGTCGATGACTAACAACGACTGAGAAACAAGACAGTATTAGTTTAAGTAGTAGATTTTGTTTTCAAACTAAGAACTCGACTATTCTCTCGTCCTTGACTTCGCCTGTAGTTCAAGTGCGAATTTATCCAAGTAACTAAAAATGAATTGAATTAATTTGTTTAACCGTTACTAACTTGAAAAAACAGTCAAGGCGACATTAAGGACGCACTTTTTAACTAAGTATAAACTAAATCTAAAACCTAAGTATAAGCCAATCTTTACCCATATTTAAATCTATGTTAGTAGCACTATCTATCATTCTGTGCATGAATCTTGTAGCTTGCTCTTTTAAGTATGTGTATATGTGTCTATTTATATCTCAATTTATTATAAATGTGTGTTTCATGTATAATATATTATGTATATTCAGTACTTAGTACATTATATATTCTAAATTGCACCACATGCACATATCTGTTCTGTTCTCCAGTCCATTGTGGTTGCCTGGTATAGATCGCTCTGTAGCGTTAAGGCCGCCTATTTGTTACTTTGTAATATTCTGTATACCTTTTTTCTGTTTTGGTTGTTATATGTGGTGTTCAATAAAGAGTTATTGTATTGTAAATATACCGGCATAGCATGGAGTTGTACAGTGCATAAAGGTACAAGGAATTTAATTCCTAACCCACCATAGAACCTTTTTATAGTAAACGTCGTAACGATGTTCCTCGTTAAGTAATGTGATGTCACAATGACGTTTTATGTGAAGAGGTTCCTCGATGGGTCAGGAATTGAATTCCTTGACTGTACGCCGTACGGTCAACCAAATAGAACCTTATTGCAATAAGTGATCGGTTTGTTACTTGTGTCTGTCAAAGTCGAAATACTCCAACATTAATTGTGACTAGGTTCTACAGTAGCCTAGGTTTCCGTTAGGCTGACTGTACAGTCACGTACAGTGAGTTTATTTACTTAATATCCATCGACAACTTAATAATAATACTTAGGAATAGTGTGATAAGGGAACGTGCTAGTGCGGAAGAAGATTTATAGTGACTAGTATAGTAAAAGTAACAGTATGCTTAGTTGATTTGGTCGATCAGAGACCAAATAGGAGACGTTTTGGAAAAATGTCTGGTCAAGGAGTACCCGACATCGGCGAACATATGTCAGGTATGTCAGGATCGTAGCGAACAAAGTAGTCTCTGCCTACCCTTGTGGGAAAGAGGCGTGACAGTATGTATGTATGCGTATGCATGTCAAACTTCGTGTTTCGATTGTCGTTAGGTAGCGATCGCATTGGTTGCTAGTTACCGCATGTATAAGAATGAAATGGCCATACAATTTTCAAATTGCCACTATATGTCAAACGGATTCAAATGCATACGTTCTCGTCTTTATCTCTTACGGGGTGGACAGAGCTTAAGGTAAAAAAACCTTAAGGCCACGTTTAGCATGATTATGGGCGTATAGTTGGGTTAAAATACTGTAAAACGACTGCTGGCCTCATGCGGGAAATTCGATTTTCAAAGTTCATTTGGTGCCGTTTCGCTTATACTAATAGTCATTAATGTGAGAGTGAGAGGGAAAACAGTTCGAAAATCGAAGTTCGGAGTAGCCCCCCGCAGCTTTACGATTACCTAAAAGAAACTCGCCATGCAATCATAAGTTGACCCGTCCTTTTGGGGGCTTTATACGGAGCCAGGAGTATTAAGTCGTTGGTGCGCATTGACCAGTTAACCAGACACATGAATCAGTATAATACGTACGAGAAAACGGTTCAAGTTATGTTTGCCATGTGAGCGCAGCGATCACTTCGCGGGCTAATTTATTTTGTATGATTCTATAACGAAATGACCCCTTCGCTCCTAGGCATTATACGGACTTAGGGGTCTTGTCAGGGCGTCACTGTCTCCATATGCCTATGACCTACTTATGAATAGCTATGGTTGTCAAAACCAGTGCAGCGTTAAATTCGTTTTCGTATCATGCCGTCTCTCTCACTCTCATCAGTGACTCTAAGTGTGAGTGGAACGGCACGTAACGGACTTCGTAACGGCCATCGTGCGTTGACGTTGACATTGACCAACGTCGAGATCCCTGAATCTGTACAAAACCTACGCGCGGACGGACCAGCATTATAATTGTCTACTTGATGACGTTCCATAGCCTAAGTATAATTATAATTATGTGATAATTAAGTGAGTATAATTTGGTTTACATCGCAATAATTGATTTTTAGCAATTGCGACAACTTCATTAAGTTTCGTATGTCATTTTCTTCTATTTTTGTTTGAAACTTTATTCATGTAAAGATTAAAGTTTTCCAGCAGCAGCTTATAATATTATAGTAGTAAAAATGAGTTAAGTAAGCACTCTATTCTGATGAAACAGATAAACAGCTAAGGAAAAATAACTAACCATAAACAGGCAGATTTAACATACCATCAAAAGGCACTAAACTAAGCAGACTGACAACTGCATCTCGCAGAAATTCTGCGGATTCTTAAAAATAATTTTATAGTTATATCACTATAGAATCAACTAAAACAACGAACACTGCAATGCGTCTTTGAAAAACTTATTCGAAGTTAGTTAAGTGGCGACTCCACGGCCGTCCCTCGGGTATTGACACGAAATTATCCACTAGCTTTTAAGGTTTCTGAATGTTGCCCTTATTGGAAACTAGAGGGCAGTGTTTGAGCCTAAAAATCTGCCAAAGAGCTTCCGAATGTTGTCATCTCGGTATGTCACGTGAATAGTGTTTATAGTGATTTCACTCTTACAGAAAGTTTTAACGATGTTGAGATGTATAGTGTAAGCATAAAACAAAACGATGAACAAGTAAACTAAAACTTTTCTAAAAAAAATTGAATTTTCATATCGTACTGTTGCGTTCTAGAATTAGGTAAGTGTCTGGCTTCCTCGCAGCTGCAGTATCACTTGGAGAGTATGGAATAGAATATGTCGCACTTGTGGTTAGCATGTAATTACGAGTTTTCTTTTTTATTTCTTAAGATTTTTGTTTTAAAAAAGATTTACAACACGATTTTTTTTGCTGACTACTGCCTTATATTGATTATACTTACCTACTTGCACTTTAATTCAGTTTAGAAATAGTACTTATATGCCAAATTTCAAAGTAAATTCGTCTACTGATGGGTACTGAATGGTGAAATTCGACTGGAATGATTTGACCTAACAAACTTTGCAATTACTTTGAAATAAAAGGATCACTCGTATCGTACATATCAAAGTCAAGTAGTGCTCGGCGCGTTTCGGACTAACCGCTAGTCCGTCTTCTAGGAGCGAGTGCCTCGGCGGCAGCGAAACGTATGTGATACGCTCACAACATGCGCAGTTTAAACAGTACCTACAGATGTTTTAAAAATAGTGTTCAGTGGTTTAGCATTGAATGGTTGGTACCTGCTCTAAGTTGTTGCATTGATCGTTATTTTCTATAACAGTTCATTTTTTCTAAATCAAAATATTTATTTTTAGAATAGGCCGCCAAGCTGCCAAGCGCTCCTTCAAATGGCTTTGTTTTTAAACTACCAGCGCTTTCGGAAATACCATAATTGCCAAAAAGAATGCGCCTTAGAAATTTGGCAGTTGTTTTTTTAGGCATAATTAAATTCTATTTAACCACTAATACAAATTATCATAAAAAAAATTAACAAGTAATAAAAAATTGTTTTTTCTGGAATGTTGGTCCCCAAGTTAAGTACCAAGTCTAATAGTCCCTTCTGGTCAAAATTTATGCCTGGCAACATTTTTATCTGTCAAACTAACTGCTTATTTTGGTCTCGACTAATGAAAAGCAGCTCGCACGATGTCTTATCCATTGTGTCAACTAGGCATTCCGCCCTCAGTTAGACAAACTAATTAATAAATAATAGCCATTAACTAAATGACGATAAAGATAGTGATTGTTCGTAGAACATGTATACTAAAGAATACTTTAATGGGCAAATAATAGATGCTACGTGGTAATGTATTGGAAATGGATAACTAACGTTTTGGAACTAAGTTTGAAAATATTTACACGCTAATTATCGCTAATTCCTTATTTGTACCCACACAAGTTCGTTAAAATACTTTTTCCTGATATAAGTTTTCGCGATAAGTTGCATTGGCAGTACTTAGTTATTGCGTTGTCATCTAAGCTCTATAAATGTACAAAATTAGCTTAGCTTTTAATTAGAAATAAATACCGACCATAAAACGGGGTGAGTAGGGGCTAAATTGAAGTTCAAACCACGATAAAAAATATCTTCATATGCGGCTAGTTGATTTCTATCGATAAAAAATGTTCCGGTAGTATGAATTTTACACACACACACACACACAAATCACGTCTATATTCCTTACGGGGTAGACAAAGCCTGAGGTAACAAGACCTAAAGGCCGCGTTTAGCACGCATTTTAATTTAATAATAATTATCTGTCGCTTAGTTTCATAGTTTAAACAATAACACATAGGCAAATCCCAGCTCACCCCGAAGTGGGGTCAGAAAGGACAGGAACAAATAAAAAAAAACGGTAACAAATTAGCAGAGAAAAGGAGATTCAATAATATGTCTAAAAATATAACTTTAGAAATTTTAAGTAGCGAGTGAAAACAAAAAATATTAGTAGTAACACTTCTCCCCCGAAATCCCTTCTCACTCCGTTTTAAAGTAACAGTTACGAGAACATTTTGAAAAATTTCGACTTGCAACATTTTGCACGCATCACACAGTGACGATTCGGGTTCGACTCCCGAACTTAGCTTTACTTCTCAAACTCTTCTGTGTTGATTTCATTACAGTTCAGAAATATTAATATGTAACGGGAATACCTAGAATCAAGTCTACACTGAGATAAGATAAATGTGTGTAAGATATTTAGTAATAGGAAGAGCGGTGTTTCTCACATTTTTTCTAGGTACCTATAGGTGAAAAACTAAAGTAAATGACCTGTTGTATGTGTGTTCAATGTGTGCGAATAGACAAATTGACGTTCAAAAATTAGAAAAATGACTTAAGTCCCATATCAGTTATGCACACTAGGTACTACATACAATATGTCATTTACTTAAGTTTTTCATCTAGACTTAACCTAAAGAGGCGCCTTCCTTGTCACCAACATTTTTATGATAACGAAACAAAAGATTTTTCATTTTAACATTTTTTGATTTAATTTTAACATTACGTACTTAATACCGAATTGCCAATCCGAACATTGGAAATAGGTAAAATCGATTTGCAGGACATTCACATTGTTACTTAGTTTGGTAATTTAACAAGTGAAATAAAGGTAGAGTTAAAAATAATTATTAATAATGAGGTCGGGTTACACATATCTACGTCTGTCATTGCGGCTCGATTGAAGTATGGTTTCTCATTATAGGTGTCAATAAATACCTACTCACGATATGTATATTAAAATTCCGCATATCTATATACTCAGACCAAAATCAAAGTAAAGACGGAGCGACTTCTGCGCATCGGCAAAAATTGGCATCGCTACTAGCGGATCGAAACGGCAACAAACTGTTCTAAGCCTCTAGTGTAAGTTTTCGCATATAAAACATCTCGAACGCGTTCACGTAAACGTCTCAATTTCTATGGAAAAATTGGCAGCGTCACTTGCGGATCGAAACGGCAACAAACCGTTCTCATAGTTGTGTACAGTCGCCACATATTATTTGTCATTCTAACGCAAACGCGTTCGAGAAGTATTTTGTGACGAAAAACTTACACACACGGCCGGCATAGTTTAAGCCGGCCACACTTTGACGATCGCAGAACTCCGTCTCTACCTTTTATAGGTCTGAGTTTATAAGTAAAATTTTAAAAATACGGTGAGCTCAATCCAATTCAGAAACAGATATCAATGATACCGAAAAAATATAAGGAATATTAATGAGCCGCTACATTATATTGTAGAGTTGCTTTTGTTTCCATTCGGCGACATTTTTAGGTAGGGGTTGTCACCTTTCACAAACTGTAAATTAGTAATTTCGGAGAGTTGCAATTTTTTTGGAATACCTACCTACCTAAATGTTTTCCTGTACAATTATTTAAAACTAGCTTTTGCCCGCGGCTTCGCACGCGTGAACCATGAGCATTTCAAAGAAGCTAGCAATCAAGCAAGCGAGCACCCAAACCTGTAAGCATGTAAATATGCAAGCAGGCATGCAAGCAGGCATGTAAGCAGGCAAGCAAGCATGCAAGCAAGCGTGCAAGCAAGCATGCATGCAAGCAAGCGTGCAAGCAAGCATGCATGCAAAGCAAGGACTCAAGCAAGCATGCAAGTAAGCCCCCGCATTGCCCCGCTGCCTTAATTTTTCTGAAACTGTAAATATTGCAGGATTTTTATAAAACAAACCTGACCTAACCTAAAGGGCTGTCCTAAAATATACCAACCCCAAATAGCTTTTGCCCGCGACTTCGTACGCACTAAGATGTAAAACGAAAAAATAAGTTTTTTCCCGTTCCCGTTAAAATTTTGGGGAGTGCTTTCGGAGTACACTTAAAGCCTTTAAAGAAACACACGTTATAAATGTTAAGTCTCTTCCTTCCGCTGTTTCGTCTGGAAACGTAAAATCCCGTTTTTTCCCGTTTTAGTGTTCCCCTACACTCCCGAATAATATTTTATTTTTTATATTATTATTATTACACTCCCGAATAAACCTACGTGACAAATTTCAACTTTTTGTGTCAAGTAGGTAAAACGTAAAATCCCGGTTTTTCCCGTTCCCGTAAAAATTTTAGGAAATCCTTTGTTAATGCTCCCTTACACTCCCTAAGGAAGCTAAATGCTAAATTTAATTTTTTTACGACCAGTAAAACGAAAAATCCCGTTTTTCCTGTTCTCGTGGGAATTTCTGGAAATCCTTTCTTAGTGCTCCCATACACTCATCAAGGAAGGCTCTTACCAAATTTCAGCTTTCTACGACCAATAAAATAAAAAATCCCGTTTTTTCCCTATCCCGTGGGAATTTCGAAGAATAGGTACCTTCTTAGTGCACCTCTAGGATACTCAAGGTATATGTGTGCCAAATTTCAAGTTTTTAGCCATATTATGCCTACCACAGTATTTCTTTGTAAACAAATATTTTTCCCGTTCCCGTGGGAATTTTGGGAGTACTCTCTTAATGCTCCTCTACACTCCCGAAGCAACCTACATGCCGAATATCAGCTTTCTGCAACCAGTAAAATGAAAAGTCCTGTTTTTCCCGTTCCCGTGGGAATTTTTGGAAATCCTTTCTTAGTGCTCCCATACACTCATCAAGGAAGGCTCTTAGCAAATTTCAGTTTTATACGACCAGTAAAACGAAAAATCGATCCCGTAGAACTGAATATATAAATCCCGTTTTTTTCCTTATCCCGTGGGAATTTACAAAAATCATTAAAACATTATTTTACTATTGTAATCACCTACTTCTATGCCAAATTTGAAGAGTCTAGTAATTATAGTTCACAGGATTTCGTTAAATTGAATATATAAATCCCGTTTTTTTCCTTATCCCGTAAGAATTTCCAAAAATCCTGAAATTAGTTTCTTCGTTTTGTAATCACCTACTTTTGTATCAAATTTGAAGAGTCTAGTTATTATAGTTACTGAGATAGCGTCACTCGGAGTCGAATATATGATTCCCGTTTTTTCCTTATCCCGTGGGAATTTACAAAAATCCTTCCTTAGTGGATGCCTACATTGTATAAGGTATCTATGTGCAAAATTTCAAGTCTCTAAGTCCAGTGGTTTGGGCTGTGCGTTGATATATAGTTAAGTCAATCAGTCAGTCAGTCAGTCAGTCAGTCAGTCAGGACTTTGAATTTTATATGTATAGATTTTGAACCTTCACGGGTGGGGATGGAGAGCGGCCAGCAACAACGAGGACTAGACGATGTCGGGATGATAAAGACACGTATGCAAAATATTATAGACATTGCGCCAGATCAGCAGTTGTGGATGTCCGGACGCGAGGCCTTTGTCCAGCAGTGGAACTGTAATAAGCCAAGAAAAAAAAACAAATATTGCTTTTGCTCTTACTTAACTCATTCAATAACATATCATAGAAAATTCTTATACTTTACCTATAGATCAATTCTTATCCTCCTAAATCCTCGCGTACTTCCATAAGTACAAACGAATAGTGGCATGAGAATAACTACCTAATGTACCGTATGAATTACAAATTGTTGAATAAATATCAGGTGACCCAAATAAAAAAACATTGGGAAAAGTTAACAAAAGCTAGAGTTAATCCGTACTAATCTATAAAAAAAACGAGGGAAAATCGAGTGAGCGAAAATCTTAGGAATCATGTTATAGGCGATGCGGCTAGCAACCCATGACTTTTTTGATTCCCCTTTCCACCTATGCCCACAATCATGCTAAACGTGGCCTTTAGGTCTTGTTACATTAGGCTCTGTCTACCCCGTAAGGGATAAATTTATGCATGTATATAAATGTGAAAGCAACTATTTCGTATCTGTCTGTTCATTGGTTCCTTACCTATAACACTACGCCGCTGAATGAATCTCAACGGGACTTGGCAAGTAGTTAAGTAGGTATGCTAAGGCATATCATGGGCAATTTTTTTATTATGAAATTGCAAAGACCCCGCATAGACAAACTCGCGGGTAGCAGCTAGTATTTCATTGGCCATTTGGCCGAGTGAGTGAGACAGCAAGACTAACCCAATGGCATTGTAGATGTTGACGTTCATGTTGGCAGCCCTATTCGTAAGTGCAGCGGCTGCAGTAAGGCGGTGCTGCATTTCGCTGCAGTTGGCAGGAACGCCGCTGACGCCTCGCGGTGTCGCCTTACGGGGAATCAGGCCATATACGTAGGTATATTAGTAAAAAAACTCAGATTAGAGTGCTATTTGGTACGATACTTTATAGTAAGAACAATATACAATACATTAAAACCTTACTGTCGGGATCACTCTCAATATCATTACCCACATGATAGACCACTTTTCATCCCCCAAGGAGAGCAAATTGGATAGACTCGCCTCCTTGCGTGATGAAGCGTAGCTTTTGGGCCGGAGCACCTTGGGCAACAACGGTTATCTAACTTATGGGAGAAATAAGTAGTTAGTCTTGGCTAACATCTAATTTGGGGGTTAGTTTAGATGTTAATCCTTCTTTCTGTTTGTCTGTTTGTTCAGGTTAATATCGAAAACTTCTGAATGGATTCTCATAGCGTTTCAGTAGTATATTAAGCTTAACTTGGAACAGCATATATGAGCTCGTTGCATCAAAGTTGGGCGTTAAGAAGAAAATATATTGTATTTAAAAGTTAAAGTTACAAATCGTCACTCTTCTTGTAAGCAAAGTCCATGTATAGGTAATAAACTAATAATTTAACTGTTCCGTTGAAAGGGACGGGTATATACGAAAAAAGAAGCAAAATACATGTTCTTCTCAAATACAAGACAGAGCTAAGCCTCCAGACTTAGCAAAATAAGGTGATTTTGTTTTATAAATAACAGGTGAGAGCCTCATTTCTGTGGTGACAAAATATTGTTCTATTCTCGCAATCGTTTACTTTAAAAAAAAAACTGTATATATTATTTAATATTTTTGCGAATCATAAACCTATATCTGAAAATGCCTACCTACCTACTTATATACGTACCTTATAATATTAATCTGCGGTTTAGTATGTTGAGGAAAAAAACCTTTTCTTCTATATAAACGCAAGTACCTACGAACTATGAACTGTATTTCATGTTGATTTCATTGATTCGTTGAATGCTCCTCTCATCTACTCAAAGATTATATTTCTTTCTTTTTGGTTTCATCCCATCAATCCAGATAAATATATAATGCTCAATAAAAAAACTCTCCTAAATAAACACCACGGTATTTAAATGTGTTATTTTTTATGAATAAAAGAGCTAGTGGCTCAGTGAGCTGCAGACCTTGTGAAGACTCAAAAAATAAATCGCGTCTTAATATGAGTAACAAAAGATTTGTGACATTATTACACATAAACGGATAACTCACGTATAAAAAGTCGAGTGATGCTCGGCATGTTTCGGACTATTTCGTAGTCCTTCTTCCTAGAGCGCTCGCCCCGGCGGCAGCGAAACGAACACTGCGCGCTTTTACACGTGAGTTTTCCGTTTATGTGTAATTATGATTAAGTCTCACGGTAGTTTCTTGTTGAATTTGTGACATTTTTGAAAAAAAAACATCTAAATGACAGAAAAATTATTTCTAAAATATCCCATGAACCTATTGCTACTTTTCGGTGAAGGAAATCATCTCAAGGAAACCTGCATTCACCTACTAAGCAATTCAATTGTGTTTATAAAGTTCCCGATCCGCATTAGGACCGCGTGGGAATAGCCCAAGCCCTCTCATTCTGAGATGAGGCCTGTGCCCAGCAGAGGGACGTTTAGGCTGGAAACAGCTCTTAAAACTTCGGGAGAATTGGTTGAGAAAGCGACAATGAAGAGGAAAACATACGGACAGTTGGACAGTTGAGGACTTAACGAAAGGATTTTTACCTAAGCTGAAACGCTTCGTGCTCGCTGTCGATGATGAAATAGTATTTTTTGTAATTCTCCTTCAGTTTTAACACCAAATAGTGTCGAAATACTAACATAGGTTAGGTATAGTTAACTTCAACGCAGTTTTTTTATGAAACCATGCCAAGACTGGTTTTTTTCTTAGCTCGAATGTTCAAAAGTCATTTAGGCTACCGAAAAATTTAAATTTCTAAAATAGGTATGAATAATTTTTAACATGTACTTCTACGTAGATCCTACACTGTACCATTGCTATAAATAATTGTGAATTATGAATTTACAGCACCCTGGAGACCTACTCCGAAATTCAACTTTCAAATTTCATGTCATACCGTCCCTCTCTCTTTCAATTTAACTACTATAAGTGTGAGCGGAACGGCACGTACAGAACTTCTAAAATCGAATTTCAATTATACTGACGAGCGAAAATTACGGGTCACTTTTCATACAACTTTGTATGGGAATTACATACATACATAAATCACGTCTTTATCCTTTACGGGTTAGACAGAGCCTACGGTAACAATACCAAAATACCACGTTTAGCATGATTGTGAGCATATAGGAGGAAAGAGGAATCAAAATAGTGATGGGTTGCTAGCTGCATCGCCTATAACAGCTATGGGAAGTAACCCGTTATTTTTGATCGTCAGTGTATTAGGCCTGTACTCGCCGGCCTTCCCAGGGAACTTTGCACTTTCTTGTCTAAAAAGTTAGCTTATGTTAATCGTGGATAATAGAGCTTTCCATTTTTAAAAAAACTTATAGTAGGTATCGGTTCTGTAGTTCCGATAATTGTCCGTTTGTAGAGTACTGTAAAGGAACACTTTTTAAGTAAAATTTCTAAACTTCACTGAAAATTATTACACATAGAAAAATCCGAAAAGTAAAGCTATGGCCGGGAATCGAACCCGGATCCTCGTCATTCGGTGACGCGTGACCTTTACACCACCCGTAGCAGGTGGGTAAGCCTTCGAATTTTCTATCTTTTTAAGCACTTGTTTATTTACACCACATTTGTACAAATTACTCCATACAACCGAACAAACAATTAAACTCGCAGACAAACCAACATTCACTTGTTTATCCATCTTTATTACTGACTAGCGTTTGCCCGCGACACCGTTTGCGCAGAATTTGCTTACCTATCGCTTTCCCGCGTGAAATATGCAATTTCTAGGATAAAAACTATCCTATGTCCCTCCCCGGGTCTTAAATTATATCTGTACCAAATTTTATTTAAATCGGTTCAATGATTTAGGCGTTGCGTAAGAGACAGACAGAGTTACTTTCGCATTTATAATGTTAACAGGGATTTTACTCACTCTTGGTTGGTCCCAAATTAAATCTCTTATCTAATCATAGGTTAAAAGGTAAAGGGATACAATTCGCCTTTGTATTATGTATCTTACTGATTGTCAATTGTACTTGTTTTTTTTTGTACTATCAAATGTCCACATATATACAGACATACAGTATCATCATGGATTCTCGGATCTAAAAAAAAACATTTAGTTTAAGTATTATTGTGGTACATATACTTTAGTAAAAACGAAATATATTTTTATTTTATTTATTTTTTTCCAAGAGACATCCAATGAGGCTGGCATAGTCACACAAGTGCACTTAAGCCTCGTAAAAATATTAGATAAAAAAAAAATATATTTTTAAAAACCCATTGGCTTGACCTCACCTCTCAAATAAAGGGTCGCAGGACTCGCAGGTTCAAACCTGGACTCCTGTGCACCTGTGCTATTCAATATTCAATGATAATATTTTTATTTACTCTGACAACAATAAAAAAAACTGTAAGAGGCAAAGAAAAGGCCCCGGACTCTTACCTGTCCTTTAAAGTTTTCACATAAATTTGACCGAAGCAGTGCAGATGGTAAAAGCCCATCGAGGGAATAGACGAAAATCATAGAAAACATGTTATAGACGATGCTGCTAGCAACCCATCACTATTTTGATTCCACTTTCCACCCATCCCGCACAATCATGCTAAACGTGGCCTTGTATGTCTTGTTACCTTTGGCTCGGTCCACCCCGCCTATAAAGACTAAAAACGTGATTGTGTGTGTGTGTGTGTGAATAGACGAAAATCATAGAAAACATGTTATAGACGATGCTGCTAGCAACCCATCACTATTTTGATTCCACTTTCCACCCATCCCGCACAATCTTGCTAAACGTGGCCTTGTAGGTCTTGTTACCTTTGGCTCGGTCCACCCCGTCTATAAAGACTAAGGACGTGATTGTGTGTGTGTGTGTTTGACCAAATCAACCTCAATGACCGATCTGATTCCGCTGGCGTCTGTACTACCCTACGGCTAAATCAATTTTCAGGGTTTCAGTTATTACGGGACATTATTAAGCGTTCGTCATTTCCGTTGACAATGACCGCTGCGTCAGCCATTGTACTGGATGCATATTATTATCGGCAATTCATACTGCAGATTGCAGTTCTCCGTTGACGTCATACAATCTTGTTTGTTTAAGATTTTTCTTAAATTTTGGTGGCTTTGAGGTTGGGTTATTCCTTATTCGTATCCGGTACCGGCCGTTTTTTCGAAAAAAAACATTAGAATTATTAAAAGAACATGTGATAGCCTAGTGTTTGACCTAAGGCCTAAAGCAGAGAGAGCCTGAGGTACAAGAAGGCGTTTAGCGTGCTTTTGGACGTAAAGGCAGAACGGGGAATCAAAATAGTGATGGTTTGCAAATTACATAGACTACCTATAACATGATTCCTAAGATTTTGGCCCATTTCCTCGATAGGCTTGATGGGCTCAAAATTGCCACGCGAAAGTAAAAACTATTGTTCGATAAGTGAACACTGTTAATTTGAGTTGTTATTTTCTTCTACTCCACTAATATTTCAAAATCCATGCTGGTCTGGGAGCAAAGAAAAAACATAGAATCTTACAGGTGCTTCTCTACCCGCGCAGATGATAAAAGCCCATCGAGGGAACGGGCAAAAATCTTAGGAATCATGTTAAAGGCGACGCGGCTAGCAACCCATCACTATTTTGATTCCCCTTTCCACCTACACGCCCACAATCATGCTAAACGGCGCCTTTAAGCCTTGCTATTCAAGGCTCTGACTACTCCTTATTAAAGGATAAAAACTTGCTTTATGTATGTACGCATATTTCTAATTTAGCACAATTTTCCACCACTTTCAAAATGATACATACGAGTGGTGTGCTTTCAAAATTCGGGGCCTTGGGCCTATTAAATCTTTGAGTGTCCTATCTGTCGCTTCCTGGGCTACTGTCACATTAATCTCCTTGTCAGCATCCATGTTACTGTAATAGTTCCTGATTGGTCGCTTACTTCACCATGCCAGCACGGCAACTTCGTCAGTGTCATCATTGTTGATTGCGTTGATTAGCGTGGCCTAGAGTTACGAATGGTTACAAATGTTGCCATTCTTGGCGCTATTCCTTGCTGGAGAATCTCCATACAAGTCCTGCGCACGGTCCGTCTGGATCCCTACCGTCACCTTACTTGCCAATCCGCCTGTGGAGTGTAGGACAGCCGGTGAAATTACTGGCACAAATGACGTAGCTACTTTATCGTAGCTGTCTAAGCTGGCAACGCATCTGTAATGCTCTGGTGTTGTGAATGTTCATGGGCAGTAGTGATTACTTACCTTTCCGACTTGCTCGTTTTTCTTCCTTGTTGTAAAAAAAGTTGGAATCAATAAGAAGACATTTAAAATTACGCAAAGGGTGAACTTTCCCTGTCAGGATGTTTGTGTTATTTTTTGAGATCGCCATGAGAATTCTTGGTAACTTACTTCAACATATATACATATATCACGTCTTTATCCCTTACGGGGTAGACAGAGCCTAAGGTAACAAAACCTTAATGCCACGTTTAGCATGATTAAGGGCGTATAGGTGGAAAGGGAAATCAAAATAGTGATGGGTTGCTAGCCGCATCGCCTGTGACATGATTCATGTTCTGTTGATGATGACTTTCGCCCATTCCCTCAATGGGCTTTTAACATCTGGGCGGGAAGAAAAGCAAATGGTAAATTCTATGTTTTTTCTTTACTCCCAGACCAGCATGGAAGAAACCGACCATGCCATGCCATGGATGGTAAACTTACTTGTTGCTATTATACTAAGAACCGGATCACGAACCAGGGGACGCAGCGTTGGCAGGCCTCCCACTAGGTGGACCGACGACATCGTGAAAGTTCCGGGAAACCGGTGGATGCAGGTGGCGAGCTGTCGTTCATTATGGTGTGCTAAGGGAGGCCTTTGTTCAACTGTGGACATCTTCAGGCTGATGATGATGATGATTAAGAAATTTCATAAGTAATAAGGGATAAAGACGTGATTTATGTATGTATGTATGTTTCTTATAATATAAGCTTCTGCCCGCGACTTCGTCTGTGTAGAATTATACATATAAACAGTCCTCTTGAATCACTATATCTATTAAAAAAAACCGCATCAAAGTTTTAAAGATTTAAGCACACACAGAGACAGACAGGCAGACAGACAGCGGAATGCGAGTTTGTTTTATACTATGTAGTGACGATGGAATAAATAATTCAGCAAATGGTTGGGTTAGTTCGACTCATACATTGGTCAATGTGTGATCGTGACGTCTTAATGCGATTCAATTCCGACTCAGTTTGTTTTAGCTGTCATTTTTAGTATGGATCTGACACCGATCGAACCTAAACTGAATCGGAATTGAATCGCATTAAAAAGTCATGGTTAGGCAACGGTACTGTATCGCTCCAAGTTCTCGAAAGTTCTGTCAAAATATCAATGAACTGTTTAGCCCGAGGATAAAGAACAATGTCCTAAGGTATACGACCTCGAGCCTCGAAGCATGAATATATCATAAAATAATCATCTAAATACAAACAATGCACAAATGGCATACAAAAAATAATTTCAATAATTTAGGGGGATAATTTTAATATTAAAATACCCACACTAAGTGTGGGTTGCACCAATTAACATTATCAATAGCATTTATTATACACACACATACACACACAAATCACGTCTTTATCCCTTACAGAGTAGACAGAGCCTAAGGTAACAAGACCTACAGGCCACGTTTAGCAAGACACTGAGAGCGTAGAGGTGGAAAGTGGAATCAAAATAGTGATGGGTTGCTAGCCGCATCGCCTATAACATGATTCCTATGATTTTCGCCCATTCCCTCAATGGGTTTTTACCATTTGCGCGGGAATAGAAGCAACTGGTACATTCTATGTTTTTTCTTTGCTCCCAGACCAGCATGGAAGTATTTTTTTTATATATATCAGCATTTATTATAAGTTATCTAAATTTCTGAACGATACTGAAAATTAGAACACAGAAAAATCAGAAAAGTAAAGCCCCGAACCCGGATCCTTGTCAATCCGCGATGCTTGCTATTCCGCTACGCCACCCTTAGCAGGTAAAGTCTACTTGGGTAAAGTAATCTGGGTTCGATTCCCGGCCATAGCTTTACTTTTCAGATTTATCTGTGTTCTAATTTTCAGTGTCATTTAGAAATTTAATTTCTACTAGCTGTTGCCCGCGGCTTCGCCCCGTTTTTTTTCTTCTTCTAAATTTCAGTATTTTTCACCGTTTAAACCTTCCCTGGGCTTCCACGAATATTTCAAGACTAAAATTAGACAAATCGGTTCAGCCGTTCTCGAGTTTTAGCGAGACTAACGAACAGCAATTCATTTTTATTTATACAGATTGGGTAAAACCGCAAAAATAAACAAAAAAAAAATTCTTGATTCATATGATCGTACCTATAAGTTTTCTATCAAATATTCATCAAAATTACGGTGACGGTTAAAGTCATGGTTAAGGTAACTTGGTGCAACTCGCATTTATGTAGTAAATACACTATGTTATTTATTCAGGTATAAAATTTTACGTATAAATATAGACTTCCCTCATCAAAAAATAGATATTAGTCATCATACGAGTATCATCAACAACATGATAAAATATTTCGTTTGTTTCTTAAGATAAACAATGGAACTACAAGACCAATTTCACAACTGGTTAGCCTTTAATAGTTGTAGATACTGACCACAAAGCTTGAGGTCTCGGGTTCGGTCCCCAACGTTGCTTTAATTTGTCTACGAAAAGTCTAGTTAGCTCTACATATTAGCTAATCTTTCAAAACGGAACAGCGTTTTTATTTTTTCAAGTATCGTCAGTAGTTGCTCCTCTTCCTGCGCATATGGTAAAAGCCCGTCGAGGAAATGAACGAAAATAGGAATCATGTTATAGACGACGCGGCTAGCAACCCATCACTATTTTGATTACCTTTCCACCTATAAGCCCACAATCACGTTATACGTGCCCTATAGATCTTGTTATCTTAGGCTCTGGCAACCCCGTAAGGAATAAAGACATGATTTATGTATGTATGTATAGTATAAAACAAACTCGCTTTCCGCTGTCTGTCTATCTGTCTTTATGTATGCTTAGATATCTGCGGTTTTTTAAATAGATAGAGTGATTCTAGAGGAAGGTTTAAATGTATAATACGCAGACGAAGTCACAGGCAGAAGCTACTACTTAATGTAAGAAGGTATTTGGCTACGCTCCTGTTTTCCTTTTGTTTATTTTTTCTATTCACGTCTGAATTATCGCATCGGAATTAATTTTGGGATTTTCGAAGGTCTCTAGTTTTTTTTTCAGTAATTAAAATAAAAAATAAATGCATGGCAAAATTAAGTATGAATAAACCGCGTGGTAAAAAATATTCGTTCTAATAAAAATTCTGGGAGAACAGCGGAATACGTTCGTTTAGAGCAACGGCCACCCGCTGGCCACCCGATTTCCTCTAAATCGGCAAACGTAGAGCTAGTACGGTGCCACTCCTTATAGCATAATGTGCTACTAAAACAGCTAGCACGGACGGACGTCCAGTTTAGTCTCCTAAGTTTTATAGTGGTGAACTAGATGCTTATGTTTTAATGCGAAGTATTGCGTAGAAGCTTTTGGGTTTCGTGAACGTGAACGAAATCGAAGCCCTAGCACAAGTCTCTGCGTTCTGCACGTGTAACACGAGAGCGCACTGGAGTCGCGTTGAGCGCGTGATAGATTGCCCGTCTCTCTCTTGCTGTTCATTCTAGAAAGAGAAAGGTGGTCTGGTCTATTTCACGTGGGCTCTCTTGCCAGCAGGGCTAGGGTCTTGTTTTCTTTTTCTGACTGGCTGGTGTTTATTCAAAGTTCGTACTGTACCGTCCCTATTATAGTGGAGGCAAAATACGTGAAATTTCACATAAGTCAGGAAATAATTCTAAGAATTGATAAAAACAATTGTTTTTGATTTGTATGGGTTTGAAATGGAACCTAATACAGCACTTGATATGTTCACCCCCCCGGAAAGGGGTGGAATTGGTTGAAAATGGTGTAATAGTAATAACTAAGAAGAAAAAATAGGTGTAGTCTGTGCAATTTGCCATACGTTTTATTACATCTTAATCTATATTTGCACCCGTTATTTAGCTCAATTCAAGCTACGGAACATACAAAAAAAAAATCTTATAACTAAAAATATACTTTTTGGCATTGCGGCCCCGGGGAAAATACAGAACGCGGTGCAAATTGAGGAAATGATGAGATAATATATCAAAACACAATACCAAATTTGCACCAGGGTGCGACACCCGGAAAGTAGTTTTCTATGTTTTACTGTCTTTGTACTTCGGGGGAAATTTTGAAATTAATAAAAATCGTCACAATCGTCTTAACTTGGTTTGATTTACATTCGCACCACATAAAAAATTGACATTTCTACACGGAACATGCGGTTCTGTAATACTACCCGCTACCTAGCGTTCGCTGCTATTCCTTGCGTTTAGATAGAACTATGTTTACCAAACTTCCAGTTAAAATTTTCTTTTTTTTATTGAGTGCGAATGTAGTATCTTTTAAATATGTGTTATTTATAAATTTTCACAACTATCTTAATTTCCCCCGAAGTACAATCTACAAAAGTGTGAAAAAAACATGTTCCATACTTTGCACGGGGGTGCAAAGTTACCTGGGTGTTTATAATACTTTGAAAAGCTTAATGTAAGTTTGCACCAACCGTCTGAATTATCCTCGAGCCGCAATCAGAAAAAAATATTTTACCAAGATTCTATACATCGTACACCTTTTTAATTAACATACATTATGTACCAAACGGGACCCTTCACTTGGCTAAACTTGCGCTTAATACCTTTTATCATACTCCAAAATAACGGCATTTGAAGTTTATACCTAATATTTTAAAGTGTTCCGTACATGATAGAAACGGTGCAAACCGAGGGAAACCATCTAGTGGTGCCCTCTAACGATTCCACAAAAAAACACGACTACACGAATTACTTCCATACTTTTCCGTAATTCGACTATACTATTACTCTCAAGTTAATGGCTGTTAGTGTGGACGGAACGGCACGAAAAGAACTTCGAAAATCGAATTTTGGAGTATAAGGTCAGGTGTTCTGACAGTGGTCGTATGGACGTTGACACCGACCAAAGTCAAGACACTTGACTCCATACAATACCTACGAGCGAACGGGTCACGTTATTACTGACTCTCATAAGATATGAGATAGTATGTGTACCGTAAGCGGGAAATCCCCGAAGGTGTGAAAATCTATGCATACATGAAATAGTGATCATATCGATGGATAGGTTAAAAGTCGGTTAAATCAATATTCGATATTTGAGAAAAACAAATTTTGTTTATTGCTACCTCGGAAACAACTAAACATAATTTCTGTGGTGTTTCCACAGGAGAATATTAAGGTAAGTCTGGAGAAACATGAAAGCCTTATTTCATGAACATCTGATGTCATAAAGAACAAATAAAAGTTTTGGAACAATTAAAAATTCGTCACTGTCCTGAAAGCGCATTCGCGAGTAAAGTCCGCGGACGCCAGGTAATCTGCGATAAAAATTTCGCAATCCATTAAAAACTCTTGTCCAATGAATGTCAATTTTTCTCACAAAATTATTGTAATGTAAATTATACTAATCCTGCCGCTAAATAGCAGTGCTTGGACAATAGGTAACCGGTGAAATTACTGGCATATGAGCTATTCTATCTTAACCCTTCAGGCACGCATCTGCAATCTATTGGTGCGGGGGTCCGTGATAGTACTCTCTTACCATCAGGTAACCCACTTGCTCGTTTACTTTCTTTTTTATAGTATATAAAAAAACGATTGATCCCACGGTCTTCACTACACATCATAAAACTTCGCCGGGTCTGTCTGTCTATCTGTCTGTCTGTTTTATCATGAGGTCACATAAAGATAGAGCGATTCACGAGGAAGGTTTAGGTATATAATTTGTCGAGGTTTTGTATAAATTGTTTGAAATCCTACTAATATTATAAATTTCTAAACATTGAAAATTAGAACAGATAGAAAAATCCGAAGAGTAAAGCTATGGCCGGGAATCGATCCCAGATCCTCGTCATTCCGTGACGCGTGCTATATCCCTACACCATCCATAGCAGGTGGGTAAGCGTTCGAATCTGTTACTAGCTGTCACGTGATCTTGTTACTATGCGATTTTTTGTCGCCAAGCGTCATCTGTTAGAATAATGTGTCTGTACGACACAATTACAATACATACAATTACAATTATCTATCTATATAAATAAAAATGAATTGCTGTTCGTTAGTCGCGCTAAAACTCGAGAACGGCTGAACCGATTTGTCTAATTTTAGTCTTGAAATATTCGTCGAAGCCCAGGGAAGGTTTAAACGGTGAGAAAATATTGAAATTTAGAAGAAAAAAAACGGGAGCGAGCCGCAGGCAACAGCTAGTAATATTATAAATGCGAAAGTTTGTGAGGATGGATGGATGGATGTGACGGTGTGAGTGTGTATGTTTGTTTCTTCTTCATGCTGAAACGCCTGGACGGATTTGGGATGTACTTTAGGACGGAGACAGCTGGTACCCTTGATTAACACATAGGCTACTTTTTATCTCGAAAAATTGCATAGTTCCCGGGGGATAGCGATAAACATGGCAAAGGTCGTAGCTGCCTAGAGTCGCGACGTTAATAATT
Source organism: Pandemis corylana (assembly GCA_949127965.1). Classification (NCBI taxonomy): domain Eukaryota; kingdom Metazoa; phylum Arthropoda; class Insecta; order Lepidoptera; family Tortricidae; genus Pandemis; species Pandemis corylana. The sequence continues at coordinate 5,807,979 of OX421868.1, forward strand.
ATTGTAGAATATACTGTCAACATCAGTTCTTAAGCCTAATTCTAAGCGGGCAGAAGTGTATAACAATAATTATTGGAAGGTTCGGGAAAAGTAAGGGATATACGTTTTAATTATTTATTTATTTATTTATTTATTCAATAAAAAATTACAGCATTACAGTCGAAACCAATGCGCTATAAAATTCAAAAAATATAATAAATATTATTTATTATATACACGAATGAAGCTAGATAGTTCTGATCTAGTGCGTAAATCGTAATATGTTGGTCCGAAAGCCATGGTAAAGCGAGAGTTCCGCTATAGGCGAGCTATCGAAACGCGATGCGTTTCATTCTGCTCCTCCGGCGCCACGTCAGAGTATACTTGGGCAGAACTGTCACAGTGTTACAGAATGTTTGGTACTCTAATCGCATCTGCTGTTAATCTATAAAAAAAAAATGATTAGTAATTTCACGATTTCAATCGTTAATAAGGCAAACTAAAACCACTGAAAGGCCGATTACTTGAGGACCTTTCTTTCTCGGGTATCTCTTTTCTTTCGGGGGGGAGGGTGGTTAATATAAGATTAGTATTCAGATTCAAACGCCATAGCGAGGACTTAGCGACGCATTTGTTTTGGTCAGATATCGACGATTTTGACACAGTTTTGTTAATTACAATGACTGACAAAGTGCATTTTTTTAACACTTGGAATAATTACAACAAGGACGGCAAATGTACAAGTGGAACTGGTAATCAATCATCTGTACCCAAGGACATCCACAACACGAGAGCATAACAAATACGTTGCCAGCCAAGGCCGTATCGTCATCATCATCACCAAACGACGTCCGCTGCTGAACAGAAGCCTCCGTCAAAGAACGGCATAAAGACGAGTCAGGCCCTCATTCAGCAGACTCCCGTGACGTTCGCCAAGTCAAGCCCTGGTAAGACAAGTTTATCTAGCTTTCTCACTCACTCTTATGAGTTTGATACTATTCAATCGGCCGAGGTGCCCGAAACCTGAATGGTACTCTAAGAGCTCACGGAATGCACCTCATGTGCCGTTAATTTCACCGCCTGTGGTTATGCTCTCCACTCCACACAAAGCACTGCTACTTAGCAACAGGATTTAGCGAGTGATGGTAGCGATCCGGTGCGATTTTGACGCGGCGTCAAGTACGCGCCCGTACAAACCGTAGGATAGACGAGCTCGTCTTTCGCTACAGCCAGTTGACGTAAGTCAGATGTGTTCGCGCTTCGCTTCATAATTCGCGCGGCTCCGCGGTATCGGTCGGTGTTTTCCTCCGTTTTATCTCTGTGCCTCTGCTCTTTGACATCCACTGACGCAGGCGACCTCAACCGCTCCAACTCGACCTTATATCATAAAGAGTAAGGCCGTTTTTCCCGCGCCGTTCACGCTCGCTCGAATCTCGGACTCATTAGGCGGCATTTGGGAATTTTGGATTTAATAATGGACTTCGATGTCGGAATAAATACGGCGTTGTTTTGTTTATTTGTGTTTATTTTGTAGATGGCGACTGTGGGCTAATGAGGGGCTAACATTAAACATAGACATGTAGTATTTTGAATTATACTTATTGTCTCAATAGGGAATGTTCTATAATTGAGATTTTTAACTATGTGTACACTGTATTGAAAATAAAAATACCTACATAAAAATATATCAAATTAATAGTATCCGATATATGGAATTAAAAAAAGTGCGCAACAACTGATTCTGCCAGCCGCGCCTTAGCAGCGCTCGCTAGCAGTGACGTCATCGCGTGGCTCAGTCGGTGGCTACCGTACGTTTCTCTATAAAATTTTACGAATATGATTGTGTATCAAATACTCAAAACATCGTTGCGTTCTGCCAAAATGTAAACACAACGGACCAGGAGTTGCGTTGTTCTTGGTCCAATGGATGTCCAAACCTACTAGCGACTAGTGAAAGCAAGCGGAGTACTGTTGGTACGTCACTTTGGACGTGCGCCCATCGGACACCTTCTAGCGGACCGGATTAACAAATTCAAAATGTCTGTAAGATCATAATTTCTTGGTATTTTTCAATGAAAGAAACACCAATGTTTTTATAAACTTTAATGTTTTATTGTAATAAATATCCACGCTACATGGCTAGGTGCTTAGCATGCTCTTTTTTTATTTTGATTGTGTTTAGGAAGTAAAACCAGCCAGGAATAGCCAATTGCGTGGCGTGTTAAAATAGTGAGCGTGGTTGACGGCGGCGGCAGAGCCGGGCACGGCGCGCGGCAGCGGGCCGGCGCCGCTGACGCAACGCGCGACCTCTTTGTCCGGCCCCGCGGACTCGCGCGGAATGCCCGCGCCGGCCTCGCCGCGCACTCCGCGCTCGAGTAATTACGAATGTCAAATGTTATCGCACGCAACCGTCCGCCGCGCCGTCCGCACTCCGCTGCGCCGCTCTTCATAATAATAAAACCTGATATTTAAAACGGAACGTCCTTCTAACGCCGTGTAGTTGCGCCGACGCCAATCTACGATAATAATAAGCCGGACCCCCGGCCGGGCGAGCGCTGCAGCGCTTTTGTTTTAGCGGCTCCGTTGGACGGTTGTGCGCTCTACAGCGCTACAGCGCTGCGCGCACTCGCTCCGTAGCGCTCACATAAGTACGGCCAGTTCTACGCGCGCCTGTATAGCTATTAAATGTATATAGAATATATAGTAGTAATCGCTCGACGCAGCGGTATTATGTCGGAAATATACCGGCCGCGCCGCGCCTCAAGCCGATTCACTGTTTGACTATTTAGTTTGTATGGGAAGTTTCAAATGCGATTTTACTAGTAGTAGAAAGGGTTACGGAACTAATTCTTTTGGTAAAATATAATGTGTTAGGGGAGCTTTCCTTGACGGTGTATGGGGTTGGTCTGGGGCTTCAAGTTTGGAAATAAAACAAATCGATATTATTTATTGAACAACGTCATTTAGCAGTTTGATTGTGTTTAAAAAACCTTAAATATGATATTATGGCCTATGTTAATACTAATGTAATAAAATTAGTTGGAAAAAAAACTTTCAATAAATTCTCGTAAAACTAAAAAATTCGCTATCAAAAAATAAAGCTGTGCACGTTTTAAGTTATGCACTTCTAAAGTTTACATAACTGATGATCATTTAAAATTGGACTTAACAAAAAAGTTAATAGAATAAAATAATAGAGCTAGTACAAAATATTTGTAACCATGTTTAGAGGCCCGTCATTAGATCTTGTTACTAAATTATTTAATATGTATTGAATACGTGTCTATTTAAGCAAATTTTAATTTATTAAAACTGTTAAAAATCATTTTTACAGAGAAAATTCGTCATTTCCAGACATTTATCTACATATGATTTCACCCAAAACTGATCATAGTCATTTTCTAACAGTCAAATTTTCATGTTAAAATCTATATAATGTAAGCGCACAATATCGTCAAATCTATCCAATTTATTTATGAATAAGAGACAAACATTGCAACTATTATAAACTTGCACATGCGTGTAAACGTAATTTCTATTGTCCATTTTATATATTTACGTACTTGGCTATTTCATTGTACTACTTTATTTTCAGTTTTAAACTTCTATGAAGTATTCTATGAACAAAGTTAACAACTATTTCTTTTTATAGGAATAAGGTTAATAAGAGTTAGTAAGTCAGAGTAAGTTAATAAGGTAAATAAGATTGAAAATTCAATATTCATGTAATGTGTTTCTAACCATTTTTTGTGTGCAATTTTTTGGCACTTTCGAGTACAAAGCACATAACGGCATAGTAAGGAAACAATGCCATTGTGAAAACAGGAGATTAGATAAGCTCAGTTTTATCCTAAAATATCGTTACTTATTTAGTTAAAAACGACCACGTGTTCGAATTGCAGCTGCTACTGTGACTTCAGAGTAAAATAAAAGGGTAAAAAATGAAAAAAAAAAATCAAGACAAGTACAGATTATTTCACTTAAAACAAATACCTACTCTAGTATTTAGTATTGCAACGGTATTCCACTTTTCTTAAATTTTGGGTGACCTGAAAAACATATTCAAAACAAACACATGATTTAGTGAGTCATTTTAATGATGTGATTTATAATATTTCATAGTTGCTGCGTGAACTTTGTTTATCCTATTTTTATACGGAGATGTTATGAAGCAGTTCTGTAGAACAATTGGTAACAGTAACATTCTAAAATTTAATCGTAATAATTAATAAATGAATATGTAGTTCTGTCATTCCTTCCTTCTGTTTTCTTGGCGCTATTCGACATTTACTTGTTTAGTGTTAATGGTTGTTTATTTGTCCATGTTTTAATTGTTGAATTATCTATTTTCAGTCTTTTAATTCATACAAAGCGCTTTCGTACAGTATCATTGGCAGTGGCATTTTACATTTGTTCATTTACATTCTTGATATTTTTAAGAAAAATAAAAGAAATAACCGTTGCAAGAGCAAATAATAACACAACAGGCGCATTTTACAGGGCTAAATAGATTTAAAATGAGCTCTACAATTGTCCCTTGCAAAGAGTAAATGAAATTATCTAGTGTATTTGCGATTTACTATATATATTTTTCAAGTAAATTATCAAAAACAGGCAAACATTCAACATTTTTTTCCCAATAACAGCAATCACAAAAAACACGGTCTCGCAACCGGCCTGTGGCGCGGCGCGTCCCTCCGTCGGCTATAGCGTGGCCTTATAGATGGTTGTTTGCGCTCACAGAGTGCGGTGAACAGCGCTCACCGGCGGCGTGGTTGTGTGCGCGTGCACGTGCACGGGGGACGCACACAGTGACAGCTCACACAGGCGCGCAGCGCTGTACGGGTGCGTTCCGAAACCGCTCTCTACTCTATTCTATCTATGCGAAGGCGTTCGTTCTATGGCCCGCGTTACCGGGCACGCTCCGGGCGAGGAATTTAGAGGCGGGGGTCGTATCGTTAATTGTTATGAAGTTGATTTTGGTCCTGAAATTCCGAAATACCTATTTGAAATCGGCCTTTTCGTCATTTATTTGTCACATAGCTGTTTTCAAAAACACGATTTTAATGCCAATTTATTTAAGTTTGGAAAGGGCTGACGTTTCGAACGCTTTGCAACGGTCGCTTGTAAACAAGCTGTCACAGTCTTCGAAGTTTAAACAAAAATATCCTCTCAACTTGTCACACAATTTTTAATAATAATAAAATTTAACTCGAAACTAGGTAGGTAGTTGATCATTGTACTATTTACTAGTAGAGAGGTAAAATAAGAAATTAAATAAGTACAATATGTGTACCCACGTTCTGGGTAGAGCCGGTTTTTTTTTAAATAACTACGTGGCCAAAGAACGAAATTTTTAAGTACCTAAGTAGGTACCAACGATTTGTTAGTTTCTGAATTTGTTTCTCACGTATTTTTGCTCGTTGGAACACTTTTGTTCTGATAAACAAAAGAGCTGACAGCGGTATGTTTTGCGCCGCGTCACGAGGCGTTATCAGTGCGCTGATAACGAGAGACAATGTGCCCTGAAGCTAAGTGTATAGGGTCGGTTGTTGCATGCAATGAGATTGTTAAGATCTAAACAACTTCATGCGGTTATGGAAAATTGTTTAACTGTTGATGTTCAGTATTTATTTGAAGAAAAAATTATCTTCAATGGAGTTTGAAGAAGATTAAACTAGGTATTTAATTAATAAATCTTGTTATTTGGCGTTAAGGGTTAACATTGAGGTAAAGTCGAATGGGGTATTGACGTTGGGTTCGTTTTTTCCAGCTGAGCGCGAGTGAGAAGCTAGATAAATCGAATCGAAGTCGACTCGATGCGATATCCCGACGGATTGATATCTGTCATATCTCCCGCGTAAACTTTTATGAACTACTTTCCTACAACTTTGGGTGCTGACTTCTGAACGAAAAAGCGTGGTTATGTTCTCAGGTTTATGCGTCGTTTTATTATAAGGCCGTGTTTATTTTATACGTTTTGCATACATGTGTCTTATTTAAGTTGTTCTAGCCAATCCCTTGTAGCCTTTAAATGTTAATTGGGAGATATTTTTGAGGGGATAAGTTCGCTTTTGAACTTTTCTCTTCCTATGGATTATTATTATACAACATTTCGAACTTTCCATTTATTAAACTCATTTATTATTATTCTACTATTACTTTTGTAAGGTTTTCCATTAGTTACCGTAAAGGATAACGGAACACTCGAAGGAATTTATCTATATATAAGTAGGTATTTAGCCGTGTTCTATCGCCTTCCACTTGTTTAGTAAGGTTTCTGATGTTTTTCCTTAACGTTCAACAGAAAGTAGGTATAAGTAACCATTATTTGGATTATAGTCGTCTCTATCATTGTAATAACGTTGGAAACGATAATGCTGGCTGCCAAAAGTATACCTGCCGTCCCTACCCATAAACATAATTCAAATAAACCTTTTCTTTCTTGGTTGCCAGAGTTGCCAGACACCGCATCGTAGGTAGAGCCAACCGTCTAGCAAAAACAAGCACTAGTCTTATTTGGTGTCTCTACATTCGCCATTAAATATTAGCAAAACCAAAATGAAATTAGTATTTAACTTACTAATAATTCATTAATTGTTTTCAAAAATAATTTGGCAAGACACAAATTTAAACATGGCCGCCAACGTTCCGTTCGAAAACGCGCGCCATTTTAAAGACGTGTCGGCCGCGTTCGGGATCGCGGGTAGCTTGACTCCGTCACGGCTCGCTGCAACTTGTGAAATTTTTCCCTCGGCGCGGGCTCGAGCCACGAGCCACATTCTGGCTCGAGTTTGCCCGAACTCGGGCCAGTCGAGCCGGGTCGAGCCGACTCGAGCCAGAATGGTATACCCGCCTACGCGAGCGCCTTTCGCTCACGTGTAGCTCCCACAGAGCAATGCTGAGAACGTCTCTGGTTTCGACCTATTCTACGAAATTTAGGTGTCTATGTACTAATTCTCTAATTAAAATCACGTGAAATTACTTGTACAGTAACATCTTAAATTCTATTAGAATTCACTTTACCATATAGATAGAGTAGGTAATAAGCATCGATTTATTGAGTATAGAGCATGCACAAAAAGATTTAAATACCTATTTATTTTCTTCAAAAAATACCCTACGTAACAAATTAGATTGAATGAAATATAAATCAATTTTACAAAATATTGTGCAATATTGAACTACACTGCATACTAGTACCTACTGCGAGCGTAATCAGCCGTAGCACTGAGATAAGTCCCAAAAGACATCAACGCATTACAATGTAAGCGGCTACGAAACGTTACATTCGAACGGAACACGCCTATTCTATATCTATAACTAATGGCCCATGAACATAATGTAGCATGAAAGGAAAATCTGAAAACACGGTTCAGTACTCTGTGGCGGCGCGGAGGCGAGCCGCTAGGTGGCAGCACATAGCTCGCTATTCACAGTGTATATTATTTACCGCGCGTATATATGTATGTCGTTATATAAGTGAACAGAAAGCTACGTTGGGTCGACGCGCGGCGGCGGGTTGGGGGGCGAAGAGGGGAGGGGGGCCGCCGCACACAGAGATAGCTACTCACACAGGCGCGCGCCGCCGCGTCCGTGTGTATCGAGCGAGCGCCAGCCGACCGACTCGGCGTATTCTTATTATTATGAAAGGAGAAACGCTTTTTGTAGGGCAAGAACTAAATTGTGGTATTACGGGTGCCGATAATAAAGATCGTAAACGCATTTCAGTCCGCTGAAGTTTGCGCGGTCGCTCAGAGATGTCGCGCTTCCGTTAGCGGGTTGTTCCGCTACGAGCGCTATTTTGGATTTTCCGCGTCAACTTTTGGTGCTACCTGGGAAATATGGGGACAATGGGCGCTATCACAGTATGTTTTGGTTCGAGCTCTCAGACTGATTAACATTGGAGGCGATTTGATCTGCGTACAAAATTAGCGCGGTCGATTTTAAAACCGGGATAATTCTAGCATGAATCATTCTGGTTTAGTTGTGCTCCGTCTTTAAGTCGGGGCAATGTAGAGTCGCATGCTAGTTGGGGATTCCATACAAGTACATATAAATATATAGCTACTTGTGTATTTTTATACATAATTATATAGGCATGCGTTTGATAACGATGACCCATGGCAAGCTAAGATGGAGCTTGCCTTCTAGAAAAATATTCACCCTTGATTTTGATATAAGTATGGAAAAATACCAGTAAAACATTGTGAGAAAACATGCACGCTCGAAAAGTTCACATGCTTTTTACTGGCTATTGCAACTGTACCTGGCTACGGTTTAGACTTTAATGTTTACTAGCTGCCGCCCGTGGCTTTGTGTGTCCGCTAAGTATTAAGATAGTTGTGAATTTTTAATTGTTTTTAACTTATAAACGTTATACTGATAATATCGTATCTTAACTCCGTCCAATTATGATGAAACAAGCTTATAATATTGCCCCAGGCTAACAACAATCTACTAGGCAGTAGAAACGCCGTGCTTTCGTACGTAGTTTCCAAGATTAGCGCGAACAAACAGACTGACAGACAAACAAAAACCACCACAGAATTCTGTATTATGTTCCTCAAGAATAGTTTTTAAAACACTGTCATCATCATCATCATCATCCCCAGCCTATATGCGTCCCATTGTTGGGCACAGGCCTCCTCTCAGAAAATAATACATACATACACATACACATACACAAATCACGTCTTTATCCCTTACGGGGTCGACAGAGCCAAAGGTAACAAGACCTACAGGCCACGTGTAGCAAGACGCTGAGGGCGTAGAGTTGGAAAGTGGAATCAAAATAGTGATGGGTTGCTAGACGCATCGCCTATTAACATGATTCCTATGATTTTCGCCCATTCCCTCGATGGGTTTTTAGTTTTTACCATTTGCGCGGGAAGAGAAGCAACTGGTACATTCTATGTTTTTTCTTTACTCCCAAACTAGCATGGAAGAGAAAAAAGAAAAGAAAATTGATGATATATTATAAATATAATAATAATGTGAATTGTAGCTTCGAGAAACGGCTCACTGGTCAACAGCAGAAGAAAATAAACAGTTGCAGAGCTCAAAATACACACACGACTCTATCACCCAATTCATCCATGCAATAAAAAGTGTGTAGATGTTTTTGCCATCTTAGACTGTTCAACTTTTGCTTCTGACTGTACCCCGGAATCTTGTTATTATAATTGTTTTACTGATTCCACTGGCAGGTATAAATCTCATTATGACATTTATTGAGAAAAGGTTCCACAAAAGCTCTTCAGTAATTTCGGCGTCGCTTCTTTGAAGACAATTAAAATTAGACTTCAAACTGAAGCGTAATAGAACACAAAATGAAATGAGCGAATTGCATGACGACAACAGCAGATGCTTCAGTTGAAAATATGCTTTGTTGACAAGCATTAAGGTTTAAGTTTCAATACGTGTGGGCTGTGACGTAGTTTCGGAGACAATAGATTATAATAAAAAAAGCCATGGTAGCCTAGTGGTTTGTGCTGTGGCCTCTCAAGCAGAGGTTCGTGGGTTCGAGCCCGGACTCGTACCTCTGAGTTATTCGGAATTTATGTGCAAAATTACATTTAAAGTTTACCATGAGCTTTTCGGTGAAGGAAAACATCGCGAGGAAACCTGCACACATCTGCGAAGCGACTCAATGGTGTGTATGAAGTTCCCAACCGCACTGGGCCCGCGTGGGAACTATAGCCCAAGCCCTCTCATTCTGGGAGGAGGCCTGTGCCCAGCAGTGGGACGTATATAGGCTGGAGATAAATAGATTATTTGTTTTTTTCAGGCTATACTTTTTTTTGCTTCCACGCTGGTCTGGGAGTAAAGAAAAAACATAGAATGTACCAGTTGCTTCTCCCGCGCAGATGTAAAAGCCCATCGAGGAAATGGGCATAGGAATCATGATAGGCGATGCCGCTAGCAACCCATCACTATTTTGATTCCCCTTTCCACCTATACGCCCACAATCATGCTAAACGTGGCCTTTAAGTCTTGTTACCTTTGCTCTATCTACCCCATACCTCAGGGATAAAGGCATATATTGTACATACAAACTTTCCTCTACAATCACTCTATCAATTAAAAAAACAACATCAAAATCCGTTGCGTAGTTTTCAAGATCTAAACATACATAGGGACAGACAGAAAGACAGCAGAAAGCCACTTAGTTTTATACTATGTAGTGCTGTTTGTACTCCGAAATTCGAAATTCAAACTTCTCACCGTCCCTCTCGCTCTCCTATAAATGACGTTAGTGTGAAGCAACGACACGAAACGAACTTCTAATTTATAACCTCGGAGTAGTCCTTTAGAAGTACACCTCTGTATGGCGCGAAGATGAGAAACATTGACGGCGTGGCGCCACCGTCTATGCGGCTCAATACTGTATTATTTGAAACCACCAATCATTTTCATGAGCTGTCAAAACGCGATTCCCGGATAGGTTATCTGTGGCAAGTGCAAGCTCTGACGTCACTTATTTGACAACTCTCTTTTATTTGTTTATCTAATTGTACTGCTATTATATCATCGGCAGCAGGTCTAATGGGGGCCTATCGCGTGTGAATTTACCACTAGAGGCGCTAGTGTCGCGTGAGGTCCAATGACATTCACTTTTCACTGGTTTTGGCGGGCTTCGTGACATAAATTGTAATTTATTTAATTTATCTGTTGAAAAGTGATCTCCTTCGTGAAATTATCGCAAATATGGATTATTTGGCGATGAATTTGAACGCTCTGAAAAGCGGTTTTATTATCGAACAAAACGGAACTGCACAACATTGAGGCATAGCTACTCGACATGATGATAGTTATTTATAATTAATAAACTTAATGAGATTGAAGATTTAAAATTTTGTTTCGGCGCCGATCTTACAAAGTCGCCTTTGACAGCTATATACCTCTGGACCTTGGTCAACAGTGGCGCCAACTGGAGAGCAAAGAAACGATAGTCCCCAAATACGTTATTTCAACTTTTTTATAACGATCGTTTTTTATATCGGATTTCACATATATCCTTATATTTTAGTGATCTAATCCTTATAATGTATCATTTATCAAAGTATTGCGGCTATTTTAGAAATTAGATTTCCCTTACATCAATTTATTTCGTCAGTAAAGTCCCTTACATGTCATAATATTAATCTGATTTACATACATACATAAATCACGTCTTCATCCCTTACGGGGTAGACAGGGCCTAAAGTGACAAGATCTACCGGCCACGTTTAGCAAGATTGTGGGCGTATAGATGGAAAATGGAATCAAAATCGTGATGGGTTGCTAGCCGCGTCGCCTATAACATGATTCCTATGATTTTCGCCCATTCCCTCGATGGGATTTTACCATCTGCGCAGGAAGAGAAGCAACCGGTACATTCTATGTTTTTTCTTTGCTCCCAGAAGTAATATAATCATAATAATATTATTCTGATCTTCAGGGCTTCTTCTTCTTCTTCTTATTTTCTAATATGGCTCCATCGATCGATGCGATGATTTCGCCAATGGTAAAGTAATAAATACAGTATTCAAAAATCTTGTGACAAAAATGTCGGCAATGTTGTACGGCAGAACACTGCCAAAAAACCCCTCCCTTTTTCGGGCTCTTAGCCAACGGATAATGATATCCCTCAAAATCTGCCAGGAAATCATTAACCGATGCCCAGGGTGCACCGGACCAAGCACAGCTCTTCCCCTCGGACGGATCCAAAACGAACCGCAGCTCTTGACCACATGCGGAGGTAGCCCGACTCGCACCCCGAAGGCTAAAATAAAGCGATTTTATTTGCATTGTATCGTGAATATTAGTAAATGGTCAACTACCCTATATAATAATAATATACCCTTTTATCTCACTTCCATGCTGGTCTGGGAGCAAAGAAAAAACATAGAATGTACCAGTTGCTTCTCTTCCCGTGCAGATGGTAAAAGCCCATCGAGGGAATGGGCGAAAATCTTTGAAATCATGTTATAGGCGATGTGGCTAGCAACCCATCACTATTTTGATTCCCCTTTCCATCCATACACCCACAATAATGCTAAACGTGGTCTTTAGGTCTTGTTACCTTGGGCTCTGTCTACCCTGTAAGGGATAAAGACGTGATTTATGTATGTATGTATGTATAGCCTTTTTTATTCCGTTTCGCTACAATTTCAGTACATGTGTAGTCTTTTTTTAATATAAATTATCGCTTAATTCGGCGTGCCTCATGGCATAGGCCTCCCACACACACCATTGAATTGCTTCGCAAATGTGTGCAGGTTTCCTCACGATGTTTTCCTTCACCGAAAACCTCATGGCAAATTTCAAATGTATTTTCGCACATAAATTCCGAACTCAGAGGTTTGAACCCACAACCCTCTGCTTGAAAGGCCACAGGTCAAACCACTAGGCTACCAGAGCTTGTACCCTATAATTCCATTTAAATCACCGCCTGTTTATGTTTTTTTTAAGACGATACGTTTAAATTTCTAAATGTCAGTGAAAATTAGAACACAGAAAAATCCGAAAAGTAAAGCTATGGCCGGGAATCGAACCCGGATCCTCGTCATTCCGTGACGCGTGCTATACCCCTACACCACCCATAGCAGGTGGGTAGTCTCCGAATTTTTCTACCTGAAATTTAATTTCTAACGGTAAAACCGAAAAAATAAAACATAAAAATGAAGAAATAAAATTTCTTGATTCATTTGATAGTACGATACTTTTATTTTTATTTTAACCTGGCTCTCATTATTAACCAGTGTTTATAATCAACATAAACTTTGACATTTCTTTTTTTTAGATCCGCCATATAACCTAACATCCGAAGCTAGCCACGTTAACAGGTCGATAACGACGCCGCAATCTATTCTCAGACTTAGCGCGATGCGAAACGATCTTTTTTCAAATGTCACCTCGCATACCTAATGCCGTTGAACTTCTTATTCGAATACCAAAGAAAATTGGAAAACTAAAATTAACTAAACACCGTGATATAAATAGACCTAATAGTTATTCCTATATCAGTTCAACTTTGATACAGAACTTCTATTATATATACGATCTCAAGAATTTTTCATTATTATTTTTTTATTCTTACTTAATTTTTACCCACGACTCTGTTCTATAAGCGTGTGCAACATATTATTTATTGACTATGTAAAGTTTAGCGATGCAAGGAAAGAGTGGAATAATACGCGTGGAGCGAGATAGGTAAGTAGACGAAAAATATTTTTTTCACACGCTATGAGCCTTTTTTTTTTTAACGTGTGGAAAATTGCCTTATGCATCTCCGCGCTCGAGGCAGCACGAACGGAGGTATGACGGGCTCTCCAACTCGCCGCTGCCTTCCCTATGGAAGGAGGGGAGAGGCCTACCGTCTAAAAACACACACGTTCCCTCCAGGCCTTGAACTGCGGGCGTTGCGGGCGCACTACGGTGACCACCTCAACGTCCACTGGACACGCTATGAGCCTGTATGAACCTTGTGACACTCTTGAACGACCGGAATAAAACTTTTGATTTTCTCGCACTTGTGCCGACAGTCGACAAATACGTTATGTTTAAAGTTATTGTCAAAGTAATTAACTACTCACGCTAAAGTGTCACAGTGTAACGAAGTTCCTATAGAGGTGACGCTACTTGAAACTCAGTTGTTGGTCCTGGGTTCCTTATCTTTAGGGTAGGGTAGGGTTCCGAAGCAAACGTATTTGGCGTCAATGTCGCCGCGTCAAAGCGCCAGGTGAAAGTACTATGTCAATGTATGGAACGCTTTACAAGCATGACGCCCCGTCAGTGTCATATATCTGTTTTAAAGGTAGGGTTAGACTACGACACTTTTGGCACTTTTTGACACTTGAATGTCTGTGTTTGGACGCTACTGTCTGCGCTTGCGACATAAATTGCGACTTCTTAATTGTCGCACCTTATATTTGACTGAATTGGACGTTAGTGTCCGACATTTTTTTTGACGACCGGTTAGCCTAGTGGTTAGTGACCCTGACTATGAAGCTAGAGGTCCTGGGTTCGAATCCCAGTAGGCGCAGACAGTTGTATGATGAATACGAATGTTTGTGCCTGAGTCATGCATGTTGTATGTATTTAAGTAGGTATGTATTTATCTACATTATTATAAGTATATTTATCCGTTGCCTGGTACCCATAGTACAAGCTTTGCTTAGTTTGGGGCTGGGTCAATTGGTGTAATTTGTCCCAAGATATTTATTTATTTATTTACTTTGTCACAATTTGTGCCGTAGTCTCGTTGTCTATCTGGGCCGTAATACGGTGTCAACAAACGCGGCGGCACTGACACCGCGTGATAATTTGTTCTATAAGTATGTAAATGACTTCTGAGAGAGGATCCACATGAACCCTGAATTAAAATAAAACATAAAAAATAGAATTGAAAATCAAAAAATCATGGATGGCACTGTCTATATTTACCAATAACACTCATATCAGACCGTTGGTGTCCCAGTGTAAAGCGACCCCCACATAAGACGATAGTAGCAGTCATCCCACTACCAAAACCGGGAAAATAATACAGAATAACCTGCTTTACAAAACTAATTAGAAATCTAAGCCACCATTAAAACTTCTGCCAGAAGCTTTAAGCTCCAATTTCCCACGTACAATAAGCTCTGAAAACCGAATCTAGACGTAAATCATTCACCATCACAGCAAACAGGAGCCTCACATGTAACTAACGTGAATTAACCAAAACCTGAACTACATACATACATACATATATCACATATGTATCCCTTACGGAGTAGACAGAGCTCAAGATAACAAGACGAAAGACCACGCTTAGCATGATTGTGGGTCTATAGGTGGAAAGGAGAATCAAAATAGTGGTGGGTTGCTAGCCGCATCGCCTATACCATGATTCCTAAGATTTTCGCCCGTTCCCTCGATGCGCTTTTACCATCTGCTCGGATAAGAAGTAACTGGTACATTCTATGTTTATCCTTGGCCACAGACCAATATGGAAAACCTAAACTAATTACCAAAAATCTTAAAGTTAACACTTGACAGGGGGTTACAACAAGCTGCGACTCCCTCTTCCTTCATGCGGGTGGCCCTGGTTAAAGCCGGGGCAGCCGGGGGGCGCCGTCGGCTGGAATATCCGGGATCCCACGGCGCCTTCCCAAACCTGGCAAGTGGGCTTTGCCGGAGTGTTTTTAGTGGGTATGCTCCCCCCGCCCCTTTCCGTGCGGAAAGAGGCCGCGGGGGAGAGAGTCCCACATAACCATCCGGGCCTCCCCGGACCCGGTGGTACTCGTCAAGAGTTTTCACTCCGTTAAAAAAAAAAGGGGGTTACCACAACCACAATGGCACGCATTAAGCGATTATGGTCACCACCCCTGGGTCCTTACCATGACGTCTTAATGCGATTCAATTCCGACTCAGTTCAGGTTTTAGCTCTGGGGTGCGAGTCGGGTTACCTCCGCGTGTGGTCAAGAGCTGCGGTTCGTTTTTGGTCCGAGGGGAAGAGCAGTGCATGGTCCGGTGCACCCTGGGCATAGGTTAATGATTTCCTGGCAGATTCTGAGGGATATCATTATCCGTTGGCTAAGAGCCCGACAGGGGGAGGGGTCTTTTGACCGTGTTCTACCGTGCAACGTCACAAGATTTTTGAATACTGTATTTATTACTTTGACATTGGCGAAATCATCGCATCGATCGATGGGGCCATATTAAAAAAAAGAAGACGGTTTTAGCTGTCATTTTTAGTATGGCTCTGACAGCGAGTGAACCTAAACTGAATCGGAATTGTATCGCATTAAGACGTCATGGTTAGGCCCCGGTACTGTATTAAATAGCGTATTATAATAAAAGGAACCATAGTATGGCGTTTCAAACAGAGGATCGTGGGTGCGAACGAAACCAGGCTCACAGCTCTGAGCTTTTCCTTATTTATGTGCGAAATAACATTTACAATTTGCCGGTGGAATTTTCCGATGAAAACCTTGGACACATGCGAAACATATCAGTGGTGTGTGTACAATTACATATCAATCACGCCCTTATCCCTTACGGAGTAGACAGAGCCTAGAGTAATAAGACTTAAGGCCACGTTCCTAATAAGCACTGGAACGCGTGGGAACTACAAAGCCCTTCCATTGTGAGAGGAGGCCTGTGCCCAGCACCCCAATAGTGGGGCATAGACTGGAAATGGTTCACTATAGCAGTGTTTCTTTCACTTTTTCAGCCACGGACCCCTAGAAAATCAGGCACAATTCTCAAGGACCCCTAATAAACAAATTGAAGTAGCGACTGCGGGAATTTTGGTGTTATTTATTTATGTATACATACATACATCATAGGTATATCATGTCTTTATCCCTTACGGGGTGGACAGAGTCTAAGGTAACAAAACCTTAAGGCCACGTTTAGCGTGATTAAGGGCGTATAGCTGGAAAGGGAAATCAAAATAGTGATGGGCTGCAGAGAAGCAACTGGTAAATTCTATGTTTTTTCTTTAGTCCCTGACCAGCATGGAAGAATTATTTATACATTTTATAGTATTTACATATTATAGTAAAAAGCTGTGGTAGCCTAGTGGTTTGACCTGTAACCTCTTAAGCAGAGCGTCATGGGTTCGAATCCTGGGTTCGCACCTACGAGTTTTTCGGAATTTATGTGCGAAATTACATTTGAAATTTGCCATGAGCTTTTTGGTGAAGGAAAACATCGTGAGGAAACCGGCACACATCTGCGAAGCAATTCAATGGTGTGTGTGAAGTTCCCAATCCGCACTGGGCCCGCGTGGGAACTATAGCCCAAATCCAATAAATGGAGGCCTATGCCATGAGGCACGCCGAATTACGCGATAATTTATATAAAAAGAAACAACAACAAAAATGAAATTGTACTGAATTCGGAATAAAAAGGCTACATAAAAATATATAAAAAAAGACTACACAATGTACGGAAATGGTAGCGAAACGGAATAAAAGGGGCTATATTATATATTATTTATGTATTATTGTTGAATGGTCCAGAGATGAGACTGCGGGCCCCCCATACAGACACTCACGGACCCCATGGGTCTGCGGAGCACAGGTTAAAGAACACTGCACTATAAGATTAACCAATATATTACCATGTTTTGAATCTTCGTTATTCTTTCTTAGTCAAAACATCAACTTTATTATTTTCCACGCTGGTCTGAAGTTTAAGAAAAACATAGAATGTACCAGTTGCTTCTCTTCCCGCGCAGGTAAAAGCCCATCGAGGGAATGGGCGACAATCTTAGGAATAATGTTATAGGCGATGCGGCTAGCAACCCACCACTATTTTGATTCCTTTCCACCTATACGCCCACAATCATGCTAAGGGTGGCCTTTAGGTCTTGATACCTTAGGCTCTGTCTGCCCCGTGAGGGATAAAGACGTGATTTATGTATATGTATGTAACTTTATGATCATGTAGTTGATTCCACCCCCATTATGGTGTCAGGCGCGGGTGTGTCCAGTGACTGGTCTTAGTTTAGGTATTTTTAACTGAAATCCGATAATGGGGTATCGATTCGCTGATCCTAAAATACATTTAACAGAGCTGGATGCCCCGAAACCGTATTAAAATAACTAGTGACACGCCCTGGCTTTGCACAGCTTGAACTGTAAGTATAAACTTTTCTCTTGAATCAACTTACAGACGGTGTTACATTCACATTAGGAGGAATAATAGATAAAAATTTACCTGCACATACATAAGGACTTCATTCATATACAAGGTGATTTAAAATTTGATTGATTGAAAGAAACTTACATACATACAGGGGCGTGCAGTGGATTTTGACAGAGGGTAGGCATATTGCCAACAAAATCCGTATTGGTACGAAGCGTGTCGGGCACATTTACGTATGCTTACAAGCACTGCTTATATGCCTGTAAGGGATGAACGTGTCTGCATACATACATACATATATCACGTCTTTATCCCTTACGGGGTAGACAGAGCCAAAGGTAACAAAGCCTTAAGGGCGTATAGCTGGAAAGAGAAATCAAAATAGTGATGGATTGCTCGCCGCTTCGCCTATAACGTGATTCCTAAGACTTTCCCCATAGGCTTTTACCATCTGCGCGGGAAGAGAAGCAACTGGTAAATTCTATGTTTTTTTCTTTACTCCCAGACCAGCATGGAAGAAAAAACTTAATGTAAAAAAATGCTTTTGTTCAGTCAAACCAAGCCTACACTTGACGAAGTATGCCAGCTTAATTATAATTCAGTGTAGTATGTATACAAAGGAGTATGCTAGCAAAAGTACCATTTTATGCCGTCTGACTTCCATAGAAGCGCTGTATAGCATAGTATATTTACGTCAGCACGAATGATGTAAAACAGCATTTTGCTATTGTAGCGAGTAGTAGCGCCATCTGTCATCTTTATTTTTAAAGCTTAAATGTGTTCTCGCTCGTGCGGCACAGGGGCGCGGGGTCGGACGACAAAGAGGACCGAGAGAGGTGCGGGCGGGTGGTGCGCCTGCCGCCTGCACCTCTCTCGGCCCCCGCGGTCGTCCCATCCCGCGTCCCTGCACCGCGTGGGCGAGGACTCAGTTAAGCGGTCAGCCTATAGGTGCCTAGTCATTATTAAGTTTAGAAGCCGTGCTGAGTGTGCAAAAGCGAAACACATCAAGTTGGCAGAGTGCAAAGTGGGTGGAGGGGGTAGCCTAAACGATCACAGCGCTCGCTACGGCTAAAATTGTCATTTTTGTCGCTTACTTGAGCTGTCAAATCCATATTGCAGTAAACATTTCCTAATCGTTTTTGAGATAAAAATATGGTCCTGGTAAGATGTGTTGTTGTGAATTGTAATAACACCAAGAAGAATAGCGAATGTAAATTTCACCAATTTCCAAGACCATGGTGGAAACGAGACCAAAGAAATAAGTGGATATTTGCCGTAAGAAAAAAAAAGTAAGTTACCTCACCTCTAAAATTTTCACTGAAAACAACAATTTTAATGTTATTGGCAATTATGTTACTGACTACCATTGTCCAAAATTGTGTAATATAGTATACTAACACAAGATTTCATTAATATTTTTCACAATATTTACTTACTTCTTGTTTGTCATATGAGCATATGTTTAACCACGTCAAAGTAATGTATAAAAACCCTACACGCTCGCAGTATCGCAATAAATTGTTTATTCCTAAATCAAAATTATCATTAGTTTCTAAGAATAGTTATATTATGTGCATAAAAATATTTAACAATTTGCCTGACACAATAAAAGACCTAGCCCTTACAAAATTTAAACGGACTTTAAAAACGTGGCTGGCCGAAAAATGCTTTTATAGTATACAGGAATTTTTAACTTATAAGTAGACGATTTCTTAATTTCACATGCCATGTAGGGTAGATTTTAGTGAAACGAACATTATTTTTAAGACCTTCTTGTACCTGAAATTATGTGAAATAAATTATTTGAATTTGAATTTGAATTTGAATTTGACAGCGGTGACAATATTGTCCATAATGGCTGCCTGTCACGTGGCGCTGTCGTCGCGCTCGGTCCCTATAGTAGTAGAAGTTAAAGAAAATAAATAAAAAACGCTTAATCAATTCGGCCGCGCCAGGCCGAGGCGGAGATGGCGGGATGACGCGGCCAGACGTATATGCTGACAGGGCGTGCTGGAAGTCTAAGAGAAAAGGCTTCGCTCTCCAGCTTCGGCTAAAAACAAAGAAAACCCTAGCATAATTTTTAATGCCAAAACATAAGCTAAATGAATGATTGCATACGTCAAGCTTCACAATGTAGCATGTAACTTGCACAACCCAGCTGGACTCAGCTTGCGCGTAACGGCTTGCGCAAGCGCCGGTACCCAGACGATACTACGCACCGCTCGGTGTTGCCAGAACAATTTTAAAAAATATTCGGGTAAATCTAACATCACCTTTCGTCGGTCAGGGGCTCCGATTTTGAAAGTAGGTACACTGGACTTTAATTGTTAAGCAACTGTGGAACGCTGTCGTATTAACGCTGCCAATCCTTTTCATCGTGTTTATTTATACTAAGAATCGATTGTTTCATTATGACAGCATTCCATCACGTATACCCTACGGGGTAGACAGAGCCTAAGGTAACAAAGCCTAAAGGCCACGTCCCTAAATAGACAAGTGTTAATATAAGTAAGATTAAAAGTACTGCCAACAGGAAAGGTTGTTTAAAAAGTGACCAAAAGTCAAAAAATACTTTACAAAAGCTCTTATTATTCAGTCAATAGAGACTAGTTTGGCTACAAACCATTTGATGGTGACTGTACATTGTTGTGTTTCATTTAATAATTGACTGTATTTATAGGCTCGTAGAAGCCTCACTCATACATACCAATAGACATACATACATATGTAAATCACGTATTTATCCCTTACGGGGTAGACAGAGCCTAAGGCCTCGTTCAGCATGATTGTGGGCGTATAGTAGGAATAGAGACGTGATTTATGTATGTATGTATATTTAGGATGATTGTGTCATTTCAGTAAGTTTTCGTAGTCTTAAACTGGCTGCCCCCTTACTACGCAACTGAATCGCGATCGCTATCGCTTTCTCGTGACACATCTGTCATGTGATTTCAATTATGCAAATGATAACGATCGCAATTCATAAACGGCAATGGTGCTATTGTTACAAAAACAAAGACAGAACATTTTTTTTATTTTTTTAAAGATAGACATACAGACAGACAGCGGAAAGCGATTTTATTTTATATATAGCGACGCTTGAAAGGCGAAATGGGATAAGCGTCATTTTTTGTGATATTGAGTTATATATATCATTGAAATCAGCAGATTTGTCTGTGTCGAGGTTTTGGCTCTCCTGTAAAATTACCATTTTGTCGCTTATGACATTTTGCCTTTCAAGCGTCGATAGGTATACTATGTGTGGTGATAAGATGGATTGATATCGATTTTTGGAAATATTATCAAAATATCTCCCGAGTTGACAAATGTTGTAGGTACTACATATTTCAACCATAAAGATTGTCTAACATAAATTTCAATAAGATTTTGACATTTGACATTTTGCGACAAGGTTCTAACGAGGCTCAACAATTAAAGTCCGAACATACCTAGTTGAAAATACCGAAGACGCTTGATACTTACTTAAGCAAAAATTTAATATACTATCCACATAATATATTAGGCAGTGACGCACACGTGTCGTGAATGGTTTGGTTCTTAACCTTCAAACTCGACTACGCTCTTTTTTGCCAAAATATGAAACACATTTAAGTTATAACTGCGCAAACTAGAGGGCGCCCTGTGTCGAAGCACCATTGAACTCTGTGGCCAGATGTGCGTATTCTAAAAAGTCATAAGTTCACCACAATGCACACAAGCTATTTTAGGCCAGGGTCGATACCTTTGAAAATGATAAAAAGTAAAATAAAATTATAGTAGGATGAAACCCATTAGAAAAGGTAGAGAATATTACAAAAATTAAAGGAAAAATAAATTACGGTCAATCTGAGGTCGGGAAGGGGGGAGGGGGGAGTTTTTAAGGGTGAAAAACGGTTTATCTCGATTTCCGGCGAAACTACAAGTCTTATGAAAAAAAGTTAAATGGCAAAGTTGTAGGTAATAAAAAGATCTACAACTTTTGCTTTTACACTTTTTTCACATAACCTCAAAATTTATGAGAAAAATTCATTTAACCAAGTTTTTGGTTTTTTATTTTTATCTTTTGCAAAAATAATTATTTTTTCACGAAACTTGGTGAAAACTTACCTTTTTATGTCCCGAACTTACAGTAATTTTTTTGATCTAAAAGATTCATTTTTTCACCTTATTTTGACTTAATATCGAAAAAGCACCCTAATTTTCAATCGAAAATTCTCACGTCAAAATATCTGTTTTTTTTTAAAAGTCGGTGGCCTTTTTGTTCGTTGAAATCTCTACTTTCCGATGGTATAAAAAATATATACATTACAATGGTAATTTTTGTCAGAAAATGCAAATAAAGGAAAAAATCATTATGTTCAATTTTGAGCTATTTATTTAAAATTTACACCTTAATTACTCGTTAAACGTAAGATTACATGTTACATTGATAAACAAAAAAATTACGAATCCATAAAACATAAAGATTGGAAAAAACATGCGAAAATAATTGTTCTAAATATTAAAAAAATAGGATTTAAAGGAGATTTCATCTAAAAAATGTGACTGTTGCAATATTTTTCAGTAATAAAGTTGATTTATTAAATTCTAATTACATTTATGTCATAGAAAATCTCATCTTACTAATATTATAAATGTGAAAGTTTGTTACTCTTTCACGCCAGAACGGCTGGACAGATCGGGATGAAATTTGGAACATATATAGATTATAGTCTGGAAAAACACATAAGCTACTTTTTATCCCGGAAAATTGCGCAATACCCGTGGGATAGCGATAAACGAATTCTATGCAGACGAAGTTGCGCGCAACAGCTAGTAATATATAAATATACATGTAAATCGTACTATTGAATTTTGATACTTTATACTGATTACGTTATTCATAATAATTTTCTTAAATACAATAAAAATAGGATTTGAATCCTATTTTTAAATATTTAGAACAACTATTTTCGCATGTTTTTTGCAATCTTTATGTTTTATGGATTCGTATTTTTTTTGTTTATCAATGTAACATGAAATCTTACGTTTAACGAGTAATTACTAAGTGTAAATTTTAAATAAATAGCTCAAAATTGAACATAATGTTTTTTTCCTTTATTTGCATTTTCTGACAAAAATTACCATTGTAATGTATATATTTTTTTATACCATCAGAAAGTAGAGATTTCAACGAACAAAAAAGCCACCGACTTTTAAAAAAAAACAGATATTTTGACGTGAGAATTTTCGATTGAAAATTAGGGTGCTTTTTCGATATTAAGTCAAAATAAGGTGAAAAAATGAATCTTTTAAATCAAAAAAATTACTGTATGTTCGGGACATAAAAAGGTAAGTTTTCACCAAGTTTCGTGAAAAAATAATTATTTTTGCAAAAGATAAAAATAAAAAACCAAAAACTTGGTTAAATGAATTTTTCTCATAAATTTTGAGGTTATGTGAAAAAAGTGTAAAAACAAAATTTGTAGACCTTTTTATTACCTACAACTTTGCAATTTAACTTTTTTTCATAAGACTTGTAGTTTCGCCGGAAATCGAGATAAACCGTTTTTCACCCTTAAAAACTCCCCCCTCCCCCCTTCCCGACCTCAGATCGACCGTAATTTATTTTTCCTTTCATTTTTGTAATATTCTCTACCTTTTCTAATGGGTTTCATCCTACTATAATTTTATTTTGTCTCAAAAATTATCGACCCTGGCCTATTTCCAATTCTAATTCGGCAAATAATTAGCGAGATTGTGGTAGATAATTTAATCAATTTGCAGCTGTACCGTAAACTACAATAAAACATGGGTTATACATTTAATATTTGAATTAAATGCTTTTATTTAAATCATTACAAACGTCGCTTTTAGGTCTTGTTACCCTAAGCTCTGTCTACCCCGTATGTATGTATGTATTACTCTTTATCACTACATAGTATAAAACAAAGTCGCTTTCTCTGTCCCCATGTCCCTATGTCCCTATGTCCCTATGTATGCTTATATCTTCAAAACTACACAACGGATTTTGATGCGGTTTTTTTAATAGATAGAGTGATTCAAGAGGAAGGTTTTTATGTATAATTCTACGCAGACGAAGTCGCGGGCAGAAGCTAGTTGTACATAAAACACAAGAAAAAGATGAATACAGGACAACACACATGCACAAAGGCGGACTTATCCCTAAAAGGGAACTCTTCCAGTTAACCTTTAATGCCCGTGCTTTAATGTGTGTGCTTTATTACCCGTAATGGGTAAAGACTTGATTTATGTATATATGTATGTACTAGCGACCCGCCCCGGCTCCGCACGGGTGCAATCAGTGTTTGTCTACTATATTATGCATGTATTATACATGTAAACCTTCCTCTTGAATCACTGTATCTATTAAAAACACTGCATCAAAATCCGTTGCGTAGTTTTAAAGATCTAAGCATACATAGGGACAGACAGACAGCGGAAAGCTTCTTTGTTTTATAATACAACTAGCTTCTGCCCGCGACTTCGTCTGCGTAGAAATTATACATAAGTATAAACGTTCCTCTTGAATCAGTCTATATATCTATTAAAAAAACCGCATCAAAATTCGTTGCGTAGTTTTAAAGACCTAAGCATACATAGGGACAGACAGACAGCGGAAAGCGACTTTATTTTATACTATGTATTTGTATTGAATTGATGTAGTGATTTGAATGAGTTCAAAAAACTTTAAATAGGTTACGAGCAAATCTGCAATGATGGCGGCTTGTCTATGTGACTATGACTGTTATATTGATCTAGCTGTTGCCAGTAATTGCTCGCTAAACCTGCCGCCAAGCAGCAGTTCTTGCGCTGCTGTGTTCCGGCGTGGAGAGTAAGGCAACCGGTGAAATTAATGGCATATGAGGTATTCTGTCTTAGACCTTTAGGCTGGGAACGCATCTGCAATCCTCTGGCTAGAGTGTCCATGGGTGGTGGTGTTCACTTTTCATCAGGTGACCCACTTGCTCGTCTGCCTTCCTTGTCTAATAAAGAAAAAAAGTCGTCGTAGACACACAAATTTTTAAACTCACTCGTCCATTCCTAATATAATACTCCTTTCATCCACTCAAAGGTTGACTGGAAGAGATCCCTTAAAGGGATAAGTCCGCCTTTGTGCATGTATCTCAGTGTTTGTCAATTGTATTTTGTCTTGTTTATTTTGCACAATAAAGAGTTTACATACATTCATACAAATAAACAAAGTGTAACACTATTATATCGTTAGTTATTAATATATTGCTATATATATATATATTATTACATTTCTAAACGACACTGAAAATTAGAACACATAAAAAAATCCGAAATGTAAAGCTATGGCCGGGAATCGAACCCGGATACTCGTCATTCCGTGACGCGTGCTACCCCTACACGACCATAGCGGGTGGGTAAGCCTTCGAATTTTTCTCTGTTAGGTACTAGCTGTTAGAAAAATATACAAAATAGATAAGGTTTAGATGATTACATAAAAAAAGAACTTTATTTAGAAAATAGGCCGCCAAGGGCTCTTTTACATGTCTTTTTTGAAACTACGAGCGCATTCGGAAAGACCAGCATTGCCAAGAAGAATGAGCCGCAAGAAACTTGGTCGAAAGTATTTTTTTAAACAAAATAAATTTACAACAATACTTAAATTCTACTTAACTTATTACATTTAAAAAAGGAATGTATATAAAGATGTATGTATTTACTGCTACATATTAGTAAACATGAGAACGGGTTATGGTGGACACAATAGGAAGTGAGATTTCGTCTCAGGGAAGTGAAGTTGCGGACAACAGTAATTAAGTACCTAAGTGACAGTGATTTTCTGAGGTTTTCGAGATAGTTCAACTACTGGCCAAGAGATGGCGCTCGAAAACGTTACACATTAAAATAAAACAAATAATTAAAAAGAAAAATTCTGAAGATAAAATCATCGACAAGAAACCATAGATTTTAAGCAAAAACGTTAATACAGTCTGCGAGATCCTCTAGCTAGGCCATGGCTTCCCAAACTGCGTCGCGATGCCCTGGGGCCCGATTTTTGGAAATCATACCTATGAAAATATCGCTCGAAAATCGTTCAAATCCGTGAATTGCTATTTTTGAAAGGCGAGTAGTAGAAAATCACCGCTCGAATTGAAAACGACTGGTCTCTAGCAGTCGTTTTAGAATTCGAGTGGTGGGATGGCTTGTCAAAATTAAAAACATGGCGAGTTGGCGGGTGACTACCTTCACTCACTGCTGTCATTGCCTCGATGCGTTGGGCTATTTTCATCGTATTATTGAGATTTTCTGTTAATTTGTAATTCAACAAATCTAATGCCATTATCAAGTTTTCGTTTTACGTAATTTTTTTTGTAACAAATTCGCAATTTAAACTAGTTCTAATAAGTACTTTAGCATAAAAAATAAATAACTATGATGCAAAAATACTTTGCAATTTATGTTAAATTAATTTGAGCTGAAAATATATATTTCCAGGTGCCCAACAAAAAACCGGTAATTATCGACTTTCTGCGTGTAACGAGACGGGACTACTTTTTACACATCGACTTAGTCTTTCACTAAATTTCGAACGCGGATTTCAAAAATTGGGCATTTGAGGACCACTCGCAAATGGACGTGATTAATTTTCGCGTGTGGATTGAATTCTATTACTCGTCGTGAATTCGAGCGATATGATTTCCAAAAATCGGCCCCCTGGAGCGTTGACATTGTCCCGGGAGCGTCGCGTGTCGGTATGATTTCGTTCTTATTTTCTAATAAAAATTAGAAATACCCAAATAGTGTTTTTTTCTTCCATGCTGGTCTGGGAGCAAAGAAAAAAACATAGAATATACCAGTTGCTTCTCTACCCGCGCAGATGGTAAAAGGCCATCGAGGGAATGGGCGAAAATCATAGGAATCATGTTATAGGCGATGAGGCTAGCAACCCATCACTATTTTGATTTCATTTTTCACCTATACGCCCACAATCTTGCTAAATGTGGCCTGTAGGTATCTGTTACCTAAGGCTCTGTCTACCCCGTAAGGGATAAAGACGTTATTTGTGTATGTATGTATGTGTGTACGCAAATAGTGTTTTTCTGATAACCTGTTCGACTAGGCTAGTACTAAAATTGGAAAGTATTTTGGGGGCTGGGTTCAAAGGCGTCGTAAAAAATGGCAAAGTCCCAAGGGCGGCACTGTACAAATGAGTTTGGGAAACCACAAAGTTGCTAATTATTCCAACTTATATCATACGCGGCTAGCAACCCATCACTTTTAGTGTTTAGTTACAAACAATAACGTTTTGAGTAGCGCTACTCACGTAACTTATGAATGAAAAGGTACACTGAGAGCATAGTCCTTAAATGCATCTTAAGATTCGTTAATTAAACGGTCAATTAATTAACCACGAGCGTCAAACTTTGCCAGGGTGTTCAGATAGACTTACCTGACAATTCTGTAAAAGGACGTTATAGGGTTTTCTGACACCCTGTATATATCCTACTAACATTATAAACGCGAAAGTTTGTAAGCGATGAATGGATGGATGTTTGTTACGCTTTCCCGCCAGAACGGCTGGACAGATCTGGATGAAATTTGGAACATATATAGAGTATAGTCTGGAATATGCTACTTTTTATCCCGGATTTTATCATAGGCTACTTTTTATCTCAGAAAATTGCGTAATTCCTGCGGGATAACGATAAACGTATTCTATGCAGACGAAGTTGCGGGCAACAGCTAGTAATATTATATATACGAATGAGCTTTAACGTGCTGTAATGAGCGTAAACTACTAAACCGATTGAGTTAAAATTTTGTATAGAGATAGTTTGAGACACGGGAAGGACATAAAATAGTTTTTATCCCGGAAATTTGAATATTCCTTATAATTCCTGTCACCGCAGACGAAGCCACGGACAACAGCTAATTGATGTAATAATGAAAGATTATTAAATATCCTGGTGAGTCCGAAACCAAACGAGTCCCCGGACTCAACAGTACCAGGCCTCCACAATAGCAGGTTTTCCGTCGGACATTGGTAGCTACCATTTTATTTGCGGACAAAAATAGAATTATGCTCCGCCAAGGAAGCTTCTACGTTTGCTGGAGAATATTCAATTGCGTGCGACGCTTTTGGTCAAATACTGGGTAGTTTGGACGCCTAAGTGCGCAGAAAATCTGTGGCCCGTTCAAAAGGACTACTCGGAGGTTTTAAATTCAAAGCTCGTGTCGTTCCGCTCACACTAACAGTAATTTATAGAAGAGCGAGAGGGACAGTATGATATGTTGTTCGAATTTCGTTGTAGCCCCTCAAAGTTGCCTAGTGCATACCACAAAATGGAGCGACTTTGATATAAATTGCAGCTAATTTGATAGTAAGAGTAAGTGTATTAAAAAAGCATTTTTTTTAAATAACCTAAAACTAACTAAAATAAAAGTGTTCTGACAATATTTTCACATTTTGTGGTTTTATATTTACTATTTGACATTTTAAATTGATTTTGAAATAGGTTTTAGTTAAATTATTATTATTTTCTCATTTTTATATACCCATGACGATCCTTTTGTGAATCTATTATCTTTATTTTTGTTTGTTGTAATTTTGTTTTAATTTGATTTCAGTTATTATTATTATTACTATTCACACACACACACACACACACACACACGCTTTGCATGTTAGTAACAAATAAGCTTGTTTTTAAGCTAGGATAATTTCATTTATAAACTTTTATTTTCCAAACTGTGGACCTATTGTTAAAATGTGCTATATTTGGAAGAGCGAGACTTCTCAATACAGGTACATACATATATACCTACTGAGAAGCCTCAACCTTGGCTTGTTTGTAACCACTTTGTTGAAATGAATAAATGAATTTTGAATTTTATTAAAATTGACGATCCCTTTGTGAATTAGGTACTTATATTTAAAATTGTGATAAAAAAAAAGTAAAGGTAAAAAAAAACTTTGTAAAGAGGTCGGTTATGGAGATGCCCTTAGGTGATAAAGATCGATGATAGCTTTGACTATATATATATAAACTTGCTCTTTCCCTCCAAAAAACCGGCCAACTGCTAGTCGGACACATCACCAAGGGTTCTCTACAAATTCGGTAAGATTCGGTTTTTTCTATAAAACGACGAAAAACAGACAAACACACCTGCCATTGAACGCTCGCAACACCAGAAAGATGCGTTGCCAACCAAGAGGACTAAACTGAAAAACTTGTGTCCGTGATTTCCCATCCCTTCCATGCTGGTCTGGGAGCAAAAAATCATAGAACGTACCAGCTGCTTCTCTTCGCAGATAGTAAAAGCCTATCGAGGGTATGGGCAAAAATCTTAGGAAGCACGTTATTCAGTCATCAGTATTTTGATTTCCCCTTCCACTTATGCGCCCTCAATGATGCTAAGCGTGGCCTTTGGGTCTGTTACCTTGGGCTCTGTCTATCCCGTAAGGGATAAAGACGTCATTTATGTACATAATTTCCCTGGCTGTCTTACTCTCTGTATCAAACACAACAGTGCAAGCGCTGTTATTTAGCGGTGGTAACGATTCAGAAGGGCGGAAGTACTACCCCCCTCCGCCGATCAACTAACCTATCGCCTAGTTGTTAGAGGCCATATTTTGTTGTTATGTGATCCACCAAATTGATCAACCATCGTGGGCCAGGTAATTATATTTCGCGGGATAATTTCCGTCAATTCAATAGGTACAACAACATTAAACAGTTGCTACTAATAACTGCATCTAATTAACTCACCACCCTGATCCAATTCCAAATTAAGTTTAGGTTCGCTCGCTGTCAGATCTGAATGTGACAGCTAAAACCTGAGCTGAGTCTTTAAGACGTCATGGTAAGGCCCCAGGTAAACCCTAGCTAGAGGTCACCCGAACTTTCATTTTCGTTTTCTGTTTCGGCAGAAAAATTGCCGAAAGTACTACTGAAAACGAAACCACTCCGAAAGTCGATTTAAGCCGTCCCTCTTACTCTAAAAACAATGGCTATTACAGTGAGCGGAATAGCACGAAATTCAAAAATCGAATTCCGGAGTATTAGAGCAAGGCTTGTCTGTTTCGGACCTCACCTCCTTTTCACGTCATAACAGCAACGACAAGCTACCAAAATATTCAAGCAACCCCACAGTGTGTTCACTATTTCGCATTACCCGGGAAAATGTAGGTGTATTGATTCAGGCTTTACCTGGTAACGGGAGTATTGAGAACCATGTCCAGCGCATGCTGAGCCGATACCTTACACAAGCTCGTATCTACACCAACCCCGTAGTTCCAAAGTCATCCCTGTACTAACAGTACAGGGTTGCGTTTTGAAGAGGGTAGTAAAGCTTGACTATGAGGTCCTTAGGGTTATTTATTCGGTTAATTATATAGCGGGATTAAAATTGCTTCCATACGTATGTATATGTCGAGTTCATTGCCTGATGTGTGTGATTATTACATGTACCTACTATATGTATATAGTTACCGTAAACATGCCATAATTAAGCTAAATTACTTAATGAAGCGATAAGTACACGGTTCACTAGAAATCTGCTGGATGATTCGTAGTGATCTTGTAGTGATTATCCATTATTAATCATCTAGCATCATCACCTCTGCAGCTCAAGAAGAAATCGGGAGGAAACCTGCACACACCTTCAAAGCTGTCCAATAGAATTGTGTGTGTGTAGAGTTCTTAATTCAGCTGTCCCTGCGTGGAAACTTCAGTCCACACCCTCTCTCTCTGAAGAGAAACTATGATCATAATGCGATTCAGTTTAGGTTCGCTCGCTGTCAGATCCATACTAAAAATGTCAGCTAAAACCTGAACTGACTCGGAATTGAATCGCATTAAGACGTCATGGTAAGGTAAGGCCCCAGCGGTGTGTTTAAGACGCCGCATTTTCCCGACGTGTTTAAAAATATCTGAACTAAGTATTTTCAATCGTGTGAGTACGTCATCACATATTTTTGGGTACTTCAACATAATATAGATAGCTCCAAAGTATCTGATCGCGACAGGACGTCATTGGCTTTAGTCCTATCATACTTCTCCGCGTCCTCCTCATTTATCTCATACCTCGATGGCTTCAAAAGGGTTGAAAGATCTGTTATTGAAGTGCCTCTAAAAGTCCCAAATAAACCTAATTATTGTTAAACTCCAATCATTAGTGAACTAAGACGGGCAGCGCATTTATGCTGAATGGTTGCTTCTCGCAGAGCAAAACGTAAACAAAAACTACGGCGCCCAGTTCGCATGCGCCAGAACTCTTTGTGCATTACGGGATTAGATTTTATTTTGTATTCAAGAGGTCTTGGGGCGAAAGCCGTGCTGCGAAAATTGACTGGAAATTATAATGTTTTCAGCTAATTTCGAATGTTGAGTTCGGAGTTAAAGTTGGGTTAACTTAATACTTGAACGGGCCGATAAATCGCTTGCAAGAAATTAAAAACGGCTTAAATTAATTAAGTACCTACTGCTCTAGGCATCTTGTATGTACGCTACAGTTAGCGTTAGCTTTAGACGAAAGTAAATTCCTAAACGACTTAGTTCTTTATTGTACATAAAACACATCAAAATTTACAGGTACAAAGGCGATCTTATCCCTTAAAAGGATCTCTTCCAGCTAACCTTCAAGGTCACGTGACAGCTAGTCTTACCCACCTGCTATGGGTGGTGTAGGGTATAGCAACCGTCACGGAATAACGAGGATCCGGTTTCGATTCCCGGCCATAGCTTTACTTTTCGGATTTTTCTATATGTTCTAATTTTCCGTGTCGTTTAGAAATTTAATTTCTAACAGGAAACATAAAAAATTAAGAAGTAAAAATTCTTGATTCATTTGATAGTACTTAGACGAAAGTGGCAAAACACATCGGAATAAGACTTCGTGATGTTATACTTGATCACTTTGGATCGCTATCATATACGATTAGGACCTGAAAAACAAAGTAAAAAGGTTCAGCAATTGGCATTGTTCATTTTTTTTAGTATGCTCCAATTCGAAAACCATTTCGAGGAAAACCATCAATTATCCGATTTATCTTGTCCGATTTCAAAAATACTTTATGATTGCAGATATTTTTGTAAAAGTACTTTGAACCTTTGTTTGACCAAACGACCGGGTTTTTAGACAGAATCCAGCATTGAATGTTTGCCACAAAAATGAAAAAAAAAGTTTGGCTACGGCAACTGTCACGTGTCACTGTCAAATCTACAAAACCATAGACAAAGCCGTTTTTTTTATAGCCAGCCGAACGAAGGCGATTGGGATTCTGTCTAAATTCACGAATTATCAAACAGCGAAAAAATATTTATTATTAATTAACAAAGCTACGTAAAAGCATAATATTCAAATTAGTTGCTTGAAATAGTCCATTTTATCAAATAAAGGTGTTAAAAGCACAGCTTAAAAAAAATGAACAATGCCAATTACTGAAAATCGTTTCCTTGTATTTTTAGTTCAGAATCTAATTGCGATTGGTGAAAGTGTAATACGTACATAATGGCTATAGTGATTTTGAATTATTTGTTTAGATAGTTGAATTTTCACTATTTGTCGGTCTCTCGCTTAATGCTCCTCTCGTTTACTCAAAGGTTAACTGGTAGAGATCCCTTATAGGGATAAGTTTGCCGTTGATGCACAACGGCAAATCACAAAAAATTACCTAAAATATATTCATATTTAATGTTATTTTTTTTAATTTGTCTTACTTACTTACTTTTAAAGCAAAGTAAGTTTGCACGTCTAACATCTAGTAGGTACCTATTACATACACACCGACAATCACGTCTTTGTCGTCATTTGAATCAGCCTATGTGCATACCTACAACTTTATCACAATGTATTATTATTATCTTAATAATACTAATTGATTGTCACACTTAGTCATATTCGCATTTATTTTTTAAAAATGTCCACACAAACTTTTGGTCATTTATTGTATAGATAGATTAAATACAACTCTTTTTTATTATTTTATCGTTTCGTGCCTGGGGTCCGATTTTTGAAAGCACATGTGTTAAAATACCACTCGAATGTGGTGAAAAATTGTGCTGAATCTTGTGAACTAGTCAAAACTTTGATTAGAGCTGTAGTTTTGAAGATATAAACAGATTTATACCACTTTTGAGTCGTATTTTCACACATATGCATTCAAAAATCGGGCCCCTGCATAGGTCTCAACAGCTCTCAATCGCCTTTGAGAGAGGTTTTATGCGCATGTTATAATAATAATCTTGAATAGAAATAATAACATTGTTGACAGAATCTCATGATAAAAACGTTTCTCATATACGTATTGTCACATGGAGCTAACAAGTTTTCTTTATCCTTACCATATAAAAGTTAATTACGTTACGTTAAAAGTGTTTCCAGCTAGCTAGCAACACTGAGTCAGCGCTAGTGCTGCGCCGGGCACCCGCAATTCTCGGGAACTGACGTTGCGCCGACTGTGCGGTTTGCAACGTGAGCGGGCCCGTGCGTCATCACATCACTACCACTATACAGTAGGGTGACGGCGCCAGTTGATTCAATAAAATACTTAATATTGGCTTAAAGGTCCAGTTACCAAGCAATATTCTACAAAAAAAAATTACAGCGCCAGTAATGGACAAGGATACAATAATGCACAATAACTCTATGTATGTATAACTCTTTATTGTACATAAAACAGATAAATTTTACAGGTAATGAGAAAAACAGACGTACAAAGGCGAACTTATCCCTTAAAGGGATCTCTTCCAGCTAACCTTCGAATGCTTGACAAGACAACAGAAACCAGAATATAGAGCGTAGACATACTAAAAAGCTGAAAGAGCAAAGACCCTAACTTAACCTAAACAGATAAAGAGTTTAAAATTATAATAATAAGAATACACCTACACAACAACACAGGTACACCCTTATACATATAAAAAATATTTTTTATTAAAAAAACGAAGGGATAGTAATTTCTTTTACAACAATCCATTTAGAACTATATTATTAGCTTTAAATCAAGAGTTAAGTGTCCAATACTAGTGCAGGAAAATCAAGTCTCCATTGTCGCTAAATTTGTAAAATTTTGACAGTTCCATGCATTTTGATACTATTAATTAAATCGAGTTTAACACGATTTTTTTTTTCAGCAAATGCAAAACTCGAGTACGACACGAAAGTGGAAAATTCTGTTCGGGACTGCATACTCTTAAAATAATAAAATATACGATAGTTCCCCATCCCGTGGAATATTACGAAAATCAGTCCAAATTTTATAAATTTGGGCGTTAGCTCAGTCAGAACAAACTAATTTATAAGTATAAATAGGTAACTGTGGTGAAGATTGTATAATGTACTAGCTTTTGCCCGCGGCTTCGCACGCGTGAACCATGAGCATTTCAAAGAAGCTAGCAATTAAGCAACCGAGCAACCAAACCTGCAAGCTTTCAAGCATACATGCAAGTATGCAAGCAGGCATGCAAGCCATCAAGCATGTAAGTATGCAAGCAGGCATGCAAGCAGGCATGCAAGCAGGCATGCAAGCAGGCATGCAAGCAGGCAAGCAAGCATGCAAGCAAGCGTGCAAGCAAGCATGCATGCAAGTAAGCACCCATGCAAGCAAGCATGCATGCAAGCAGGCAAGCAAGCATGCAAGCAAGTGTGCAAGCAAGCATGCATGCAAGTAAGGACCCATGCAAGCAAGCATGCATGCAAGTAAGCAGCCATGCAAGCAAGCATGCATGCAAGCAGGCATGCAAGCAGGCAAGCAAGCATGCAAGCAAGTGTGCAAGCAAGCATGCATGCAAGTAAGCACCCATGCAAGCAAGCATGCAAGCATGCATGCAAGCAAGCGTGCAAGCAAGCATGCATGCAAGTAAGCACCCATGCAAGCAAGCATGCAAGCATGCATGAAAGCAAGCATGCATGAAAGCAAGTATGCAATCAAGCATGCAAAGCAAGGACTCAAGCAAGCATGCAAGCCAGCCCCCGCATTGCCCCGCTGCCTTAATTTTTCTGAAACTGTAGTAAATATTGCAGGATTTTTATAAAACAAACCTAACCTAACCTATAGGGCAGTCCTAAAATACATCCTAAATAGCTTTTGCCCGCGACTTCGTACGCGCTAAGATGTAAAATGAAAAAATAAGTTTTTTCCCGTTCCCGTGGAAATTTTGGGGAGTGCTTTCGGAGTACACTTAAAGCCTTTAAAGAAACACACGTTATAAATGTTAAGTCTCTTTCTTCCGCTGTTTCGTCTGGAAACGTAAAATCCGGTTTTTTCCCGTCCTTGTGGGCGTTTCGGAAAATCCTTTCTTAGTGTTCCCCTACGCTCCCGAATAAACCTACGTGACAAATTTCAACTTTCCCCCGCTTTTCGTTTTTCCCGTTTCCGTAAGAATTTCGCCAAATAAAGCATTTCCCGAAATTCTTACGGGAACGAAGAAGAAGAATTTTGGGAAATTATCTCATAATGCTCCCCTACACTCCCCAAGGAACCCACTTGCCAAATTTCAGCTTTCTACGACCAGTAAAACGTAAAATCCTGTTTTTTTCCCGTTCCCGTGGGAATTTTGGAAAGTACTCTCTTAATGCTCCTCTACATTCCCGAAACAACCTACATGCCGAATTTCAGCTTTCTGCAACCAGAAAACGAAAAGTCCCGTTTTTCCCGTTTCCGTGGGAATTTTGGGAAATCTTTTTGTAGCGCTCCCCTACACTCCCCAAGGGAAATGGAAGGCCAAATTTCAATTTTATACGACCAGTAAAACGAAAAATCGATCCCGTAGAACTGAATACATAAATCCCGTTTTTATCCCGTGGGAATTTCCAAAAAGCATTAAAACATTATTTTACTATTATAATCACCTACTTCTATGCCAAATTTGAAGAGTCTAGTAATTATAGTTCATAGGATTTCGTTAAACTGAATATATAAATCCTGTTTTTTTCCTTATCCCGTGGGAATTTCCAAAAATCCTGAAATGAGTTTCTTAGTTTTGTAATCACCTACTTTTGTATCAAATTTGAAGAGTCTACTTATTATAGTTACTGAGATAGTGTCACTCGGAATCGAATATATAATTCCCGTTTTTTCCTTATCCCGTGGGAATTTCCAAAAATCCTTTCTTAGCGGATGCCTACGTCATAACATCTACCTGCATGCCAAATTTCAGCCCGATCCGTCCAGTGGTTTGAGCTGTGCGTTGATAGATCACTATGTCAGTCAGTCAGTCAGTCAGTCAGTCAGTCAGTCAGTCACCTTTGAGTTTTATATATATAGATTAATGTCTAAATTTTTCAGGACTATATAATCGAAGGGTTGGAGCGAGCGACGCATCGAGTCGCGGCCTCTCGTGCTAGCCGTCGGTTGCGTGCGCGAGTAGTTACCGCGCTCCGACGCGGCTCTCACGCTGTTCTCACCACGTCGCACGAGAAACGAAGGACATTCCTCGTCCGTGTTACCGAATTCCCTTTACCTATATACAATCAAATCAAATTTATTTTACAGGACTTGAAGAGATCCTGTTAAAGGCTAAGTTCGCCTAAGTAGTAAGTCTCAAGCACAGACACTTAAATATCGCAAGAAAAACTACCATAGATACATTGTGCTTTGGCACTACACAATACACATCACATTGCTAACTGGCAATGCCAAAACAAAAAGAACAGCTCTTTTTGACATCTACCTAGAATTGGGGAGAGAAAGAAAGCCAGTGGCTTTTATGTCTAACGCGCGGAAGATCGCGACTCCATTCGCCATCTCATCCTACCCTCATTCTTTATCGTTTGACAGAAAGCAAATGCAATTGTGATTCCAAGTGCGATATACAAAGGCTTGAGGTCACTATCAAAATGACATTGTCCGCTCAACACGTCTGTGCGATTGTCCAATGTTACATTTCACTTTATAAAGTATTAGTGACATAACATTTAGCATTTGATCACAAACACGCCTGCTGGCAAGCAAAGATCTGATCTACGGCGGAGCAGACTTGCCTAGCCATTTGACCAGTCCTAACTTTGTCCCTCCTAACACGCAACCCATGGTGGCCACAGCGGCAACAAAAAGTCGGGCGAAGGTCGACGGGCGTAGCGGCGCGGGCGCTGCTTTCGCTGCAGCTTCGGCCGCTCGGCTGACCTGCTTCTCGTACTGTGGCTGTGGCTTAACCTCGTAAAGCCCAATACTCTGGATTTTACACTTAGGCCGTCTTCTATACTTACGCAAAAGATCCATGCGGGTCGGGACCCCTAGCTTTAAGATAATTAAGATAGATTTGAAAGAGAAAACGATTTAATCTCTAAATCTAGTAGCTATAAAGTTTGAAATACTTTTTTTGTGGAGGAAACGAGCATGTGGGCCTGATGGAAAGCAATGGCTGCTCATGGACACTCATAACATAGAGGGGTTGAGTAAGAAAATAATAAGTATCTTTTGAGAAAGGAGGCTGGTTCATACATTTAGACAGTTTAACGCTCGACATTTAGCTTTTCCATCGAGAGTACAAAGGCTGTATGAGATGATAGTGTACCTGAGTTTTTTTAATCATTTTAGCCGAGGAAAGTAGATGACTACGGAAGTAAAAGTTTTGATTCAAAATTCGCCAGTCCAATATAACAAGGTTCTATGTTTCACCGTCCTCGAATTGAAATGTAGTCCCAGTATCCCTACGACAATGTTGTAATTGCAATTCGAGAAAAGTTAAACAAGGAACCTTGCAATATTGGACCGGCGAACTGTTACAATTACCATATTCGAGAGCTCTACGTCAAAAATGTGTCAGTGGCGAGGGAAGTGGCGCCCCCATTTATCTTTTACTGTTTTGTCGGCTTTCATAATAACCATATCGTTGCATTTCCTTAATTACGCCCCTAGGTTTATGCCTCTGTGGATCAGACCTAATAAAACGTCAAGACTGCAAAATGACTGCAAAACGGCAAAGTGACGGTTCAAACTAGGCCTTGTCTTATGTGCCCATGCAACACACTCGGTTACAAGGATATTAGTGACTTTGGGTCAAAATGTGTCTCATTTATTTATGAACGAGTCCTCGCCCGCGCGGTGCAGGGGCGCGGGGTGGGACGACCGCGGAGGCCGAGAGAGGTGCGGGCGGCAGGCGCACTACCCGCCCGCACCTCTCTCAGTCCCCTTTGTCGTCCTACCCCGCGCCCCTGTGCCGCGCGGGCGAGGACACATTTAAGCGATTTTTTTATAGTTTCCATTATTCACTGATACACACACATACACACACACAAATCACGTCTTTATCCCTTACGGGGTAGACAGAGCCTAAGGTAACAGATGCCACATTTAGCAAGAATGTGGACGTATAGGTGAAAAATTAAATCAAAATAGTGATGGGTTGCTAGCCTCATCGCCTATAACATGATTCCTATGATTTTCGCCCATTCCCTCGATGGGCTTTTACCATCTGCGCGGGTAGAGAGGCAACTGGTATATTCTATGATTTTTCTTTGCTCCCAAACTAGCATGGAAGATTCACTGATGACTTAAAGATTTAGGGGCTGTTTCGCCATTCTCTGTTAGGTTCTAGTTATCTTAAGTGTCAGTTACCATGATGACGTCTCTATCTGTTTCGTAGTAATAAATAGAGACAGAATCGTAGATAACTGACACTTATGATAACTGGAACTTAACAGAGAGTGGTGAAACAGGCCCTTAGTGCAGTAAAACTTGACCAAATGTTTTACATAAGTAATATGTGTATGCTTAGTGTAGGTTTTCGGCAAAAAATACGTCTTGAACGTGCGTTACGGTTACGAGTTACCAATGCGTTGCGGAAACCAAGCGGCGTGGTAAAAATGTATTACGCAAATGGTGCGTTAGCTTTAGAGTGTAATTAACCATCATGAACTCTGACACCGTATTGTACTATAAGTACGACCCACCATAGAACGTTCTCACAGTAAACATTACAATGATTTTCCTTTCTAATTTAATGTAAGGTCGCTATGAAATTTACTGTGATAGGGTTCCACAGTGGGTCTAGAATCAAGTTAGATAATAATTTCTGATTGAAACCTTTTTAACCCCCGACGCAAGAAGAGGGGTGTTATAAGTTAGATGCGGGTGAACGGATTTTGATGCGGTTTTTTTTCGTTAAAGTCAGTTTCCTTGCGGAGGTTTTTAGCTATGTTTAGTATAGATCGGTCCAGTAGTTTGAAGAGTAGCAGCTCTTTTTCATAATGATGAATGCATTTTTGTCATAAAAAATTATATATTTTTTAATTTACATACGACTACTCGATTAATGAGTGCATTCAATGTTGCCGCAGGATAAGATTTTTTATATACACACACACACACACACACACACACACACACACACACACAAATCACGTCTTTATCCCTTACGGGGTAGGCCGACCCAAAGGTAACAAGACCTAAAGGCCACGTTTAGCACGATTGTGGGTGTATAGGTGGAAAGGGGAATCAGAAATAGTGATGGGTTGCTAGCCACATAACATGATTCCTAAGATTTTCGCCCATTCCCTCGTTTTTTCGATTTAATAAAGTTATCGCCACAGCCCATGGACATGTTTTTCATGCAAACATATATATTTTACACAGGCTTGGTTATCTTGCACGTGAGCAGCGGAGTAGCAAGGTAAATATTTTTTGATCATTAATAATTTTAGACCATATGTTGTGTTGTCTGATTTTGAAATATTTTTCTATTATTATACCTAACTAGCTTCTACCCGCGACTTCGTCTGCATTAAATTATACATATAAACCTTAATCTTGAATCACTCTATCTATAAAAAACCGCATCAAAATCCGTTGCGTAGTTTATATAAACATACATAGGGACAGACAGACAGACAGCGGAAAGCGACTTTGCTTTATACTATGAAGTGAAGACGGAGTTTATATACGGCAAAGTGAAGCCAGCTTATACTACGCCACACCTTGGGAGTATTGCGTATCTCAACTAGTCTGCATGACAACTAAAGTTAGGTTGCCCGTGTGTGCGTGCAACTGTATGCACACGGCAAGGCGTAGTTTAAACCGGCCCCACTTTGCCGCCTTTACCTTATAGGAGGTCTAAGGGACTGTGTTGGACTTTAGCAAGGTTCTCATTAATGATAAAGGTCCCTAGAGACTAACACGTGAACACAAAAGGTTTAGAGTGTTTAGACTATGCTATTAGTACAATCCGCTTACCACGTGCGCTTGATCACACTATTTCCACTCCTCATACGCGCTGATGCCTTAGTACTTTAAGTATATGTAAACACGCTTTTAGTTTTACGCTTTTAATTTCTATGAGATAGATCGTCATTAGTACATTATTAGCAAGGAAAACACATGCACACATATATCACGTCTTTATCCCTCATGGGGCAACAGAGCCTAAGGTAACAAAACCTTAAAGCTACGCTTAGCATGATTAAAGGCGTTTAGGTGGAAAGGGAAGGAAAAAGGCCACAGAAATAAAAAAGATATTTCAGAATTTATAAACAACTAGCCTTCTGTCCGCAGCTTCGCCCGCGATAAACTGATTTTCCCGTAGGAAAAGGTATTTCCCGCGGTAAAAAGTAGCCTATGTCACTCAGTGATAATGTAGCTTTCTAACGCCAAAAGAATTTTTGAAATCGGTCCAGTAGTTTCGGAGCCTATTCAATTCAAACAAACAAACAATCAAATCTTTCCTCTTTATAATATTAGTATAGAAAATTAGGTACCAAATTTCAATTCAATCGGACAGTGGATACAAATCCGATTGTAAATTTGATTGATCTGTTTGTTACTTACAATAAATTACATACACATATCACGTCAGTATCCCTCGCGGGGTAGACAGAGCCTGAGGTAACAAGACCTAAAGGCCACGTTTAGCCTGATTGGAGGCGACTAGGTGGAAAGGGGAATCAAAATAGTGATGGGTTGCTAGCCTCATCGCCTATAACATGATTCCTATGATTTTCGCCCATTCCCTCGATGGGCTTTTACCATCTGCGCGGGTAGAGAAGCAACTGGTATATTCTATGATTTTTCTTTGCTCCCAAACTAGCATGGAAGATTCACTGATGACTTAAAGATTTAGGGGCTGTTTCGCCATTCTCTGTTAGGTTCTAGTTATCTTAAGTGTCAGTTACCATGATGACGTCTCTATCTGTTTCGTAGTAATAAATAGAGACAGAATCGTAGATAACTGACACTTATGATAACTGGAACTTAACAGAGAGTGGTGAAACAGGCCCTTAGTGCAGTAAAACTTGACCAAATGTTTTACATAAGTAATATGTGTATGCTTAGTGTAGGTTTTCGGCAAAAAATACGTCTTGAACGCGTTTGCGTTAAAATGACAAATACTATGAAAACTTGTTGCCGTTTCGATCCGCTAGTGGCGCTGCCAATTTTTCCATAGAAATTGAAACGTTTACGTGAACGCGTTCAAGACGTTTTTATATGCGAAAGCTTACACTAGAGGCTCTGTATACCGCACGCCTTACTCAAATGCGCGCTAGAGCTGGGTCCCGCGCGAGATTATTACCCGTCCTTTTCTTACTACCTGTTCTAGAAAGAGACGGGCTGTCTGTCGGGCTTGTTCTAACCGAGATGGTTAAAAACGGTATATTATAAGTATTAGTACTTGAACGACCGAGTGTTGTTCGGTGTCTCTCAAAAGATGGCGGCACTGATCGTACATAAAAATTAAAATATCTTTTAATTGTCTCCAAAAATATTCAGGTTGGACCTGTTTTAAAGATCCTATTTTCGCGCGGTCGCAGCTATCGCTAAGCATTTCATTACTAATTTCAACTTTATACCTCCACGTGTTTCTACCATAGACAGACAGACGGACAACAAAGTGATGAATGAAGATGAATTAAGTAAAAAAAAAACTACATACGTACGCTGTATTGTATAGCCATACAATGTGTACTGTAGGAATAGGTTCGGCTAGTTTTATGCTGGCAGGCTTCGGTTGCTGGCTGCTTTGAGATAGTTCAAGTTTCGAATATCGAACGCTCGTTCGATATTTTAAAATATTTTGTTTTGGAACTTGGGACAGCTCTCAGATCAGCTTGAACCGGGACCCATTTAGGGCTAAACTTAAGATTCTTTGTAATAAATCATTGAAGCTGAAATAAACTCAAGAATAGAATCAAAGTATGTGTTTTAAATCTTTGTAGCTTGGGCCATAAGCTACATCAGTTTGTTTAGGAACACTTTTAAACCGATTTCCCGTACAGATCTAAGTGCCTCTTCAAGGCAGCTCTACAGTACCAGTTGCTTTTCTTCCCGCGCAGATGGTAAGCGCATCGAGGGAATGGGCGAAAATTGTAGGAATCATGTTAATGGCGATGCGGCTAGCCCATCACTATTTCGACTGTCTTTTCCACCTATACGCCCACAATCCTGCTAAACGTGGCCTTTAGGTCTTGTTACCTTAGGGCCAGGTTAAAGACGTGATCTGTGTAAGTGAGTGTACGCTGTATAACGTATACCTACCTTTGCAACACTCGATGCGTTACGGTTACGAGTTACCAATGCGTTGCGGAAACCAAGCGGCGTGGTAAAAATGTATTACGCAAATGGTGCGTTAGCTTTAGAGTGTAATTAACCATCATGAACTCTGACACCGTATTGTACTATAAGTACGACCCACCATAGAACGTTCTCACAGTAAACATTACAATGATTTTCCTTTCTAATTTAATGTAAGGTCGCTATGAAATTTACTGTGATAGGGTTCCACAGTGGGTCTAGAATCAAGTTAGATAATAATTTCTGATTGAAACCTTTTTAACCCCCGACGCAAGAAGAGGGGTGTTATAAGTTAGATGCGGGTGAACGGATTTTGATGCGGTTTTTTTTCGTTAAAGTCAGTTTCCTTGCGGAGGTTTTTAGCTATGTTTAGTATAGATCGGTCCAGTAGTTTGAAGAGTAGCAGCTCTTTTTCATAATGATGAATGCATTTTTGTCATAAAAAATTATATATTTTTTAATTTACATACGACTACTCGATTAATGAGTGCATTCAATGTTGCCGCAGGATAAGATTTTTTATATACACACACACACACACACACACACACACACACACACACACACACACACACACACACACAAATCACGTCTTTATCCCTTACGGGGTAGGCCGACCCAAAGGTAACAAGACCTAAAGGCCACGTTTAGCACGATTGTGGGTGTATAGGTGGAAAGGGGAATCAGAAATAGTGATGGGTTGCTAGCCACATAACATGATTCCTAAGATTTTCGCCCATTCCCTCGTTTTTTCGATTTAATAAAGTTATCGCCACAGCCCATGGACATGTTTTTCATGCAAACATATATATTTTACACAGGCTTGGTTATCTTGCACGTGAGCAGCGGAGTAGCAAGGTAAATATTTTTTGATCATTAATAATTTTAGACCATATGTTGTGTTGTCTGATTTTGAAATATTTTTCTATTATTATACCTAACTAGCTTCTACCCGCGACTTCGTCTGCATTAAATTATACATATAAACCTTAATCTTGAATCACTCTATCTATAAAAAACCGCATCAAAATCCGTTGCGTAGTTTATATAAACATACATAGGGACAGACAGACAGACAGCGGAAAGCGACTTTGCTTTATACTATGAAGTGAAGACGGAGTTTATATACGGCAAAGTGAAGCCAGCTTATACTACGCCACACCTTGGGAGTATTGCGTATCTCAACTAGTCTGCATGACAACTAAAGTTAGGTTGCCCGTGTGTGCGTGCAACTGTATGCACACGGCAAGGCGTAGTTTAAACCGGCCCCACTTTGCCGCCTTTACCTTATAGGAGGTCTAAGGGACTGTGTTGGACTTTAGCAAGGTTCTCATTAATGATAAAGGTCCCTAGAGACTAACACGTGAACACAAAAGGTTTAGAGTGTTTAGACTATGCTATTAGTACAATCCGCTTACCACGTGCGCTTGATCACACTATTTCCACTCCTCATACGCGCTGATGCCTTAGTACTTTAAGTATATGTAAACACGCTTTTAGTTTTACGCTTTTAATTTCTATGAGATAGATCGTCATTAGTACATTATTAGCAAGGAAAACACATGCACACATATATCACGTCTTTATCCCTCATGGGGCAACAGAGCCTAAGGTAACAAAACCTTAAAGCTACGCTTAGCATGATTAAAGGCGTTTAGGTGGAAAGGGAAGGAAAAAGGCCACAGAAATAAAAAAGATATTTCAGAATTTATAAACAACTAGCCTTCTGTCCGCAGCTTCGCCCGCGATAAACTGATTTTCCCGTAGGAAAAGGTATTTCCCGCGGTAAAAAGTAGCCTATGTCACTCAGTGATAATGTAGCTTTCTAACGCCAAAAGAATTTTTGAAATCGGTCCAGTAGTTTCGGAGCCTATTCAATTCAAACAAACAAACAATCAAATCTTTCCTCTTTATAATATTAGTATAGAAAATTAGGTACCAAATTTCAATTCAATCGGACAGTGGATACAAATCCGATTGTAAATTTGATTGATCTGTTTGTTACTTACAATAAATTACATACACATATCACGTCAGTATCCCTCGCGGGGTAGACAGAGCCTGAGGTAACAAGACCTAAAGGCCACGTT
Organism: Pandemis corylana; assembly: GCA_949127965.1. NCBI lineage: Eukaryota > Metazoa > Arthropoda > Insecta > Lepidoptera > Tortricidae > Pandemis > Pandemis corylana. The sequence goes on from OX421868.1 coordinate 5,852,151, forward strand.
TAGCCTGATTGGAGGCGACTAGGTGGAAAGGGGAATTAAAATAGTGATGGGTTGCTAGCCGCATCGCATATAACGTGATTCCTAAGAATTTCGCCTATTCCCTCGATGGGCGTTTACTATCTGCGCGGGACGAGAAGCAACTGGCACATTCTATGTTTTTCCTTTGCTCCCAGACCAGCATGGAAGAGACAAAAATTAAACTAACATAAGGGTGAAAAGAAGTTAAAATCTACTATTTGTATTGAAAATCAAACTGACTGAAAAGTTACCTGAATAAATTATAATAGTTGCCACAATATAAAAACATTTCAATTATTCGTGGATAAAGCCACTTCTGTCAAAAACTTCAGCAGCTAACATATAGGAAAAACTGTAATTACTGTCTTGGCATTTTATTTAGTTTTATTTGTGTTTTGATATTTTTTTGCTAATTACTTATTACATTTAAACGTAATGTATTTTTTCAAAATGTGACACGTAAATCTTTCTGTCTATCTATTTATATTATAACAAAACACCGCTAGCAATATTCAGGGTGTCACAAAAAAAAAACGTTTTCAAGTTGTCCGGCGGGTGGTGTCATCCTTGTGCTGCCTCCGAGCACCTGCAGAGGCCGGCAATGCATTTAAATATGCGAAATTATTCACATTAAACGCCTTGCCAATTACCCTTATTATGGAGCTTATTGAACGGTTTACATGAAACTGTTTAACTTCTTCGATTAACAATGGGATGCATTACTTGCATTATTAACCAGTAGATACGTTTTATATTATTAACTCTTTAACGTCTTATTATAAACACGGTGGCAAACGAGGGAATGGGTGAAAATCTTAGGAATCTTGTTGAAGGCGATGCAGCTAGCAACCCATCACTATTTTGATTCCCCTTTCCACCTATACGCCCGAAATCTCACTAAACTTCGCCTTTAGGTCATTTCAGCCTATTCTCTCTCTACCCCGTAAGGCAGTGATTTTCAAAGTGGGGGGCGCGCCACCCAAGGGGGGCGCAGAGGCCTGTAAAAGGGGGTTATGGGCTACGATCTAGGACCTTATTAAAAAATTACCTGTGTTCCACCCTACGGCCTACGGGCTGGGCTAACGGGGGGTATAGATTGATTTTTTTTCTTTTTGGAAAGGGGGCGCGTAGTGAATAAGTTTGGGAACCCCTGCCGTAAGGGATAAAGACGAAATTAATGTATGTATGTTGCGGCATACGAGCAGATCTGGTTGTAAGTAAATATGGTCACTCGCAACACGTGAAGGTTGCAGATTGTCAGCCTAGAGAACTTAAGATACTCAACTCATGGCCGTTATTTCTTGCAACAATCGTGAGAGATGATACCACCCAAAAATGTTTTGTTTTTCGAACTGACTTTAGGTGTTAGCCTCTGATGGCTTTTACAACTCACCGGAGAGAGGCGCGCCAACATATATATTTTCAGTGGCGTAACTATAGGGTGGCAGGGGTGGCAAAATGCCAGGGGCCCCTAGCTCTACGGGGCCCCGGACTGGCTTGGTTAAGAGCACAGAAGGGACGCTGATGCACTTCTTTATATTGAGGAAGGAGCCCCATCTGACGAATTTGCCACGGGCCCCAGAAGTTGTAGTAACGCCATTGCATATTTTTTTAAATTATGGCCATTTCGCCAATGTCAAAGTCATATTCAAAAATCTTGTGACAAAATGTCGGCTGTACCTACGTTAAAACACGGTCAAAAGACCTCCTTTCCCCCTGTCAGGCTGTTAGCCAACAGATAATGATTAATCGGAACGGATAATCTGCCAGGAAATCATTAACCGATGTCCAGGGTGCACCGGATCAAGTACTGCTGTTCCCCCCGAATGGGTCCAAAAACGACCAGCTCTTGACTACACGCGGAGGTAGCGTAACCATCGACATTATTGTCACTAACCTTTTTTTCGGGCGTAGGAACTGTCATCCAAAATGGTAAAGCGCTTACTTAGCTAACTATATTTCAGTGTTGCCGTTTGGTTCCGTTTCTTCGGTTTTGCGGAACCTTTGACACCCCCGCTAAACGAAAATGGAACTTTTCTACCAAAAATGGAACTTTTTGAGGATGACAATGTAATTTTCAAGGGGAGTGACCTGGCAACACTGCTATATTTAGCAAAATAAACCTGTACTTAGATCTATAAACAATCTGTATCCATTTATAGGCAGTGAGATCACGTAGGTACTTAACGTTCGGCAGACTTCGATGGGCATTAGATACTCTTGCCCTCTTTCCTATAGCGATTTTCCCGTTTATTTCGGGCACAAGCACAATATGGATTTATACCAATTAGAAATTAGAAAAGGTCGTTACCTTTTCTAATTTCCTTGAATTAGGAAAGCCCGGTGTTTACCCCGCGCGGGATCGATCGCCCCCACGCGTCTCGTCTTGCAACTCTTTATTTTATTTTCGTCTAATTTTATATACCTTTTCCATTTATTAGAAACCACTCATTCTTATGGAAGTGCTCCAAACTCGAAATTTGGAGCAGGCTTATCTAAGTGAAGTGTTATTAAACTCGACGAGATGTGGTAAAGAAATGTAGGTAGGTACTTAAAATTATTATTAAGCTCTGTATACGGTCAACCAATCCGATTCCTGAGCCACCATAGAACCTTATCATAGTAAATAATTTTATTAGTCTATCAAAATAAACCCTTAAAACGTAAACGTCATTGTGCCACGGGTTTGTGGTGGCCTAAGAATAAAATTGGCCGGTACATTCAAGAAAAAAACGCTAGAAATATTTAATGTATATAAATTTCGGATCCGGGGAAGTATTTAACTAAGCTTTGAGGTATATACAAAAAAAAGTATACGTTTATTCACCAACGTATATGATGATTCAATTCACTGAAAATATCCAATACATGCATAAAAAGCAAATAAATTCAGCGCATTCGCTTGTAATTACACTGAGTAGTGTATTTTTCAACAGATATTAAGTTTTTGGGAGAGCGCATATATGAGTTTTTCACCACATTGATTTTTATTACACTGTGTTGCAATCAATCAAAGGATAAAATGACAGCTAATTTGGCTCCGCGAATATAGCAAATGATTACTGAAAATTAATTGGAAACATTATTACTGGAACAAGCAACCCGCGTAATGAGAGAAATTAGTTCGGTTGTGGAACAATAGTTGTCACAAAATTTTATGCAGATGATTTTAAAAGAAGCGGGTCGGTAGACTTCCGAGGCTGTCTAAACCAGCAGGCTTCTAAAGTCACTAGCATGTAGAAAAAACACGTTACCACATTTTAGTCGTACTACTTTTATTCATCAATCGTGGTACATGCCTGTTAAATACTTACTCATAAACCCCTTCGCAATAAAAACGGGGACTTTTATTTTTATTTTCAGGAAATTAAACATTTTGACGGAAAAATAACGTAACTTCAATTGACTTTCTCCTTTATTTAGTAAAAGTTAATATCGAGTGTGGCCTCCTCTGGCTAAAATAACTGCTGTAATTCTTCGTGGCACAAAATGTTTCAGGTTGTTGTATGTACGATAAACCGCTCGAAAGTGTGTACATGCGAAAAAAGTCTCCAAGTCGCCAAGTCGCTACAACTGATGGACAATAATGTTTCATAATAATTAAAAATAATATTATCAGAGGCCACGTTGTCTCGAAATGCTGTCGTTATGTGATTTCTTTGAACTTCAAATGCGTAAAAAAAAGAACTACCTAACAAATGTAACGGAAAAAAATAGGCAATGTCATAGACTTGAGAATTAAGTACAGTCAAGTGTAATATAATATGTATGTAGTCAAAGTTTCAAAAATAAGTACCATACGCTCTTACACTGGCGTAATAAGGTCGTGCGACATATTTTTGAGAAGTTCATATCGATACTTATTTTTGCACTTGACCGTACCTATTGAAAAAATATTATTCATACAATCCTTTAACGTTCCTGCAAATTCGATAAACTTAATATTTTTCCTATTAGTAGTTAAAAATTGTGTTCTAAGTGAGCTCTACGTAAACAATGGATATGGCGGCGAATTGAATGGATTTCCCATGCGAGCGTGGAAAGCAGCGTTATTAAAATTTGCAGTTAATTTCGAGCTGATTACGGCGGGAAATGGAATGTGGATCTAACATTGGTGGCGGTCACAATTGGACTTCAGATTTTAGAGTTTCGTACAAAGGAAACTACGAAACGACTAACTATATGATTAACTTTGAACCGACTGGGGTATCGATACAAGTTGAGATTATTTTATCAAATTAAATGTTTTAAATTGATTTTAGTTTTAGTTCAGTTTCTAATTTGTTTTTAATTCCTATTTGTATTATAAATAAAATCACTCGGGATTCAAAAAAAGTAAAGGAAATATACCTACAAAGTAGCATATAGACACAATAAAAAACAATACAGGTCAAAGTCGTTCGACAGGCCTTATTGTCTAACACTCAGAATCACAATATTATTTTTCAGTTTTACCGTGAAGGAGTAACAAACATACAAAACTTTCACATTTATAACATTAGTAGCATTTGAAAATGTATGGCAACTTTTACTCTGTAAAACGACACGGTTCAATATAATAGAAATTAAAATCCCCTTCGTAAAACAACGAATAAACGATGCGTTTCAGAATTTTCCACAAATGTGATTTCAAAAGAAGTTGCTTCTCTTCCCGCGCAGGTGGTAAAAGCCCATCGAGTTATAGGCGATGCGGCTAGCAACCCATCACTATTTTGATTCCCCTTTCCACACATACGCCTACAATCATGCTAAAGATTTTAGGCCTTGTTACCTTAGGCTCTGTCTAGGATAAAGACGTGATTTATGTATGTATTATGCATTGTACGGGTATGTATGATTTCAAAAATCTTCCCACTTCGAGGCTTTTTGGCATTTATTAAAAACTAGCTTCTGCCCGCGACTTCGTCTGCGTAGAATCATACATAAAACCTTCCTCTTGAATCACTCTATCTATTAAAAAAACCGCATCATAATCCGTTATAAGCATCATAATAAGCATACAAAGGGACATAGGGACATAGGGACAGAGAAAGCGACTTTGTTTTATACTATGTAGTGATAAATGATTCGCGACATATATACATCGAAAGGAGACGTTGACAGAGTGTTGCTACATCTAATACTTATCTACTAAAAATAAATGGAATCAAAGTTGCCAAAAGAAGCTCAAAATAATTAAATTCAATCACAAAAGTGCAGAGTTAATCCGTACCGAAGAACAGTCGATTCCTTTTAAATATATCGCAGCTCGCGCACCGAATCAGAATAGAAATTCTATTCCCAGAAATAGTGCTGCATTATCGCAATTAAAACTGGTAGAGAGAATCCTTGTTAATAAAATATTGTGCCAAGTCCTTTGTTGTGGTACGATAACTCATTAATAAAGTATAGTTATTAAACAAGTCAATGGGCATGAGCTGTGCAGTGCTGGATTTGCCGCCCCTACACTGACCTTTGAAAGTAGATACACTGATCACAATAACGTTAATTTCTTTTCTAGATTATTTTACAACTGGCCAATTTTGCCGAACCCCTAATTTTGCCGTCCTAAGCTTCAGCTTTTTCAGCTTCTAAATCCGGCCCTGGAGCTGTGCTTTTTTGAAGATCTTAAGTCAACGGAGCTTTCAGAAGCAGATTCTGTAGTTCAGTCTTCTTCTTTCTTCTTGTTACTTTTGCCTCGCTTTATCCTTTTACACAGCACGACTATGCACGAGAGCGCGCGAGGGCTGTGTCGCGCGCGAGTTAGACTACGTCTCTTTCTAGTACAAACAGTAAGAAAAAGACGGGTGGTGATCTCGCGCGCGTACAGCCCTCGCGCTCTCTTGTGCTAGCCGTACAAAGTTAGTTTTCCTAATCATTCGATGCCGTTTTGTGTCGCTGTCATCTGTTGGAGATTCGTCTATTCACAACCTTGTAGCACGCTCGTGTGAGCAGTGTTTCCCTTGTATGCTTTTGTAGTTTGATGCAATGTAAAAGTAAAATAGTGTGTACTTAAGTTATCAATAAAATTAACAAACTTTTCTAAAATAAAAACTAAAAATAAAGTAAAGATTTCTGCAAAACCCCTGACTGGAATTTCATTGGCCGTGGTCTAAAACACACTTACAAATACCACGGTCACAACACACACACACACACACACACAAATCACGTCTTTATTCCTTACGGGGTACACAGAGCCGAAGGTAACAAGACCCACGTTTAGCATGATTGTGGGCGTATAGGTGGAAAGGGGAATCAAAATAGTGATGGGTTGCTATAAAAGTCATGATTCCTGTCAATTCCCTCGATGGGCTTTTACCATCTGCGCGGGAAGAGAAGCAACTGGTACATTCCATGTTTTTTCTTTACTCCCAGACCAGCATGGAAGCATCCTCTATCGTATGATATTATGTCCACTTAATTTCAAGTTTATATCTTCAGCACATCTAGCACGAGAGTCGCGTCACGCGCGAGATAGATTGCCCGTCCTTTTCTTACTGTACCAACAAGAAAGAGACGGGTAGTCCAACTCGCGCGCGACGCGACTTTCGTGCGCTCTCGTGCTAGCGAGGCTGTGGTTTTGGCTAAACGTAAACTGACAGTGAATAAGTTAGTCACGGTACTTATAGTATTTATTTATCATCATATTCATAATCGCCAGCCTGAGTACGTCCCACTGCTAGACACAGGCCTCCTCTAAGAATGAGGGCTTGGGCTTTAGCGGGCCTAGTGCTGATTAGGAATTTTAAAAACTTCATTAAATTGCTTGGCAGGCTGGTTTCCTCACGATGTGTCTACCCCAAAAAGCTCATGATAAATTTCAAATGTAATTTCGCATTATAACTTTAGTATCGCTGTCCAAAGGGGGATTGCTGCCAGCGTCTGTGGAACTATGCCACGGGGGCCCCTCCTTTTTTAATTAATTTATTTTAAGATTAGTTTTTAATTCGTTTTTAATTTAATAGTTTAATTTATTTTCAATTTCCCTTGTATATGATTCCCTTTTGATTCCATTTTCCACCTATACGCCCACAATCTTGCTAAATGTGGCCTATAGGTACCTGTTACCTTAGGCTCTGTCTACCCCGTAAGGGATAAAGGCGTGATTTGTGTATGTATGTATGCATATGAAATAAATACTATTTATATAGGTACGCATGGATAATTTCGCACATAAATTTTCGAAATGCTCGAGAGGCCATAGGTCAAACCACTATATCATGGTTTAAAGTATTTATGTTGTCAAATTATGGGACATGTTATTTCTTGGAACAACCCACCCCTAGTACGAGTACTATACTGGTCGGAACGCACCGCGTAGTCTGCAACCGTTTGCCGCATTTCCACAAGTACCAGTGGCCAGAGAAGAGAAAGTCCGCTCACCAGCAGAGAAACGGAGTATTATTCACTAGTTTCATTAACTTACTCGGCTTTAAGTGCAACTCGCTTCAAATGTTACTGAGAAATATAGCGTGAAATAACAAATTCACGCATATAGGTACACATTAGTGTTTAATTTTTAATCAATTTGTATGCAGGCTTTTTAAAATTATTCCAGAATATATCAGTAGATGGTTGGATTAGTTGCACTAAACAGTAGGCTTATTACCTGACTGGCTCGCAATCGCCATCGTGTTCATTTTGACAGTTCATGTATGGGCTGACAATTGGCATCGGAATCAGCTAGCTGTCACATTCATACAAGAACTGTCAAAATGAACACGATGGCGATTGCGAGCGAGTTAGGTAATAAGCCTGCTGGCCTGGGGCCTTACCATGACGTCTTAATGCGATTCAATTCCGATTCAGTTTAGGTCCTGGTAAGGGAATGGGCGAAAGTCTTAGGAATCATGTTATAGGCGATGCGGCTAGCCCATCACTATTTTGTTTTTTCTTTCCACCTATACGCCCTTAATCATGCGTGGCCTTAAGGTTTTGTTACCTTAGGCTCTGTCTACCGTGTAAGGGATAAAGACGTGATATATGTATGTATGTAAATATATATAGGGGTCTCAGCACCGAATATAACTTTGTCCTTTTCGGTGTTGAGACCCTTGGTCCGTGGGGTCCTAGCGCTATTAGCCTCTTCAAAGATATTTCGAAGAGGCTAATAGACGCTACGGGTGACCGCAGAGCTGGCAGCTTCCTTGGACAGAGTATTAGTATCGCTACGCTGTCCAAAGGGGGAATGCTGCCAGCGTCTGTGATACTATGCCACGGCCCCCCCTTTTTTAATTATTTTATTTTAAGATTAGTTTTCCTTTAGTTTTTAATTGGTTTTTAATTTAATCATAGTTTAATTTGTTTTTAATCCCCCTTTTGTATTTTTTGCATTTCTATTCAAAGCCTTTTCCCATTAGACAGTGATGGACAATTTGACAGCGTCACTAGTGGCGCGTGCCTAATGGAATCAAACTAATCTCACAAAATCTCACATTTTAACCTGAACGCGTCCGAGACGTAGCATACGCTAGGACCTCAGAACCTTTACTACCTAATATTACGAACTTTATATCTATTTATTTCCAATCATCTAGTCGTAATTTGAAAACACCCAACGCTTTTCCCGCATTCAGAAAGTCCGCAGCCCTCCCTTTCACAAAATTACAGTCAGACAGGGACAAACTCATGTCTGCGATAAACAGTAGAAATACCACATTTGACTACTGAGTATTGGTGAGTAAGCCGTATTCTGAACTTCGGTATGGAGTCATATTTTCCTGCCATGAGTCACCCTGGGGCTTTTGATTACATACATGCAAATATTTATCTATGCCTTTGTGTATTGGCTATAGCAGGACCGTGACTGTCAGACAGATTCATACATAAGCCTAAATCATTTTAAGCTCTACTTGAAATTTGACCAGAGTCCTGTAAATGCCCAAATTAGCATTCAAGCGTGTCCCTTCTATGGATGACTGGATGTTGCCTCTGAATGTGAACTTATTTTAATTTGTATTATTGCTAGCCCGCTTGCATAAATATGCCCCTTTACATAATAACCACGTGGTTTGCTTCAAAAAGTTCGAAAATAACGTACATACATACATATATAAATCACGTCTTTATCAATTTCGGGGTAGACAGAGCCTAAGGTAACAAGACCTATAGGCCACGTTTAGCATGATTGCGGGCTTATATGTGGAAAGGGGAATCATAGTGACGGTAACATGATTTCTGAGATTTTCGCCCATTCTCTCGATGGGATTTTACCATCTGCGCGGGCAGAGAAGCAACTGGTAACTTTTTATGTTTTTTCTTTACCTACTCCCAGACCAGCATCGAAAATAACAGTACTTATAATTACTTTTAATTAAGTTCAATTAGTTATTAACTGCAAAATAAACGGCAAAGTGCAGACGAGAAATATTCCAACAAAATTATGGACTTGTAGCGTTTACCACGAGGAGCGTTACAAATTAAATAGACATTGCCGTCTCTTTTACCAAAAGAGAATTATAAATAAACCCAAAGCCTTTTTGGGAATATCGAAAATTATAACCGCGTTCCCGCGATCTACTGACTGAGTTATAAGTTGTAACTGTTGATTAGTTAAGCAACTCCTAATCAATGTTTAATTATTGTTCAAAGTTTCAAGATTCGGCGGGGGGATGTCAAAAAAGTTTCGTTTTGATTTGTAAATGTTAAACTTTGCTAAGTAGTTCACTACCACGCCAAAATAGGCTATAGTATACTTTAATATATTTGTACGTTCCTATAAAAAAGGAATTAACTTTTTTAAATGTCCACCTATGGATTTGCTAGTGTAATGATCATTTAATTCTTCTATTACTCTATCTGTAGGTAACATAACAGTGAAGGCCAATTTCTGTACCTACCCTAACCTGAAAATTAAACCTTTTATTCCGGAGAAAAATAATTAGTTCCTGCGAGGAGATGAAATCACGGGCTACCTGGAAACATGACGAAAATAATTCAGTGTTTAAAAGAACTTTTTAGCAAGGCCTAATTTGGTTAAGATGAAGCCAAGAGCCAAAATCGAGAACAAAAAGAGTGTTACATGAAACTAAAAGTGAAATCGTTTCATTATTTAAATACTTTTTTGATTTTTATATTTATTAATATTGTATTTTTAAAAATCATTACTATCATTCTAGTTTTTACCTAAATATTGGCAGACTTTTTCTAGCACCGCAGTCATAGAAAATGAGTTCCACCGTAGCCTTGGCCGGCCTCCCCCGGCGCTTCCGGCCTGGCCACTTCCGGGAAGCACCGCTAGGACTCCCAATAATTACTGGCACAAAATAATTAACTATCGAACTAGATTTATTTTGGTGTTGGGTCTGACTGAATTTACTAGATATTACTGTTTCATATTGCGGAATGTATTAATACCTAAGGTTTATGTAATTTTTATTTGCCTTACTAGGTACATAATAACATCATGTCAAATATCATCAAACAAGTAGATTGCCCGTGCCCATAATGAATTAGCAGATTTTTGGAACAAGTTCTTTATTTTTGTCGTAGTGACATTATTAAATACTTCTTTTGGTGTTGATCAGATTAAGATTTCGAGTTGAAAAAGGTACATGACTATAGTTGGTATTTACTACACAATCAAGCATTCTCTTGCTTTCATAAGCTGCCGCCATTTCCGAACTCTTAAGAAGCGTAGGCAAAGCAACGCAAGCAACGGCCTGCTAACGAATTATTCCAAGTTCCATATTTTGGAACTTTAAATGACTATGGATTATGGTGTCCAAACCATAGTACGGATCAGAACTGAGCGTAGCATCAAAATGCAGATGATTTAAGGAGCTGGGCAGCCACCAAAATAAATCGCGCCGTCGCCTCTCTCGCGCCCCTTTCAGTAGATTAAATTTTCGAAGGATCTTCTACTCGAGCATCATTATGTTAATTAATTAGCCAGTTTAATTTAACACGGAAATCGTTTTATTTTGTTTACCTATTTCTTTTTGTATCAAAGAAGCGGACGAAATCAAAGAGCGTACTTAGTACCGGCCTATTTGCTCGATGCAGCTTCAGACACGATCCATAGTTAACAATTATGACCTTCGACGCCCATCACTAGCTACCACAGATAATACTTAGGTACCATGAGAAGTCACTGGGCGAATAGGAGAACATCCCCCGTGAATTATGGCAACATCAATAATGCAATCAGGTCAACAACCCGAAACTTTTAAACCTTCATTACGAACATCATTACGTTTTCATTTAAATTTACCGCCTTTTATTTATTCCCGCGCTAGTTGAAATATTCATCGATGCATTCGGAGTACGTTCAGAATCCAATAATTTTGCCTGTGATATTCTGGAGTGAGAAACCAAAATAGATAGGCCGGAGTTGTTCTTTGTAGCAGCCCCTAAATAGAGAACGTGTAATAGGAAAGGGAGGCCGGAGGGCGACCCTCCTCCGCGCATGCGCCCCGCGTGACACACTAATATCGGTTTTATTAGAATGTTTTACTTGTTTTTCATGGTAATGCCATAGTGTTTTAATCAACTTCGAATTCTTACTACTCTGCGGTTGCCATAACCCCAATTCCTCCAATATAAAGTATAGTATGCCTATAATAAAGAACTACTGAGTAGGTAAGTATCTACGTAAATATGTAAGAAAACTAAAATACTAATGGGGGAGAAATTTTACATTTGGTAGGTACAGGTAGGTACAGGTTATGAAAAAAAATCAACATAGATTCTTAAAATTCTTGAACGGTTACTGAAACATAAAAAACAACAGGATCATTCGATCATCGAAACGTGGGTAACTATAGTTAGATCGTCGTCAGTTGGGGTGCCGTGTCATACGCGCGGCAGATGTGCGGTGCACATGGCGGGCTGCGTACAATGGAACGCAATATTCTGTGATGGCGACTGGACTTTCCCGCTCTTTTCACTTTGTTGACGGTCGGAGAGATGGCGCGCGGCGTAGTGCGTGTTTTCTCAATGTGATTTGGTTTGTGGATCAATACAATACTTAGTAGTTTAGTGTAATAACTTATGTTGTGAGTGACATATAACATAAATTTATAATTACCATAATGTTGTGCTAGTAATTTTCTGTAACTACAAAACATTTTAAAATGGGTCGAGTTTAGAATCCATTTAAACTTATACATATATGTACTTAGGTACCTACCTACACAGCTGGTTGGTGTCAATTAACGAATTACTATTGCCATAGTAAATACGAGTATGAGTAAGACTACGATTCCTTTCTATGAATTTTAGACATTTTTATGAACATTTTTGCTTTTCTTTATTATTATTTATTTCTGTTTTTAATATCTAGTCAGGTAATCCCTACGTTAGCCTCAGGCAAATAATTACCTTCATTGGCTAGTGACATCTAGTGGCAATATTTTCTACCTATACTTTTGAATCGAATCAAATATGTGCCTCTTTTTCCATATTTCAGGTTCCAGCAGCAATAACCTAATCTACACGACGCAGTAAATAAACTGGCTGACAAGATACCCTTGGTCCTAAAAAATCGATTGAAAATCTATTAGCCTTAAGATAGGTTGCCGAAATATTTGAGCGTACAACTTTCTTCGACCTTACAGAGTGAAAATAAGAACCGTACTAAGAAAAGTACCAACACTTAAACTGTAATGAAAACCTATAACATAATTCCTAAGATTTTCGCCCATTCCCTCGATATGTTTTTACCTACCATCTGCGCGGGAAGAGAAGCCACTGGTCCAACATTCTAAGTTGTGATACTTAATTTTTATTGATAAGTTGACCACGCATACATTTGAAGTTAGTTTGCCTTCCATTCGAAAAACCTAGTAGCTAAATGGTTTAAAAAAACTTTTGAAAGTTTGAATTAATCATTCAATGAGTAGGCAGTAGTAATTTCAATATGAATGACTTATTTTATTTACAACAGCGTCTGTGGCGCAAGAGTAAATTGGAACATGCAGGACTCGCCACCTTGACGCATACAATCACTCGCTGGTCCCGTTAGCTTTATGGATCCTACATTCCTTCATAACGGTGGTGACAGTACTCTTTTACATTTAGGATATTAGGCTTATTACTACATGCATTAAAATTCGTACAATTGTATAAGATTAAGTAAGTATTAGGTACACGGTGTTAAGTTAATGAGAAAAGTGTGCCAGCATGAAAAAGTTTGATATTCTAATTAGAACTCACAGCCAATGTTCCAGTGCCATAAGAAATTACGTTAAAAAGCGGTCACGTCGCTATCGACGTTAAAAATAATTTGTTGGAATATTCGAGTAATAGGGTACCTACCTGTACCTACCAAATTTGGCGATGAAAGCCTTTTTAAGTTTTCACGGACGACATGAACAACTAATGTCGGTTAAAATGTTCTTAAATAAATATTTAGGAAGCGAGTAGAGAGAAGTTATTAGAATAGTGAATTATAAGTATTTTTTCACTAATGCAAAGAAGTCATTCGACATTTGCCTACAGTTGTGTGCGCCGCCGACCACGGCCGCGCTCGTCATTACGCCGATGGTCAACCGGTTTGTGATCGCATCAGAAAAACAGCTACCCCCGTACCAAGAGACGCTCTCGCATCACGAACCACGGCTTACACAAGGCAGAAACGCGGGCAGCGAGTTTGATCGGCCTTAATTCGAGCGCCGTGGTACCGGGCGCCCGATATGCGCGGTCGTGGAGAGCGCCACAAATTCGGTGTCAAAAATTTATATCGCGCCGCGAATTATATTTTGAACGCACCGTTTTACTGTTTACTCGAACAATGCGCTGTCACCGGAACTGTGTGCTACGACGGCTACGGAGCTACGAGCTTGCATTTCGGATGATGCTAGTACCAATTGTTACTTTTACGTCATCACATAAAACGCTCGCACGTTCAACTCATTGAAATTGTCGCGTGTGTCGTTCGAAAAGCGCGACGAAAAGATACTGGCCAAATTTTATGTTATTTTTATGAAATATGGTGCCAAACAAGCAAATATGTGAACACAACTCAATTACACCTGCATCATCAAAAGATTGCAGATGCGTTACCAGTCTAGATGGCTAAGCTGGAATGCCTTATGTATCAATATTTTCACCGTTTGTTCCACTCTCGGAACATAGCAGCGTAAGCACTGCTGCTCGGCAGGATTAGCAATTAAGATGATAGCGATCCGGACGAACCTTGCGCAAGGTTCTACCCGCACTATGTTCCTTTTGAAATCATGATCCAATGTTCAGCTTAGCATTCGATATTGTAAAACTTCGCAATTAGAATCGTGTAGCAGTACAATGGGTAGGTAGACAGAGGGTGTGGAAGGACGCAAGGGGCGCCGGGGCGCCGGGTCGCACGAGGGCGCCAAGCAAGGGTACGGGGACGAACGCTCGTTATGGACATCTTCTGTTCACGAATGTTCCAACTCTGATCAATGCGTAAAGCCTAATAAGTGAACTTTGAGACCTCACGCCTTCATAGAACGTGTTTTGAAATTTTAGCGCTCAAAAAACTTGATGTGGTCACGAAAATACTAGTTTAAATTATAAATGCGAATGTTTTTAATAAATCTATTTGTCTGTTTGTCTGTATGTTTGTTACGACTTGGATGAAGAGCATAGCCTTTTTATGATTCCACTTTTAAAGAACAGATTAAATTAGCGTCGTTAGAAATTCGAAAGGATACGTACCTACCTATTTAAATACTAAGTAGATGTTGGCCGCAACTTCGTCTGTGTCCCGCGGGAATTTTGCCCTTTCCGGGATGGAGAGTACCTTATGTTAATCAGGGATATTGTAACTTTCCATACAGTTCCAAAATTCGGTTTAGCAGTTGAAGAAATTACACACTATATACGAAAAACCAAGAAAGTTTTAAAAACACTACATATAAAGACTACATCATGTCCAAGTTTTCGTCTTCGTGAAAGAATAAAGAAAATGTTAGTAAGTGAGTAGGTAGTTAAGTTAAGTTACTGTGGGAATTATAGAAAATCCGTTTAAGTAGCTACGCATTTACGCAATATAGGGAATCTTCATTATTCTTCTGTTTATATTTCAGCTTCCTAGACTCAAAAGTTTGGCTGTGCGATGACAGATAAGTCTGGACTGAAAATTAAACATATTCTATAAATATAGAAATTCGATTTTCAAAGTTCTTAATGGTATTCTTTCCGCTCATACTTACAGTCATTGATTTGAGAGTGAAAGGGACGGTGCCCACGGGAAACCGAATTTCGAATAGCCCCCCAGTTTTATGGAGGGTCCGAAGTTCCCGATCCACACTGGGCCCGCGTGGGAACTACAACTTAAACCCTCTCATTTTTGAACGAAACCAGTGCCCAGCCGTGGGACGTACATATGTCGGCTGGATATGGTAAAGATGATATTGATTGTACCTATACAACTCACTTAGGCATTTGTTCCTTGATCATAATTTAATAGACCTACGACAAAAGTGAAAATCTATATAAAACGGTAGATAAATGTAGAAACTTATTTGTACCTACTTTTAGTACTATTACGCGGAGTAGTAAAGTAAGTTTGTCCACTTAGTTCAGCATGGACTAGCAAAGTAACTAACGCCTAAATCTATACCTACAGTTACAAATAAATAAACTAAATAGGTAAAAAATAGGTAAGCATGATGTATGCTAAAGTCGTGTGTTTACTCTTTTAACAGTAGTAAATATAGTTTTACCTACACTTAAATTGAACAACATAACTTGTTTATTTGTGATTGGATCTAACAAATTATTAAACTAAGTTTGATTCTAGAGCGTTTTCCAAAAAAAGTCTACGTTATCATTATTTCCAGAATTTATCGAACTATTTTGGGTTTTTCTTACTCAGGATCGTTTACCTACCCTATCGATCCTTATACAAGAAAAAATGTGTCCCAAAATGTCCAGTTCGTTTTTTCATATAGGTATGGAACGTGACGAACAGGAAAAAAAATCCGTAGTAAAACGACGACCGGACCGGATAGCCTAGTGGTTAGTGACCCTGACTATGAAGCTAGAGGTCCTGGGTTCGAATCCCGGTAGGCGCAGACAGTTGTGTGATGAATACGAATGTTTGTGCCTGAATCATGGATGTTGTATGTATTTATCTACATTATTATAAGTATGTTTATCCGTTGCCTGGTACCCATAGCTTTGCTTAGTTTGGGGCTGGGTCAATTTGTGTAATTTGTCCCAAGATATTTATTTATTATTTATTTATTTTAAAATCTGGGACACATTTTGTCTTGTATGAGAATCGATAGGATAAACGATTCTGAGTAAAAAAAACCCAAAATATTTAAAGGCTGGAAAAAATGATCATCTGGACTTTTGTTTAGAAAACGCTCACTACTAAATCTTAACATGATCAGAATAATACGAAGCCTATCTAATAATAACGAGGCAAATAATTATTGAAAACACAAAATACACTGTCATAACTTTAATTTATTATATATCATTCAGTAAATATTTTACTAAATATTCAGCATCTTACTCACTAATCTGACACTTGAGGTACCTATTTTATCTTACTCTTAGCCCTCTAGGCTGGCGACGCATCCGCAATGCTCCGGTGTTGCTGATGTCCGTGGACATTGATTGCTCAATATCAGGTACCCGCGTGCTCGTTTTCTTTCCTTCTTACATAGAAATTGTATTGCAAATAGACTGGTTTTAATTAATGATTTCAGATATATGCCAATAATCGGCTGTAATGTAATTTCATATTATTATGCAACATTAAAATAGCTTGAACAGTATTTCTGTTCACACTTGTGGCAGAAATAAAATTTTAATCAATAAGAAAGGAATATGGCGTAGGACGGTAGTAATGAGACGCTCGTTAATTTGATCCTTCGAGCCGGATGAAAATAAGGCGTCGGCGTCTCTATCTCGGTGTACCTACCTGCTTATCAAGTTGCTATCGCTTCTGATAAGATATTTAGGTACATAGTATGTTTATGCGAATGTCGACTAGTGGGAAGACTGTATTTGTTTGCAAATAGTTATAACATTGATATATGTGATGTACCTAGTTACTCGAAGTTACAGTAAATTCGCCTATTTGTTCAACATAGTATACCTAGTGCGTACAGTCGGCCCATTAAAATGTTGAGCACACTTAGAACCTTGTCATTTGAAACAAAAATAGCACGTGTAACGTTATTTTGACATGTAGGTATTACGTCAAAGTGTATTATCACAAAGTACTGTGTTAAAAAAAATTATAAGCCGACTGTACAGTGGAAATCTTGGATGTAATGATAGTGTACTACAAAACTGACATTAGCCCAAACCTAGTGTCAGCGTTCGAATAGACTGTATTTGTGTATGTGGTCCAGTTTCTTCGTCATTGCCAATTCAAACATTGTCCCCGCCCCTCTACATTAAACAACCGCCAGGTCTCAGTATCAGTCAATACTAGTTATAAATCCTAAATATACCCAAAAGCTGAAAAGTAATTCAAATTTGCTAGTTACGAATGAACCTATACCTTACGAAACATTTTGAAAATCCCCGCGAGTTTATTCTAGGCCCTAGATGACTACACTTACTTGGTACATAATTATGTTGGCATATATATATAATCTGTGCTAAAGATAGCCCTAGTCAAAAGTAGGTAGGTATAGGTATTTATGAAACAAACTGCTCTGTGAGTGTCAAAGATTCGGAGCTACATAAACATGTTTACGCCGGCGAGTGGCGTCGCAAGTGGCCCGCCGATAAAACATGTTTTCCACAGCCAGAATATTATCTTTTCGTATGAGACTAGGCTACCTCATATAACGTAATTCCTTTCTTCCATTAACCTAACTCTATCACTTAAGAAAATGACAGGCTCGCTATATTTAAGCCGATGCAGGCGAATGTCAAAACGGTCAGGTTTTCCTCAACTCCGTTATAGCGACACAGTGATTGTTCACAAAGCAACGTGAATTCGATTCGAGCGGCGAGACCGTGGCGCAACAACGGCCAAGTCGAACCCGCACCACACTACGGAACAACAATTATAAGATTTACAAGAAAGAGCGAGACGCCGCGCTACATAACACTGCGCAGTCTCCTTCTCTGGCGACTTGGTGAGCGTAACGCGAGTTCGTGGTAAGACCTGTTAGTGGAGTTAACGAGTTACATAAAAATACAACTGAACCAACGACCACGACACCGGTTGCTCCACACGGCCGTCGCGACCGCTGCCTGCTTTTATTTTATCATCTATTTAAAATTCAGACTCAAATCTCAGCTAAAAAATACGCGAAACATTGCGTAACTTATGTGTTGCTAGACAGATTGTTTGCCTACCCGCGTTTCGTACGAAGCATGATTGATAAACCTACAGCGAGCTAGCAAAACAGCACCATTCTAAGAACCGCTTATACTTATTATCTTTCATTGTGAGTCGATCGTAAACAGCGAGCGGCGAGCGGACGTTCGGCGTTCGTCGGTGACACATCGCCGTGATTCACAAGGCCCTGCGCAAGCGCAGCAAAACCCTGACGTCATGCAGCCATAGCATAACTTTGAAGCCATGCGAAAGAATATCGCGCATTAACTCGGTCCCTCGCTAAATCTCAAAAATCATTCGTTAAATAGTAGTTAGGTACATCCTTTTATCACAGTATTCAATCAGTGAAATTTTCTCGTTGCTTCGAAGAATGTTGGGAAGTTTCGAGTTCGCGCATGAATCATGGGACAGAGAATAGGCCCCCGAATGCGCGCGCAGGTTCACGCCCGCTGCGTTCCGTTCCTCGACCGCAATGCCGACTGTTTCTATACCTTTTGTATTCGTAACCTCCACATCACCTCGGCTCGCTTCACTCGACTCGACCTGCGGCGCCGAATTTGCTTCGCTGGTTACGTATGGCGTCATCAAATTCAAGTGTTGTGATCATTATAAAATTAGAATTTGTAATGAAAAGGATCTTATTTTCTGCTAGCAGGAAAATAAGCCATCAACCCAATTCTATATTAATCCTTGAACTTAAGTATAGGCTGGACTTTACACATTACCTTGGCGCTGTCGCTCAGTGAATTTGGTGAATGTCTCCAAAATATGTTAGCAAACAAAACCCTATCGGCAAGGACGCACCGTGATATTTTCGAGAGCATTGTTCACTCGAATGTAGAAAGTAGGTATAGATGTTCTTTCAGGACTACAGCTGTAGAATAAATTAAACGGATTTTATTTGTGACGTTTCCTAATTCTAAACTGATCTATATGGGGAGCGTGAATGGTTGCGTTTGGAGGGGAAGGCCTAGACGGACGTTCCTGGACAGAATAGGAGACTTGAAAAAGGGCAGGTCAGGAGTACCCGAAACCGACGAGCATGTATGAAGAAATTGATGAATGTGGATGAAGGGAAAGAGGTATGTCAGAATCGTAGCAAGTGGAACATTCAAGACTCGAATTTCATATATTTGAGTAAGATAACCGCCTGTGATGTAAGTATAATCAGCAAACCTATATAGACATACTGAATTATGTACAGTTAAGGGATTTAATTCCTAACCCACCATGGAACCTTTTCAGTAAGCGTCGTAACGATTTTCCTTGTTAATTAATGCGATATCACTATGACGTTTTATGCGAAAAGGTTCCTCGATTGGTCAGGAATTAAATTTCTTGACTAAATGTACCATCGAACAAATTTAGATTCCTGGCCCACTGTTGAATCCTGTCAGAGTGAACGGCACATTTTCGTAGTCAATTTAATGTACCTCAATTCACTATGACATTTACTGTGAAATCGCTTTGTTCGATGGAACTTTTTTCATTTAACTGCCAGACAATTTTCCTTAGTAAAAAAGTAGACACGGGATAGGAAAAATTACATATCAAAATTTAAATGCAATTCCCAAATAGGTGGTGCGTTAAAGACCTCTTTTGTGAAAAATCCGTTTACCGCTATCCCACTGGAACTTTTCAATTTTCAGAAATAACGTGTCACGTACCTAACTCGGAGTCACTACACAAAATTTTTGTATGCATCTATGAACATTATGTTTAATACAATGGCAATTCACAGAAAACTGTTATCAAAGGCATTTCCAAAACAATTTATATACTTAGTAAAGCCAGTGTGTGCAAAATTTCATCCGAATCCGTAAAGCCGTTTTTATGTCAAAAAAATTAACATTCCTAGACACAAGACACGTTCACAAACTTTCACACTTATAATACATAACATAATGTATTAATAGAGAAAAGGAATATAGGCAGTTGAATAAAATACACTTATAAAATTCTACTTCCATTATATTTCAACGTCATAATGCAATCGTGACAATTAAAAATTAATTTCAATTGCGTTCAAGATATTCTATTAATTTCCAACAGAAAATGTATGAACTCGATACTGTATGATGTTATCTTAATATTAATTATAAGGAGCATATCTTACGCAAACTAACTCGAAGCAGACCTAGCGAATATTAAACATTCGCAGATTCTTCGAGACGTTTGACTTGAAGAATGGCTAAATGGTATTATTATAAAATTAATTAAATCATTATAAAATCAGTCTAGACCAAAAGGATCGTTTTTCATTTGATGTTGGCTTATAAAATTGTTTCCAGTGCCCCTACACAACCATCTTAAAATTAAGAGACCAACGACAATGTAAAGCTTAAAATAAAACAATTAAAAACTTACATTTACGAATACATGTCATGAGAATCATTATCAAATACTAAAATGCACCATGCGGAAAATAAATACGAATTATGTAGAAACAATAAATAAGATCACAACGTCAAAACCTGAGGATCATGTGCGTTTGCCTAAAAAAGGAAACCAAGAAATATTCAAGTAAATGCCTTCCTTCGTACACACAAACCACATTAGCACAGCACAGCCCTACCACCGCAAGCACCTTCCTATCACCCACAATCTTATAACCCAACTCCAAATGAAACCATACAATTAGTTTGGCAGTGGATGAAATTTAGGAAATTCAATATAATCACAATACAGTTACTTACTAATAAAAGTTACCTTAGTCAAATACGAAAAGCGACGGCGGTCTGTGCTTACTGCCATATTGTAATGCTCTGAAATAATTGCCTCATTCCTAACGTTGATAGAATGGTAACCAAATGCGCAGATATGACAATATATTGTTACGCTTTATTTTAAACTTTCTTGTAGTTTCTCACGTCTTAACCCGTCAAGCGTCCAAGCGACTACAGTAGTCCCTAACTTTTTCGGGCGGGAGGCTCAAAGAGAGAACGAGAAGCATATATAGCGAGTTGTCGCTGGCTCTTCCAAGGGAGGAAGACCTGGCCAGTGGCGTGAATGCATAATGCAGTCCCTAGAACATTTCCCGCCCGAAAAAGTTAGGGACTACTGTAGTCGCTTGGACGCTTGACGGGTTAAATAAGCCTATGAGATTCACGAGGCAATGTAACAATCCATATCTGAATACTTGGCGTTTATACCATTATTTGGGACTTCATAGCGGATTTTTTATACGATGCGACTAGCAACCCATTACTATTTCGATTCCATTTTCCACCTATACGCCCTCAATCTTGCTAAATGTGGCCTGTAGGTACCTGTTTGTTACCTTGGGCTCCGTCTACCCCGTAAGGGATGTAAAGACATGATTCGTGTATGTATGTATGTATGTATGTATAGCCGATTCTTTATACCTTTTTACCTCGGAGAAACAATAACAAACTTCAAATGTTAATAAAATAATAATCCAAAAATCAATTCTAATTCTATTGGTGTTTTATACGAAAGACATTCTGTGAGACATTCTATGGAATAAAAATTAATACTAGAATAATAAAGAGATCCCCACGAATTTAGAACTTCCTCCGTTTTTTTAATTCGGTTAAAATTAAGTCTAATTGAGGGCCTTCTTTTTTAAAATACTGATACGGCAATTGATGCAAGATTTCCGCGCTAATTTAGTGCCTCATAAGATGGAAACAATAAGACATCCCTATTTCGAAACTCTTTCTTAGAAAGTATTGTACATACTTGGTTCAAACAGGCAGTGAGCACAAACAACTGCCGCATGGTACAGAGTAAAATTTAATACACGTATAAACTAGGAAGTGATTTCGATTAGCGTGGAAGCAACCTCAGTCTTGTCATTCCGATGTGGACCATCAACTTTACGAAGCCCTGCATTTCCGCTCGCGATTCTCTGGAAAAATAAAAAGATCCATTTATCCTTTGACGCATATCTTCCTCCATTCAAAAGCTTCTTCAGGAGTACCGTTATAATTTGTTAAAAAATTAGGTAGTTCAGATAGTTCTTTGAATAATAAAATAAACTTCTAGTTATAGAAAACTATTCAAGAAGGATTATTTGTGACAGTCAAACCAGTGTAGTTGCAGTCAGCATCAGAAGTCGATAAACATTTGAAGAGTTTGAAAGGATTTCTACACACCATCCTATCCTTTTACACTGGCAAAAGTGTCGTGTGTAGATCTATTTGAGCACTTCCGAATGTTTATGAACTTCTGATGGTGGCTATACTATCTGGTGGTATTTTTTGTCACACAATCTTAAATAAAACGGAAAAATTGTACATACCGTGTCAACTTTATGCTTCTGTAGGCTGATCTATTGGTTCAGCAGGAGGGTCGACAGCCGCGACAGTCTTGGCCTTGATGTCTGCAATTTCCTCAATTTTGCTGTCTCCCTGTCCTTGTTCTGTGTCCATAGAATCACCATTGGAACCGTTGACCGAGCCCTCTTTCCCATTTTCCACAGAAAGCCTAGAACATAACTCTTCTTCCTTGGAATCCCCGTTCATGTTGGCCGCGCTGTCTCCGTTCGTAGATTTCCCGTTTACTTGTGGTTCGCACGAGTTTTCTTCTGGTTTGCTCACTTCTGTAGCTTTGTTTTCCTCTGTTTTGCTTTCTTCAACTTCTTTGACTTCTGCGGCAGGCGTGCTGTCTGCGACTTCCTTATCCTCAGCGGGTTTGCTTTCATCAGCAGGGCTTTCCGTTACAGGCTTACTGTCTTCAACGGGTTTGGTTTCTTCCACGGGACTGTCTTTTGATGGTTCTTCAGCCAATTTAACAGTTTCTACGTGTGACTCTTTGCTTTCTATTATGGGAGATTCCTGTTTTTCTTCTACCTGTGTTTCCATTGCAACAGTCTTTTCAGACTTACTTTCTACCGAAGCTTCGGTAGAACTACTGTCTTCAATTTTTTCGCTTGATTCTACGTCGGCTTCTGGAGTTTTCATATCAACACCATTTGTCTCTTTGATTTGAGCTTCTTTTGAAACCCCATTTTCCTCTTTAGGCTTATTATCCTCTCCGGAGGAAGAAGAGTTTATAATTTCACTCTGTTTCATTTCTAGTTCTAACTCAGAGTCTAATATTCTATCCACAATATCGTTAGAATCCAAATTTTCTGTTTCCATAGTCTCCTCTGCAATTGGGTTCAATAGGGGTTTTACTGGGATACTATCTAAATTTGTGACATTTTGTACCTTGGAAAGGATATCATCGCACTCGTTGACTAGCACTTCTCCTACGTTTTGTAAAACTTCCATGTCTTCCGCGGCAGGGGGCTCCTCAACGACGGGCACAACATCCGCGACATCAACATCGGCGAGTGGGCTCTTATCGTTTGTTATCTCTTCTATCGCAGGCCTTTCAGTTGCCTCTGGCGAGATCTCGCTTACATTTTTGACATGTACCTCTTCAATTGGTTTCGATTCTGGTTCACCGTTACTTGTTTTGACCTCTTCTTTTTCAGTCTCTTTCTCTTCAGTCTTATTTTCTTCTTCCACTACTGGCTCGACATCGATCATAGGTGCGTCAACAGGCTCATTCGAGTCTGTGATTTCTTCGATTTCCGTTACTACTTTCACTACTTCCTTTTCCGGTTCTGCGGGCGTTTCGGCAGGAGTTTCAACCTCCATTTTTTCTTCTTCCTTGGTTTCCTCCGGGGGTGCTGTGGTTACTGTCTCAGCAGTCGTCTTAACATCTTTTTCAGCATCAGTCTTAGGAACCTTAGCTGGAGTTGCCTCCTCCACCTGGAACAGTTTTATTAACAATAAAGCAAATGCTTTAGAATGCTTAACCTAATTTCATATAAAACTTTAAATAGAACGGAATCAAGACCGGAGTGATTACCTTAATCTTTTAAAAACAAAACATGAAAATTACTTCAAAACTTTTCAAAAACGCATATGAAGACTCGGAAGGTACAATTTCTTGCTCTAATGGATTCTTTAGTGATACTAGTGTTATTTTTGACCTTGGATCAGCCGTCGTGGCCTGGTTGAACTATTTTCGACCAATTCAATGCATATCCACTCATTGGTTAACAATAAACAATATTTAATAGATCAAGGCTAAACCAACAACATAAATACCTATGGAACAGAAATATACAGATTCTAGCTAGACCATTGAAGTATTGGGGAAGACATTGATGTTTATAATTTTTTAGATTAGTTTAAAAAACTTTTAACACAAACAAGATATTCATGACATTTAACTATAAATAAATAGCTACCTGCATTTGTATCTGGAGCTAAGGTTTGAGACCAGGCTGATCAGATACAACAAATAAACAATTAAGCATGGTAACAACTACACCTCCACCAAAACAAAGTAGCCCGGCCATTTTATATGCATAGGTACAACCAGATTTCAAAGCCACAAATAAATACAACCAATAAAATGTATAAATCGTTTTATTGTGACGCCTTCTTTATTACAGAAATGTCCAGATAATAACAAATAAATCACTTAAAACATTACATGATATGTACTTATTCTAGCAACCAATAAAGGCAGCCAAAAGGTTTGCAAGTGTTGCAAGTAAGCAGATACAAAAAATAGCACTGCTAGCATCGGTGCGGAAAAAACGTGAACTAAGCAGCGGCAACAAAGATCCAAGTAACGATTCACGTTACCGCTAGATGGTGCTGTGGCGTGAAATTAAAACTTTCTAACTTGACTTAGATTATGTTGAGAACAGTTAGGCCTTGGTCTCGGGTTCACGCCGTAAGCTGCCTACAGAACGATTAGTACGGAAATGTAATGGGACTGTCTCCAGTAAAGCTAGCTTCAGCGCCTCGTACGCTATACACTGCTTACAGACGTTGTTCGCCACGTCTTTACATGATGTTATGACTAGCATCTAGACGCCGATCGGAACGTTTACGTTGGTGAAGCAGACAGCGTACGCTGCGTATAGCGTTTAACCAGAGACGAAGGCCTTATAGTATTATAACAGTTTAGCAAGGGTTCCCAAAGTTACCCGAAGCATAGTACACCTTATTCAGCATTTAGGATAAAATGACAATGAAAAAAGCTGCTCAGCTGTAAGAGGTACATTTTGGGAACCCCTAGCTTTACGTAGGTATATGTATAATCTAAACTCGTCACAAAATAAAAGGCCCGTTTAGTATTTTATTTAGTATTACGAGTTTAGTAATAAATTTTACTGAGCATACAATAAATATCATTGACGAAGTTTGACCAGAAAACCCAAAATATAACAGAAG
Organism: Pandemis corylana; assembly: GCA_949127965.1. Taxonomy (NCBI): domain Eukaryota; kingdom Metazoa; phylum Arthropoda; class Insecta; order Lepidoptera; family Tortricidae; genus Pandemis; species Pandemis corylana. Next base: position 5,877,594 of record OX421868.1, read on the forward strand.
CTTTTTCGTGCATTGGTAGGAAACAATACAGGGAATTAAGAGCATGCTGTCCTTTATTTATAAACTTGGTAAGTATATTATGACTTAGGAATTTATTCAAGCCTTTAAATAATACTGCTACCAGCGCTACCACGAAAATAAAGCTTAACTTGGCGCATAATTGGTTACAGAACTATAGACCAACCGCTTGACGAGTCCTCGCCTGCGAGGGTACAAGGGCGCGGGATAGGATGACAAAGGGCACAGAGAGGTGCGGGCGGCAGGCGCACTACCCACCCCCGCACCTCTCTCGGTCCCCTTTGTCGTCCTACCCCGCGCCCCTGTACCTGCGCAGGCGAGGACTCATTTAAGCGGTTTATCTATAGAAAGGACGATGTCTAAGTCTATGTAGAAAGGATGATGTCTAGTCATAGGAAAGCCAACAATAAATGGATCTTTCTTATTTCAACAATCGGTTTTGATCATTACTAAACCGGAATTTATGTATGCTAGCACACCAGTTACCAACGACCAGTATTTTCAAAACAAATTTTGACTGCATAAATTTTAGCAGTCTGATAACACTACGCTAGTTTAAAATCAGGGTCCAATTGCATAAGTAACTAAAAGAAAATAGTGAATTAGTGAATATATTGTTACTATTTGTTTATTAGGCTACTGGGTCCTATGTATCAGGACAAGCGCGAAGTATTTCTGATCAACCAACCTCAAAATCAAAGCCAAACCAACCACCTCAAACCAAATAAAAAGTAAAAACAGAATCCTGCAAATAACAAAACGGCATCGGTAAAACACCTTCCCCGTGTGCATACACACACTTGCAAACCTTACGCCTGGTTGCTTAGAGTACCTTTTGGGGACATTCACAGAATTCAGTCTTCACTTTTCATTTGGTGCGATCCAACCATAAACTCACCTGGGTGCAATCTAAATCTACACAGTGCATGCAAAGGTGCTACGGTACGACGGGTAATGGCTGAACCTGTTCTGGCTTGCGCTTGTTGGACGACGTGAGCTGCGCCAAACTGTGGATGACGGGGAACGATGCTGTAGCTTCATCGGGCAGAGGAGCGTTACCCTCACGGCTGACCAGTGCTGCGTGCATGCCAGCTGCACGCGCCGCTTCTGCCTCTGTAGGAAAACGTGAATGTTAGGCGTAGCATCTATGCGCCGGGTTATGGTCCAATGCGAATAAGCTGAAAATTAATACTCTAGGCATTTTCATTACACGGGGAAAGATTAAGACATTCAGTTTTAAGTGGCTCTTTCTATAACTTATATAAAAAAAACTGTAAATCGCTCACTATGTCAAGAAGTACACTTTCTTATCTACATACTTACTTTAGAAGGATACTTTTATATCGGGAAATTGCATAGTTAATTGCCGATAAATGAAATCTACGTGAAAGAAGTTGCGGGCAAAAGTTGATGTTAAATAAAAAAAAGTTTGTACTGAAATGCGCCTATGACGTATCAGAGAAAAATTCGTAACAATGTATTTTCAGCAGTATTTAAATATGGGATAATATAAAATCAAATCATCTCCAGTGTCTAGGACATAATTTTATACATGACTCACAGAGTATCATTTATTATTAATCGAATTGCCACGAATAAATGTTTTCTTCTTCTAATACTTTTGTCCTTTTTTCTAAAACCCATTAAAACTTCGTTTTACAACTCTGTATCGAAATAGACTGGAAAATACAAGGCAGAACATACCTTTGACAATATCAGTAAGGAACAATATCTCCTCGGGCTTGGCGTCAATCTTCTCCACAATGGCTGTATAACTGGCAGCCTCCTGCTTCGCGCCGACAGCCGTATCAAAATGGCCATCAATACGCGGCAGCAAATCTCCTGCCAGCGACTGTCCAAAAAGTAGCTTCTGTGCTTGCACAGAGCCCGAGGAGTAAATATACACTTTCTGGCCTTCTGTGGACCGCCATTGATCGAGAGCTGCGGCTACATCGTCGTATACGCTGAAAAGAGAGTTCAATCTTTGAACACATAAATCCAGTTTACACTCAAGTTTCATTACACATACCCGTGATCCGAAAGTGTTACAAGTTGTTGACCCAGTGCCACAATGTAATGTGACTACAGTGTTTTGCTAAACTGGGCTTAAAAACCTTTGACAGGTGGGTGCCAGCCTTTCGTGAATAAAATGGCGGCGGTTCTGCATGGTTTAGTTTCAAATGCAAAACTTAGTTTACTTGTTTTATGTCGAGTTATTAGTTTAGTTCTTAATTTTGTTGTGTACTTACTAATACATAGATAGACATAATATAGTGCTTACTAACCATTTACAATTTATTTGTACAATTGATTATTTTAATAAATAATTTGAATTTGAATTTGATTTGAATTTGGCATAATTTCATAGGTTTTCTATCAAATAAATAAACATTGACATCGTTGGTATGTTATTGTTGAATAACTTGGTGAAACTAACTCTAAGTCGAATAAACTATCATTAGGATGACTGATAGAAAGATCGTGATACTGTGCACAGTAGCTACAAGCACAGTATAAGACGACACTGATTCGTCAGTGAATTTACAAGATTAGGTGTGTTAATTTGTGCCCACAAGTAAAACATACTAACCGAACAGTTAACACCTTATTTGTTTATGATAAACAGAAGGCTGGGACGGTAAAGGACTCTACACACAAAAGTCAACGACACGCCGATGTGCCTCGACAACATGGTCGGCGGCCTAAATTGTTCCACAAAGCTCCGATATAATGTGAGTAGAGCGCTAAAGATCGCAGGGGAAATTACTGACGTAACTCGCATACAATCTCAGCCTTCTAGGTTAGTAACATGTCCACTGTGCTGCCTCTAGCACAGCACAGACAGCACAGGTGCTTGAGCAGCTGACTTTAAATGCAATACAATATCACAATTTTCTCAAATTAGCTTCCAATAAAATAATGAAAGTACGAACTGTCCCTTGATGTCTCCGTTGTCGTAGCCCTGCTTCCATATCAGACCCTGCAGCTGTTTCAGTGCGCCCGCCTTGCGGTCAGCAGACATCTGCCACTTCACGCTGCTCACTAGTGCGCTGATCTGATCTTCCTTCGACGCATCCTGGAATTGAACAGGGTACCATTGACACTAAGTGTTAAAGCTTTATAATTACATCAAAAGTGTAAATCAATTAAGTTTGATTTTCCAAATGCTTCACTGAGCAACCTATGTCCATATCCAAAATGTCCATTTAAATTGTGCAATAGGCCTTCCACAATTATGATACCATTGAAACAGATAATATAAAAAGCTGGTCAAGCTCTAGTTGGACTCGTGCATTGAGGCTTACTATAAAAAAAAAGGTTTATTTACTACACATGTCAATAACTTCGTATTTCTTAAAACGGTTATTTTTGTATCCCCATTTAAAATGGAAATCACTGATTTTCGGACTTTTTCCTTTACTTGCGAGTCGTAAGTCCGTAAACGCAAACAAAAGAAAAAATACTTGTTTTTTTTAGGGATCTTCTTTCACGTTTATTTCAGTTGTGCTCACATTTACAGAGCTGTACATCAATACTTTGGCTTATAATATTAGTGTGAGTATTCTCTTTACCTCCCCAGGAATCTCCACGACCCCATCAACTTTGTTGTCTTTATCTTCCACAGCCAGCTTACGAAGCGCGCCCACGACTTCCTTCAAGTCTTCTTTCTCCCATTCACTTTCAAGGAACTTCTGCACATTCTCTTCGGCATACGGAAACAGCTTGTCCTGAAACAATGGAAAAGATAATTTTGTTACAGGAATTCCAAAAAATATTTCCTTCTTTGTACAAGTCATAGTCTTAAATGAAACCTCATGAAAAACTACATCATTCTAGCTAGGTCCATGAGTTTGGACTGAGTGTTGACAATGAGTCAGTCAGGATGTTTCTATACTTAATATTATGTACCTATATTTATAAATCCTGAAAGTAAGAAAGAGATACTGCAAGATAACAGTACTTTTATAAAATTTTATCATGTAAGATGTCACAGACATGTGAATAAATAAATAAAACATTATTGTGTAGCTCATTGACAGTGAATTGACTAAACATTCAGCTTTGAATTCGAGACTATCGCGTGAACTTTAACATATTTTAGCAATTTAAAACAGTAAAAAAAAACGTCTCGGAGCATTATCCGCTGAAAAATCCTCGTCCATAAATAACGTGATGGTTTTTGGTCTTTATATCAGTCTGCGGCAAAACCCAAAAGGATGGTTATGAGTTCGCCGCGTACGTCTGTTCCTATCGCTCGTAACTAGGTACTCAATAGCTCAACCGATTTTCATACATGATACGCCATTAGATTCATATTGAGGACGTCACTGGGAATATTATATTTAAAAAAAATACGACGGATTTAATGCGCCTTAATGTGCATTCTGAAAAAAAAAAGGTGTCCCCTTTTCCCCCTTGGACAAAAACTGCTTGCGATTTTTGGATATCGAAACCTTGATACATACATGCCTACATAGTAACGTGCATTCAATTTACAGTTTCTCGCCACTTGTACCTTCCCTACCATCCCTATCGTGCTACACCTATTTCTATTAGACCTACAACCCGTTTCATTATTATCAATATCGTGGCCATGTGTCGTGTCTGAACAAACGACCTTGATTACGGCGTAGCGTCGGCGACTTATTATAATGTCACCAACACAGTCTGGAGCTCTGGAAAGTGTTTTATGTAAATGATGCGACAGGGCGGAAATAGTAGCTCCATCCATATAGATAGATAGCCTTTGACATCGCAGTACGCAAACAACCGAAATTACGTTGTTCGATTACTAGGTTGTTTACTTTCAAACTTCAATCGATTGTAAATGACTAGGTATTTTACAAAATAACGTAAGACATGTACATTGTTATCAAAATATGTATCAAATAGGTAACCTACCTACAAACTAAAAAAAAACACTTTCAACATGAAACTAATGTGAGACTTAATCATAATTACACATAAACGGATAACTCACGTCCAGGAAGGACTACGAAATAGTCCGAAACATGTCGAGCATCACTCGGCTTTTTATAAGCGAGTTATCCGTTTATGTGTAATTAAAAAAAAATCGTCTGCCACGTGACAAATTTGTTGTTTTACGTTCATATTTACTCAAAACTTAGCGCAAATAGAACGAAGATATATGTATAACAAGCAGAAGATTTTTAATTAACAAATAGGTACGCATCATTAAATTGAAAAGTATCTATAGCTAGCACCAGGCCTTACTTCGAAATTCGGTTTTCGAAATTTGTTTCGTGCCAAATTAAGTCATCAATTTGAGAGTGAGGGACAGTGTAATAGGAACTTCGAAAGGTTAGGCTTAGGTTAGGGTATTTTCAATCGCGTGCAATCTGCTTGCTCGAGTATTTTTGAGCACCTAGACAGTTCCTAATCAATGTAGGTACCTATCAGATGGCGACTATAAATGTACACCGTAGGTAGGTATAATCACAATCTGTTGAATTTCATGTGTACACCCCACATTAGAACTTTGCTTGTCTGTGGCAGCTCTCGATACTCTCTATTATTTGATCTGTCCCGTACTTCTTACTTGTCAAAATTCCCCACGACTGCAATGGTGCATCCGTGGATTGGTTTCCAAATCTTAATAGTAATCCATATCGATCTTACTTGTTTAATATCATTTTTGACTCACAATGTTGATGTATATTGGTGAAGCAATATAGAGTTCTTCATTGGCTGGATTTGTGGTTGTGTTTTTGTTTTCGACACCTATAACCCTATTAGTATATCACGCGGCTACGCGGCCCACAGCGCAGATGCTCTTGCTAACACAATCTAAAAGCACTATACAATACACCTAATAGGTTCAATAATATCGTTAAATTGTTCAAATTATTATTTTTAATGTTTTAACAATATAATTATGAATATTTTGTTATTGATTTTATTATTGATTTATTACCTACTTGATATATTTGCATGCTGTATAAATGCAGCTGAAAAAGATGGAGCGATATCTAACATAACACTAAGACATAATGTAACTAACCCTTTTTCTGCAAATAAACATTATTATTATTATACTGTATATTTATTTTCATCTCTAGTTAGGTTTTTACAATATTCATATAAAAAGTAATAAAACAATATTAATAGGTACAAAATATAAAACCATTATTATTATTAAATTCCCAAAAAATAGGTATCCATAATTTGCGACAGAGGCTCAAAACTTGCATAATTTTCATATTAAAAAGAGCCCATTACTTTGATTTATACACTCCCTTAACAACCGCTAGTAGTTGCTTGCGATCTGTAGAAAAAATATTAATTGACCGTACAGGCAGACGTCTGCGAATTAAAGTAGAAAGCGAAAGTCCTTATTCCTTATAAGAGCAAGAGGCTAGACGGCGAGTACGCTCGGAGGGCGAAAAAAAGAGCACCGACACTGTTGTTTTGTTGATTAAAAACTGGACGGGGCAAGGAGAACTCCTTCAGTAGGGCTGGCCACCAGCTGAGCTTTTAGACAAGGTCGTTAATTACCGCACTCAAAAACATCAATTAGATATTTATTATGTAGGTAGGTGGATTTCTTTTTTTTTCATTTTCGATGTTTTTATAGGAAATCGTTATTAATGCAAATACCGAAAGTTCCAATTTGAAGGGTACATAATAATACTAAACATAGGTAGGTATTCAGATGTAGGTATCGAAAACTAAGTGCATACAAAGTACTAGGAAATCCCAATGTTTATGTTTCTTTACCATCTTTGTTTTTTGCAATTGGAAAAATTTAACCAACGGAACATCATCATTCATCTCCCGCCCAACCTACATCCCCCTGCTGCGCACAATAGAACCAATATTGGAGGCAATTAGAAACAGTTTTTAGTAAATAAGGCCACTCCACATCGGACGAAAGCCAACCCTAGAGAAACGACGGAACTACAAGTAGGTATCTATATCGAGAGGTAGTTAGGTACATAGCTACGACTTCAATAGGCAAAGCCCGCCCCCCGGCCGAGACCGACTGATCTCATTTTTCTTATTCCAATTTTAAAATGCAAATCCAGTGAAGATACTTACGCCTGGTACCTACAATACATGTATTTTCGTATTTATAGTAACAAAGCTTAATTTTTAACCCCAAGCTCGAGTTATCAAGCCAAAGCTATAAACCTCACGACACGACACCAATAGCCAAAAGAATAATATACCTAGGATTTCTAAGCATAAAACAAATCTACCCTCCTTCCCGTATGATAATAGCTATCTAAACTGAAATGATAATAACTTCCATGTGTACCTAGTATTTGGCATTAGATAAATGCCCACTACTTCAATGGGTACCTACCTAATATTTCATCCACGTAAACTTTCGAGAGAATGGTAGGTACTTACCTATCTGAAAAACGTGCCCAATTACACAGCCACCGCTATCTCATTATACCTACCTACCTATTTTCTACGATCAATAATGAACTCTCTACCTACTATAATATAATAGACGCGTTTTACCTACCAATAAAACGCATATTAATTTACTTACCTTATTCGAAGCTTATTTTAATTGAGATAGGCACTACGTTTCCCGCCAATTTTCTCTATTTTCCTATTGGTTATCCCCTCTCTTTCCTGAACTCCCACCACCTGGTAGTGGGGTTGTAGCGTTCCTGCTAATCCTCAGATATTTTATGCTTCATTGGATCGAAATTAATCCAGCAGGCAGAGATTACTCATAAGCTTCGAATAAGGTAAGTAAATTAATATGCGTTTTATTGGTAGGTAAAACGCGTCTATTAAGGCCGGGTATTCCTGCGAAAGTAGGCATTTGGCGCTGTCAAGACCGCGCGTCAAATACATCGCGCGGGCTCAGCGGCTGTGAACTCTCATGACCCGGCAGCGTCACAGTAAAGAAATAAAACTTTATTTTGACTTTAGTAACGCATTTATTATGATCAATTTTTAGTAACTACCTAATTAATATGAATTTGAATAAATAGGTAATAAAAGAATAATTAATAGTCAAACTTACAGTAGAATGCATTATAATTAAAACCGCAGAATTACAAAAACCCTGAAAAATCCTTATTTAATTAGATATTTTGTTACTATGGGCCTCAAATGCCTGAAATAATTGGTAGGTACATTATTATTTATCTATGAAACAACCAATATTGAACTAAAGAAACATGTGTCTCAATACATACCTAGGGTGCTTTGGGGTAATTGCGAAATTGGGTATATTCCGAAAGTTTATAATAAATACCAAACGCCGCGATATTCTCTTACTGGCTACATTGCTTTAGACACCATTGTTATCGGTTTTGATGCTCCAATCGCCGTTCGTCGCTGCTAGCGTGTGTGAGCAACGTGCCATCTCGACAGACAAGTGGTTTTCGCGCCTTTTTGGGGGATTCGCAATAACCCCAACACTCTTTTCTCGGAACCCAGGTAAGTTACTAAAATAATTGTTTTTTAGTATTATAGATTGTCGTTTTTTACTAATGATTGCAGGGAACACGAAGTCCGAGTGATGTTTTTATTTAGTTTCGGAAATACCCCTCTGGGGTTATTACGATATACATATAACCCAATCTAATATTTTCATAGAAATGGCCAGTGGTTCTCAAACTAGGTATTTAGGACAAAGAAATATTAAAATATGTCAGGTCCATATTTTCTTGCAATATTCATTCTTAAGGTGTTATAATGACAATTCAAATTTTCTTCTATGCACTGTGTTAAAATCGTCGGTATTCTCATTCATTCTTTCAACTTAATCCATCCATCCATACGTAATAGTAGGGCATTTCACATTAAGGTCACTTAGGCGAATGCTAAATTTAGTGTATAATATTGTACCAAATTAATCACCAGCGGCTTCTTTTTCAGAGTCATTGTGCCTCGAATGTATGTCAGAAAAAGAATAAAAATATAAACGTCTCAAGATTTGGCTACAGCCGTGGTTCTATTACGTTTAAGTTTTTTGTAAAACATTAAAGTTATTTCTCAGTTAAATGAGATTTTTTACAACTTTAAATAATACATATCTGTATGAAATGTTGAGAATCACTTCCTTGTACCGGGGTAAATCCGAAGTAATCTATCCGAAATGACCATAAAAGCGAAACTATTACAAAGTTACAAATATTACAGTAAGGGGCAATTACAAATGAAAAATAATTATAAACCATCAGTTTATAAGTAGTAAGGTGTACTTTTCAACTATTTCGGAATTACCCGGCCATATCTCGTATTTCCCCCAAATGTTCGAAAACGGGACACATTACAATAAATATGCATAAACAACACACAACAGCGTATTTCTGTGTGTAATGTCTACTAACCATAAGTATTTTCAAGAGTTACGAAAATAAAGGCAGCAAAATTGATGTCGTATACTCAACTTGTAAAAATTTCTATCGTAATTACCCCAATGCACCTTATTTAGTTCATTACGGTGAAACTAAAGCACACACGTACGCGTAACAATAATTCGAATAACAAACTTAAGAGTACCTACATAAGTTGCGCGCAAAACTAGATCTAGGGTTTGTCTTCGTCATCTACACCCTGTATAAATATAACACAAATAGATAGAAATTAGCATGATCTCTTAAACAAATCGAGTAAGGTGCATTGGGGTAATTACGATAGAAATTTTGACGAGTTTAGTACACGACATCATTTCAGTGAAAAAATCATTCTATTTTTAAATTTTCTGCCTTTATTTTCGTAACTCTTGAAAATTGGTGAACAAAAAAAATACGCTCTTGTTTCTTTTTTATGCATATTTATTGTCATGTCTCCCGTTTTTGGACATTTGGGGGAAATACGAAATATGGCCGGGTAATTCCGAAATAGTTGAAAAGTAGACATTACTACTTATAAACTGATGGTTTATTTATTTTTCATTTTGTAATTACCCCTTACTTGTAATATTTGTAACTTTGTTAATAGTTTCGCTTTTACGGTTATTTCGAATAGATTACTTCGGATTTACCCCGGTAAAAGGAAGTGGTTCTCAACATTTCGTACAGATACGTATTATTTTAAGTAATAAAAAAACTCATTTAACTGAGAAATAACTTTATTGTTTTACAAAAAACTTAAACGTAATAGAACCACGGCCGTAGCCAAATCTTGAGACGTATATATAATAATAATAATAATAATATAGCCTTTTTATTCCGAATTCGCTACAGTTTCATTTTTTTTTTGTTGTTGTTTTATTATTAAATTGTCGCGTAATTCGGCGTGCCTCATGGCATAGGCCTCCTCCGTGTATTGGAGGGTTTGGGCTATAGTTCCCACGCGCGCCCAGTGCGGATTGGGAACTTAACACACACCATTGAATTTCTTCGCTGATGTGTGCAAGGTTTCCTCACGATGTTTTCCTTCACCGAAAAGCTCATAGCAAATTTCAAATGTAATTTTCGCACATAAATTCCGAAAAACTCAGAGGTGCCGCCCGGGATTTGAACCCACGACACTCTGCTTGAGAGGCCACAGATTAAACCACTAGGCTACCACGACGTATATATATTGTTATTCTATTTGTGACATACATTCGAGGCATAATGACCCTGAAAAAGAAGCCGCTGGTGATTAATTTGGTACAATATTATACACTAAATTTAGCCCGCGCATTCGCCTATGTGACTTTATGTGAAATGTCCTACTATTATGTATGGATGGATGGATTAAGTTGAAAGAATGAATGAGAATAACGACGATTTTAATACAGTACTATGTACATAGAAGAAAATTTAGATTGTCATTATAATACCTTAAGGTATAGTATAGGACAATATAAGGTATACCTTATATAATAATACCTTGAAATATTTCTTTATCCTAAATACCTAGTTCGAGAACCACTGGCCATTTCTATGAAAATATTAGGTTGGGTTATATGTGTATCGTAATAACCCCAGAGGGGTATTTCCGAAACTAAATAAAAAACATCACTCGGACTTCGTGTTCCCTGCAATCAATAGTAAAAAACGATAATCTATAATACCTACTAAAAAACTATTATTTTTATAACTTACCTGGGTTCCAAGAAAAGAGTGTTGGGGTTATTGCGAATCACCCAAAAAGGCGCGAAAATCACTTGTCTATCGAGATGGCATGTCGCTCACACACGCTAGCAGCGACGAACGGCGATTGGAGCATCAAAGCCAATCGGCGACAATGGCGTTTAAAGCAATGTAGCCAGTAAGAGAATATCGCGGCGTTTGGTATTTATTATTATAAACTTTCGGAATATATACCCAATTTCGCAATTACCCCAAAGCACCCTATATCGTTTCAGTCTTCGTCATCGCGTTAAATATACCTACCCGGTATATTTGGGTTGTTTATTACAGCGGCAATGTCCTTGTCTGTTTCTTGAGGTTGCCCCAGTGACCTACACTAAAAAGTAAATGGAGTAATTGTATTTACTTACATAGTTACTTTACGTTTTCAAACGGCAGGCAGAGGTACCGATAGAGACAAAATATGCATTATCAAAAATCGTAGCGATCTTCAGTTGTTATACTGATATTTTTATACTATGGCACTATGACCGTAATTTTAAGCATAATATTTTTATAAATTATCTACCAATCAGAAATGGAGATAAAATGAAATATAATTTAACTTATTCAATTTCGATATGTTGTCGACAAAATTATATTAATATTTACTTCGTCACATAATCTTTGGAGTGCATTCTTTTTATTTGTTATTTTTATAGCTTTGCACGACTTTTTTCGTTTGCGTTGTTTATTGCCCATCATAAATAACTTTCAACAATTATATAAATTCGTCAAAAACTGCGTCTTTGGTGCACGAAACTGTCGCGGATAAAACTGACACAGGTCCGTCGTCCGCAAGCGCCAGCGCGCGACTGATCGGGCTTGCCGAGCCTCCGCGCTCGCACATTTTGTAGGTATTTGGACATAGTAATTAAGATAATCATTTTATCTGTTCAAACTCTGCGAATTTGTCTACAAATATGTAATGGCTTTAGTTTAGTACAAAATTTTAATTAAAAATGTCAATAGTTTAGTCATAATATTGAAAATGCTTTACGAAAAGAGGTAACTTTGGATTTTTTTTCTATCGAGTCAAGTTCATTAGATCGTGTAACTGAATGCGACTTTGTCTATACTATATCCTTAAGTAATACATATATTTTTTTCAGATTTTTAAACCCTATTTTCTACGTCTGAGATGGTTTTTAAAAACTCTAAAACGCGGCCTCTGTTGGACTACCTAGCCTTAATTGACTTGACCGTTATTCGAAGCTTATTTTAATTGAGATGTGTTTGTTATCGCCTGGTGGTGGTAGAGAAGGATGCCAATGTGACTCAAAAATGCTTATATAGGCTTTAAATTAAAGACAGTAAGTCCTTGGTAATGATAATGTTTTAATTTTCCAGGTAAAAAATCAAAGTACAGCACGATTTTAGTAATTAACAAATTAAATGACAATATTTTATTAAATCAGGCATGACATTTAAGTATAGACAAACAGATTGATTCTATTGAGCAAAATAATCTCTTGGATTCTAATATTATTATCAACATCTTATTGATTAACAGGATTTTCTTAGAATCAAAAAAGTTCACAACAAGAACGAAAGTACTTATTACACTTTGACAGTAAACAAGTATATTACTAAATTGATACTTAAAGAATTGGTTGGAATAGATGAGTAACGTTAAGTAAGTGATCCGAATTAGCAGCGGGTATCACCTCGCGCCTGTAGAATTTGCTAAAAGTATTCCCAGAACGCCAATTTCCACGAGACAGAATTTCTTCTACAGGTACATTGTCCACCCAATTTTTGGAGGCAACCGCAGCGCGTATGCTTCCAGGTGTTGCCGATATACCTGCTTCTTTAAAAATAGATCTTATCCATCCCGCTAAGACAGCACGGGAGGCTGATTTTGGTTTGCCTCTGAAGGTGACAAATAAACTATTACAACCTACTGCATCTCTTTTATCCCTTAATAGGAAAATAACTTTTTGTACCCAGTAAATTGGGTCTAAAGCCCGACAGCTAGCATTTCGTAGCAGTTTCCAACCTGACTGTTTGTAGGTAGTACAGTCGGTTTTAGATCCATATAGGGGCCAAAATACAATAGAATCATTTTCCGATATACAATGTTGGGGATCTACATTAAGTAGCGTCAAGTCGTGTATTCTTCGCCCCGAACAAAGAAGGAGTAGTAGTGCTGCTCTCCTGCACGCCTCAAACATGCTGTTTTCATTCGACTTAGCTTTCGCTAAGTGCTCTATGAGATTATCGGTATTCCAGATAGGAGCTTTTGCAGGAACTGGATTTTTTAGAGATATTGATTTTAGTATTTGTTTAACCAAAGCATTAGAGCTGATCTTATTACCACAATCTACATTACTTAAGGTTGAGACTACAGACTTATGCAACAGAATAGTGTTATAGGCCAATCCATCAACCAGGTAAAGGTCAGATAAGTATCTAGCAACGTCTGTGCCCGTAGGCCCAGTAGGGTTAATATTATGCTGGGCACACCACTTCAACCATTTTTTCCAGGCTGCGTTATATGTTTTACGAGTAGAAACACGCCAAGAGTCCTGAAGAAGGTTTATTTGATCAGAGTTCCAATTTTTTAAACTCTTTCTCCACCCCCACATCTCCAAACCTCCAAGACCATTTCTTGTACTGATGGTGGTGTCAAGCCTGTACTCATGTCCACAAGGACTCTGTCGAGGTGTCGCAGCGTGTACGGTGCTGCCACTGCGCGTGCTTTCACATCCGCTCGCCAAAACACCTGATGCCAACGCGGAACTACCAGTAGGTATACACCTGTGGCCTGGTTCAGGTGAGCTAGTACTTTGGGTATCAAGTATGGTGGTGGAAAAACCCATGCCAAGTCGTAAGTCCAAGTCTGAGAAAAAGCGTCGTGGTAAAGTGCTTCTTCGTCGTTCTGGTCGAGTGTTACGTAGTTGGATACTACATGTGCTCTCCTCGAGGCGAACAGATCTATCCGGGGTATACCCCATTTTGAAAATACCTTGTTTGTGCATTCTGGGAGTAAATGCCATTCTGGCGGTGTCTGTAATCTTGAAAGGTGGTCCGCATGGGTGTTGTATTTTCCCGGAATGTAAGATAGATTTAAGAAAATCTGATGTCGTTCGAGAAGATGAAAAACTCGGTAAGTTAATTCCAAGAGTGGATTTGACCTCGTTCCCCCCTGATTGCGGAGGTAAGCTATTACAGTCTTGTTGTCGCTCTGCACCAGAATGGTAGAGCCCCTCAGGTAGTGACCGTGGCCTTCCAAAACTTTTAACACTGCTAACATTTCTTTTTGGTTGCAGTGTAAAGTCTGTTCCAATGTTGTCCAATGTCCCGAGAGAGGCTGACCGTCTAGCTGAGCTCCCCAAGCGAGATCCGATGCGTCCGTCGCTAAAAAATGACTTGGAGGAGGGAAATGAACTAGCGAGGGCCGATGGTAATTGCGTGACCACCATGTTAGATTGTCCCTGGCATCGGTAGGTATTGCATAATTCTTTGTCGAGGCTTCTGGAATTGTATTCATCAGGTTTAAGAGGGCACGGTAATTCAGCCTTCCCAGTGGGACTATAAAACTGGCAAAGTTCAGATGACCGATTAGTTTTTCTAAAACTTTCCGACTGATTTTGTTGACAAGTAATATCTGACATATTTGGGCTATAAGGTTCGTCATTTTGTCTAATGGGAGACTTTTGAGGTTTGACCAAGGGTCCCAGTAAACACCCAAATACACTAGTGCTCTCTGAGGGGTTAATATGGACTTCTCGTAGTTGATTAGCCAGCCTAGTCTCTCTAGTCTTTGGGTAACTAGTTTTACATGATGACATAGGGTGTCTCTGTCCTGATGTGCAATCAAATAATCGTCTAGATAGACAATGACCCGTATCTCGAGTTCTCTTAAGGTCTGTGCTATCCAATTCGTGAATGATGCAAATATTTTGGGTGCGGTACTTAGGCCGAACGGTAAGCACGTCATTTCGAATAATACTTGTCTGTATATGAGACGTAAGAACCTTCTGTGCGCTTTGGCTACAGGTATGTGAAAATAGGCTTGGGATAAATCTATTTTGCAAAGCCAATCGTTCCGTTGAATAAAATCCGGCACGCGGTGCACATTTAGTAACTGGAACTTTTCTGTTATGATAAATTTGTTCAGAGCCTTCAGGTTCAGGATCGGGCGCGCAGAACCGTCGCTCTTCGGTACAAGAAATATTGTTGAAAGATAACTTGGTGCAGGCTCGACCGCTTCCAAAATGCCCTGATTCACCATTTGATTGATTACCAGGTTCATTTTTTTCGAATGAGGGCATTCGAACGCATTTTCGATCAAATTCGGATAAACTAGAGGCGGTTTTTGAATAAAAGGTATGCGATACCCTCTTATGATTTTCAATAAATGGTTGGGAGCTTGCATAATTTCCCACTGCTTGTAAAACTGAGCTAAGCGGCCCGCTCTGAACTGAGAGTCAGTATTTTCCCCGTTTGAAATGCTTAGTTCTCGAGGCTGACGGAGACGATTTGCGCTTGCGCCCCGAAAAATGCGTTTTTCTTTGATTATATCTTGGTTGGTGGCCTCGAAATGAGTTCTGGTTATTTGATACTGCTCCGTGACGTGACGTATCACGTGAATTGTTATACCCTTGCGAAGGGTCGTAGTTTGGGCAATAGCCACCCCGCGGGGGTGGCACAGAATGCGTATGTGCATGTTCGTAACGAGTACCCTGCGAGAGTACTTTATGTGGCGCCACTCCCTGCGAGGGGGCGCTTAAGGCTTTAGACGGGCCTGCTTGCGAAGCAGGGTTAGTTTTAAGAGGCCAGAAGCTCTTACGAACACCTCCATGTTTTTCAATAGCACATGAAAACTGTTCTTCATTAAACAATGATGTCCCCGACGGAGGAATCTTCCGAAGTGCAGACTTGACCAGCGGGTCCTTCACATGTTTCGTGATTCCATTACGTCTCATCTGTATTATTTCCGCTCTGTGGCCGCAGATTAACTGTAAAAAATCTTCGGAAACTTTGTAAAACTCGCCTGCCAAAAATGAACTATTGAGTTTTTCTCGAAGGGCTTCGAGGGTAAACTCTCCGCCTACCTGTGCCCAAGCGAGCACGTCCTGCACTGCGACGTGCAGTGCTTCCTGCTGCTTCACTGCACAAAAAGTTAGGGCACCAAAGGCTCGGTCTGATTGCACTAAATGAGGGTTTAAGTCATATTGTCTTACCTCGTCATTAGCTTCTAAATCTGTGTAACCAGGGGTATGATTATAAAGTTTTTGCAATTCAGCGTAACGAATATTAGACCATTCTTTGCTTTCAAACTTTTGGATGTCACAGAGTAATTTCAATTGTTCTTCTGACGTATGTGGCATTGCTGGCTCTTTGAGCCTTGTCTTAAGAGCAAAATTAAACTCAACAGGAGTTTGTGTTACTTCGACAGGCTCTGGTAACGGCTCATTTTCTTGATATAGTTCTCGGCTGCAGTCTGAAATCACTGAAATTGCATCGCGATCGCGGTTAGGATTATTAGTGTTAGCAAGCTGTGCTCGCAATTCGTCAACCTGTTTGGACAATTTACGCAATTCCCTGCGATCGGTCTTTTTTCTGCTCCCCCTTTTTTTAGACCTGCGATGACGCCTGTGCTTAGAGTCCGACACTGAGGACTCTGAGGAGCTACTGCTGCTACTTGAAGAACTGGAGCTGCGCGAGCGCACCCGCGCTCTGCTTGTGGTCGCTTGTGGCGTTGCATCTCGCTCTCCATTGATATTATCCATGATTCTATATGCAAATGGCGTTAGGATAAATATTACACACATAAGACCACAAAACGAACGGTAAAACCGTTAAGAAATGTCTATCTTTAAATAAAAATCAAATGAGGGTAGACATTTTTTCACCTCAAACATTAATAGTTTTAAAACCATTTCTCGACGAGTAAAATAATGACATACAGAATTAAAAGGAGATTGAAAACTTACGTGAATAATTTGTCACAAACTGCTTTGTGAGTTACCTTTAAGACTTCTTATTATAGGAAGGAGTAGATATTATCCAGTTGGTTACTTGTGAGTATCAACAATAAATCGGTCGTATTTTTAGTGAGCGACCGTTCACGGCGGGAAACTAGACGCCAATGGAGCATAAAATATCTGAGGATTAGCAGGAACGCTACAACCCCACTACCAGGTGGTGGGAGTTCAGGAAAGAGAGGGGATAACCAATAGGAAAATAGAGAAAATTGGCGGGAAACGTAGTGCCTATCTCAATTAAAATAAGCTTCGAATAACGGTCAAGTCAATTAATATAATAATATAATATAGCCTTTTTATTCCGAATTCGCTACAATTTCTTTTTTTTTTTTTTTTCTTTTTTTTTTGTTGTGTTTTATTATTAAATTGTCGCGTAATTCGGCGTGCCTCATGGCATAGGCCTCCTCCGTATATTGGAGGGTCTACCTACTAAAAAAGCCTTTTTCCCTGCGTTACATTTTTACCCTCGAGAGCTCCGGAATTCGAACGGCCATACAAAACCGGGCCATCATAAGCATAACGTGCCCCGGTGAAAACGTCTAGGTAGGCAAGGCTGGGTTAACGAACTGGCGACGCCACAAACCGGATAGAGCCTAGCCGCTCACGATCGCACAACAGCCGTGAACGTAGGCAGGTAGCCGAAAATGCAACAAAAACGCCTGAATGTCCGAACTTCCGCTTCGGGTTCTAAGATAGGATCGGAGCGTTTAGCACTAGCAATACGTCTTGGTACAAAAAGGTCTAGTTGTTAGTGTAGGTGTTACTTTTTAGGGATCATATTCGTATATTTATTAGTTTTATTTCATTAGAAATTATTGTGCTAAACACTTAAAATTTCCATTGTTATGGATGGAAAATAAAGTAGTGGATCGCACGTGAGTGTCGCCATACAAGAAACGCTTTTCAAGGATCTTTTTGCTCTATCTTAATAGTAACAATTTGGCCACTCACTTGAAATTTTCACAGGTCTATGGCCGCTTTTAATAAGTAATAAAAATAAAACGAAGTAAGAAATTATAGGTAAACTAGTGAACTTCTACCCTTTTTCTATTTAACTGTCTAGGTCTAGGTAGTAGGTACTGATTTCAATTAATATGCGATAATTAATGTTGTTAATTTTATTAAAACTATCCGTATACCAAATTCAAACAGTTGATTCAGTGGTTTAAGCGTGAAAAGGTAACAGGCAGACAGACAGAGTTACTTTCGCATTTCTAATATTAGTAGGGATAATAGGTAATCTCCCAGTTTGTGGGAGTTAGTAGTTCCCCAAAATTATAGTTAACAAATATATATATATATATATTTTTAGTGTAATTTAAAAAGAAAGTTGTTCACTTCTTCATAAGTATTAAAATTTCGTTTTTATTTTCAAAACAAATCCAGTTACAAAGACAGATCATCAAACCAGAAAAAAACCTTGTCCTGTAGTTACTGGTTAGAATAGGCATTTCAAGTGTATCTATCTACTAGCGGGGACAATTATAATTAGTTTTGTTTCTTCAAACAAGCACGGAACAGGGCAAATTTTATTATTTTAACACCAACAAAAATCAGTATTTTTCTTATTTGAAATCAGTGATAAAATATTACTAGACTATTAAAACAACAAAAAGACATTTATGAATGGACAGCAATGTACCTAATTAGTTCTATCGATTCAACACTCAAGAGCTTATCTCCTCATATGCGGGACCTAAAACACATTCTAGTCTCATCCGCTTTAATATACTCAAATTCTGGTGATTTCAATAAAAATACAAATAGATAGCCTTAAATGTGGTATGGACAGATCTGTGTCTTAATCATGAGGAGTTAAACTACAAACAGGTCCATACTCGAGCCTCTACATGTATTGTGATTTAATGAAATATTGAGCATCCAAAATGAAAAATAAAGAAATAAAATGTTTTATTTTGATTTCTATCCACAAATTTTATTTTCATCCCTGCCTGGCATTGCCACAGCATGATGAATGTGAATCAACTTTAACAAAATGAGACAACAGTATAAGTCAGAAGGCTATAGGTATTATCAGGCTGAAACAGAAACCTTGTGTCGGTCTCTATGAACAAAACTTCATCCCAAAATGCTGCTTTTCTTGAAGTGAGTTCTGCAAATTATGCATAAAATTCCCGCAGCTTAGTACTGAAACTTGGTCCCTCCAACTAATGAATTAAGAAGGGACCCCTCCCCTGCCTCATATAAATAAATAAATAATTATTTTATGTAAAAATGTGTAAGTAATAGTCAAAGTAGAATGGTTGTCATCATTTAACTTAGGTCACGCCCATGTGAGGCCATGTGGTGATCTCTTTTAGATAAAGTTAAGATTTAAGTTATTTATATCTCACCAGTGTCAATTTTAACTATGGTTTTAGGGAAGTTACTTAAAATAGAAGAACTTAGGTGGTGAAAAAAGAAATAATCAAATATTCACATCACTATCTGGAACAGAATACGAACCAATTTATAAATGCCGCCAGACACCACCAATGAATTTCAATTACAAACATACTTATCAGGAAACAATCGTACAAAGACCTTGATCATCGCGCCTGTCATAACTCCCCGTCAATGGAATCACAGACAGACGTATCATTTATCTCTATCTTAATGAAACATTACCCAAGTGCGACAAGGACGGAATATGCGAGTCCGACGCCTATTCAAAATGGACGGTTAACTGTTTCACATTTTTTTACAAGCCAGCTGCTCGGAACAGCTGTTCGAGCCGGTAGACGTACTCGACACGATTCAAATGCACGAGCAATTTGACGAGGGGATACCTTGCCTAGACACGTGTATCTTAGAAATACAATAAGATTGCATAGTAATCACCTGGTAGGTCTGCCTCAGAATACTTCGTGAGCACTAAGTACCGAAATTAATGTACAACAATTAAGAAACTTTTACAAAATGACAGAATAATAAAGACAAACCCACCCCGTAATCAGATAACCTAAGACTAAGCACTAAATAAAGTAAAATAAGAGTTCGGTGACAATGCAACCGGGGAGAAAAGGGTACCATTTTGATTTCATCCTCCATGTTGCGAATCTGAAAACGCGAGAAATTTGCACGCCCTTTACCCATATTTGGAGCAAATAAGTTTTAACCGCAGAAATGCGCTAACTTTTTTATCATTTTATTGCTTGCTCATAAACAAATCTGTCAGAACAAAACACCGGCCGGTCAATCATTATAGGACCTACCTTAACAAAGCTGATCGATGTTGTTGTACCTTCGATGTCCAGGAGTAGAATTTTGCATTTCTTGATAATATCCCCAATTTCCTTAGTTTCATTTGCCATTGTACAAGAAAAGCACTACCTTTATCAGGGCGTACTTTCGTAAAAATTTAATTAATTTGACTAGAAATTCTTCCACGATACGCACGCCACACCACACAAAAAAGCATTGAAATTGAACGTAGGAAAGGAAAGGAAGCTAGGAAGGAGACAAAGCAGCCAATACGCGAACGAAATAGCAATAATGAAAGTTGCCCTAATCGGAGCAGGATGCAGAGATTAACTGAGATGAAAGAGGGAGGGAGAAAACACAACGGAAGGATATGTCTCCTGAGCAGATTCGCCAACACGATGAAGAAAAATTTTCCCCTTGGTATTGCCACTTTAATATTATAATTTACCTTACTGAGAACTAAACATATTATCAAAACACGTCTAATAATGTTATTTTTCGATTTCTGCGGACGTCTAAGTTTTCAGTCTTGTAATAGGTTCACTTTTTAGTTATAAAAAGCTGCACAGTGGTAAAATCAATAAATTGCAATGTTTATTATGCAAAATTTTTTTGTGCACTGCGCTTGCAAATAAACTTAAACTTTACCAAAAATGCTGTTTAAATAGTGAAAAAATCAATTTTTAGTGTAGCATTGTGCTTCTGGATTTTTACCACACAATAAGGGGTACCATATGAGGCAGCGTTCAATTTCATATGTTGGTACACATAAAACTATTCGCGCAATTTTAAAGTTTAGTTTAGGATTACGGCACTTTTTCACTATATTTTTAAGTTTCAAAATAATAAAATATGTTGATGGTCTCAAGATAAGAACTTTTTTGTTTGGGCATTGGTGCCTACTCACCGTGTCCGTATTGGGTCGTCTACGATTTTTGCTAAAGTTATGCACGTACATGCATTTGGAGAATTCATATTTACCTTTATATAGGTTGGCTTTACTCCGGTTTCAGTTTATTTTCAAAATTTTATTTTATGCAAACCTTGTCCTGACAAAACGAACCCAACTAAAAAATAACCCTATTATAGGTACAATAGTTCGGAAGCTATCTATGCGGATAGGTTCATGCATACATTTCGACGATTCATTTTAATTTGTATTGATAGATAGAAGATAGATTAGACAGATGCGGAGATAACGTTATCGTGTCAAATATCATAAATAACTTTTTTAATTCGAATAGTATATCCTAATTTTGCGTATAGGTGGGCTTTCATAAAGCTTCCTCCGCTCCTCCACGTAAAATTTTTTATCAGTAAAATAATTTTTAAATCAGTTCAGTAGATCCAGAGATTATCCCCTATAACCTCACAAACTTTACCTCTTTATATTAGTTTAGACTAGCGACGAAGGCGCTCCCTGCCACAAAATATAGTCATATTTCACCCAATTAACAAAAAAATCTTGACAAATTATATACCGTCCTCATACACCGCATGAAAACCCGTTCAGTAGTTTTTGAGACAGACGCGGCGGAGGACTTAGTTTTTTTTGTTAGTCCTTTAAGTGTCCTACAGCTGGGCAAAGACCTTTGCCTAGCAGTTTTATAATATATGGTGATTATTACTAAGTGTTGCAGGTCATGCTAATTTACTTAATTTTACTTTAAGCACACGGTTTTGTTTCCCGGAGTAACTGGACACAAATTGAAAGAGCACATTCAAAAGTATTATTTTATTTGTATTTACAGTCACATAAATAAAAAATCTTCTCACTAGTCTATACTTAAAACATAACTCGATTAATCTCTATATTATACAAGTTGGGTGAAAATAAACAATTACAGGAAAAAAGTCGTGCAAATCTCATTACATTTACAGACAGATCACTTTTAATTCCGTAGCTTCTCAGTCCCTAATGCAATGCAACTTGCACTTAGTTTTCTCGCAATTGTTACTAGACCTTCGATTAGCGCTGTTAGCATGCTAAAGGCTGACGTAACATTGCGGGGAGAGGCCACAATAGAGAGATCTCTCTCCAGACAGATGTTATGCCTGGGGACCGAAGTCCGAAGAAAGAGAGTTGGAACCAAGTTGTATTTCTGCATCAGCGTTAAGAAACTTCGTTGGCGCGATGTAGCACATGTTCGTCACTGGCGCAAGCTACTCGTGCGTCGCAGCAATTAACGTAGTCGATGACTAAGGTGGCGCTAGGGTCAGTACATAATAGGCCTCTCCCCTCCTTCCATAGGGAAGACAGCGGCGAGTTGGAGAGCCCGTCATACCTCCGTTCGTGCTGCCCCGAGCGCGTAGATGCATAAGGCGCATTTTCCACACGTTAAAAAAAAAAATTGTCGGTACATAAAAGCTAAAGTATTGTCAAATGATCTATTAAACTACTTTTAGAAATCTTCTTTTCCTCAGTCTTGAGTTTCTTGATTAGTCTTGGGGTCCCCATATTCACGTTTTCAGCCTTCCGCTTGGTTACCTGGAAACATAAAATCTATTATTTCCATGTACAGATATTCTAAACAGACTAATGGTGGAAGCTGGTGGAAGTCGTGGCATTACTTTATTTTGCGCTCTCTAGGTGGAAATGGCCATACATCGCGTAATGCTGGAATAGGCGAAGGGAAGTCAGCGACCATCACTTGGGGCAGGCGGGTGTCAATGATAATGAAATCTCACATGTACTTTCTTTAAGTCAGACGAATTAAACGTACAATTTGGTCTTCTCGGCTAATTTCGGCCTCGTAGAGCGTTCTCTCGCTCTAACTTACATAACGCCAATTGTCTCTTTCCAAAGACCGAAATGCAATCTTTATGACCTGGTACTGTAATTTTGACGCAAGGGGACCTGGTTGCTTAGAAAATAATACCCCAGCTCGGGTCGCTAGCGGCGCGGCAACTTTACCTCAACAACTTCAGTCAAGTAGATATATAAATTATAAATCATTACAAATTATAAAACGAACTTCTCCGCCGCGTCTGTCTGTCTGTCCATTCGCGATAAACTCAGAAACTACTAAACAGATTTTCATGCCTGGAATACAGATTTTAATTAAGCGCGGACGAAGTCGCGGGCAGTAAGTTGCTAGTGTTACAAAAAGCCGTGGTAGCCTAGTGGTTTGAGCTGTGGCCTCTCCAGCAGAGGGTCGTGGGTTCGACACCGGGCTCGCACCTCAGAGTTTTTCGGAATTTATGTGCGATATTATGTTTGAAATTTGTCATGCACTTTTCGGTGAAGGAAAACATCGTGAGGAAACCTGCACACATCTGCGAAGCAATTCAATGGTTCGAGTGAAGTTCCTGCCGCACTGAGCCCGCGTGGGAACTGTCAAGCCCTCTCATTCTGAGTGGAGGCCTGTGCCCAGCAGTAGGACGTGTATAAGCTGATGATGATGATTATAATAACCTTAGGAGCCTTAGCAGTGGGTGTGACGGCAGTGAAGACAAAATTCCTCTTGCTGCTAGGACCTATGGTGCCGACTTTGTCGTCGTCGGCTTCGGCTGCCAAAGGCATTGCCAACGCTGCTAGTCGCGCCAACGCGCCGCCGCCGCGCGTCAGCGACGAGCCGTGGTAGCTTTGCTGGAATGTACAAATCATAATTAGCATACAATTGAAGCGACACAAGATATACAAAGTATCTCAGATTTTCTCCAAAGATATTTGCTATAAATTTTTAATTCAAAAATTAGTCCCTCCTTGACGCGGTTCACTTTGAACCTCAATCAATGTATACGGAATCATTCAAAAATCTTGAAAAAAAATATAGTGATATTTATTCAAAACTAACCCAACCCGGGTCCCTTTTTGTCCCATAATTTTCGTTGGTCATAATAATCGTTAGTCATTTTTTTTTTGGTCCTAACTCATAACACATAAAACCGTGCATTTTTCAGAAATGTTGGATAAGCCATCAGAATGTTGTTTAGGTTAAGTTAGAAAAAAATATTTACAGTTTCAGAATGAAAAACGCTTTATGACAAACCATAGATTCGAAACTTCAATTTTATGGGACAAAATACAGACCCAAACCCAACCCAACCAGCTGCTGGAATAATGCGGAACAATTTTAAGAGACTTTGTATACAAGCCCTATCACCAGCAGACAGATTTACTCAGCGGCAAAAAAAAATACCCTCATATGTATACAATATGGGTAATTCTGTATGGAGATTGGGCAAAAAAAACAGACACCCAAAACTTTTCATGCCACAAAGAATTCCAAAGAATCAGCCAGGAGGACCACTACACTAGACATGTTTTTTACATACATACATACACAAATCACGTCTTAATCCCTTACGGGGTAGACAGAGCCTAAGGTAACAATACCTACAGGCCACGTTTAGCAAGACACTGAGGGCGTAGAGGTGGAAATTGGAATCAAAATAGTAATGGGTTGCTAGCCGCATCACCTATAACATGATTCCTATGATTTTCGCCCATTCCCTCAATGGGTTTTTACCATTTGCGCGGGAAGAGAAGCAACTGGTACATTCTATGTTTTTTCTTTGCTCCCAGACCAGCATGAAAGTAAGTATATGTTTTTTACTTTGTTTGTAACTTGTAACTAAATAAAGAAGAAACACAATTGAAGTTATTTCAAAATAAAGTACCCGTTTTTTTGCAAAGGAGTTTATAATTACCGCGTATCTAGTGTGGACGGTTCATCCATCGACATAAGTCACAGTCTCACAGTAGAAAGGTCCTGTCAAATTACCTTGAGAATCTGCAAAGGCATTGGATTACTTGATTCTTCTTTAGTCTGCTTCTTTTCGACCTTAGCAGGGGCATCTTCGTTTTTAGCTTCGGCTTCATTCATTTCTAAAAGCAGGCCAGACATTGTCTTGGAACAGAGATTCGCCTTTATTATTTTACTTCTGTCTATATTGATGTTTTTATCTTCTGTTTCATTTTCCTTCTGCTGCAAAAAAGGAATACGGTTTTGTAACATTATTAGATGAGTAAATCTAACAGACTGAACTCATGCAAGTGGAAACAAAACTGCAGAGCTCAGTTTAGAACCACGTCAAACTGGTTTCAAACTTTGACTTTTTTAATTCAATTAATAATTAAAAAAAAAACCCCACACACTAATAAAAAATATTCAATTTTATGTCACAAATGCCTCACATCATGTTCGGAACATAGCTCTTCAAACTACTGGACCGATTTTTACCACACATGGCTTGGTTCCTAGCTAGAAAACTGGCTATCGAATGAAAAAAACCGCATCGAAATCAGTCCATCCGCTTGAGAGCTACGATGCCACAGACAGACACAAACAGACATCGACTTCAAACTTATAACACGCCTCTTTTTAACTCGAGAGTTAAAAAGTCTACATGCTAATTCTCTATGTAGACCGCGCACAGGGCTCTTTTACAAGTTTTTATTTAACTTGTGATACTTGTTATGTACTCGTTCGTTCGTCCGGGTCAAATTTGACCCACTTCAAGTGATTAGATTGACTTGAAAGATTGTAAAAAAAGTTAAAATCAAATGCTTTTTTATCAATATACCAGCGCTTTCGGATATTCCATTGCCAAAAAGAACGCGCCGCAGGAAATTTTCTCGACAAAAAAATACAAATTACATATTTTAGTGTGTTATTTTATTTACCATAGTCCTTAGGAAGACCTCTCTCTCATGCCTCTGCTTTCTCCATTGCTCTTCAGACTCAAACTCTTGTTCTTGACTACCACCGAATATAGTTGGTACGGCATCACCGGTTTCCTCCTCGCCATCTGTAAAAGTCGTACTACTGCTTAGTTCTTTTTCACGTTTATTTAGTGCCTTTTGTTATTTTGTCTTCTATTTAAATTAGTCTTTAAGAGTTTGAGCTAATGCCAGCCAACTTTAAATCGTTACAATTGTTAAAGTAATGACGTCAATCAGTCACCTTAGCTCTCTTTGGCCGCCTCTGATAGCACAATTAGCAGCAGCCAAATCATAGTATTAGAACATAGGATTACAAGGATTCCCTTACCGATATTCTTCCACCTGAATTTCCTTTGTCGATGGCCATCGCCCAGATCACCATCTTCGAACAGAAGCTCCTGTATAAGCCGTACTTCACGCTTATCCTGGTCTAACACGTCTCGCCTGAAAGTGTTGAAAGATAAATTGATACATGAGACAGCACTATAACCAAAAAGCTAAGAATGCTTTTTGTCAAGCCAATTTTCTCATGCGCACATAAACGACCGATGACATCAAATTATTTACATCAACATCTGTATACGTAAAAGGCAACCGTAACTGATTGAACGATCAACGCACGACTCAGACCACTTAACGGATTGCGCTGAAATTTGGCAATGATAGTTATTAACACGTAGGCATCCGCTAAGAAAGGATTTGGCAACAAGGCCGGTTTAAGGTGTTTTAAGGAGCTCCACTACAAATTTTAATTCTGTGCGAAGTCCCGGGCATCAGTTAGAGGGGTTCCCAAACTTATTCATTACGCGCCCCCTCTCTAAAAAGATAAAACTCTGTGCCCCCCCCCCCCCCCCCTATAATTCAGCCGTAGGCTGTTAAGCATAAACACAAGGAATTTGTTAATAAGGTTTTATAAGGTCCTGTATCGTAGCCCACGCCCCCCTTTGCAGGTCACTGCGCCCCCCTAGGGGGGCGCGCCCCCCACTTTGAAAATCACTGAGTTAGATAAATGTGATGTGTTTGGTCAAATGTCCACTGCAAATAATACCACCGCATACTTTGTCTAGTTGGTATTGAGCATAGCACAACCGGAGATTAAACAGTAGATGTTCCATGGGAGTTTGTAATTGTGTCGTACAGACACATCATTCAAACAGATGACGCTTAGCGACAAAAATTCGCATAGTAACAAAAGGTCACGTGACAGTTAGTAACAGGTAGAAAAATTTGGAGACTAGGAGACTACCCACCTGCTATGGGTGGTGTTGGGGTATAGCACGCGTCACGGAATGACGAGGATCCGGGTTCGATTCCCGGCCATAGCTTTATTTTTCGGATTTTTCTATGTATTCTAATTTTCACTGACATTTAGAAACTGGTAGTTTACTTACATGTGTATCTGTCCAAGTTCCCTCTGCAGCTGTCCTTCGTGGAACTTGTCATCGTCACCAGCTTCTCGCTCCATACGGTCCAAGCCGGCTTCGTCCTCGTCGCCAGAACCCACCCACTCGTCCTCTGACGTCAGTTCCGCTTCTTGCTCGAAGAACTCCGCCATTTTGCGGGATTTCTTTTGTTTCTGCGGCTTAACTTCAACCTGCAACAGAAGTAAATGAACAAATTTTTTATAAGCAAAAAAATTTTCGCTTCAGATAGATACACGCATCTTACGGGTGTTTGTAATAGGTAGGCCTATAAAAAAAAACCTGTTGCCTGTAAAGTCGGTATACGGGCGAAAGTTTTACGTGACAACGACTTTGAGTGGTAAAATAATTTTAATGTGAATATTCATTCGTGCTCGAGTGGAAGGGACGCGTGCCTTTCACTTTTTATGTCTGTCTCTCTCGCTCTTAGGCGGGCTAACCATGCCTCTCACTCGCTCTCATTGTGAGCGCATAACGTGAGCGGAGCGTAACGCAGTTTCTTGAAGTGTCACCCGGCAAACCAATTTATAAGACGTTGTCACGTCAAAAACAAAGGATTTAAACTGGCTTAAGATATCTTGCCATAGTGGTTATTGACAACAGGTCGGTAGAGGAAGGATTTTCATAAGTCACTTGCCTCATTTTCCTCAGAATCATATTCAACTATCCTTTCCTCGCCGTCGTTTTCAACATCCGAAGCGTCCTCAACCATTTCTTCATCAGACTGCACATTTTCTTCATCTTCCTCTTCATCATCTAGAAAATAATAAGAAAAAAATGATTATTCACATTCTCGAGGTTTTTATTGTTTTTTTATTTCGATTTTTTAACGAACTAAAATATTAGAAAGATTTTGGTTACCTGAAATTTGTAGAGCCCGCTTTTCTGCTTTTCTTTTCTTCAATTTCTTTTTTTTACTGGGTTTGGCAGCATCACCATTACTGTCATCATCACTGTCAATTATAAACTTCTTTCTTGGATGATTAACAGCATCAAACGATACCGCAACATCGTCAGGGGCATCATCAAACACATATTTCTTTGTTTTCGTTACATCAGTAGCAGGCTCAGCCATTTCTTTAATAATTGAATCGAAGAGATCTTTCTCTTCTTCAATTTTTTTATTATCATTTTCAGGAACAGGAGAGATTGTCGTTGTTACTGTATTTTCAGTATATTCTGCTTGGGAAACGAACTGATTATCATAGAATTTTCCCGTACATAGCTCTAAGACATCATCACCTATAGCGAACTGAGACTCTGCAGGAATAACATTCTGTGTTTGTGTGAATTTTCCTGAACACATACCTACAATGTCATCAAAATTTCCCTGTAAAATAGGATGTAAAATGTATTGAAAGTTAAAAACTCCAAGTGTTGTAATATAAAGAACTAAAATAGATTATAGGTGTCCCTTACCTCATCTAGTGGTTGTGTTTCGCATATGATGTCAAGTTTGTCAGGAACATTTAGAATATTTTCTGGACTATTTTGTGCTGACGCGATAGTGCCCGAAAGTGAAAATGTCTGAGTACCTAAATTTGCATTATCTTTATCTCCATCTTTGTTTGTACTTGCTGTAGAATATGGCGATGGTAGCACAATACTTCCTTGACTAACTAATATATCTTCTGAAATCGACTTCTCTGTTTGTGCGAGGGGTAAAACATCATCTGTAATAAAATCAAACATAATTGGAGAAACTATAACGAAACATATAGGTACATAATACAATACAATTCATATAATACTGTTGCGAAGAATTGATAATATTAAAAAGATTTTCCAGGAAAATACTTTTTCGTATAGTAAACTATTTAACCAGTAGGAAAAATATTCAAAACAATAATTTAACCAATTGAACGATTTTAAGCCTGGTTACCTTGCGAATCAGCTTGACTATCGTTCATTAGTTTATTTTCTTCACTTTCAACTTTAGCAGGACAAATTTCTTTTTCAGTATCTTTATTTTCAACAGTAGTGTTTTCATCATCGGAATCTTCAAATGCTTTCAATATTCTACCTTTTCTTGGTTTAGACTGATTGTCATCCTCTTCGTCAGAAGTATCGTCAGTAGATTCATCACTCTCCTCTTCTTCATCAATATCATTTTCATTACCTTCTTCTTGATTTTCATTATTTTCTTCAACTTCTTCTCCATCTTCCTGTAACTCTACTTTTTCATCCTCATCTGAGACCTCGGCTTCATCATCAATCATAGGATTTCTTTTTCTAGGTTTTTCTTTTATATCATATAATTCTTCTTCTTCCTCCTCGCTCTCTGATGACGTGTCAGTTTCTTCTTTTCCTGTTTCTTTTTCTTCTAACTTGGCCTCAATTTTTTCGATATCGTCCACATCAGACTCATCTCCTCTGATGGCATCCATTTCCATTTGCTGTTGCTTTTCGTCTTCTAACCTCTTCGCCCACTCAAGAGACCTTTGTTCAGATATTTTATCTTCAAGTTCTTGTTTCAATTTCAAATGCTGTAATCCTGGCTTTACTCTGTATTGATAAATTAAATTAATAAAAAAAATCATTAAGATTATATATATAAAAATATAAAACGCAAATATAAATCCTTACCTCGATTCTCTGTCTCTCTCTTTTTCTTCTGGAGTTTTAAGTTTGGAAAAATAAGTGAACCTTTCCTTTAAAAGTTCAACACCGGTAAGCTTCCTTGGACCAACAGGGTTACTCCCATCTAAGTCAATAACCATCCCTGGAGCACCCGTTAGCTTGGGCTTTATATTCAAAGTGTGTGGATCCTTCAGAAGCATAGGGGAGTTCACTATATCTTCATTATTGATGTCATCTAACATAAACAAATGAAAATAAAAAAATTAAGTCAGACACAGTTCCTTATTTAAATAGAGAAAGAGTTAAAGCCATTTTATTATACATACTTTTAGCATTTTCAATAATATTCTCTAAATCTTCCATGTTGATATCAGCATCAGAAAAACCGTCAGAGAAGTCATCATTCAACTCTAAAGATTTTTCTTTTTGATTATCTTTAGCTGTAGCAGGGTTCTCTATTGCACTAGTGATTTCCTGTTCCGAATTCGTTTTAGTATCCTGTTCTATAACATCAGGACTGACACTTTCTTCACTGTCATTAAATATTAATTTTATATCTGCAGAATTATTGGCGTTTTCTGTATTTTCTGTACCCTGCATTTTTTCTGTTTCATAGTGTAGCTCTATAACCTGACTTTCATCATTTGACTTGGGTTTTGTTACTGTATTTTGTTCGGAAATATTTATAACATCAGTTTTCTCTGACATATCAGTAACTTCTTGTTTTTTTTCCATTATTTCTGTAGTTGATCTATCTATTTCTTCATTTGTATTTTCTTCCTCAGTGACAGGAGCTTTTGGAACTATTTCCACAGTTAATTCAGGTAGTTCTTCATCAGTCGTTTTCGTCATATTCACAGCAGGTAAGGCTTCTTCTATTTCCTGATCTGCATCAGTACAGTTGACAGCAGAGTTTTCAATATCTTTGACAAGTTGAGGATTTGGCTCATCAACATTGTCTGGTTCTTCTTCTTCAGTGTCACTTTTGCAGAGCTCCATCATTTCTTTGTTCCGTTGTTCTAATAATTTACTGGAATGTACATACACATCAAAATTATACACATTATAAAAGGTACACATTACTTGACAGGTTTTAAATGTCATAAATACAATACGAGTCCTGACTGACCCTAGTGAATGACTTATCAATCAACACCAAAACCTAGAAACTTATTATTTTGAATATTGAAATTTACGCTTCTTCCCCATACATAACTATTATAAATAACCAGGACATACTAAGGTAAAATAAAGACTATTTCCTAATTAAAACAAAAATGTTCGTTTTCACTTAAACCTAAACTAATACAAATTAATTATACTACATTGGTTTTACCAGTGCCGGTTATGTAACTTGGTTACGTACGAGGAACAAGCTGAAATTTAGGACTGGCAGAAGTCAATTTTGTATATAGGCAAGGAATACTATTTATAACCAACTACAAAAAAAAACGATGGATATTAGGAATAATAATTACAAAATATTAGCTCTTCAAAATTTTCTTTGTCAGCTAAAGTTCAAAAATTGTAGGAAACTAAAAAAAACCCTTCCAAACATAAAACACTTACACATATTGCTTCAGTTGATCATTGCTCATTTTCAATGGCAGCACCTTGCCATCTGCAGACAGAGCTGGTTTTCTCCTACTCATTATATCTTTCAAAGACAAAGCCTTAGGTCTATGGTAAGGCAGGGACACTTCTTTTTCTCTAAGCATTCTGTTAGATTCACTTTTTATCATCTGCATATTTTCCATTGCTTGCTTTGCTGACATCTGCAATGTATATTATGTATTTGTAAATGGGTGTAGATATCACTAAGTTCATCAAACAGTCGTCAGTAATCAGCCATCAAATAATGTTAGTTACTTAGTTGTACAACTGAGGGCATAAATATATGTATGTTACCAAGGCATCAAAAACATCTATACACCTTTATGCTATAAACAATAAGGCAGGTGACACATATATTTGACATGATGGCTGTTATAGATATTTATGCCCTCTACTGTATGTATATATTATCAATTCTACAACACATTAGTGAATTGTCACTCAGTCTAGTAAAGTGCAGTGTTTAATAATAGTCTTTCCCTTATCTCCTAATTGCATCAAAGCACTAAGGTGCATTGGGGTAAATTCGAAAATGGTAGAATTTCGAAACTCGTGGATATCCACTAAACGGGGAACAATTACATAATCTAGCAATGCGTTGGTTTCTAGATAAGCAATTTTCGAATTTATATTTACATATTAGTATAGTAGTTTTTTGAAATTATGACAACAAAAAAAACACTCAGTTGAAAATTTCATTCATTTAAAATGAGAATTAGTATGCTTTTATTTCTCATTATTTTGATCTTGACTGTTATGCAATTTAAAATAAATAGCTGAGCATACAAATTAGAAAAGTAAAACTTATCAAAATAAATTTGTTGACTAACACCAAATCAATATAGGAATTAGGTCTTTATGTAAGAGGGTTCATTAACCTTTTCAACACAAAGTTACAATATGCAGTACCAAATTTAAATCTTAGTCTTAGTAGCTCATATTTCATTAAAATGCTGATTGATTATGTTCAACTTTCCAATAACTTTTTTTTAATAGTATTTATGTGAATTAGTTCATGTGTAAGGAGTAAAAACTATGCAAACCCTAGCTGGTTTTGGAGAAGTCATGATTGTAGACCGTTGTTTCTGCTTCTTTTTCTTTTGCTCATACTGTGGCCGACTGGACTCTTCATCAGAAGACGTATCCGGATCACAAATGCCAGACTTCAGCAACATGGACTTTTGCTTGATTTTCTAAAAAAAGACAGCCACTTTGAGGATAAAACTCAACTTGAAACCCAATTAACTAGTAAGAACAACAAAGTTGATGTTATTTTTTTTCAACTTTTTATAAATTATCAAATGAAACACTATCAAGACTTTCTGTTAGATAAGTTGGATATTGTTTAGCAAATTGAATGAAAGTCATTTTTAACTTAATTTTTGTTAATACACCTAGATCCAAAATCAAAGTTGACTTGTATGTGGGTTGGATCCTTTTGGCTTATCAACATCCAATTATCTATTAGGTTAAACCAGAATACTTAAAGTTTTATATTAATCAATTCTCTTCTGTTAATAGAAGTACAATGTGTAGACTGGTTCAAAGCATTGGATGGATGCAAATTAATATTTCGCACCCTTCGTGGAAGAAAGATGTAAGTCCCATTAAGCCTTAATAGGACTTACATCTTTCTTCCACGAAGGGTGCGATTTACAGCTTTCAGTCTACAAGTAATTAAATAATTACCATGTTTGTAGTTCTCAACTAACAATGGGCCAGCTCATGGACAAGAAAGCAAGTCAAAGCTTCAAGGAGAAAAATACATAGACAATTTTTTTCTAATCTAATGCATCTTTGAATGTTCTTAAATCTGCAAACATTAAGCTTACCTGTTTAATTGATTCAATGCCAGCGCTGGAGTCTTCAGAACTGTTATTGCCATCATCTTCAGACTTACTTGGGCTAGCCTTCTTCCGGACCTCGGGCTCCTTTGACCGAGAATTAAGCAGCCCTTTGAACTTCTCATGTAACTTGTTCCTTTTGTTACCAATTCTACTTTCCTGTTTCTCAGATTTACTATCGCTGTCACTGGAATCATTGTTAATGAGTAATCTCGATTTGCGCGAGGGCGTGTGGTCGCTCTCTGAAACATTCTCTTTGATAGCCTCATCACCCTCATTTTCAGAGGCTACATGTTCCGTATTGTGTATATTTTCTTTATCGGCTTCAATCTCGCTGTCACTGTCTGAGAAACGTTTGATTCGTCTTCTAAAACTCTTCACAGGTGCCCTACCTTCGTCGTCACTACTACCAGCACCAGCCTCAGAATCTAGGTTATTTACTAAACTATCGGTCTTCAAAGGAGACTTCCCATTTAGTAACATATCGAACACGCTATCACTGTTCTTCACATCTTGTAGGGCAGGAATATTTTCGGTTACTTCCGACATTTTGAGTCCAAAATTAAGAGCAACAAAACAATCTTAATGCAAAGTAGTGTTACGAATTGGTGTAAAACATACTAATAAGTCTTTTTTGCAGCAACAAAATGACAAGTTAACTTCGTTGATTTCGACACATTCGAAACAATATTTAAACATTTCATTACATAGCAAATTAAGTGAGTTTATTTTAATTAAATTAATAATTGTACAGATTCCGCTACTTATTCCATTCAATCCTGACTTGACATTGACACTAATGACAGCCACTTTTTCGCGCCGTTTTGACAATGACAGACCGGGGTGCGAGTCGGCTTACCTCCGTGTAAAGGTCTTCGCACATTAAAACAACTCAACGGCGACTCGACTCTATGCTAGACATTGAAATTTAAGCCCTGTGTCATAGGACCTAGGTTTAATTTCAAAAAATGATTATAAAGTAGTGTACAACGAGTGGCCTACGCATCGTACACTAAAGGTCAACCCCGACACGTTTGTCACGCAATGACCACACGTCGTCCACGCAACGACCACACGTCGTCCACGCAACGACCACACGTTGTCCACGCAACGACTATGCGTTTGCGACTGACGCGTGACGGGCAACCATTTTGTGTTGACACCGCGTTGTCCACTCGTTGACACCGCGTTGTCCCTCGTTGACAACGCATTGCCCACTAGTGACCATTGGGTGGATCAACTAGTTGACTACTCATCGAGAGTGTGAGTTGAGTTGGTGTCGGATTGGCGTGGAGTTGGTCTAATGTGCGAAGACCTTAATCAAGAGCTGAGGTTCGTTTTTGGAACCTACCGTCCGAGGGGCAGAGCAGTGGGGTACCTCTCATTTGTGCTATTTTGTTCTATAGAACTAAAAGCACCTCAAGTTTGTGATGGGAAACTTGAGGTGCTTTTTGTTCTATAGAACAAATAGCACATTTTTTGTTTCAATAGTTCTACCATGGAACTGCTGGTAAAAAAAACATATTAACAGTTCTATGACGTCACAGTTCCATAGAACAAATGGGAGGTACCCGAGCAGTGCTTGATCCGGTGCACCTAGGGCATCGGTTAATGATTTCCTGGTAGATTCTGAAGGATCTTTTGACCGTGTTCTACCGTACAACGTTGCCGACATTTTTGTCACAAGATTTTTGAATTCTGTATTTATTACTTTGACATTGGCGAAATCGTCGCAGCGATCGATGGGGCCATATTAAAGAAGAAGATGAAGAAGACAATGACAAGCCATATTTACGAAGTAACTTTTGTTTTATAAATTGTTTAAGAAAAATCTCCAAAATTATTTAGCACTGAGACCTTGAAAGAAATGAAAACCTTAATTCTGATAACTTTGTTTATTAATTTTATCATCGAAAAGTGTTAACAGGTAAATTATCAGTTACAAACAGTATAAAGTTATCAGCTAAGTAAAAATAGCAAAACGATTAACTTTTTTTTAATAAATATTCGACATTTCCACTTCGTACTCCAACACAACGCAATCAGCAGCACTTGTAAGCTTGTTCCAATGAGCTCTTGGGAGGTCTCATCTCTGGTATATAAGGTTCTTTCGTTTCAGTCATATCACAAATTACAGCTTCAGCTGTGGTCAATAAGGAAGCGACTCCACTTGCATCGATTAGTGCCCTTCTTACTACTTTTGTGGGGTCAATTATACCCTTTTCGATCATATTAACATATTCATTATTCAAAACATCGTACCCGAATTCGTCTCCCAATTCTTGAATTTTAGATACTATTACCGAACCGTCACAACCAGCGTTACTGGCTATAGTCACACAAGGCATACGTAAAGCGTTTCTAACAATTTCTATTCCCGTAGCCTGATCTCTGTTAGCTGCTTTGAGCTTGCCCAAGATTGGAATACAACGCAGAAGTGCTGTGCCTCCACCAGGGACAATCCCCTCGGAAATAGCTGCGCGTGTAGCATTCAGCGCATCATTGACACGGTCCTTCTTTTCATTAACTTCCTGTTCACTACTTCCGCCAATTAGTAAAACGGCAACGCCCGCTTTTAATCTGGATACACGTTCGATAAGTCTCCTCCTGTCAAAATCGGTCTTTGCGTCTTCTAATTCAGAATTTATTTGTTCGATCCGCTGTTCAATCTCATCTTTCAAACCTTTACCTTTCAGTAAAATGGTAGAATCTTTCGTAATTACAACTTCACCAACTTGGCCCAGGCTCTCTGGAATACAATCTTCTAACCTTATCAAATTGGTATCATCTTCAAACACCGCGCCACCTGTAGCTATAGCCATATCAGTCAAAGAATTCTTTCTAAATTCTCCAAAGCCTGGTGCTTTTACAGCCGCCACTGGTAAGCCAATTTTCAATTTATTTACCACAAGGACAGATAACGGCTCACCATCAAAATCCTCAGCAATGATAATTAAAGGTTTTTTCTGAGTATTACATATTTCTAAAGCAGGCATTAATTGTTGAACAGTAAAAATCTTTTTTTCCGAAAACAGAACGTAAGCATCGTTATATTCAACTTTTGGCCCTTTTAAAGAATTAACGAAATACGGAGAAACATACCCGCGATCAAACTGCATGCCTTCGATAACTTCAAGTTCATCATCTAAAGTTCTACCGTCTTTGACAGTTACAACTCCATCCTTCCCGACTTTATTGATTGCAGCTGCAATCAATGATCCTATGGCTCTATCGCCATTTGCCGATATAGTAGCTACTTGTTCTATTTCAGAAGCTGTCTTAACAGGTTTTGACATCTTTGTGAGGTGTTCTTTAACAGCGTCAACTGCAACCATTACCCCTTTTCTGATTTCAATGGGGTTTGCACCCCTTGATATCCTTTCAAAACCTTCTCTGGCGATAGCTCTTGCCAAAACTGTTGCAGTTGTAGTTCCATCGCCTGCTTCTTCGTTGGTTTTATTGGCTACGTTCTGAACCAGCTTGGCACCGATATTCTGAAATTTATTTTTTAGTTCTATTCCTTTAGCTACAGTTATTCCGTCTTTAGTTATTTTGGGATTACCAAACGATTGTTCCAATATTACAGTCCGTCCTTTGGGGCCCATCGTAACTGCGACTGCATCTGTTAAAATATCAACTCCTTGAAGCATTAGTGCTCGAACATCTGGACCGAATCTCACATCTTTAGCGTAATGTTGGGGAGCAGTGGAAAAACTTCTCACAAAATTGTATCCATTTCCCATTGAATACCTTAAACGATGCATTTTTCGTTAATTTTGAGTAGTAAGTGACGTACGAAATAAAAACATGAATGAAATCCCCCAAACAGACTTCTTAATTCGATAAGTTTTTGAAATTGGAATTTTAAAAATTTCATTTCTCATTGGATGAAAAAAACAGCTATTTGTAGCTGTTATTCTGATTCACGTGATCTTGAACTTTGACCACAATTTTTTACATCGCTGTTGGTTAGCTGCATTAAAACGTACGTATGAGTTTAAAAATGTGTGCCCAACAACATTCTGAACTCGACGTTTCGGTGCCATGACATTGACATTTACTAACGGTTTCATTTAAAAATTCTATTGTGCTTTTTTTTATTTTCGGCATATTTCGTTGTAAACGGGCAAAGATGAGTGCATGTAATAACATTAAACCAGTGTTAATTAACTTAAACATAGGAGATCAATTGACAGCAACATCATGTGGCCATGTCGTTGTAGAACTAATAAAGTTTATAGCTCATCAAAGATTGCAAATACCATACACCTATCAGTGGTTAAAACAAGTGGTTAACAAGAAAAAAATGAGTGCAAACAGCGGCCAGAAAGACAGCTTACAGTCTGAAATGCATTTCCGTTCTGTTTCCAGTGCTTTGGAAAACTTGGACTATATTTTAAAAGTGAGGAACATATTGACTGTATTACGGAGACGAGCGGCTTCTTAACGCTGCTTTCTTTCGTTTACTTACCAAATATTTACTTTCAGAGTCTTACGCAAGAGATAAATGGTTCAGTGATTCCTGAAGAAGTTTGCATTGCTCTTGGCAGCACTCCTGTTACCTGCAGGGAGGTTTACAGATTGCTCCTGCCAACAGTCTGCCACAAGTTCCAGTGCCACTCTAGCCACATAGCAACAGATCAAAAAATTCAAAGGAGTGTCTTTAAGTGAGTAAACATAAAAAAAGCAGTGCCTTTTGTCACTTTAGAGTTGGACTTTTTTATTTTCTTTTAGCCCCTGATAGTTTTTGAAAACCTATCACTTAACTTGTTCTTGGTAGCAGAGTTATAATTTGTTTTTGTAAGTAGGTATGCTTTGATAATATTAGTATGTATACCATGTATGTGCATTGGAAAAGTTATATATATTTTTTTAATTCCAGAACATTGGTGACATCGGACCTGAGCCAAGTCATATTCACTCCCATGGCACCAACAAATATGTACATATTTATCAGAAAGAAGTTGACACCAACACACATGGGACTGACCAGTGACACATTTATTAAGGCTAGTGGTTGTAGACTGCCAAAAGACACTAAAATAGTGGTCATAGACTTTAGAGCCCAAAAACAGGATAATTTATCATGTTGTAACAATTTCCAAATATTTGGAGAGGTTATTAGTGAGAGTCTAGGGAATTTACAACTAGGTGATCAGCCCAACTTTAACGAAATTGAATCTAGTGCCACCATGTCTTGGTACCAGTCATCATATGTGATGAAGGGGTTTAAGGACTGTGTTGTAAATGGTAGCTCCATCACTAATAAGTGGCTTGAGTCTTCGTAAAGATATTGGGCAAGAAGGTTATACTATTAATTCATAATGAATCATTTCTTAATGCATTTAAAAAAGGAGGGTTGCTGTAAACCAATTTCAATGAATCAATTTTATTTGGTTGAATGTCTCAGTTAGTCCTATATTTTTTCTTCAAAATCAGTTTAGTTTTATTAACATTTTAAGTTGGTTAATGTTTCAGTTTTAAAGTTTTAACCTTGTAAGGCTCGAGATATTTTAGAATGTGTATTATGTTGAGCCGCTAATTTATATGTTTCGACATTTGATTGTGTTGGAATAAAAATAGCATGTCTGACCTTATGAGGTGAAGAAAAAAAGGTTTTGATTTTCTGAGCACACCTGTACAAACTGGCTGACCATAATGCAGTTGGGTACAGCTAAAAGTTTTGCTTCAGTTCTATTTCTGCGCATTTTTCCTGGCCAGCCCTCGCATGTCAGTATATTTGCGCCAGCAAATAAGCGCGTTTTCCGTTGCATTATTAAAAAGGTACAGTATACAAATGCTACAATGCAGTGAGGTTTATATAAAAATAATTAGTATTTTTACAAGCTTTAATTTAACTTGTAACATGTATGTATGTAAGTATGTTTGTCGAGGTGGAATCTTGCGACTCAGATTTTAAGCTGTAATCTTCAATCGATTGAGCTGAAATTTTGCATAATTATGTAATATACCTGCTATGGGTGGTGTAGGGGTATAGCACGCGTCACGGAATGACGAGGATCCGGGTTCGATTCCCGGCCATAGCTTTACTTTTCGGATTTTTCTATGTGTTCTAATTTTCACTGACATGTAGAAATTTACTTATGTAAGTCGGATGACAATACAATAATCTGGTAGTGGAGTTCTGGTGGCCTAGCCAGGATCTTCTCTGCAGGAGGGAACTCTTCAATGGTTGGATCAACAGACTTGAAATTTGGTACACACATATGTAAGACAGATGACAATGCAAGTAGTCAGCAAAAAAAGCTTGTATTAAAAAAATACATTTCATTTTTCACCTATACACCCATAATCTTGCTAAATGTGGCCTGTAGGTATCTGTTACCTTAGGCTCTGTCTACCCTGTAAGGGATAAAGACGTGATTTGTGTATGTATGTATTAAAAAATATTTTTTTCACAGAAACTTATTTTATATAATTTAATAACAACTATGACTTGGTAAATTTTTTCTTTACAATTTAGTTCATAGGTAGTTAATCACAATCACTTTATTTGACATTATTTCTTTTAAGCATTTGTTAGCTAGTTAAAGGTAAGCATAATTTCAAATAAATATCAAATGATATTATGCTACTTTGTTAATAGTTAATAAGGACAAGGCTGATAGTGTGCCATTTATTATAGTTTTTGACTGTTAGATTAATATAATCTATTTGCTCACATTCCTTGAATGAATTTATGAAATCTGCAATATTTTGTTTATATTTGTTTCACTAAGGTGGGACTTTGTGGATGGTCAATTTATTGAAATATAAAATAAAAGCAAGAGTCCATTTTCATTTTTCAACCCCAATACTATCATCTTAGCCAGATTAACTGGCTAAACCTATAGTTTTAACCCATACTTTAAAACCTTGTTATAGGTATTACACCAGCACATAAAATTTCCTTATTCTACATTAGATAAACACATTTCTATAAAAATCTACAGGTCTATTACATTCTACTATGGCTTTCCTACTTATTGCCTCGACATTAAACTCAAATACATGTGACATTCTCATTGCAAAGGTACCTTGTTGTATCAATGGAGTTATTGATAGTTGCATAATCTACATAACTTCTACTTCTACTTGCTCTATAATTAATCCACATAATAAGGACTTATCCTATCCGATGGGATCTGATAGGTCGAGAGTGAC
Source organism: Pandemis corylana (assembly GCA_949127965.1). NCBI lineage: Eukaryota > Metazoa > Arthropoda > Insecta > Lepidoptera > Tortricidae > Pandemis > Pandemis corylana. Next base: position 5,918,157 of record OX421868.1, read on the forward strand.
GTACACATGTTTACGCCCATCTTAGTCTATTGTATTGCCGCATCCCTCTCCACCTCCGCCTGCCAGCTGGCAAATCCTTTCTTGTTTAAGTAGCTTATAAGGCACACACACTTTATCAAGAGCCCTTTCTTCAGTCCTTTTAGAACAATTATTTGTTCTCCAACACAAATGTAATGCATCATTGAACTCTACTATGACATTATTTCTATCACCATTAGGTCCTACAACAGCGTCACATAAGATTTTCTCTTTAATCATGTCACTGAGGCAGCACTCTAGCAGTTCATAATGTTCTAGCCAAAATCCTTTTGGCAACTGTACAAGTTTGATGTTCAGTGGTTCAGTTAAAATACCAGTAATTAATAAATCATCTATCCAGAAGTACGGATGGTATTTTGCTTCTCTAATTACTCTTCTAGCTGCATTAGGAGTTGTTATATAATACCATCCAGACAAATATGTTGGGTAGTTATTTTTTGGGTATTCATCCCAAGTGACATAATACTTGTTCTGTTTGTCTCTTAAAGGCTTTGTATTGTTCAGCATATACCCCATGAAGAAATCTCCGTTTATTTTTATGCTTTTTAAAAGTTTGTAGGTTCGCTCCAAGTTGAACACAGTGTCATCATCAACTTTGAGGATGTAGGAGGCTTCAGTGCAATTTGTGGAAGCCCATTGTAGACCCATCAAATGTTTAAATGTGAGATTGTGGTAGTTTTCTAAAAAGGAGCCCTGTAGGATGTCACCAAAAGCTTTATTCTCTTCATCTATGACATTCTGGTTTATAAATCTGAAATAGAAAATTATGAGGTGTTGGTTTTACTGTTTAATTCTTACAACTTTGCAACCCATGACTATGTTGAGGTCTGATGTGTTTTAAGTATTTTATAAAAAAAAAAGCAGTAGGTAGGTAGTTCAGCCCTACATTTGAGAATCCAGTATTAAATGGCGAAATACACTTCTAGTGTTTAGTGTGATCATGTAATGTAAGTTTTCTTGGTTTGAGTTGGATACTCATAGTCAGTTAAATACGTAGGTACTCACTTTTCATGAGATGGTATTTTAGCTAGTAAGAATATTCGTGTCACATTAATGTAATCTAAGAAGTATTTAGGCATAGCTCTTCTATGTGCAATCCGCAACTTTACATTTCCGACGTACGAAGTGACTATTATAATGATGAATGACTTATCTAAAAATAAAAACAATAGAACCAGAAGTCTTTTAAGTAATACCTACAGTTCAAATTCACTTTTAAGTGCTTAGAGTTCTTACTTCTGCATGTTGTTTTGGAAGGATGAATTATTATATCGTTTATGAACTGAGTATTATTAAATTTAAAAGCATTCATTTCGTCGGTTAGTTCTAAGTCGGAAGACGAAAGAAACCAATATATAAGAACTAAGAGAGAAGCCAGCCCCAATATTACTTTCTCCATTTCATACAATGTTGCTTTGCTATTTATATAGCAATAAATATATATATTTGAGGTAGACAATCTGTACTACGTAATTTGAAATTAGTTGGCTTTTAACTTTACTTAATGGACATAAGACGACATAAGTATTAATAAAACTATACAAAAACTTCCAAAACTTTGCATAATTGCGTTTGACATTGACAATATCTTGTCTGTATAAATTACATTTTATTTATCAGATCTATTATATTATACTAACTCATTGCTGTCACCTGAACCTCAAGTACTTTATTTCTGGCTTTCCATCACTAAAAATACTCCTTGCTCTATAAGCCACACATACTTTATCTAGAGCTCTTTCTACAGGCCTTGTTGAACAATTTTGTGTACTCCAACACACATTTAATGCATCATTGAATTCCAGAATTAAATTATTTCTACCACCATTAGGGCCTACAACAGTATCACACATAATTTTATCTTTGATCATGTCTCTGAGGCAGCACTCTAGCAGTTCATAATATTCTAGCCAAAATCCTTTTGGCACCTGAACAAGTTTAATGTTCAGGGCTTCAGTTAAAAGGCCAGTTATTAATAAGTCATCTATCCAAAAGTAAGGGTGATATATTGCTTCATTTGTCACGCTTCTGGCTGCATTGGGAGTCGTAATATAATACCATCCAGATAAATATGGTGGGTAGTCATTCCTTGGGTACTCCTCCCAAGTGACATACCACTTGTTCTGATTCTCTCTTATAGGCTTTGTATTGTTCAGCATATAGCCCATGAAGAAGTCTCCTTTGACTTTAATGCTTTTTAAAAGTTTGTAGGTTCTCTCCAAGTTGAATACAGTGTCATCATCAACTTTGAGGATGTAGGAGGCTTCACTGCAATTTGTGGAAGCCCATTGTAGACCCATCAAATGTTTAAATGTGAGATTGCAGTAGTTTTCCAAAAAAGAGCCCTGTAGGATGTCACCAAAAGCTCTACTTTCGTCTTCTATAGCATTTTGGCTGATGTATCTGAAATTGATAATAAGGTGTTAATTAATAGCAATGCTTATACTGTACATCCCATGGTTATGTTGAGGTCTGGCATGTTTTTTTAAGTTATTAAATATTTACATAGCTTCTAAATATTTTATAAAACCATAATTGCAATAGCTAGCCAGTGTTCAATTGGGAAATAGCAGCTATAAAATATGTGTCAAGAAGGTTATCCATATAAGTTGAGGGTGGAATAAACTGGTATGTGAAGAGATACTTACTTTTCATGAGGCGGTATTTTGGCCAGCAAGAAAATTCTAGTGACATTCATGGAATGTAAGAGTTCTTTAGGCATGGCTCTTCTGTGTGCACTCCGCAGTTCAACATGCCCAACATAGGAAGTTACAATTATAATGATATATGGTTTTTCTGAAAAATGGAGTTTGGTTTAGAACTTTTTATTTAGTTTGAGGTATAGAATAGAGAGAACTTAACTTAGAGAACAGTCTCGCGAGTGACGCCTCTTGTGCGCTCTCATGCTCGACGTGCTGGCTTTGCGTGTGTGTGTGTGTAGCTAAACAACTAGCTCTGGGACAGTATTGCATAGGCATAGTTTTACTGACCTCAACTTGATATGTACATAACTATCTTTACTACTGTTTTCATCTTGGTTCGAGTTGGCCAGATAGCAAAAAAAAAATGTAAATTATGCTAATAAAAATTTGATCTTTTCTTGATAACACAAAAAAAAGATTTTTTTGTATAATGAACGGTGGCAAACAAGCAAGTGAGTAACCTGATAGTAAGTAATCACCATCACCCATAGACATCCGCAACACCAAAGGAGCTTAGAGGGCTAAGACAGAAAACATCATGTGATAGTAATTTCACTGGTTATCCTACTCTCTACATCGGAACACAGCAGCGCAAGCATTGCTGCTTGGCGGCAGTATCAAAAACTTTTTTAGGTATCCTGTTTTTGGTATTTATGTTCAATTACCAAAAAGAATTGTGTGGCCAGTAACATTCTAATAAATACTTTGGGCAATAATATTAACTGTTTTGTACAAAAAGTTTATTACTTGAAATAATTAAAGTGCAATTGGTTCTTACTTTTACACGTTGCGTTAGAAGGTTGAATTATTAAGTCTCGTATGAACTGAGTATTATTTAACTTGAGAACAAATATCGTGTTGCTCAGTTCTAAATTTGAACTCCAATAAATCCAGTATATAATAATGATGATAGAAAGTATTCCCATTCCCAGCAATCGCCTCTGCATTTTATGGAAGGCCATAGAGGTGATTTAAAAATACAATTATAATCAATGGCCTTTTCAAACGCACATTTATGTTTAATTTTGCACAAGTCGCGTCGACATTAAAATTTTTGTTTATGTATTAAACTATATAAACTTTTTACATTTCGCAGTTTCGGCTGTTTTACTCAGCTCATGTCAAGATTGTTGTCACGTTTGCACCTGCACTGCACGTTTTATTTAGACGTTTTGTTTGTGATTGTGACTTGTGACGTTTGGTGTGACATTGACATTTTAACTGAAAGGGTTGCCATGTTAGACACGATATCTGTATGGCAGGGTAAAATAGGTACCTTTTCACTTAAAAAAAAATACTATTGTTGTGTCCCACTGCTGCAATGGTTTCTGTTCTCGACGCAAGGTCAGGCCGACATTCTGTAAGATATACACGTCCAAATCATTCCGCCATTTCCTTCTTGGTCTGCCTTGTCGTGGTTGGTCTTTGTCCAGCACGTTTTAAATTTTATAAGTCCAGGACCCACCAAGTGGCTGAGTGAGTAGTAGGTGATTTGCATTTTAGCGAAGAAGTAGTTTGTCGTCGGAGAAGAATGTCGGCTTTTTTCTCTAGATATTATAATAATAAGGTCTAAATTCTTTGAGCCTTTTACTTTTGATACCGATAGTTTGATTCTCATGGGAAAGCAAAAAAAAATAGTTAAATAAAAAAAAAGGATTCAATATAAACCAAATCTACAGCGCAGGTTTCATTAAAAAAAATACGTAACATTTTGTAACATTTTCTTTTTTTCTTTTCTTTAATAGGAAAAATTTTACTGTTTCATTTATCCACTCCGAATTTTACACCCAAGCCGTACCGGGTATTTGTCTACCTATAATGTTGGTAATTACATAACTAAGTAGGTAGTTACCTATCTTTTCTCGAGGGATGTTTCGATGTTCCCTCGTGAAGACCTTACGGATGCATACAACTATTTTTATTATGTAGGTAAATTAGATGTCGGATTCACCTTGTATGCGTGGTGTGGTGACACTGAATAATATGCGATAATTGACCGTAGTCTTGCCATTCTATTCCTATCTTACTCCCACATCGTCAAGAACACCTTCCTTGCACTGCAGTCTGGGAGCAAACAAGCGGCTGTCATTTTTATCATTAATAATGAAGTCGTTATCAAGTGGCCGCCTACTCTCGCGCGCAGGAAGTTCCGCGCAGTCGACTCGACTCATTCGAGTATCGGCGACGAACAAAAACACCGGCGCGCGCGCAACCGCGAACATCGCGCAACTTACAAATCTGATATTTACACCACAATGAACTTAACCATGGCAACCGACGTGATAGTGACCCCTGACTCCCAGGATGCGGTCCTCAGGGCGAAAATAATAACCATGGTGACACTCTTTGTCGTGTCCATGATTTTTGGATGCCTGCCGATGCTCCTGTCTTTGAAATTTGACTGGTTCACGAAGAATACCGGGACTGACATGCGTGGTTCGAATCAGTTCGTGATGGGACTCTTGGCTTTCGGTGGAGGCGTGCTGTTCGCTACTACCTTCATGCATCTGCTGCCCGAGGTTGATTTGAATGTGCAGCTACTTCAAGGTGAGTTATGATGTTATAAATTAATATACCGATGCAAGTTTATGCGTGAAACATGATTTTACGGCAACAATAATAATGCTTAACCTATGTGCATACATTTACATTATAATTATTTGACTAATCATCTTCTTTATTCCAACTTGGGGAAATCCATTGTCCAACATAGAATACCACAGATTGTGAGTGTACACAGCTGTTTTACGCCTTCTGGTGATGGTGATGGTGCCTGGCGATTCTGACCAATTAGGAAGACGACTTACACTGCATTTATAAAACAGTGATCTATAATCGTTAACCGCTACGCCCCATCAGCGGCTCAAATGTCATTGGTTCCACGATCTAGGTAGGTAGTTACCTACGAGCTTTTAGAACATTGTCACTTTAATTTGATGACTGTAACGGATACATCGTGCATTGCGTGATTTTAGGTATAAGCGACATAGTTTTAAAAGTACTGAGTGATCAGCTATTCATCAAAAGATGGCGCCACACATTAAAATTTAAATATTCATCTTCGAGATGTCATAATGTCAATGATGTCATACAAAATTAAATATGAGTCGATTAGTCAAAGACATTCTATTTAGTAGTAGGTACTTATTTAAAAGATAAATAGGTATAGCACAGAATAATGTACGAGTATGTATGGGTTGGCATGTACTTTTTTATCCCGGTCATTAAGAATATTAAGACATTTTGACTCTTGCTAAGACTTTTTAATGGGAGGCTCGGACAGTAAGGGAAATGTATTCACGAACCCCCGTAGAACCCAATCGCATTAATGTGACATATCAGACGAGTTTGAATGACGGCGGCCTATGCTGCGACAAGGTTCTACGGAGGTACATGAATAGATACATTTCCCTCACATAATCTATTTACCTTTTTACTTAGCCTGTGAGAAACAGGCTCGCCTGATGTCAGGCAATCGTACCTAGTTGCCTAAGTCCAGTTTCAATTTATTTACTTGAGAGAGAAAATGTCTTAAGCTTGGTGATCTTTTTTCTTTATAAAAAAAATAGCTTACTGCACCTACGTAAAACGACATTGATATCTTTCTATCGTTAAATTAAGTAGCACGATACTAAAAGAACAAAGCCACATCTTAAGAAACTACAAATATTTGTTTAGTGTACATTTATTGCAGTCTTAATTTTATGTTGATGATAAAATAAGCAGTTAAAAGATACAGCTATTTAACAAAAAAATACTGGATAAAATGTAAGAACATTTTTACCAAGTGCCTGAAAAAACCAAATAAAGAAAGGAATTAGTTGACAGTGGCGCGGAGCTCCTATTCCGTGTAATTATGGCGCATCGTTCCTTTACCCATGTGTGCACTTGATTGAAATCATCCAGCTTTTCCGTACTTTTTCAATATCATTTGATCATTTCGAATAACGAATGTCGCAAATGTATCTTAAAACCCAAATAGACTGCGACATAAATTGACAATTTATATCGCAAGCGTGGACAGTGGCGTTCAGACAGACACTCAAGTGTCCAGGGCCGGATTTAAATTTGTGCCGCCCTGGGGCACTGAAGAAAATGCCGCCCTATGACTTAAATTTTATTTTAATAGTTTTGATATCTTATTTCTTAAAAATTAGAATAATAAAAATTTCCAAATTTTGCCGCCCTAGAAAATTTGCCGCCCTGGGCACTAGCCCCGACTGCCCCTAGTGTAAATCCACCACTGCAAGTGTCTGACTGAGTGTTGTATGTATAGAGATTTTTAAAATAGCGGAGTTTTTGAAAATCTTTTAAGTGGTTCGTGACTGCAAAATGTTTAAGAAACACTGTTTTAGCGTATGTGTATTACGAAATGGGCAGTGAGAAACAACTTAACGCATAGCTACCTATCTACAGCTGTGCCTGTGAGTAAATTTTGTTTTCAGCTAAAGCTAACAGGTACAAAACAAAAAATCGGCAACTATAGATCACGACGTCGATAACAATACGAAACTTTTCTGACAAGTTTTTTTTTGTCATGTTCCTGTAATGTATAAGTAGGTAATTGTTGCTCGTACTCGTCTAATAAGTTACTAAGCGCAAGTGTCCTACTGATATTATTATCACTGTTATAATAATAAGATATATTTTATTGAGTCAGGTGTTACTTTGCGGAGGTCCATTTCAATGAACAAAATATTTAAAAAAAATTACCTTGCTACTCCGCTACTCACATGCAAGATAACCAAGCCTGGGTGTGTCAGTGTTTGTGTGGTGAAAGGGATAATTAAGTTTGTGGGTTTAATATGTGTCTTATTGGCAGTAGTGGAGGGAGGGATTGCATGAAAAACATATATATTTCACACAGGCTTGGTTATCTTGCATGTGAGTAGCGGAGTAGCAAGGTAAAACAATTTTTGTTCATTAATAAATTATAGTTTTAAGATTATTTTATAATAAATTGCTGTGCCCTTACAGGGTAAATGTTGGAAACTATATACATACATACTAACATATTTGTCACAACATTTTAATGCAATAAATAGTTTGAGATACTCCATAGATAGGTACCTAGATTAGTTAGGTGGTTAGATCGATGAGTCTTAATTTATCTGAGGTCGATGATGATGGCGTTAGATTTAAAAACGGACATAGTTTTTACAAGTTTGCGTAATGGAACAATCAAGCATGTTTTCTGTTTTTTGCCAATAAGTAAATTTACCTACTCACCTACCCACTTAACGCGGTATTTTAGCTGATAGGTGTTAATACGCACCTTTGTCATATCTCATGTTCTTTTGTTTATCTTCATTCCACTATTATTTCAACAAAAGCTGTACTTATCCATTGAAAAGACTAAGTTACGGTTTTAAAAATAAACAGTTTTTACATTTATCCAATATCGTTTCATCACGATTTATAAAATAACTGTCTGTTTTAAAAGTAAGTGTACAGTCAGCCAAATGAAACCCATTGTAGAACCTTTTTAAAATCAACTGCCAACTTTGACACTGAGACACAAATAACTAATCAATCACTTATTGCGATAATGTTTATACCATGGGTTCAATTTGGTCGATAGGCTTAAGAAAATATATTTACGTTACCAAGCCGTCCAAAAAAATTCCATTTCTACACCTTTATGTCATAAAATAAACAATAAGGCCGATGGGACGACTTTTGACATGATGGCTGAATCGATATTTATGCCCTCGCCTGTACCTACCTACGAGTATGTTAGATTAGGTAAAATTACTGGAACATGAAGTATTTAGTGTTACTTAAAGTGGCTCGTTTGGTGTCCCAATTCATACAATAAAATTAATAATACCGAGTTATAAAACGTTTGAATAAAAAATTATTTTCTTGTGTTTTCTAATTAAACACTCGTCCTGTCCAAGTTTGAATGGTAGAAAGAATTCATAATAAGGGGTAACTTTCCTTATATTAATCACTTCCACGCTGCTGAGCAGGAGCGGAGCAAAGAAAAAACATAGAATGTACCGTTGTCTACTTTGTTCTTTGTTTCTGTATTGTTTTGTACTGATTTGTGGTGTTCAATAAAGAGTATTTGTATTGTATTGTATTGTATTGTACCAGTTGCTTCTCTTCCCGCGCAGATGGTACAATCCTAACAATCCCATAGAGAATCGGCGACAATCGTAGAAATCACGTTAATATAGGTATAGGCAGTGCAGCGAGCAACCCCTATTTTTATTTGATTTCCTTCCATTTTTCATTTTTTTAAGACTCGCAGATTTTACCTACCTACCTACCTACTAATATACCTAGTACCTATTACTAACTAGGTAGGAACTACGATTTCCTTTTGTTGACGGGTAAAGTGAGGTGACATTGAAATTGAAATTCCACAATATAGCTGATTTAAAACACCCACACTGCGTAACGAGTACAAATACGTGACATGCTAGTCTAGCCCATCAGTAATTTAAAGTTAATAGTTTTACATGATTTTTCTTAATGATAAAAGATTCAAAATATATAAAGATAAAAAAATGTTTCCAATTATGCTACGAAGACTGTTTGTCGCACGGATTCTCTTTCTTTTAAAAAATTCCGATAGTAACAAGGTCACGTGACAACTAGTAACAGATCTATGGGTGGTGTATACCACGCTTCACGGAATGACGAGGATCCGGGTTCGATTCCCGGCCATAGCTTTAATTTTCGGGTTTTTTTATGTGTTCTAATTTTCAGTGTTGTGTAGATTATTTTTTTAATCATTTGAAAATGACATTGAGATGAGCCTAAGAACTACCATTTTTATATTTGATACTTGATCATTGATATCATAAAATGATAGGCTAGTTATTTTCTTTACAAACTCAAACAAAGGTACATTTTGCGAAATTAAAGACTGACTGTCTGATCCTGCATTCCCGAGTAAATAATCGAACAAGCGTGTTCTATAAGCAAGCCGATATAATTTGCTATATTTAGATGTTTTAAAAGTTGCCTTAGAGTGCTCGACGAATACGCAAAAATTTAGGTGTCATCGAGACCCAAATCGATTGTGAAATCACTACATAGTATAAAACAAAGTCGCTTTCCGCTGTCTGTCTGTCTGTCCCTATGTATGCTTAGATTATTCAAACTACGCAACGGATTTTGATGCGTTTTTTTAATAGATAGAGTGATTTGAGAGGAATGTTTATATGTATACTGTGTAATACGCAGACCAAGTCGCAGGCAGAAGCTAGTGTGTGAGTACCTAATGTGTGCTAATAGATAAATTGACGTTCCAAATTAAAAAAAATGACTTAAGGTCAATAGGTATCAGTTCCGTACACTACTACTATACATACAACAGAACAATTACTAAAGTTTTCACCTATGCTACCTATTTTCTATTATTAAGGTTGCCTAGAAGAGATCGCTGTCGCGACAAGGCCGCCTATTGGTTACTTAGTAATTTTCTCTATGTACCTGTTGTCATATGTCGTTTGTTATGTGGTGTTCAATAAAGACTCATTGTATTGCATTGTATTGTAGATATAAGTAGGTTTCAATTATTTGTAGGGTACATCTTTAGTAGTTAATACAATAATAAAATAAAATGGCGCGCGTGAGATCGAATAGCCCTAGCTCACATAGGATGTGCATAGGATGATGATAATTAATTATTAAATAAAACCAGATTGCGTCAATTTTTATAATTTTAATGTACCCAGTGTGGCTCTCACGACTACGACGAATCTAATGATACCTCACAAGCTCAAATGCTACAAGCCGTTTAGGCTCTAGTGTGCCAAAGAAATCCACACACATACATATACACTCGAAAAAACATAACCCTCCTTTTGGCGCAATCGGGCAATAAAAAATGTTAACGTATTTACTTAATTCTCAACTAAATTACTAAACACTACAAACAGATCTTTTACTCGTACGTCTGTTTGTCTGGGTACATATCGCGATTCTTTACATCCATTTTTTTTAAGCCTGTGTTATGTTTTTGCGTATTGAAGTTTGTTGAGCCAACGTAAATAGAAGTTATGTAACTTTATACACATTATGGTTTGATTCTGAAATGTAATGACGTTAATTTACTTACATCCGGCTCGAAGGTGTACACAATGGGGGCTATCGCGTGTGAATTTGCCACTAGAGGCGCTAGTGTCGCGTGAGGACATTTCACTGGTTTTGGCGGGCTTCGTGACAAAATTTTTAATTTGTTTCATTTATCTGTTGAAAAGTGATCTCCTTAGTGAAATTATCGCAAATATGGATTGTTTGGCGATGAATGTGAACGCTTTGAAAGTGGTTTTTTTTCGAACAAAACGGTACTGCACAACATTGCTACATAGCTACTTGATATGATGATAGTTATTTATAATTAATAAGCTTAATGAGATTCAAGACTAAATAACTAAGAAATTTCAACTGTCTAGATAACGGTTCATGAGATATAGCTTGGTGACAGACGGACAGACAGACGGACAGCGAAGTCTTAGTAGGTAATAGGGTCCCGTTTTTACTCTTTGGGTACGGAGCCCTAAAAACGGAACCCTTATAGGGTCACTTTGTTGTCTGTTCGTCCGCCCGTCTGTCAAGACCCTTTTTCTCAATAATGCGTAGAGTAGGTATCTATAAAGTTGAAATAAATACCATATAGCTACTTAGGAAAGTGTTACCTTTCCATACAAGTTTCCGCTCTCTCAAAAAATAAGGGGTTTTGTTTAGCAAGCCTTGCTTAATCTCTAGGCAATCTTCCACTGCTTGAGTACATACATACCAGCTCTACCTTCTTCGTCATGATCATGTAGGTATATGTGCCTCATCATTATCATATTAGCCATAGGAGTCCACCCAGTTGCCTCGATTGGAAGCAGCTTGCATCCAACGTGGACCCGCGATTTTAACCAGATAATCCGTCAACCTCTAGGCTTATTGTCTAACTCTCTCGCAATCGCCATCGTGTACATTTTGACAGTTCTTGTATGAGTGTGACAGCTAGCTGATTCCGATACCGATTGTCAGCCCATACATGAACTGTCAAAATGAACACGATGGCGATTGCGAGCGAGTTAGGTAATAAGCCTACTCGTTGGTTGCCGTCCTACGCTGCGCTTGCCGATCCGCGGTCTCCACTCGAGAACCATTCGGCCCCAACGACCGACTGTTCTCCGTGCTATATGGCCTGCCCATTGCCACTTCAAAGAGCTAATTCGCTTGCCTATGTCGGTGATCTTTGTTCTTGTTGTTGTAAATGTGCCTGTATTGTTTTAATTACTTTCATGTTGTTCATACAGTGGCCCAGGGTCCCGTTTGGCTAACCGTACGTGTGTAGTGATGATTAGAGCTTAGAAAACAACTGATTTACAATATTTTCTGTTATCTAATTAGTACCTAATTGGTTTCAAATTCGAACTCCAAACACGTCAAAGGGCATCTAGCTTTGTCATTTATCTATCCTTTGATACGCTAAACTCATTCTCATTCGTTTACGCCGTTTAATCATTTACCTACATCTGCGTTTTTAATTTATCTAAAACCATATCTTTTAATTAGGTTATTAAGTGCCCAATCGATTTGTTAAACAATTACTGATAACACGCTAGGTACATGAGTATTATTCTTTTTTTATTCAGACATTTCTGATTGTAGCTAGGTACTTCCTGGAATGTAACATGTTTTTGTTTAGCAGAATAGTGGCTGCTTTATTATAGTTACGTCAAAGATGATCGCCTGCAATTTTGCCTCTGTTGACTAGTCATTAAAAAAAAACAAGCATGTGTCATACAATGCGTTTTTAAATCTAAGAAAGCCTAAGTTGTGCTCCCAGTCGCACAGCGGCGCGCTATTTTTCGCCTTTTCTTGCTCTTACATCAACAACTGTAATATACATATTTTTAAAACGAATAAAAGTAAAGCTATCTCGTGTTTAAACCGCATTTCATTGAGTACCTATTAGACCTAACATTTGTGGTCCTTCGAATCGGACATGAACCAGTGATCTTATATCATAAAGATCATCATAATCATCACAAATATTGAGCAACAAAAACTTGTATGAATGCGGTACAAAAATTGGCCTCTGATAGAGTTTTAGTTTTTACATAGATTTTTTTGGACTCCCACATAAAAGGGCGAGGGCGCCACTTTGTACGTAACATGGCACATTTTAGATGTAAAATGCTGGAAATGTAACAATTTTGTGTGAAAATGTTTAGTTCGTCTGTAATCTTGCGTAGCTAATTTTGTTTTAATGGTTAAGTATATCAACAAAGTATTAGTTACTATTGTATCATTGTCTATGGTCAAGTATTGCTATGGTGTCACAAGTGGGATTGATCATGTATCAGAGCGCGGGGAAGGAAGATACATACCATATTTATGTAACTATAGCTTCTGCTCGTGACTTCGTCTGCGTATTATACATATAAACCTTCCTCTCGAATCACTCTATCTATTATAAAAAAACCGCAGCAAAATCCGTTGCGTAGTTTCAAAGATCTAAGCATACATAGGGACAGACAGACAGACAGCGGAAAGCGACTTTGTTTTATACTATGTAGTGATTATTTCTTGGGAGAAGTAAAACACGTCCAGCGAGCATAAGTGGCGATTGTCCAGTGACAGTTTATTTTAATTTCAAAACTCATATAGCAACACTTGACCATAGACTATGATACAACTATGTCGAAATTAACCTTATATTTATAATTAAATTTGACACTAAATAAAATTCCAATTTTGGTATTTGTATGATTATTGCTTATTGTTATCGTACATTTATATGAACACATTATAATGCTTGCCGATCATCTAATAATTCTTAATTTCTGTTGATAAGGTCTTATCAAGCAATAGAAATATACCGCTATTGCCAAAAATACTGATAAAACCAGGCAATACAGTAAATTTTACAGCGCCATCGGATAGCTCCCTTAAATTATCGCAAATGAGATTATACAATCTAAGTAATCTGTATAATTAATCGTATTTGTTCGATAGATTTCATTTCGATTATTATTATGCTAGTTAGCTAACCTTTTGGTGGATGGAATGATGGATTGGATGACAGATAGTGTACTTATCAACAAACGATTGAATTTGTTAGTTGTACGTACCTACCTAGGTGCCATTGGTTTCGTTTTTTAAGTAAGTAGACTCCTCAGGTAAACCCTTAAACGGATGGGCATGAAATAGGGGATGAATGTGAATTTTTAACTGTCTGTAAAACCTATCAAAGGAAACTACGGGGGCAGATTTAAAAAATGCCAATGAAAATACTAATATACTCAATTTAAAATACGAGTGGAGCTAGGAGCTGGATATTACAAATGTTTCTTTCCAGGAGTCGAGAACTTAATTTGAGCGGTAATATTGAAGCAATACTTATTATGTTTACGTATATAACAGCGCTTCTATGCACCTCCACTGAACTTAAATTATTTTTATTGTTGTTTTGACTAGTAGAGACTTTATACATCTCTACGGGACCTTATACATCACTTTTATAAATGTATTTAATTTAAGTAAAATTTAAGTATCTTTATTGTATTTTATTTTGAAAAATTGACTTTCTGCCAAGTTTCTTGCGGCGCATTCTTCTTGGCAATGATGGTTTTCCGAATGCGCTGGTAGTTTCAAAAAGACATGTAAAAGAGCCCTCGGTGGCCAATTTGCAAAAATAACATTTTCATTTTCATTTTCATTATTCAAGATCTGTGACTGTAGGTTAGGCATGATATGTTAAAATCAAACTTCCTTTCCCTGCGGTAGTCTCGCTTTGTTCCCCTCGTGATCCGTTTTCCTCCTTATCGAGTCAATTACTACTGTCGTCTGGTAATTGACCGGTTAGGATATATTGTATCCCCTTGAACAATTTTTTAAACGATAAACAAACATTATGTACCTAGTGTTTCCTTTTTAGGGTTCCGAAATCAACAAGGAACCTTTGTATTTCGCCATGTCCGTCCGCTGTCTGTTTTTTGTCCTCTAAAGCTGGTTGTAGAAAACGTGAGACTTTGTCCACTCCAGAGTACCCAACACATTTTTTCCAAAGGTCTGGCGCTCCGTTAAACGACAGCTTGGGGGCATCCCATAACATATTTTTAATTAAAGTCAAGTCTTCTACGAGACCGTACGTACGTACCCACATATTCAAAAATCAAATAAATTGAATAATCGATTGCCACAATTTTATATATTTTATTACATGCTTCGCCTGCGATGATTCGTAAAAAAATCTACTCATCATTATGACGATGCGCAAGTAAACACGAAAATTTTCGTAACAGAATGGTTTTTGGACGTTGTGGTACAAAAAAACCACATGGTGCCTGATGAGATAGAACAAAACGGCTTTTCACTTTATTGACAAAATTGTACTTAATTGTGCCTATATTTATATGTGTATCAATGAAACGTCTTATTTTTATCCCTTTTTCAGAGTCAGGAGACCTGCCTGATATACCGTTATACTTGGCCGCTCTCATCATGTGCTCCGGATTCTTCATGATGTACTTAATAGAAGAGTTGGTTCACGTATACATCAACAGTAGAGAGAATAAGACTGCTAACACTAGTTTCACGCGAGTTCTAAGCATAAAGAGGAGTAGCGGAGAGGCTACTGAGATCACAGATGCTTTGAAAGAAGTGAACACAACGAATAACCATGGACATGGCCATAGCCACCAGCCTATCACGACGGGGAACGACACAGTTGTGGCAACTCTGAGAGGGTTGTTGATTGTATTGGCGCTGTCGATACACGAACTGTTTGAAGGTTTAGCAGTTGGATTAGAGTCTTCTGCTGCGAATGTTTGGTAAGTCTTGTTAAAAAGAAAAGTTGTGACTGACTGATTGAAGCTCACGTTAAAGGGCTCTATGCAAAATGTGTGGGTTTGTGTCATAAGACAAGACACAGTCGGGAATAAGGTCGGATTTTGCGAAATTCCCACGGGATAGGGAGTAGGTATGGCTGTACCAGAGGCTACTATCGCGACGTCGCGGTGCTCATATTAATAATTACTTTTTTGTTTATTGAAATGGACCTCCGCAAAGACCTCAGCCTGATTAAATAAAATGACTTAAAATGTAAAACAACTGAACTGAGTTTGAATGTGATCAATTTCAATTTCTGTCGGTCGAGTTATAAAACTTTGTAATCGGTTCTCAGTCGGCGAATATACATATCACCAGACAAACTCAAAAAATGGATTTTGAATTAAGAGCCTCCTCCTTTTTCGTAGTCAGTAATAAATAGTGAATCCAAAGTCTCAAAGAAAACTGAAAACACTGGGATTCAAATAACTAAACAATTATCGCGTGAATTTACGTTTAAATACGTAACAGCCGATTTAAGCCCGCTAATTATAGTGCAGTGGCCTACTCCAATACCAGGTTATATTTATATTTATTTGTAAAACAAGTTACGTTGCATTTGATGAAGGTTGTTTACTTGCCTTGATTCGCGATCAGATGACTGAATGATATCTACAACTACGAGATCTAATGTAACGAAATTATAGCCATTTAAAAGAAAAGATATTATTCAATTTAATGCAGAGCCGTTAAAAACAACCTTCTTACCTTACCTTCCCAAATAATTTATTTTGATTTGGCTGAACGGTCACAATTCGCCATTTCGAAAAAGTACATTTACGTAAATTTAAAAATTTTAAAAAGTTGTTTCGTAACGTAGCGTCTGTAACGTTTGTGACGTCGTTTGATTTTCTGAAAAGTTATTTTCGTTCGTCCTGAGTCTTGTTTTTTCCCTGTAGCTCGGGCGAGGCGAAGAAACTTCGGGACTCGTGTAATAATAAAATTATATACCTACTTTTAGCATTTGCATAAAAAATAACTCTTACAATACCTACGAGTTAAAAATATTTGATTTTTATGATCTAAAATACCTACAGCGTTTCCCATACAATGGACAGATTATTATTACTAGGCATTGTCCTTTCCATCCAACAATTCTCGTCTCATTTTACGTAAACATTTTTATTTTTCTATCACGGCTCAAATTCAGCCGATTACGGTAGGTCAAGGTCCAAAGTAGGATGGATGACCCTATAGTTGACCACGCACCGGTAGTTGACCATTTGCGATTTAAAGTGTCAATATTAAGAATTCCCGCCACTGTCTGGTATATGTATACTGTGATAAGGTTCAATATAAAAAATAAAGTAACAGTATAAGTAGGTACTAACAATTTTATATGACAACGTTTTAAAGTCAAAATTTGGCCTTAACTGGTTTGGGACCGGGACATCCACCCTAGCTGGAAATTTTAGTGCCTTGTCACTTTCAGTACCTAATTTTAAACATGTCAAACGGTAGATTTTTTTGACATTCTCTTTCGGTAATTAGTGTCAAACTGACAAACTGTTCTAGTATTGCTGTTTACGGGTGCTCAAATCGCCCTAATATATATAATTTTATAGCTCTCTCTCTAACATTATCGATCTATTACTAAATAATATTCTATGGCACATACGACGTATAACGGTTTATGGCGTGGATACGCATTTAATTTTCATAGTTACGCGTTACTTATACCTAATAAATAAGATAGTTAGGTAATTTAATTAATTTTAGATTTATTGATACGAGTAGATACGATTAGTTGGTATTTTGATTGATAAGGATGATATTGTACAAACATTTCGAGGTAAAATTGCGTCAGAAAGATGACCGAACGATAAGGTACAGGGGTACAAATACTGTCATACGATTTATTTAAAGTTTTTGAGTACCTATTTTCTGTTTTGCGATAGCTATTACGAGTAGGTATTGTATGCGAGAAAAAGAACACTTGTTCATACTTACGTTTGCGACAATTAATAAACCTTTCATTCGTTTGTAACAAAAGATGTAATTTTATGCATCTACTTGATCATATTTAGCTATTTCAGAGTTAATGCAAAATAACTAAGACGCCACACATATTTACAATGGAAGAGCCAAAAACATGTAGTAATCTGTCTTATCCGTCTTACACTTTTATGGTCACGGACCACTTTCAGAAATTCAAAAATTCCATGTACCCCTGTCTTAGCTTATGCACAAGAAAACAAAGCCTATCATTAAAAAAGCACTAAGTAAATTATGTTCAAGGTTAACGGTGTCGCTCATTTTACTTACCCCTAAGTAGTCCATGGACCCACTTTAAGAAACCCTGTAGGCTTATTATTTAACTCGCTCGCAATCGCCACCGTGTTCATTTTGACAGTTCATGTATGGGCTGACAATTGGCATAGGAATCAGCTGGCTGTCACATTCATACAAGAACTGTCAAAATGAACACGATGGCGATTGCGAGCGAGTTAGACAATAAGCCTACTGATCTAATGTTTATTTATCCTATTCCTCTATCCTGCGGCAAAGAATATGTTTGATAGTTCCTTCCCGTGGAAATTTCGAAAAATACATTCTAAAGACTCTTCCGACTCAGTTCAGGTTTTAGCTGTCATTTTTAGTATGGATCTGGCAGCGAGCGAACCTAAACTGAATCGGAATTGAATCGCATTAAGACACCATGGTAAGTACTAGACTTATTAGTTTTGCCGGTGAATTGATAGATCAGATCATACGGCTTTCTAAGTATATGTAGAATAGAAAATATTAAAAGGCATTAGCAACGTGGCCGTATCTTGAAAATACCAAAGTAATTTGAAACCGATTCCAATTAGTTGGAGATAACGGTACAATTCAATATTATGTAGATCGGTACATTACAATACAATGTATACATATATTATGAGTTGTTTACACAAGATATCACGAGTTTTAGCTCTTTTCATTTTGACCCGATTCCGGGGTATGGGGATTACGTAGTACAGTTACCATCAGATATAATCGTAGCTGGCGATATCCTCAAATATTAAATTTCAATAAATTCGTTACACGATAAGGTTAATCATCAGAACACACAATTCGTCATAAATATAAGAGCAGCGACTTTTCAATAAATTCGGGACGTTCAATAAGGTAAAAATATCAGAAGGCACCGATCGTCAAAGGTATCGACGCAGTCAGGCTGATCATAAAAATATCGGAAAATTTGTGGAAAATAAACCTTTCTTATTTATATATTTATTTATTATTATTAATAGATTCGAATTTCAAACAAATACAAATATGGCTCATACGTCATGCCAAAATGAAAGATGTCACCTATTATAGTGTACTCGACTCGTTTGCATGCATAATTCACTGTAATTTAAACTGTTTGTTACAAAGTTAAGGTATATTTTCCACAAATGTTCTCATCTGTATGATCAGCCCGACTGCAGCGATACCTTCGACGATCAGTGACGTACCGATTTTATTGAAAGGTCGCTGCTTTTATATTTATGACGAATTGCGTGTTCTGATTTTATTAACCTTATTTAATGTTCTGAATTTATTGAAATTTAAGGCTGCTCCGAAATATTTGATATAGGTATCAGATGGCGACTGTACCTACATTTCCCCTGCTTTGAGGCTAGGTTAGGATTATTTGTAGCAAGTAGTTGAAGTAGTACATTTAGTGACAATTGTAAGCATTATTACGGGAACGAAGTTTCACAAAATTACACTTCATTTTACAACTTACTATTTTCTGCCAATGCGTAAACCCTTAAAAAAAGTAATCGTGTGGTAAGTGTTACCAGCGTCGGCCCTAGCACTTAATTATGATCAAGGTAGAGCAGAGCAAGCAGATTGTCTTTAGGCGCCCTTTGCTCCCAGGTTTCTACTCTGCCGCCAAGTTATTTTTCGCGTCCCATATCACCCGATTTTCTAGGGGTTCTTGTGAAAAAGGGTTTAAGTGTAAAATAAACGAGAACCTATTTCCTTTTTAGTATAAAAGGAGTTAAGCTAATATAGCTCCGTAGAAAATTCAGACTTATCCCCCTTTTCACTGGGACCCTAGAACTTGCTCTACCTTAAGGCCCATCCTCCCTTACTTACCTTCGTTACCAAGGTTGTTTATAACCTTTAACTTAATAAGTTTCCAATATATATTAGCAGAAAATAAGAGTTGTCAAGTGAAATGTAATTTGAAATGATACATACCTAAATCACATATTTATCTCTTACGGGGTAAACAGTGCCTAAGGTAACAAGACAAGACCACGTTTAGTATGATTGTGGGCTTATAGGCGGAAAAAAGAAACAGAATGGTGATGGGTTGCTAGCCGCATCGCCTAGATAACATGATTTCTAAGTTTTTCGCCCATTCCCTCGATGTAGTTGTATCATCTGCGCGGGAAGAGAAGCAACAAGCATTCTGTTTTTTTTTGCTCCTTGATCAGCATGCAGTTGAAACGATACACTTTTGTGGGTGGTAGGGCCTTGTGCAAGGTCCGTCCGGATCGCTACCACCATCTTACTCGCTAATCCTGCCGCTAAGTAGCAGTGCTTGCACTGCTGTGTTCTGGTGTGGAGAGTAAGACAGCCGGGGAAATTACGGGCACAAGAGGCATTGCATCTTAGTCCTCTAGGTTGGCAACGCATCTGCAATCCCTCCGGGGTTGCGGGTGTCTATGGGCCGTGGTGATCACTTACCATCAGGTGACCCACTTGCTCGTTTGCCTTCCTATTCATATATAAAAAAAAAAGACGTAAAATGTTTTTTTTGTGGAATAATTAATATTGAACCTTTTTACCTTTTTTAGGTATATGTTTGGCGCGGTGTCTGCTCACAAGTACATCATAGCGTTCTGCATAGGCGTGGAGCTGTTGGCAGCGGGCACGAAGCGCTGGTTGTCGCTGGTCTACATCTTCACGTTCTCCTTTGTCTCTGGCTTGGGGATCGGGGTGGGGATTCTGCTTGTGGGCGGCGCGGGCGCAGCTGAGGCGGGGATATACTCTGTGGTTCTACAGGTATGGACTCTACTCACACAGCCAAGATATAAGTCATAAGAAAAATTCTGCAAGTTTAGACAGTGCCGCAAATGCGGCAATGTATTGAGAATTTTAGGATTTATATTGCTAGTCTAAGCTCGGTGCAAACTAAACGGATCACTTCCCGTAGAAAGTTGTACGAAAAGTAACCCGGTTTCGTTGCACCGGAGTATAAAATAGAAGTAAGTGGAAGCATAGTTTTCCCCTTATCTATATAAAAATGACAGGGAAGGCAATCGAGCTAGTGGGTCCCTCTACCACCAATAGACGCTTGCAACATAAGATAAGACGATAGCAGATGCGTTGCCAGCCTAGAGGGCTAAGATAGAATACCTCGTGTCATTAATTTCACCGGCTGTCTTACTCTCTACGCCGGAACACAGCAGCGCAAGCATTGTTGCTTGGCGGCTGGATGAGCGAGTAAGACGGCTGTAGCGATCCGGATGCACCTTGCACGAGGTATAGCGATCTCTTTTTGGTCCGTCCCGGGCAATTTCTCTTCACTTATTAGCGTTAGCGCACAGTTGCGTAGCTACCTAGGGGCTAGGCGGTGCACTGCCCCGGGTCCCTCAACCTCAGGGGGCCCACGAATCCTTACCAGAAGTAATATTTTTGCGTGATAAAACCTAACCTAACCAGTTTAGATAGTGTGGGGCCCCATTTTTTTATTTGCACTAGGGCCCTTGGTTACCTAGCTACGCAACTGCGCACATTTTTGAATTTTGGTTTTTCCTTTATACACTAGATTAGATCGAAATGTTGATTGGAATAGAGTCGAGCTTGTTATCGAAGTGAAAAAATGCAAATTAATTGCAATTAACCTTTAGTACTTACGCAAGCACACGTTTCCTTTTTGATGGGACAGACAAGATAGAGTTTGATTTATCATCGCTGTGACAATTAGCACGTACCTAATTATAGGTATATCTGGTAATTGACTTGAGTGACGAATTAGCAAATGGGTACTTCATTTAGCACTCAAACCAACAACATAGTAGCTGTTTAAGTGTCACTCACTCAAGTAAGTAGCTTCTTAATTCTGTTGCTACAGCGTGGGGAGCAAGACAACCGGTGACATAGGTACCTACTGGCGCATAAAGTTTCAGTTTTTTTTAATTTACGTCGCCCCGGACCGTAAGTATCAAATTACCGTCCGTTACGCGAGCGGAAATTTCCACTTCCTGGCCAGGGGAAGACGTAAAATTGTGTACACACCTCGGGCGGTGATAAAGAAAGCCTCAGGTCGCATTTTTATCGCCCTCGCCTTTAGCTCGTGCGACAAGTTTCTGCGATTTGTGACATGCTTTATTTTAACACCCTCGGGGGTGCAATATGTAATATAAATCTATGTTTGTAACTTGTTAATATCAGTTTTGTTTAAATAAAAAGTATAACTTGAGGTTAAGGCATTTTATAAGACTGCAAGGTATCTGCAATTTATCGGCGGTGGTGCTCACTTGACAAAAAAATAAAAAAAATATCATAGGACAATTAATACCCTATGAACCTAGTCCCAAACTAAACAAAGCTTGTACTATGGCTACTAGCAAACAATGAACGAATGATGTTATAGGTGATACGGCTAGCAACCCATTACTATTTTGATTCCATTTTCCACCTTACGCAACAATTTTGCTAAACGCGGCCTGTAGTCTTTTGACCTTAGGCCCTGTCTACACCGTAAGGGATAGAGACGTTTGTGTATGTGTAATATCCTTGAGTCAGGTACTAACATTCATATTCATCATACGAGTGTCTGCTACCGGGATTCGAATCCGGGATCTCTAGAGTCACTAACCATTAGGCTAACCAGTCATTAACTTGCTCTTTTGCCACCCTGTTTCCTAAGTGTGATTTGCAACAAGTTACTTTAACTATAACTATAACCATAACCAGAGATTTTGACATAATATTTCAAAGATTTTCTGTCAAATGTACACGTTAGAACCATCGGTAGGTAATAGTAGGACCTATCGTTAAACTTGGTGCAACTCATTGTGAAAATGAAATCGTACGTTTTTCTTCCAGGGTCTAGCGTGCGGGACGCTGATGTACGTAGTATTCTTCGAGGTGTGGCGGCAGGATCGCTCCGGGATTCTACAGTTCGTATGCTCGGTGCTCGGCTTCATCGTCATGGTCTCCCTCGAGCTCGTCGTGGAACTGGGTTAGTTACCGTACTCAAGACGATAATTCATCTTAATAATAGAAGTGGGACTGTGGGGGCAGGGCTGCCGAATGTATTTCCCAAACCCGGTGCCGGTAGTGGGGCGTCGCGGTGACACCGAGTGCTCCCGTAACGCCTCACATACGACCGAATAGGGAATCCGTGTGGTTTTTAGTGGGTACGCCTGCCGTCGCGGGAGAGCCCCACATACCCCCGGTAAACCCGTACCGGGCGGATGCATAATGCGCATTTTCCACACCGAAAAAAGGGCTGCCGAATATATCCGGATAGCTGGTTCAGTCACCGTGGATTAGGCGGTGTGCAGTGACATTACTATAACGTACGTATGTATGTAAACTCTTTATTGTAAAAAATAAAAATAACACAAGTACAATTGACAAATACATAAAGTCAACCTTTGAGTGGATGAGAGGAGTATTATATTAGGGACGGACGAGTGAGTTTATAAATTACAAATACTGAGAGCCACAATACATTCTCCCCGGGTCCCGGGTCTGGGGTTCCTTCCTTAATATAAAGAAGTGCATCATCGTCCTTCTGTGCTCTAGGCCTAGCCAGTTAGGGGCCCCGTAGAGTCCTGCCACCTTCTAATTACGCTGCTGGTTGTAAGATAGGAGTGACGTCCACCAGAGCAGAGGTAGACCAAAATGGAAAGTATAAGTTGGACTACGACTAGCTTACTATAGATATCGATACATTGCATTTCTCAATTAGGGTTGTGAGCAGGGGCCCGATTTTTAAAAACAAATCAGTCGAACTTACCATTAGAAAGTGGCAAGAATCTGTGTACCTATTGTTACAAAAGTACAGCTCAGTCGTTCCACCTCATAGCTATTAAAGCTTTATGCCGCCGACGCGCGTTTAAGGCGCCGTAGATGCCCCAAAAACTAGTTCAGTCCGAGACAGTGGCGTAACTATAGGGTGGCAGGGTTGGCAAAATGCCAGGGGCCCCTAGCTCTACGGGGCCCCGAACTGGCTTGGTTTAGAGCACAGAAGGGACGCTGATGCACTTCTTTATATTGAGGAAGGAGCCCCATCTGACGAATTTGCCACGGGCCCCCGACGTTATAGTTACGCCACTGGTCCGAGAGCTTTGCTGTCTCCCTCACTCGGCCGATTCAAGTATCAAGCACATGAGTGAGCAGCAAGACAATCCCAAATGGCATTCTAAGAGCTCACGGACTGTATACAAAGGTACTGAATCTCTCTTGAAGCGCGTTAGCGCGTGTCACATGCGCGTAAAAAATACGTTATGCAAGAGCTCTTATATAGAAGAGTGGAAAGAGAAAGCGGAGTTTGCCTAACGGTGGGAGACTTATCCCCTTCATTATTCATAAAAGTTACGAAGCTCTTCGCAAAATTCATGTTTTGTGAGGGTCTGGCAAAAGTAATTGTCGAATCGAAGTGAAAGAGAAGGCACGAGTTTAAATAGCATTTATGAAAGGGGGTAGGTACTTTTATATGCGTTAGGTACTTGTTTTTTAACTGGGACAAGATATTCGTATAAATTTAAGGCGCATTAATGATAAGTAAATTTACTGTTATCTACATATAGCGGCAGTAATTGTCTCGGAATTTAGACTGGAGATATAAAAAACAGATAGTTTTCTTTCAGGTCGTTGCACCGTAATTAACAACTGATTAAGGATTTTCCCGCGCCAATGACCTTCTTATATTTTCAGTGATCAAAACAAAAACAATGCGCGCAATAAATTTGTAGGTGTTTCGATTATTATATGAAACGATACCGAGCTTGTCATAATATAAATAACTAGCTTCTGCCCGCGACTTCGTCTGCGTAGAATTATACATAAAAACCTTCCTCTAGAATCACTCTATCTATTAAAGAAAACCGCATCAAAATCCGTTGTGTAGTTTAGAAGATATAAGCATACATAGGGACATAGGGACAGAGAAAGCGACTTTGTTTTATACTATGTAGTGATATATAGTCGATTATGTAGGGTTTTAGAGATATCTAAGTAATATCTCACACTCTTAACCTTTTCACCGTCACGTCAAATACAACAGACATCACCCAGTCAGACTTCTTTATTGCGATGCCTTAAGTTGAACCTAAGCCCATAATTGAACGAAGGTTGCTTTTGCATTGAAGTAATGGACGTATATATAGGTCGTTGGCATTGAATCTGCGGTGCTGATGTGTTTCGTTGCAGTCAAAAAGGTTAACCTAGTGGCAATGTTGAGCCGTTGAGGAATCTTTCGGCAATGACTTCTTGTATGTTGAACAGATGAAACACTCACTCATTATATGATCTCTGCCCCTCGTGGGAAATGTCTTCAAATGATGTTTTGTTTTCTATTACAGTAATCCCGGATTAGACCAGCTGTTGAAGGCTATCAAGAGATTTGTGTTCGTGACTGCTTAGCATTGAAGTGCAAGCTCGCTCAATGAGTGTTGTCCAGCGTACCTATTGTGTTGTCCACCGTTGTGTTGTGTACCTACCTATAGTATTAAAAAGTACCCGATGCTCGGGTCAAGTGATAAACCGCGCTCGTAAAGTGAGCAGCCGAACAATGCTCACAGGGCGGTAAAATAAAGAATGTCTCAGGGACCCGATTTTTGAGAGCATATATGTGAAAATACCACTCGAAAGTGGTATAAACTACAGCTCTTATCAAAGTTACGACTAGTTCACAAGATTAATTTGAGCTGTAAGTGTCTTCTAAGCTACTCGTATTTCAAATCCAGCACAGTTTTCCACCACCTTCGAATGGTATTTTCACATGTGCTTTATAAAAACGGGCCCCTGATCGCGGGAACTTGTCGCACGAGCCAAAAGCGAGGGCGATAAATATGCGACCGGAGACTTTCTTTCTCACCGCCCGAGGTGTGTACAGAATTTTAAGTCTTCCCCTGGCCAAGTGGAATTTCCGCTTGCGTAACGTACGGTAAATTGCTACTCACGGCCCGGGGCGACGTAAAATATTATGCAGCGTTGGCTATATTGTGCGCTAGCCATTTAAGCGAAATTGACAGTAACTTTTATTGTAGTCGCACCGTAACTAGCGCCAGACTATGCTTCTCTCATTGTTCCTCGTCCTGCACGGCCAGCAGGAGTGCTACGTCGCGCGAGATAAGACTACCCCCGTCTTTTTCTTACTGTTCGTTCTAGAAAGAGACGGGTAGTCTATCTCGCGGGAGTAGCCGTGCAAGTGTGCCTATGCGCACGCGGACGTTTCGTGGGACAATGAAACAACAGTTGGCGTTGAAGGGATTTGATGATCAATAACCAACCCTCGGTGCGACCGTCTGTTTACGCGTTTCGTAACTATTGTTTAAAATGTTATCTGCGATGCATGTAGATCAAATGTATTTTATTTGTCGATTAAACTATTTTGTAAGTAAATAAAGTTTTTTTTATTGGAAACGTCGGAAATAACACAAACATGTACTTTAACAAATAAATAATTTAATTAGAAATTAACATTTTCATACTATACGTTATCATTATGTCTATTCTTAAAGAAAATATATTTTATCTAAGTACCTAGACGATATTGTAGGCTGATTAAAATCCTACAGATTACGCAGGCGGTAGATGTAAATATGTACCTATTGGATTAAATGAGTAGCGATTACAAACACAGGTCTATATGTCCGAGCTGACAATACATTGGTAAAATATTTAGTTTATTATTAAAATATGTATGTACTTAGATGGCGCCGCTGGACGCACGAGAACGCTTACAACTAACATATCGAGAGAAAAAGACATAGAGAAAATTTCGAAAACTCTTAACGCTATCTGGTACACGTTTAACTTGTCAAGCCTCGCCTTTAACATCCCTACGTTTAGTTTATCATTATCACCTAAGGCCGGTACATGATAACCATCATTATTATAACAATATACTTTAAGTAATATATGATAAAGTTTTAAATGATCAACTATTCGTAGACTATTGTATATGTTTTTAATCACATGACAACTCTATAAAATTAAAGGTTCAAGTAGCTATCGTGGTTATGCCGCTAACTGAACGTGTTTTGTGCGATTAATACGATTGGAGGCAGCAAGAATGGAAGCGACAAATAGCAAACCCAGTCTACCTGAACCTATCCGTTGCCCATATCGCGAGGGCCATTTGGTTTTCTATATTGTCAGTCTAACAAGCGAGTTAATAGACATCGACAGAACGACGTTTTAGTAAATGTGTTTAACAACTCCAAGGTTTGACAACATTCAAACCAAAGGGCTTCGTGAAACAGCACACCTGCAACAAACCTCCTCGAGATCAATTCGTCAACACGCGAATCATTAAACCTATTTTTGATCATCAGATAACACTCAATGATATTTCGATGTAGTTGGATTGTTTATTTATCTACTAAATTGCAACTATCGTTTGAACTGAGAAGCACCAATGTAAATAAAAATTACTACTTCAATCATAAACAATTTCTATAACAGGCACCATTTAATTATCTTATTTTATTCTAACAAATCGGTTTTTTTCACGTTTCGAAATAATTGTTGCAATTGGAAATAGAATAAGGTAAGGGACTGATCTTTGTTAAAATGTTACTTAACAATAAACTATAAAAATTACATACTAGCAAATAGCAAATCTATATCGAAGGAATCTCAAAAATACCTACTACAAATTAATGAAATAAGTTAATACAATGTTCAAAACCTCATATTCAATTTTGAAAGATTACAATTTCATGAAAGTTCTGTTTTATGAAAAATATCATTTTGAGCTTAGCTTTTACAACTCTTTAAATTTCAATACAATTCCATTTGAATTAATTCAACATTAAATTGTGCACAAAATTGTATAGTGTGTTGGTAAAAAATGTTTCCAATTAACAATTGATAGACATTAATTATTTACAAATACATACTATTGAGTGCGGGGGGAATCATAATAAGTTAACTAATGAGAGGATGTAATATTTTGGCACATTGTGCATTGTAATGTAACAAAGCAAATTATAAGGACTACGGAGTAATCAGACATTGTATTCAAAAATTTTGATAACTATTAACTCATTTAGATATTCAATTGTTTAGCCCACGCTACTTTATTGAGATAAACCGGTCAAAATTTATAATTTCGAATAGGAAGCACTTGACAAAACAGTACGAAATAGTGCAAGCTGCGAAAAATTCACAAAGGGCATAAAGCGAGAAGTACTTTTTTCGATATCTAGAAAATATAGAAGCGAACTCGCGTCAGTTGAAACAGTAGCAATCATTGAGGAGGCGTCCGTATCGCACTGAGTGGTGACTAGGAACGTTAGCAGTCATTATTTTGTATACATTCTACTATTATTACGAAAAATTATTGCATTGCTGTAATTTTATACGCTCGAATAACCTTTGTGTTTAACTTTACATTGTACATAATTGTATGTTGTTATTTAACAAACGTTAAAATGACGCTCCCAACAACATGGAAGATTGGGAAGTTATAGAGATTGGTGTTATTGCTTAACAGTTCTCCTACCTAATATTGACGTAACTAATTTTAATCTCAAACTGTTTCATACTGTTGGCAGTCTATTATAGATACACTTTCAGCTGTTTTCTCTTGATATGTTCAAATTAATATTTTTTTAGGGATATTAAGTTAGCCAACATGCTGCTCATCCATGAAGGAAGTCGAAAATTAATACAAATATAAGTTTTGAATAGTTATTTACGTATTAAAATTTTGTTCTTCTCTAATGAACAGGATCGTAATATTCTCGGTTTATATTCATCACATGAGATTATTACATATAACCTTTTGAACGCCAATGGTTCAAAATTTGTAACACGCAGGTAAAGCACAGTCTAACAACACGGGACAATTGACACCAATTGACCTAATCCCAAGCAGAACATATCAAGGTAATAAACATTATACAATCTGTCCCGACCGGAGATCGAACTTTCCAGTAGGATTCTCTAACCACTAGCTAGAATCACAGCTCGCTCCAAGTACATCTCCATAACATTCACGGTAATTGGCGTTCAAAAAGTTAACAAATACCACCGTACAATTACTTACACCTATAGTTGTTGTAGCGTCATTTTACTCTGGAAGTTCATCGAGGCAGCGCTTAAGATTTGAGAAGCTTGTTCGCTCGCTGGTTCGCAACCGCTATGCGCGTCTCGTTGCTCTCGCCCTACAACAGTCACACGTCTTACAAATAGGCCTGACAAGGTCCACATTAAGCCATTATAGTACGGCTAAAAAATAACGCCCAAAAATCTTCATCATATCTCGGAACCTTTGAACCTTTTCGTAGCCGAGGAAAAAGGAGCTTTAATTCTTTAGCCATACTCAAGTCAGCATGAAACATACCACAGTTGACTTTGTGATCAGTTACAGTCAACGTCAGTAATATTGGATGGAACAAAGTACCAGTGGGGTGGAGTCCATAGAACTCGATTCCCACCGGCTTGCCTATTTTAAGGCCGTTAGGCACTTTTATTGTGCAGAATTAGAGGAAAGAGCTAGTTAAATGCCTTTCGGCTTGCCTTCTGATATACTAGACGCCACGCCACTGGAAAGTACTGAGAAACATCTACAGCACCTCTATTCGTATAGCCGTTAGAGTGCATCGGATGTTTTGATAATGCTATGTACGACTATTCGACATTATTGACGGTGACTGTACAGTCAGCATCTGTAGTTGATATACAGTCGAGGATTTCAAAATGATTTACACACAACTCTATCGCCAAGGCAATAAGAGGGTGTGTAGATTTTGAGCTCTTCAATTGTTTATCTACAATGGACACTAACTGTACATAAGTTAGTGACTGACAGCAAGTCCCATAATTTTAGTAGAACTGTGTCCGCTAAGACATGTTCGACTGACTGTATTACGACTTATGTGGTCTTATTTACAATGTTAAATATCGTATTGACGACTCGATAAATAAATATGTATCAAAAATAGCTTTAAAAGTAAATACTGATATGATACATATGATTTAAAACTTGACTTTAGCAGTCTTTATGATTCACACATTTGGTCACACATTTGGAAATAACTATATTTTTTCGTATGTAGATATATTTTAGGAGACAGAACACAATTTGTTTAGCGTTTACGATATGTTTACGCCTGAAATATTTTACACTAAATAGATATAATGGGAAAATCAAAAAGCAGCCGCAGGTAGCACACTACGAGCTGGAAGACTGATCGAAGATAACAAAAACAAAACCCAACAAACGGATAGAAGAAACAAAACACAAAACAAAAAAAACTCAACGACAAACGTCACACAAAGCTTCCAGCTAATATTTCGAAAGCGGAGCCGATAAATTGGATCCAGTAACGTTATAAATAGAAAAATCTTGAATTTTAAAAACACAGAGACCAATTGTGCTGTCAAATTGCTCAAAGGTAGGCAGTGCTTTGCTTGTATTTAAGGTGATTGTTATAAAAAAAAATATACTCACGGTCACCAACGACGTTTTGATGTTGTGTTTGCATGTGTGTGTTGATGTGTAGGCGTCTCGTGGTGTTTAACACGCATTTTAGTAAACTTTACCTTCAAATATTTTAGTATAACGTCCCATACTAAGTGAGATCTACTTGTTTTGCGTATTCTTACGATTAAAATATTCTCTAAATACATTTCATCCAAAAACTTATACAGTAACTGATCTTTCCTTATCTATTCTCTCAGTACGCGCCCGTTATTACGTTTTACCTATATCCACTTACATAAGACTTTACATCTACTTAAAGTATATTGAATTGTTCTCACGCCTTGCGATTCTGAGTTTCAGCTTACGTTCGATAAACGTTTAGTTTATCCATAGAAAAATGTAAAGGAAAATAACATAAATCACATTAGAAATGAAATGATTTATTTACTCACCAAAATAAATAGAAAATAACGTAGAATAATTTACTAAGTATTATAATAGTTGCCTAAAATTACAAACAGTACATCGACTGAATGGCCGCATCTCATAGAAGCAGATATGTGGTCTCAAGGATATATGCAATAAGCTTCGAACAACCTGATCGGAGTTCGTGTATACTGTGGATACGAAAAATAGATAGGTCTCAATTAACTTCCTAAGGTTTCATAAAATTACATAAATACTTCTATGAAATCAGTACAAGATATGATGCATTTCAGATTCGTAAAATTTTATAAGAAACTTTGTGGCTAAATACTGACTTCTTAATTCAAACTATTATCACATATCAAACCAAGCCTTTCATACGTCTTTATTGCCTTTTACTCGACCTCTCCTAACAAGAAAACATTTCAGGTTTCATAAAACAGTTTCCAAAGTAACAGTAGTTCTGTATTACAGAAATAATTTCAAAAAGTAGTGATTAAAACACCTCGAATTTAATAAGCGACGAGCTTATGTCCAGTCCTAACAACAACAGTAACTCTATAACAACAGGTAAATGCATTTTCTCAAAATAATAACTTTAAACCGCTTCACCGCGCTAAGTAGACTTCTGTTACAAGTTACGATACGAGAGTAAGATATATTTATGAATACACATATGATAATTTTCTTTCAGCACACAGATCTACTGTATAAAATGAGCACCAAAGATCATTATCATAAATCGAATTGTTTGTATAATTTTTTGAAGTATCAAAAGAAATATCAAGATTCAAAAAGTTAGTACATTTCAGAGCGTCAAAAATAAAAGTTTTTAGGATATTTAGGATAGATCTTGAGCGTTCGAAATATAGATATAGAAAAACGAAATCTAAAACTAAGAGTTACATAGTGTTCACTTAACACAGTAGAATGCCCAAGCATTAGAATATAGACCTTAACGATTTACATTTGGGTAAACGCAAGTATCTCGACAATGAGAAGATACTAACATATATATTGGAGTTATTACATTTAAGACCGGTTGCGGAACTGCTATCGAACTGACTGCAATTAACGCTGTTAACTCTACCTTAAAAAGAGCACCATACATTCGGAAAACAAATAGTTTTTGTGCATAAATATGTACTCAAGTATAAATATGACTAAAATGTGCCTGAAATAATTATGTAACTAGTCAGCGTTAAGCAAGTAAAGTAAGTAAAGTTTGTGCTCTTCATTTAAATGTTTAAATACGTATACACAACTAAGTATTACACAATATTAAATGGCTAGTTTCCGCAACCGGCGGACAGCAGCTTATTACATAGTTCACCTTTAGCAATATCACTTTATACAAATAAGTTACAACTAGATCGCGATCAGAATAGGATTGAAACATTTGTCATTTCATACACATTCTGTCTGAAGCATATGAAATGACAGACCTTTAAAATCTTATTCTGATCGCGTTTAGTTATATCAAAGCACATTGTTATTTAGTCGCATAACATACAAAAAATTACAACCTCACAAAAAATGCAAGACAAGACTGCTAATTAATCGAATTAAATGGACCTAAATGACAATGCGCATCATTTGGCAACACACATATTTGTAAATCTTATCTAGAGCGTGTTTTCATTTGTGTATAGTGACAACGCTTTAGGTTAGGGTGATTCCACTCATCTAACATCTCAGTCCAAGATATGATATAGATATTGATATATATATGTAGTCGTACTTTGACCTGAATCGGACAGAGATAAAAGTATGGGTGGAATAGCACCCGTAGGTCGTTTCACCGCAAGCGACCACGAGACGAGACGTGTGTGTGTGTGCTCGTGTCTGTCGTATCGTGGTGTGTGCCGCCGTCGTTTACTTGAGTAGCTCGTGCGCGCGCTGGTTCGCGAGCGTTATCCTCGTTTCGTTCGATTCGCCCTAAGATACAGAATACCCGTTTTGTTCCTCGTGTTCAATGCACAGCGACTGTGTAGTTTCCATAAGACCTCATATGAGAACAACTCGTGACTATCCACATATTAACGTAGATTTTACAAACCGGGTAGCATAAATGAAAAAAATTAACAATATGAAAGCAAGTGGCTGGGTAAAATTGTAAGAACAACTCGAAATTGGAGTTAAGATTTTATTTCTCGAATTAAAAAGAAACAAGAGATATTCACGTTGACTTACTGAACGTAAAAGCAGTTTCGTTTTCTTTGTATTATACACATCAATACCAATACTTCATTTCTAAACGTAAATCAAAATTATGCCTTCGTTAATAAGATAAAACAAAAGAAAATCTTGCATAACTTTTTAGAGAAACTCAGCAACGACCAACCACCCACTGAAATACTGCTTACGCCTGTTACCCGGTATATCAAATAAGGTCCACGAGTTGATGTCAAAAGCGGCCGTTCATGTCTGAATCACTGTAATGTTAATTACAGTCGCTGTCTTTTGAAACAAAGCACACATGTTATGTTATCCAAGTGAATGACAGTGTAAACCATGAGTACTAAACTGGATATGTTAGTGACGTGATACTAACACGGTAACACAATGTTGTGGATAGATGTTGTTATGTTCGTCGTCGGTGGACAGGTCAGGGGATACAACACATAGACTCACAACAACCAATCGCTGCTAGCTGCTACGGAGAATGTATGGACATGCGTCGAGTGAAATTTACGGTGAAGATTGCCAGATAAGCGATACTTCGGTTCTGAAGAGCGTCAAACTACAGAGGACAGTTCACAGTAAGATTGCAATGTTACGAAGTCTCTATTCACACATCACTGCTAAGGTTAGATACAGGCAACATTCAGACGGTGAAAATGTTAATGGCAACACAACGCAATCAAATGATTTCACATTTCACTGCGTCCAGAGATCCAAATTGGAATCTTAGGTCAATAACCACAAAAGCAAGGTTTTACAACACTTTGGTGTTGCATGTTAAACTAACATAACATAACATGTGAATCGCATAATTCACCAAAATGTTGTAAAGAAATAGAGTATGCTCCGATATAAAGAAGACACGACTGAAATGTAAAAATCGCAATAGAGGTATTACTTTATATAATGGTGGACGCAATTTCGTTTACCTAACTTTGATACTAAGTTTAAGGCCAAAAGATCAATTTTTCAAACAGCTTGTTGACGGTACTTTCCTTTTGCACTGTCAGCGTATTTACTCACACGTGTCCAATTTCAAGTCAATAGGACCATTGACAACGAGTAAAAATCGTCGAGTTAAAGGAACTGCATTCTATAAAACTTGAGATTTACAAAACAATTTAGGAAATCGTCATCTCAATCGACAGCATGATTGTGCTATTAAAAAGCACATCTTTCATCTTTTAGACGAGCCGATATGATAATGCTGTAACACCAATGTTTTGTACCCTCAACGTGCAACGGATTCGTGTTCAGAAGCTTCTAAGCAACTTATCTTCTCCAATAAACTTGACTGCTAGGTCAGCTGCTTAAGTAAGTTAACCTTAAAGCGGTCGGCCTTTATACCGTTTCATGAAGCGCTTATGCTGTCATCGTCAGCTCGTGTCAATCCACTGCTAGACATAGGCCTTTCACATGGCCCACCACTGAACTCAGTCTCCAGCTCTCCTTCAATCTCTTCAATCACCTAGCTATAGCCCCACGCGTTTCGATACCGCGTACCACACACGTAGTGTGGGGCTTAAGCTATACCCGAAATAAATACATGACGATCGACGATTGTAATACAAGTTAAAGGTCAACAACCTAATAACCTAGCAATGACGAAATCGCGTCCACCAAAGTTTCCACTCAAAGTATCAATCAGCTTTACCTTGCGGTTGATGCGGTCAACCTGGCGGTTCTGGTTCTCCAGTTCAGATCCCATGTCCAGGGCCATGTTGCGCAGGTTACCGATCATAGTGTTCACTTGTCCCATGTTGTCTTCCATTTCGTCTTCGCGCGCATCATTTGTTATCCTGTAATACAGATACAAATACATAAATCTTTAACAAGAAAATAAATCAAAGAATATTTTTCAGTGGATAAAAAAAATCCTCTTTCTACTTTGTACCCTTACGTATAGTCGACTGAGACAGTTGCTTTACCATTTTTTATGACAGTTCTTTGTTATTATGTTTTAAGCCTTCCAAACGACATTGGGTGGTAAAGGAATTTCTTGGTCGACTACTAGCGACCCGCCCTGGTTTCGAACGGGTGCAATGTAGATACTACATACTTCAAGCAATTTATAAAAAAAACCCTGACAAATTATATACCTCAACCTTCATCTATTTCATAATGAATTACTCTATCTATTGGTGAAATCCGCAAGTAAATCCGTTCAGTAGTTTTTGTCCTATGTATAAAGTAGTGATGCCATAATGACTTCTGTCCAGAAATGAAACAGTACTGATTAGAATTTTATCCCATAAAAATGAGATACCAAGTGAGATAGATAGAGGTCAATCACTGGTCAGTTCGTAATAATAAAAATAATAAAAAAATATGGAAATAACTAAGAAAAAAGATTAATCGTGGCACGACGAAAACATAAAAACGAAATAACTACTTTCATTTCAGTATTTATTACACGTTCACAGTCGCAGGCGAGACGAAGGGTTCAACAACCCCCTTGAAATATTACTCTCTTCATACACCTATTTCTGGAGCCATGCCAGCTACAAAACTGATGACTCAGCAATCGAAACGTATATTCAAGGGTGGGTATGGACACAGTATAAAATAAGTAACACGGAAAGAAGAAATCCAATATCAATATTAGAACACAATATGCTAGGTTTTTTAACACATTTTACCAAAGTAAATGTTTTTGATTAGCTGTCAAAACGCCACTGACTGAGAATAGAAAATGCTGGTAAACAATTTTATTGCTTTTTAAAAAAAAATTCGTTAGTGTTTAATTAAGTAATTTAATCTAAATCTGTTTCTCGTATTAATTTCTGTAAAATAAATTAAAATTTAAGATAATGGATATTGAATTTTGCTGAACATACCATTTCATATTATCTTGCCCACCCTGCTGAGTAATAAATCAAAAAGCTTCGATGGGATTACATCAAATCTCGCTTGGTTTCACCCGGACGAGCAAGCGAGAGGGAAAAGCGGGCAGACGCGCTTGCAAGAATATGAAATACTAGCGTATACTGTGGTATCAGTGATTTATAGTGACCTTGACATTAGGAAAATCAGCCATGAAAGAAATGGGCGTGGCCATACTGGGAGAAGGTCAGGCCCCAATCTGGCACCCTGCCTGAATTGTGTTTACGCTCCGCTAAGCATACTTGAATGGGATATTTCGGCAACAGTTGGTCAAGTGTGAGAGATATTATATTTACTGCCTTTTTACGACTCGTTGAGCCTTTCTCATAAATTCTTTATAAGGATGACTAGATTGAAAATAAAGCTGGCACAAATTGAAGGAATTCTTAGCTGTGACACGTTACTAGTATAATCATCAAAGCATTTTTGTTCGCATTAATCAGGTGCTAAAAGCGATGACAATGGTGTTCTAGATGCCTAAAAAATAAAATACATTGTAACATTGAAAAAATGTTGTGGTAGGATACAGCAGATTAAAAATTAATTAATTGCATACATACATAAATCGCAGAGCCAAAGGTTAAAGGCCACGTTTAGCATGATTGTGGGTGTATAGTTGGAAAAGGGAATTTCATAATAATATGAATATACCCACTAATCTTTTATGAAACCAATTTTGTCTTCAAGCTCATTCATTTTAAATATCATGCAGCATATAATGAAATATTTTTTTATGTACGGCATAATTTTTATAATGCCTCTTTTATAATGAAAATTATCCACTTAAAAAGAATTGAATTGCTTCAATAATCACCGGTAGTTTCATTAAATACACTAAAGCTATTGTTATCCTATTTTATAATTTTCAAAGCAGCATTTAAAGGTCTCCCATTACTTGATATAGTCTTCTAAATATTTTTTGATTGTTTGTTAGCCCCTTAATTAGCCGTACTAAATATTTAGGTTGTGTCGCGTACTTAATTATACTTAATAAGTTTTTGTTAGAAATTTATTTTTAATACAACCCTGTTGTTGTCTATAATTTTTGTTGATGTGCTTTCATTGTCATCCATCCTAGATATTACGTACGTATAACCAAATATCAAGTCAATTTGACTCCTCAAATTTTCTTACTAGTTTCTTTTCCACAAATATTCTATTGGTATCTTACCTACATATTTGTTAATATAAATAACTAGCTGCCGCCCGCGACTTCGTCTGCAAAAAAATAGTTTATCGCTATGCCGCAGGAATTACGCCATTTTCCGGGATAAAAAGTAGCCTATGTGTTATATCAGACTATAATCTATCTATGTTCCAAAATTCATCCAGATCTGTCCAGCCATTCTGACGTGAAAGAGTAACAAACATCCATCCATCCGTACTTACAAACTTTCGCGTTTATAATATTAGTAGGATACTACACTGGCTGATTTTAGCAGTGTTTGTGTGGTACCAACCTGCCTATGTAGCCGGCCTGTGGGCCAATGCCGTTGCGTTCGTCCATCACCCGCTGTGGCTGGTTGTTGACCACTTTGCCATCGTCGTTGCCTTTCCACGTGCCATCGTCTTCCTTGAACGATGCACCCCTGTAAAACGTACGTGACATCACTTAATTACAGTTCTCTTAAGACCAATCGATTGCGATTGTTACTAAACCCAGGTACGTGTAGAAGACATGATCTAGATATTTGAAATGTTGTGACCCATTTGAGAATAAACCATGTAGTTTCGATATAATCAGTATGTGATTCGATACGAAATAAACAGCAGGAACAAAATAGGGAGAACATTATTTGGGGGTTTAATGTTTCGCGAAAATTGGTAAGGATAATTCACGAATTTTTTATCAAGATGTCATTTATGCCCTTCTAATTATTTTTTCTCTTCATAAGAACTCCCTTCGGTCTTTAAACTAATACTTAAAAAAAAAACGAATTCGAACAACCGTTTTCTAATTTTGAGCTTAGCTACACATTTGGTCAATTGTTTTTATTCGTATAGGGTTTAGAGCGTCAAATATCGCAAGGACCAAAATGAGTCACTTCATTAGACAATTCTTTCATTTTCTCAGATGGCGGACGGATTGCAGCTGTTAGCCTCTATTGACTTTACGGGCTTACCGGAGAGACCGTAAGCTGCCAGAAGGGCAAGTCAGCAAGGGGAAGATAAACAAACAAAAACGTGTTACTAGTCGTCACACGTCGCTTGGAAAGCCAAATCAACATTTGTTTCCATCGTGTTATTCTACGCGTGTTACGACCTACTAATTACACAATATCCGGGCACATTAAGCCATTACATTCAACAGGTTAACGTTTACAAAGCTCGTGTACACGGAAACTTCATAACTTGACCTTTGGAAAAACATACACAAGTCAACGGCACCGAGTGGCATGCGGGCAATTTGCCAACGAGCCCCCTCACTAGCGGGTTGCCATTCATGAAACGCCCAGCGAAAGCTATAGTATTTATAAAAACATAGTATTACAGCTTAATACGTTAAGTTAACCTCATAAACGTTGGGAATTGGCGTGATTATAATGGATTAGTGTAAGCTCACTTTAACACGGTTCGCGATATGATTTTTAGTGCTTGGAGTGTTAGTTTATTATAATTTGAACCTTTTGCAAATGTAAGACGCTTAAATGAGTGTAATGACATTTTTTTCCAAATCAGAATTAAAACAATAAGCCTGATCCTCACATTATTTTTATGTGAAAAAGGCGTTTGATTTTTTTATGCAGTTGAAATAACGTTGAACTTGAGGCTGGTAAAATTCTTGGTCGACTAGACCAGCCTTTCCCAAAGTGGGCGATAACGCCCCCTTGTGGGCGCTGCAGGCATAAAAGGCGCGGTAAGAGACTCAGAAAAAAATGGGGGCGTTGTGTAGTATAGTGGTTTTTAAGTAGGTGAAAAAATGGGGGCGCTAAAAAATAATTTATTCTCAAAGTGGGCAGTAGACAAAATAAGTTTGGGAACCCCTGGACTAGACGACTATACATGAAATTGAAGGGTTTAGGAAACTCGTCAAGATAATAAGGACTATCGACAAGCCCAATTTCACAGCAAGTTCGTGTATGTTACGACGTTAAAAAGTTAACGCAAGTGATACGAGATAGGGTTAAAAAAAAATTACTACACGTGGTAAGATCTCATGAACCATTCCCCCTACTCCCCAAGATGTTCTGTCAATTTTTCGAAGCTTCTTTCCTTATGAACATCACGTGGTTAATGGAGATTATGGGGCAACCATTAATCACGTGATTAAACATAATCATGTGAAATTTCTAAACGACACTCCGAAAAGTATAAAGCTATGGTCTCATCATTCAAACAGATGACGCTGGGCGACAAAAAATTCGGGTAGTAACGAGGTCACGTGACCGCTGGTACAGATAGAAAGATTCGAAGGCACCTGCAATGGGTAATCTAGCGGTTCATCCAGCATGAGTAGGGTTTTCATGCCCACCTCGTGTGACTCTACAACACGATAATGATGTCACTGTAGCACGCATCACGGAATGATGAGGATCCGGGTTCGATTCCCGGCTATACCTTTACTTTTCGGATTTTTCTATGTATTTTAATCTTTAGTGTCGTTTAGAAACTTAATTTCTAACGGGTAAAACCGTAAAAGTAAACATAAAAAATTAACCAAGTAAAATTCTTGATTCATTTGATAATAAACATGTGAACTGGAAACAACTGCTGAACACGTAACGCACGCTCCATGAAAGTATATCTGGCGTGGGTAGGTTTGCATGCAGCGTGCGTAGCGTGTACCGTGGGTCATTGCCACTCTCCACTCACTTGTTGCACGGCAGCACACAGATGCCGCAGCACTTCTCCATGCCGGAGAGATTCTTCTCCGCCTCGCGCATGTCCGCGTTGATTTGGTCCATGCCCTCCTCGATCCTGTCCAATTGCTCTGTCCACACACACACCAACAAATGCTTTACAACCACCCTTTACGAACACAGACATGTGTCAAGCGCCTAAACTTTTTTCAAAACTAACGCGATCATTTCACTTTAAATTCCGTATTTTTTTTGTAAATTCTCAACGCTCTCGACAATCCAGAGCTAAGTGTAAGACAAATGCGTAGGGTAGCATGATTTTAATTCAACTAGTTAGTGGCATGCGGCGCTCATTGACACTTTAGCAACTCTACTATTCGCCATTCTAAGTGGAAGCGGCTATTGTGTTCATCAATGGAATTTGCTTTATTTTTTTTACTTGAATTTAGATGTCTTACACTTGATCTGGCCAAAACTAAATTCAACATTACCTTTGGTATCATGATGTATGTGCTGAGACTAAGTGATAACATTAAATACCATACTCGTAGTGACTAACATTTAGAATAATAAGTCTTATAAAATACTAAAACTCATGCAAGTAACAGCAAGATCGAAGAAGACGTGCATAGCCAGATGCGTGAGAAAACTAAATAAAATAATCGACACTGTTAACATACTCATTGTCTATTTAATCTCCGTATCCCAATTCACGAGGAGGAGAATGTGGGATCGGAGAGAACTCTTTATCCATTCATCTACTTTATATCATGATCATGAGAAAAAATTACCTTCAGTATTATCCATTAGAAAATAATTCGTTAGCACATTTTTAATCGTTATTTAAAGTCAAAATTCATCGCCATTCAATTAACTTTTTAAAAATATCTGAACTGGCATTTCAGACAAAAGCTTGACTAAAGTGTGATGTAAAATAGTACTACTGGATGCTTACCGCCCTGTTCATCCAGCATGACCAGGGTTTTCATGCCCACCTCGTGACTCTACAACACAATAATGATGTCACTATAGCTCGCCAAACGAATGCAGTGAGCGGCGCGCGCGCAGGGCGGGCCTTCGCTGCGAACACGCCCGAGCGGCGCCGAGCGGCCCCGAGCGGGGCCGAGCGGGACCGAGCGGGCGCGGCCGGCGTGCCTTGCGCGGGCGTCGCGGGCGCGGCATCGCGTGCGAGGGCGCAACGCGGCGGGACAACTCAACTCAACACAACTCAAACTCAAACTCATAAACAGAAAACCAAATATACATGATCATGAACGAACAGACGGCCGCAGCGACCCGGCGAGGCCGGCGGCCGCTCCTTCGGCGGTGATGGTAAAATAAATCAATTTAGCAAATGAGCGTATCCATAAAGCCATTCCTAAATGAATAGTGAATTCAGCAAAACAGTAATTGACTTAGTTGAAGAAGAGAAATTAACAATCTAATATTGTGTGTGGCGAGGAGCGAGCGGCGCGGACCGCGAGGCGGCGCTGCGCCGGCGCCCTCGCTGCGTCGCGGCGCGCTAACAGTCAGACCTACGTACACGCTAACATTAACAGTACGCTGCTAGCCATGGAGTGAAGGCGTATACCATTTAATCTATACGGAGCAGACACACTTGGTAAACGCGCATTCATTTCAGTTACCGCAGTTCATTAGAGAAGAGTACAATCAATTCGGAAAGAGAAATAAATATACCTATAAAAAGCGTTCCGATAGATAGATATCAACGGAAGAACTAAACAAACAGATTGCGCAGCTCATTCAAATTAAATCTTCAGCAAAAGGTAGAGTTACAGTTTTTTTGCGACAATTAGCAACGAACGGCCATCGGGCTTATCTATTTACACTATGTTTTCAAAATCATCCCCATCGAAACATAGAAACACACGCAACATCGATCTCAGATAAGTCGTTAGTCAAGAGAAACGTCAAAGAAAAACAAAGAGATTACTGTTTTAACTGCACATTCAAACACAGACGTTCTCACGGTTCGACTACCCACGTGTCAGTTTAACTCTTACCGCCCTGGTGACTCAACATATGAAGCGCTTGCCCCCCGGCGTCCTCGCTCTATACATAAAATACAAATCAAAATAATATATCGTAGAGGAGAGTATCGGGTGTGTGGGTGGCGGGGTGCGGTGCGCCGATAGGGGTCGGCACGCGTGTGCGTGCGTGTGCGCGTGCGGTGCGCGGCAGCGGCGGGCGTGGCGTGCGAGCGAACGCTACGGCGGCGGGCGGCGCTGACACACACTACGAGATCAACAACGACATGCATGCAGTGAAGCTTGCAAGTAAAACCAGATAAAGTTTCATTTGTGCTCAGTTTCATATGAATCATGATTATTTTGTGTGATGTTAAGAGTCGTGCGTTGAGGAGAAGCGTTTCGAATTTACTTCGTTCGTTTTTAACGATTCGTTGCATGTGATTTTGGTACAGTTGTAAATTTAGAGTCAAGTACGAACATCTGAAATGCAGGATGTAAGTATCGAACATGGGATTCACGTTTGTATCATGTCAATTCGCTCGAAATGCAAGACGTAGTCGTGGGAGCTGTCGATAGCACTCGATGTCGAGTTGTGCAAGTGGTGTCAAATAACTACGGAACCAATAAAATATACAAAGATGTGGGTTTTCCATGATCAGTCTGGTTTTAGAGATGTATTAATATGTTAATCGGTCAAGGTTCCCAGAAGGCCCGCACCTTTGTATTGAATTAGCAGTGACGAAATTTTAAATACATAGTCAATGAGATACCCCCTTTCGTGTCTTCTAAATCGATGGGCCCATCGTCGGGTCAGCTGAAAGCCCTACGACGCTCGAATAAGGTTAGCGAAAAAGGCAAAATAGATAATTGTAAATAATGTAGTGTTGCAAATGTTGCAGATCACTCACCTCCCTGGTCGTCTAGAGCGACCAGAGTTCGAATGCCGGCCTCCTTGCTCTACACCAGCCGCAGAAACAAAAAGTCACAGAGCATGTTAGTAGTGAGGGGTACAGTGGAGTGAGTGGGCGTCAAGCGCGGGCAGCGGCCCTCTCGCCGCGCGGTGAGTACGTGTGCTGAGTCCATGTTGGTATCAGGTAGGTTATAATACATTGTGCCGCACGTGGGGAAGTCATCTTCGTTCTTGCTACTATGTATAGTTTGACTACAGAAATTAAAAGTAAAATGTCAGACGTTAGAATAGAACAAGTAGTTCAAGAAGTGAAGATCCCCTCCCTGGTGTCTGGACTGTGTTGTATCAGAGTTATGCAGTCTGTACGGTGTCCTCTATACTGTTGTTTCGTGACGTGGGTACATATTTCATTCGGCACAGACTTTAACATGGCGTGATTACCGATTTGTTCGTATAAGTAATGTCAAAGAACATACGGAAAACATTTTAATTAAAAATAGGTAAGTGAAATAAAAAAACGAAATAATCATTTCCTAATCGATGCTAAAATATAAATAACAAATTACAACTGAAGAATGTAAATACGGATAATATTAATTAGGTTTGTATTTGGTGTGAGAGTTGACATAGGTGTAGCTCG
The DNA here is from genome assembly GCA_949127965.1 of Pandemis corylana. NCBI lineage: Eukaryota > Metazoa > Arthropoda > Insecta > Lepidoptera > Tortricidae > Pandemis > Pandemis corylana. Next base: position 5,961,183 of record OX421868.1, read on the forward strand.
ATATATAATTGTTGGAGTCCAGTGGCAGGTATGGGGGTGTGTTCACGCCCACATATTGGTAGTATTGTGAATGTTCGAGAAGGCATAAAAACAACATAATAGATTAACAGTCAACAACAGAGAGCAGCCACTACACAGAGACCTAAGGTACAGACTCAACTAAAACAGGATAGAACGAACATAGACACTGATCGTGGCCCGAGGGCGACGTCCGCGGATCAGTGGTGCTGGTGGAAGTAGTCTGGGATGGAGAAATATGTCCTCAAATAAATAGTAGTGGTTAGTAAACATAATCGAAGATTTATGAAGAAAGAAATCACTGCTACAAATAGTTAGGAGAGAAATTGTAAAGTAAGGGGTTTAAGTCAAAGTATTGCAAGGGGTTCGTTTGAAGCAAGCCCAAGCACAAACGGTCAAGTTCATTTTGGATGGGGAAGCGCACATAATGAAGGGCATTACACACTCTAAGGGGAATCTAAAACCTGAGAAGTATTTTGTTCTAGTTTGAGGGTCGGATTGTTAAGACCATTATGGGGTTATGGACTTCATGCTTTGGAACCAAAAACATCGCAGTTATGGGCATTATAAGTTAGGAGCTGACGGTTAACTTTGTGCTGTATTCGCTTTCGGCATTAACCGAGTGGTTTATTAGAAACAAAGCGTAACTTTATTTTAGTTAATTGTTTCAACTAACTGTCAGCACCGGGGCGGGGCCCATAATGAAGTTAAACTTGATTACATACAATATACAGAACTACGAACAACACAAAGGGCTATAGAGGTATCTAACATTATCGGACACATTAAGGCACGGATCATGCAACACCCAATAATTATGCATGGTATGTCGTCCATATATATAGATATATATTCCGCATAGGGCATACAAACAAAAAACACGCTAGGGATATATAACCGGACATCTACGATGAATATATACATGTACATTAAATAGATATAACATAATTTGTTAGGCACATCGATATACAACAGCCAGGGATAGCAGAGGCTGCGCCCTAGGGGTCGGGGGACGGGCGTCGGAGACCAAACCGAGCTCGGGGCTGACCAGGACACTTCCGCTATACCCCTCACTCCCTCGCATCGAGAACACCTCTCTCACAGATGATCACAAATAATCACATAACCAACTGAACAACTCAACTCAAACACTTAAACTATGGGGCGAGGGGAAACAAAATTTAATTTCAACTGAAACGCGACTACGTATACAGGTCCGCACAGTTCGACGCCTCAATCGGTTCGTTACGGAATTAAGATTTCCGAGCAGAATTCACGCACGCTTGTAATTAATTTAGAAAATATTAATCACACATTGGTAAACAGGATACATCGATTAGTTACCTCGAAATTGATATAAAAACGATGTTACGCCAATAATCATTACAGCTTTAATCAACTTAAGTTTCGTTTTTGATATCAAATTCTTAACAAATTAAGGCAATACTGACACCCAAGGGAACAGAAACATCGTTACTAAACTTAAACGTTAAGATGAAGTGATCTTGGGAGGTATTCTCGACATTTCAAATATGTCTCTCCCATCAAAACATTAGTACAGTTAAACACATCATTGAATACAAGTTTAAAGATTTCATTTTTAGGTATTATTTACCTATAATTGCCATAATATACTTTAATAGTTAAACTAGTGTTTTTACATTGAAATATCCGGTCATGATCTTTTTTGAACAGTTCAATCGCTACTCTTCTGTCACGCAATTATTTAGGTAGTTGCGAAGAACACTTATTGTCGCCGTATAGGTAGGTAAGGTTTCGGCTGCAGTCAAGAGTTTTAACGGCAAAACTGCCTATTGGGCTCCTTATTGTGGAAATTTGTAGTATTTTTTGAGAAAAATATAAACTGAATATGATTTGTATTAAATAATAATCATAGTCCGATACTTAATAATTACGTGACGAGGTTTATCTACTAACATGTCAAAAATTTGAAATAGTACAAAATAACCAAAGCTTCCATAGATACGAAAATTATTGACAAAGTATTATTATGGCAATTTAAATGTTTAGTTTTATAGTTTAAAAATAGCATTCGTTCAACAAAAACGTACCTCCTCGCATAGTTGCATCATACGCCTGGTCGACTCCAAGGACTGAAATTAATCAATTATAACAATTAACATATGAAATGTGGCACGAAGCTCGGTAAAAGCACGGTAACATGGGATACCCCTTTTATTCCGAATTAGCTACAATTTCAGTAAATGTAGTCATCACTTTCGTGTTTTTAAAATATCGCGTAATTCGGCGTGCCTCTTGGCATAGGCCTCCTCTAGCTCTCTCTATTGAGCTCTGTCCTCTGCTACTCTGGTCCTTGCTGGAGTGGTTTGGTCTAGTGCTCCCGTGGGGACCAGCCATGGTGGTATATTTACTACTACTTTTCATTAAACCTAAGATGTATTTTATAACCTGGAATGAGGCATGATCATGAGTCGATATAGAGGTACATTTTGTATGATGATATTTTCGGCGGTTTTTATGCCCATGATCTGTTATAAGCAGTGACGGCTTATCGGCGAGATATATAGAGCCTAATAATTGGCTCTGTCCGGCAGCGGCATAGCGCTCTTAAGAGAGTCTTAGTAATAATTTGTGAGTAAAAAAGAGTAAATGCAGATCAACATCGTTCTGAAGAATATTGAAGCGACTGTTTGATCGTCACGATTTTATAATACCACTCTACTGATCGCAACTCGGTATGCGTATAGTCGAAGGTTCACATGAGATATGCCGGCAAACTGCGCAGTGTTTGACAGAATCTGGATATGTGGAGGCAAAATGTTACTCTCAATGGTGCATTGCATCTATGGACAGGCCTTCTGGCAGCAGTGTAACTCGGCCTGATAATGATAAATAACGTCTCTCCTCACGAGTTCCTATACTAGAGAGAGTATGGACAATTATAGATGCTGACCTCATCGGTGACATGGCCAGCGCGCATTTGGAGCTGCTCTAGCTCGCTGCGCGGTGCAGCGCCATTCGGCTCGGCGGGCGGCGTGGCGGCAGGCATTCTGGAACAAGCAGTCATCCTTTACTTACTCCCAAAACACGCTACTAACATAGTATAACGATGTTGTATAGGAGGTCTACGCATCGTTTTCATAACCAGTTGATAATCATATACAAGGTGTGTATTCCATATTTTAACAGTGTATTCCTGAGGTACGAGTAATAAGGATTTAAAAAAATAGGTATCTAGTATATAAACCTAGGTCGAATTATGCGATTTTAAAGTTCATTTTGTATGGGCACGCTTCACATAATGTCGACCGTGCGTTTTAAAAACGCATAAGACTTCCATGCTGGTCTGGCAGCAAATAAAAACATAGAAAGTACCAGTTGCTTCTCTAACCGCGCAGATGGTAAAAGCTCACCAAGGGAATGGGCAAAAATCTTAGAAATCATGTTGTAGTCGATGCGGCTAGCAATCTATCACTATTTTGATTCCCCTTTGCACCTTCCTACAATCATGCTAAACGTGGCCTTTGGCTCTTGTTACCTTAGGCTCTGTCTACCCTGTAAGGGATATAGACGTGATTTGTGTATGTATGTATGTAATTCGACCTACGTTTATTTAAAAAGTTTCCTCCTTTTGATCTCAGGAATACACTGGTTAAATCTCTCGCAATGCTCACGCACACCTTGTATTGTTCTGAAGATGCGAATTCGTGTGAATTAGTCGATGCAAAAATAAGTGCTCAATAAAATAGATTTTGGCAGCTCTCACCTATGAAAAATCATCCTAAAATTAAACAGACATTCTGGTGGTTTTATGTGCATTACCAATGCCAAGGATGTTTTGAGAAAGGAATAACAAACGCTGTCTTGCTTAAGTCCTAACTTTCGGCAAATTTAATCTGACCGTGTGACATATTCAACATTCACGCACCAGTAGGTAACATAATAAATACACACATGAACAAATATCCTCCACTTTTGACATTCCCTCTCTCACACTCATCCCGCTATTCCGTCCGTAACAAAAGCGCTCCTTTTCACGATCGGTTATCTGTTAAATAGGATGACCTGGTTCGAGAGGGTCAGGGTGAGACGAAGCACTCACTGAAGCTTTACTCTAAATTACCGTTACCCAAACTACCAGTAATACCGAAAACTTTTAGATGACTGTGTTATTTTTGATACGAGGAAATATTTTAAGCAAAAAGGATGTTGAAAGTTTCAGTGTTGAAAATCCTTGCGTGCATTATGTTTTGTAAAAGAAATAGCAAAAGTTCATGGTTTTTTTTTTTCAGCCGCATCTGGAACCGCATTATGAAAGATCAAAACGTGTATAGCGGCGAGATAGTTTCTGTTCGCTGGCATGAATTTAAAAAGAAAAAGAAAATATCAACGCCTGCACAATACGCGCGAGTCGACGGAGTTTTCCATAAAATACTTTTCATTTCCACATGTCGGCTGCTCTTGCTGTACCAGTATATATTTTCTAATAAAAAGCGGCACACTATTGCTCTCTAGGTACTTCGTCCACACAGCGTGTTATTCATATAAATACATAAAGTGACATCGCGTGCGATGAAAAAGTAATTACAACTGTAATTATGGAAATAGCTCGGATCGTGTCAAGTTGACGACCCATTTTTGGGCAGACTATGGTATTTCGTCTAGCCGCATGTCTACACGGCAGGGCAGTGGTTAGTGATACTCGATCTAGCTATGAGCTAAGCAGAACGATTGGAGCACAAATTTTTCGAGTTCCTACGCGTACAAAAGAAAATTTCTATAAGTTTCTGCAGCGATAGAGAGAACGGCTCCAAGGCGTAACAGAATATAACTCATTGTTGTCATTGAAATGGATTCCTTTTTAATATCGGTATCGATCTCATAACGAGTGATTGTTTTCAGTTTTCCATTATCTGCATACCGTTGGCATGTTATTAGAGCTACGGAAATAAATGGCACGTGACAGTGGCAATGGTTGTATTATTTTTAGTACGTCGTTTAAATTGCTAGGTCCTTTATTAGCTAATAAATAAAGGCATCCATGAACCTTGGCAATGTTGGAGCTAGGTACTTGGCAATGGTCCCAATCACGGTGTTATCAGGGTTGGTTGACCCAGTTTCGAGTGCAGAGCTTTCCCTGGCTATAATGAATTATTTAAAGATGCAGGGGGTTAAGCGTCGCCGACGCTGGGCTTACATAATTTAGTGTCTGTCTCGGGTCTAACAGCAGGGGTAATGTTTACAGGGCATTAGGAAGTCGAGCCTAAAGAACACGAATTTATCTCGGGCAAGGTATCATAGTCATCAAAGAGATTTCATTCGCAAAACTAAAAGCAGCATTAAGGTTTTAATTCCGTGAAACAGAGAAGCCATTAACTACTAATCTGGGTAAGAGGAGCGGAGATGTTAATTGCTGGAAAACGGGATGCTGACCATTGCTAAATTATAAATTCAGCTAGTTTGCTAGCGCAGAACTATTAACGCAGATAGTATTGGGTAATTGTGAACGTACGCTAACGAGGGCTGGCTCGTTATGATCATTATTTAACCGGTCATAAAAGAAACGACGAGCATGGCTGTTAATATAAATGATACTTCTTTGAACATACTTGGAGTGCTCGGATCGTGAATCGGGACACGTATTTTGTTGTTTCGACAAATAGGCCAGTCGCGTTTGTGTACCTATTTATTTATACGGCAATACGCGCGAGGCTGGCATTATTTCAGGCGCTATCCGCCCTAACGGGTTCTCTTATTGCTCTAATTAAAAATAAAAAGGTTACGATAAAATGTTATGAACGTTTATAAATAGCACGGTAATTTTGAAGGTCGATCATCTTTTATGCTTCAGTATAGAAAAGAGTATAATCTGACAGAGATAGAGTGAAGCTAAGTAATAGAAGCACACGGCACTGCTTTGTCGTGTCTAGACGTTGTGTCTAGACGCTATTCTCTTTCGCCCAGAAAATAGATTGTGTTTTATTCTTTTAAACATCTCTGATCTGTCATCGGCTAATTCGCTAATCTGATGCAAGCTCTGCTTGTTCATTGTTCCCACTCCCAACTCACAGCAACGGAAGTTGACCAATTAATGATTGTATCCACATCTAACGCTATACCTTATGTAACTTTGATAGTGGATGATTTCTACATCGGAAACCAAATAAGTAACGATATTTTCCATTTAATCCTAAGCCACACAAACATACACAAAGGGAGGAAAAAAGAAATTCCTTTTAACCTTAGGCAGGGCCGCCCGATTACCTTTAGCCCCTACACCTCTATTTTCGTATTTTATAGCCCCTGAAAAGGGAGGTAATCTCACTAAACTCAAGTCCAAATTTCTTAAGCCGTCTTAAAGCATTTTAAAAATAAAATGAATGTTATGAATGAAATAATATTACCTTGACTCTGGGCAGATATTTAGAAAGGGAAAATATGTAAAGGAGAACCATTTGAATTGTAACGAAACAAGGCTTTAAACATGCGATGGCGATGGCATGCAAGCAGAGGGCCGACCTTTGAATTTTAATGATACCCGGTCTGAGGTTTATTCTATTGCGGAGGTTGCAAAATTTAAGCTGCTTTTGTATGGAACGCAATCACTCGGATTTAAATTCCTTATTACAAAAGTTGCCTCGACAAACTGAAACAAGTGTAGAGTAAAAGCGGCAGCTGTTCTCGAGTCGAGAGGATCTTCTGGGTGTCTGAAGTTTCGAGTGTTTGATAACGGTCTAGAGTGTACAAGCGCTACAGGTTTCGTACTTTTGCGGTATCAAGTTTCCTTTCATGTGAGACACAATGGATGGATACGTGTATTAATATGAAAGGTAAAAACACTTTAATCACACAACGATTAGCAACAACAGTTGGAAGTGACATTGCCTTGGCATATTTTTTTAGGAAGAAACACGTTTAAATAACAAACGCAACTAACGACGAAGATAAATACGTTCTTGGATAACTTTTTAGTTAGACACTTAAGATATTTCAGACGAAAATTCACAGGATCCTATCTTAGGGGTTGTGAATTCCTATAATGCGACGTTGAATCAGCAAAATGACCTCAGTATGCCAGTGGCTACCGACGAATAGTCTAGCTTATCTAAACGAATTTTCGGAAGCGACCCTCCAAAGCGTTATTCTTACAAATAGTTTTTTCCCTTACCCAGAAATCACGATTCCAGAGTAAACGAATTTCCGGAATAAAACAGCGGGAACGTTCAAGGTAATTTATTGGGGCGTGTAAACGGCCCGGGAAACGCTTAAGCTGGCTCAGTGTCAAACTTTACCGAATCGCGCTATGATGAATGGAAATCATGAATGGAACGCAAGCAACTCCATAAATCTAGTAACACGACTTCTGTAACATAAGCCTAGTTTGTTTTTGTTTCATATGGCGATAACGATCAGTCGCGTGTTTACGATTATTGACGTTTTATCGGGTGTTAGAAACAACAAGTTAACAAAAGGGAATATCAGTACTGTCAATTAGGTTTTCGGCGTTCTGAAAAACCGCGGTAAGCCATAATCTCAACGTCGGCAGGGGATTTGCCCCCAGCGACGTAGGACGTCGAAACCAGGGCTCGTGTGGAAAATCGATAGACGCGCGCACGCCGTCCCCCCCTCAATGACAGCCCCACCCGCCAGCCTCCACTTGATGAAACTTCTAACTTTTCTAAGTTCTTTCGGATACAACTGAGCGGTGTTGTACCGTGAATAACGTCATGCTATTATGTTATGAATTCTTAGTAAACGTAGAGCTAAGAACTAGAGCAGAAGCACAGTTTATGTTAAACTACAAATGATATTAAAAATGCCCTATCAGAAATAATCTCTGTCAGTACATAAATATTTTTTGTATCCGTAAATATATCATAACTTATTAAATGGTTAAGTCAGGTATTCATACCTAATTCACATTTTAAAAAGACACTAATAAAGTGCTAATATTTTTTTAAAGTATAATAGCGACTAAAAATAATTATTCTGAATTGGAAGGACCAAGTAGTACTTTTTGAAAAGATATTTGTCAGACCTACTAATCTATCCTGTATTTATACATCTTCATACGCTGATAATTGTATTAGCCAAATTGAATAGAAATTTCAGTAAAAAAATGTGCGACCTTATTAAGCTTTCTCATTCTATTCATATTCTGCAAAATTATGGTTACTAACAGCAAGATGAGAAGGCCCTGAACAAAGTATATCTTCGCAAACATTTACATCTCTCTGTCGTAAAAGAAAATTGTCGAACGCCATACGAAGCCTTTCGCGTCTGGAAGGTGGTGATCAACGAATAAATTGGTCATAATGTTCCATTAAAGGGGAAAATAGGTTATTTATTTGGATAGAGGTAATAAACACATAAAGAATGATAAATATCACAGGACAATTTTGTTACCAAGTGACTTATAGTTCCATCCAGACAAAGCAGTATTATGAGTTATCGGTACTAGACAACTTACTTATAGACAAATACATACTTAAACATAAGGTCTTCATCATACTGTTAGCCTGAATTCATTAACCAATACATTAACTATATTTGCCCTGGTCAGGGATCGAAACTATTGGTTGAAACCACTGGGTAATCCGGTCGTCGAAATATAAAAGTTAAATAAAATTTATAAATTGCGTTATTTTGCAGTCCACCGTATAAAGGTCCGACCACACCGCTGCGCATACGCAGTGACGTATCGTAGGCGTCACGTTTTGTCACCGTTTCTTCATACATTTTGTAGCGTAAACGCACCGTCAACGTCTTTTACCCACCGGTGTGGTCGCACCTTAATAGGCGTTAAATAAAAACAGCTATCTCGCTATATAACGCGTATCATCATAATAAAAACTAGATAACTACATCTAGGAGAGGGTGGGTTCTCCCCCCGCATTCAAATGTAACTAAATATAAAAGTAGGTATACACGAAAATACATGCGCGAAAACACATTTTAGATACGGATCATTATGAACCACAAGGTTTGTTAAATACGGTTACTGTGTTGCGAAATATACAAGCCCAGATTGTACCGTGACCTTTGTTAATCCAACTGAAATGGATTGTAAACCTTAAAGGACATAAATTTAAATACATAAAAGTGATATAGTTTTCAGTCAAGGGAATATTGTTTTCGTACAATGAGCTGGTGTTAAACATAATGATATTAAGAACCTGTTTCACCACTCCCTTTAAAGTTCCTGTTATCTTAAGCGTCAGTTTCGTAGTAACAAATAGAGAGGGTATCATAGACAACTGACACTCAAAGTAACAGGAACTTCAAAGAGTGGTGAGACAGGTCCTTACCTTAGTAGCGTAATTAAAAATACGTCTTTCAGAAGCTCGACCGGTCACCCGAACGCAACGAAAATAACCCCGAAGCCTTTTATTAACTGTTCAGTGAGCAAAGTGCCACTAAAGGTGACACTGAGAACACTGCAAGATTAATTAACAACATAGACGAGAAAGCTCTTAAGAAATAAAGCACGGGTTGCGTACTCTGAGCTGGCTAAGCTGACAAGAAATTCCATTGAACAGGATGATCTTATTAAGCTAAGCACCTACTGCGAGGGTTGGGTGTTTCTGCCTTTTTATGATAACAGTAATGTTCAGCGCCAGACCATTATCTTTGTTGCCAATTCCGGAAGTAGAAATCGAATGGAATCGATTACGATGAAAGTATCGCTTTCGTTTCGCACCTAATTTCTGCCTTTCAATTTGGAAAAAAAATATTTTCAGCGTTTCAACAGCAATTTTCAAGCGTTTCGACCGCTCGGCTCATGCGGCATTGTCGTCCCACGATTATTATTAATAATAATAATATTATCTTAACAGAAGGACGAGCCGCAACTACTTTGGACAAGCTAAATGCCACATTCATGCTGTTTCGTTGTCATAAAAAGTTAAGTCTTCATCTCTTTTAATGGTATGTGCTGAGACGAGAAAAAAAAACGTCGTGAAAACACTGAATATTCACCCCAGCGAGTTGTGAATTTTAAATCAACAACCACGAGGACACGATGAGATATTCACCAGGACCCTATGTTTATAGTATCTGAAATCTGAATACCTGTATTGTCTAAATCTAAAGCACTCGAAATCATAATCACATTCCTCTCCCTATTCCTCTGACCGTCTGAGGTACCATATTGTAGCCATGGCGTCAAACCTACCTTTAGCTTTAGCATTATCACTATACTGGGGAGCAAAGAAACCGGGTCACATTTCATACAACTTTCTACGGGAAGTGACCCGGTTTCTTTGTTCCCGAGTATAGTTAGGGCGATGGTGTGAACTATCCTAAAGTTAGCATTTAGCATTCGCACCATCACCATAAGGAATACACGTGAGATATCTACAGATATACCCTAATCGGCACAAAATTAGGCCGAGTCCCCATATAAAAAGTACCTATTCTGCATTCATATGAGGGCGAATTTTTTTGCCGCTAAGTATGTACTATGCACCATTTACTATACATTACATATTCCACACGGAGTTCAAAAACTTTATAATCGACCATAAATTCCTTTACCATCAAAAGGTATTTGTACGTATACAGCTTAAAATGGCAAAGACTAACTTTAATTACAATACATGTCAATGTGAGCTTTCCTACGAGCTATATTTCAAATCAGTCGTTTTGTTCAGTTAACTACTGGTAAACAATGTCAAACTTTTGAACTCCACCCATTTAATCACTGGTAATTACCGGTTTTCTCTTCAAAAAATAAAACCATATTGTTTGATACTTTAAACTTTGTACATTTTGTTTGACAATTATTATTGGTAAATAAATATTTCCAGTTTAAAACAAAACCATGAAAAATATCAATCAAAGTTTATTTTTGGAACGTCAGTAGGTACATATTTCGAAATGAATAAGTTTTATACTAATAAGGGGAACTAGCAAAAACTTCTATTAATATTAAAGCCTATTTGCAAAGTAGTATCGAGATCGAGTAACCAAGATGGTAAACAGGAGTAATGCGGACGGCAAAGTTCGGCCGATTAAACTAAACACGTCTTTACAGTCTGAGGTAGTAATTAACCGGTGGAAATAGCCTGATATTTTTTCAGATTATAAGATTAAATATTAAATGTAAGTAATAGTAATATGAATAGTAGTAGTAAGTAGTAAGTAATAGTAGAAAATGGTGTAATAAGTAAATATAAAAGTACTAAGTATTCAAAAAAATTGCTCGTCTACGACGCATTCAATTTTGAAAAATATTATTTATCAACAAACTTTGATTTAAAATGAACTCTCAATTATAAATCATAAAGTCGTTATTTCAATGAGCTCTGAGGATTGTGCACTTGAGGGCATAATATAGATTTTCATAAGTCAAACAGAAACAAAATAAAATCTAGATAGATACATGTTCCGACCCCTGTATTATAGGCCAAAAGGACCATAAAGAGTAGGCAGAGATGGACAAAATGTGATATTGCAGTGACAGGTTGCCACTGTTGCCAGCCCATCGCCCAGAACACACATGATGCCGAATCCCGTAATCGACTCATAGCATGAGATTATGACTCACGGGAAGAAAGGTTGGTAAGATAACAATTGTAAATACTACTTACAAATATAATTATGCAAAAATAAATAGTACTTACTTATTATCCACTTTTTTATTAATACTAGTAGTCTGGTTAATTGGTGACAGACATAAACATAAGTGAAAAGTAAACAATTGATAGAAGATATTAGTATTAGAAGGGGTTTCTCTGCGGGATAGAATCAGAAATGACGATATTATCCGCAGTAGAACTAAGGTTACAGACAGCCCAAAGAATTGCAAAACTGAAATGACAGTGGGCGGGGCACATTGCTCGCAGGACTGATGGCCGATGGGGTCAGAGGGTTCTCGAGTGGCGTCCGCGGACCGGGAGACGAGCTGTCGGTAGGCCTCCAACAAGATGTAGCGACGACCTGATTAAGAACGTGGGATTACGGTGGATGTGGAAGCACAAGACCGGTTTAAGTGGAAAGTCTTGGGGAAGGCCTATGTCCAGCAGTGGACGTCTTTCGGCTGACATGATGATGATGATGACTAAGAAAATCTTGCTCTTCTAGCAGTTTTCTTGGACACAATAATAAGAAGTAGCCTTTAACCAGGCATATTTAGTTAAAACTTAAATCTTGAATACCTCGGCTCCGATATTATTCAACGCTATCACTACATAGTATAAAACAAAGTCGCTTTCTCTGTCCTTATGTCCCTATGTCCCTTTCTATGCTTATATCTTCAAAACTACACAACGGATTTTGATGCGGTTTTTAATAGATAGAGTGATTCAAGAGGAAGGTTTTTATGTATAATTCTACGCAGACGAAGTCGCAGGCAGAAGCTAGTAATATATATATATCTATGTGTATTTACAGGTCCTCTACATAACGATGTCAAAATCATCCGTGGCCGCTGGAAAAAAAATTACAATATGCTTCATACAAATTACTACTATTACTACTATTACTACTATTACTACTATTAATACTAGCTTTTGCCCGCGGCTTCGCACGCGTGAACCATGAGCATTTCAAAGAACCTAGCAATTAAGCAAGCGAGCAACCAAACCTGCAAGCTTTCAAGCATACATGCAAGTATGCAAGCAGGCATGCAAGCCTTCAAGCATGTAAGTATGCAAGCAGGCATGCAAGCAGGCATGCAAGCAGGCATGCAAGCAGGCATGCAAGCAGGCATGCAAGCAGGCATGCAAGCAGGCATGCAAGCATGCAAGCAAGCGTGCAAGCAAGCATGCATGCAAGTAAGCACCCATGCAAGCAAGTGTGCAAGCAAGCATGCATGCAAGTAAGCACCCATGCAAGCAAGCATGCAAGCATGCATGCAAGCAAGCGTGCAAGCAAGCATGCATGCAAGTAAGCACACATGCAAGCAAGCATGCAAGTAAGCACCCATGCAAGCAAGCATGCAAGCATGCATGAAAGCAAGTATGCAATCAAGCATGCAAAGCAAGGACTCAAGCAAGCATGCAAGCCAGCCCCCGCATTGCCCCGATGCCTTAATTTTTCTGAACCTGTAAATATTGCAGGATTTTTATAAAACAAACCTAACCTAACCTATAGGGCTGTCCTAAAATACATCCTAAATAGCTTTTGCCCGCGACATCGTACGCGCTAAGATGTAAAATGAAAAAATAAGTTTTTTCCCGTTCCCGTGGAAATTTTGGGGAGTGCTTTCGGAGTACACTTAAAGCCTTTAAAGAAACACACGTTATAAATGTTAAGTCTCTTTCTTCCGCTGTTTCGTCTGGAAACCTAAAATCCGGTTTTTTCCCGTCCCTGTGGGCGTTTCGGAAAATCCTTTCTTAGTGTTCCCCTACACTCCCGAATAAACCTACGTGACAAATTTCAACTTTCCCCCGCTTTTCGTTTTTCCCGTTTCCGTAAGAATTTCGCCAAATAAAGCATTTCCCGAAATTCTTACGGGAACGAAGAAGAAGAATTTTGGGAAATTATCTCATAATGCTCCCCTACACTCCCCAAGGAACCCACTTGCCAAATTGCAGCTTTCTACGACCAGTAAAACGTAAAATCCTGTTTTTTTCCCGTTCCCGTGGGAATTTTGGAAAGTACTCTCTTAATGCTCCTCTACACTCCCGAAGCAACCTACATGCCGAATTTCAGCTTTCTGCGACCAGTAAAACGAAAAGTCCCGTTTTTCCCGTTCCCGTGGGAATTACGGGAAATCATTTTATAGTCCTCCCCTACACTCCCCAAGGGAACTTGAAGGCCAAATTTCAGTTTTATACGACCAGTAAAACAAAAAATCGATCCCGTAGAACTGAATATATAATTCCCGTTTTCTCCTTATCCCGTAGGAATTTCCAAAAATCCTTTCTTAACGGATGCCTACGTCATAACATCTACCTGCATGCCAAATTTCAGCCCGATCCGTCCAGTGGTTTAGGCTGTGCATATATAATTCCCGTTTTCTCCTTATCCCGTGGGAATTTCCAAAAATCCTTTCTTAGCGGATGCCTACGTCATAACATCTACCTGCATGCCAAATTTCAGCCCGATCCGTCCAGTGGTTTGGGCTGTGCATATATAATTCCCGTTTTCTCCTTATCCCGTGGGAATTTCCAAAAATCCTTTCTTAGCGGATGCCTACGTCATAACATCTACCTGCATGCCAAATTTCAGCCCGATCCGTCCAGTGGTTTGGGCTGTGCGTTGATAGATCACTATGTCAGTCAGTCAGTCAGTCAGTCAGTCACCTTTGAGTTTTATATATATAGACTAGTATTTCGCGTGGGGGCCGCGGGCCCCAAGGGCCCCGCGGAGGTCCCGTGCCATCCTGTGTTGTTTAATAATCCTAACCTTTTTTATTTTATTCTTAGGCCGCAATTTCGAATCCGCCATCTTGGGAAAAGCGTTTCGCGTGGGGGCCGCGGGCCCCCCGGGACCCGCGGAGTCACCCTGCCACCCTGTTATTTTTCAAATATTTCTGACCTTTTTTTACTTTATTCTTTGGCCGCAATTCCGAATCCGCCATGTTGTGAAAAGCGTTTCGCGTGGGGGCCGCGGGCCCCGCGGGACCCGCGGAGTCACCCTGCCACCCTGTTTTTATTTCAAATATTTGTAATCGTTTTTAGTATATTCTTTGGCCGCCATCTTGGGAACAGCATTTCGCATGGAGGCCGCGGGCCCCACGGGACCCGCGGAGGGTACCCTGCCAGCCTGCTTTTTTTTCAATTTTTTCCAGCTTTTTCTACTATATTCTTTGGCCGCCGTTTTGAAACCGGCACCTTGGAAAAAGTACTTCGCGTGGGGGCCGCGGGCCCCGCGGGACCCGCGGAGTCACCCTGCCACCCTGTTTTTTTTTCAAATATTTCTGTCATTTTTTTACTTTATTCTTCGGCCGCAACTTCGAATCCGCCATCTTGGGAAAAGCGTTTCGCGTGGGGGCCGCGGGCCCCGCGGGACCCGCGGAGTCACCCTGCCACCCTGTTTTTCTTTCAAATATTTGTAACCTTTTTTAGTATATTCTTTGGCCGCCATCTTGGGAATAGCATTTCGCATGGAGGCCGCGGGCCCCACGGGACCCGCGAAGGGTACCCTGCTAGCCTGTTTTTCTTTTTCAAATATTTCTAGCCTTTATTACTATATTCTTTGGCCGCCGTTTTGAAATCGCCACCTTGGAAAAAGTACTTCGCGTGGGTGCCGCGGACCCCGCGGGGCCCGCGGAGGATAACCTACCACCCTATTTTTTTTCATATATTTCTAAACCTTTTTTACTTTAATCTTTGGCCGCCATTTTGAATCCACCACCTTGGAAAAAATTAGGTTCATTAGATTACTCCTCCCACCTAGAACGATACTTGGTCGAGCACAACCCATCTATCTCGACTGGCCACTGAGATATTCGCGTTTCAGTTTTGTATAGCGGCCATCTTGTTTTCGCAATTTTGAAAAAAAATTACCGGTTCACCCATAGACTGGCTGTTCTGAGCGACTTTAGTTCCGGGCAAACTCGATAGGGCAAGTCGTTGAGGAGAACTGGCCAATGTGTCAGGTCAGTTTCCACGTTCAGGACAGTTTTGCATTTTTTTTGTACTTTTGATATAATTTCTTATGCGATGGTGTTAAAAGTCGAACCCTATTTCTAAAAGCTGCTATACAACACAAGTTAGTCTATGAGTCTGACATTACTTTGTATGGCGGCCATCTTGGAAAATGGCGGAATCGAAAAATTAAGTATGGCGTTTGAATTTGTGGCCTTGAAGAGCCCCGGATGCAAAATTTCAATCGGATCGGAGTAAAAGAAACTTTGGCCGCCATTTTGAATCCGCCATTTTGGAAAAAAAAATTGGTTCATTAAATTACTCCGCTCACTTTGAACGATATTTGTTTGAGCACCACCCACCTGTTGCGACTGGCCTCTGAGATATTTGCGTTTTAATTTTGTATGGCGGCCATTTTGTTTTTGCAATTTTGAAAAAAAAATACTGGTTCACCTATTAGCTGGCTGTTCTGAGTGACTTTTGTTCCGGGCAAACTCGATAGGGCAAGTCGTTGCGGAGAGCTGGCCCATGCGTCAGGTCAGTTTCCACATTCAGGTCAATTTTTCATTTTTTGGTACTTAGCATGAAATTTCTAAAGCGACGGTGTATACAATCGAACCCCACCTCTTATGGGCTCTTCAAAACAACAGGTCAAAGATACAGAAATTACTTTGTATGGCGGCCATCTTGGAAAATGGCGGAATCGAAAAATAAAGTATGCGGTTGGAATCTGTGGCCTAGAAGAGCCCCGGATGCAAAATTTCAATCGGATCGGATTAAAAAAAAATTTGGCCGCCATTTTGAATCCGCCATCTTGGAAAAAAAATTGCTTAGTCAGATTTCCCCCTCAACTCTGAATGACATTTGGACGAGCACCACCCATCTATCGCGACTGGCCTCTGAGATATTCGCGTTTCAATTTTGTATGGCGGCCATCTTGTTTTCGCCATTTTGAAAAAACTTTGACCGGCTCACCCATTGGCCGGCTGTTCTGAGCGACTTTAGTTCCGGGCAAACTCGATAGGTCGAGCCGTTGCGGAGAACCGCCCAATGTGTCAAGTCAATTTCCACGTTCAGGTCGATTTCGTATTTTTCTGGTGGTCGGGCAAGCATTTCTGATACGACAATGTATAGAGTCGAACCCCACCTCTTACCGGTTCCTCCAAACAACTCTGGGGTGAGTGAGTCAGTGAGTGGGTATTCAGCTATATATATTATAACTAGTATTTCGCGTGGGGGCCGCGGGCCCCAAGGGGCCCGCGGAGGGTCCCGTGCCACCCTGTTTTGTTTTAATAATCCTAACCTTTTTTATTTTATTCTTAGGCCGCAATTTCGAATCCGCCATCTTGTGAAAAGCGTTTCGCGTGGGGGGCCGCGGGCCCCACGGGACCCGCGGAGTCACCCTGCCACCCTGTTATTTATCAAATATTTCTGACCTTTTTTTACTTCATTCTTTGGCCGCAATTTCGAATCCGCCATCTCGGGAAAAGCGTTTTGCGTGGGGGCCGCGGGCCCCGCGGGACCCGCGGAGTCACCCTGCCACCCTGTTATTTTTCAAATATTTCTGACCTTTTTTTACTTTATTCTTTGGCCGCAATTCCGAATCCGCCATCTTGTGAAAAGCGTTTCGCGTGGGGGCCGCGGGCCCCGCGGGAACCGCGGAGTCACCCTGCCACCCTGTTTTTTTTTTCAAATATTTCTGACCTTTTTTTATTTTGTTCTTTGGCCGCAATTTTGAATCCGCCATCTTGGGAAAAGCGTTTCGCGTGGGGGGCCGCGGGCCCCACGGGACCCGCGGAGTCACCCTGCCACCCTGTTATTTATCAAATATTTCTGACCTTTTTTTACTTCATTCTTTGGCCGCAATTTCGAATCCGCCATCTCGGGAAAAGCGTTTCGCGTGGGGGCCGCGGGCCCCGCGGGACCCGCGGAGTCACCCTGCCACCCTGTTATTTTTCAAATATTTCTGACCTTTTTTTACTTTATTCTTTGGCCGCAATTTCAAATCCGCCATCTTGGGAAAAGCGTTTCGCGTGGGGGCCGCGGGCCCCGCGGGACCCGCGGAGTCACCCTGCCACCCTGTTTTTCTTTCAAATATTTGTAACCTTTTTTAGTATATTCTTTGGCCGCCATCTTGGGAACAGCATTTCGCATGGAGGCCGCGGGCCCCGCGGGACCCGCGGAGGGTAACCTGCCAGCTTGTTTTTCTTTTTCAAATATTTCTTGCCGTTTTTACTATATTCTTTGGCCGCCGTTTTGAAACCGCCACCTTGGAAAAAGTACTTCGCGTGGGGGCCGCGGACCCCGCGGGGCCCGCGGAGGATAACCTACCGCCCTAATATTTTCAAATATATCTAACCATTTTTACTTTATTCTTTGGCCGCCATCTTGGGAAAAGCATTTCGCATGGGGGCCGCGGGCCCCACGGGACCCGCGGAGGGTACCCTGCCGTCCTGTTTCTTTATCAAAAATTTCTAACCTATTTTTACTTTATTCTTTGGCCGCCATCTTGGGAAAAGCATTTCGCATGAGGCCGCGGGCCCCACGGGACCCGCGGAGGATACCCTGCCAGCCTGTTTTTTTTTCAAAATTTTCCGGCCTTTTCTACTATATTCTTTGGCCGCCGTTTTGAAACCGCCACCTTGGAAAAAAATTAGGTTCATTAGATTACTCCTTCCACCTAGAACGACACTTGGTCGAGTACAACCCATCTATCTCGACTGGCCACTGAGATATTCGCGTTTCAATTTTGTATGGCGGCCATTTTGTTTTAGCAATTTTGAAAAAAAAAATACCGGTTGACCCATAGGCTGGCTGTTCTGAGCGACTTTAGTTCCGGGCAAACTCGATAGAGCAAGTCGTTGCGGAGAGCTGGCCCATGTGTCAAATAAGTTTCCACGTTAAGGTCGGTTTTGCATTTATTTTGTACTTGTGATAAAATTTCTTATGCGTTGGTGTATAAAGTCGAACCCTATTTCTAAAAGCTGCTATACAATACAAGTGAGTCTATGAGTCTGACATTACTTTGTATGGCGGCCATCTTGGAAAATGGCGGAATCGAAAAATAAAGTATGCCATTTAAATCTGTGGCCCCGAAGATCCCCGGATGCAAAATTTCAGTCTGATCGGAGAAAAAAAAAATTTGGCCGCCATTTTGAATCCGCCATCTTGGAAAAAAAATTGCTTAGTCAGATTTCCCCCTCAACTCTGAATGACATTTGGTCGAGCACCACCCACCTATCTCGACTGGCCTCTGAGATATTCGCGTTTCAATTTTGTATGGCGGCCATCTTGTTTTTGCAATTTTGAATAAAAAATACTGGTTGACCTATTGGCTGGCTGTTCTGAGTAACTTTTGTTCCGGGCAAACTCGATAGAGTAAGTCGTTGCGGAGAACTGGCCCATGTGTCAGGTCAGTTTCCACATTCAGGTCAATTTTTCATTTTTTAGGTACTTAAGATAAAAATTTTGATGCGATAGTGTATAAAGTAAAACCCTAACTCTAAAGACTGCTCTAAAACAACAGGTCAAATATACAGAAATTACATTGTATGGCGGCCATCTTGGAAAATGGCGGAACCGAAAAATAAAGTATGCCATTTAAATCTGTGGCCCCGAAGATCCCCGGATGCAAAATTTCAGTCTGATCGGAGAAAAAAAAAATTTGGCCGCCATTTTGAATCCGCCATCTTGGAAAAAAAATTGCTTAGTCAGATTTCCCCCTCAACTCTGAATGACATTTGGTCGAGCACCACCCACCTATCTCGACTGGCCTCTGAGATATTCGCGTTTCAATTTTGTATGGCGGCCATCTTGTTTTCGCCATTTTGAAAAATCTTGGACCGGCTCACCCATTGGCCAGCTGTTCTGAGCGACTTTAGTTCCGGGCAAACTCGATAGGTCGAGCAGTTGCGGAGAACCGTCCCATGTGTCAAGTCAATTTCCACGTTCAGGTCGATTTCGTATTTTTCTGGTGGTCACGGCGGCATTTCTGATGCGATGGTGTATAGAGTCGAGCCTTACCTCTTAAGGGTTCTTCAAAACAGCATGTCAGTCAGTGAGTCAGTCAGTGGGTATTCAGCTATATATATTATAATTCTACGCAGACGAAGTCGCAGGCAGAAGCTAGTAATATATATATACACTATGTACGATAAAAGCGTGACCGGTTAAACTTCTAAACAGAAAAGATTTATCATGCGAAATTTTCTAATTTAACAGTTATTTTATTACACTTTCATGCTTTATTTTTAATAAGGTGTCCAGTCTCCCGAATTTTCTATAATCGCATGGCATATATGAGGCATACTTTCAACTAAGTTTTCAGCGAAACTGTAGGGTAAAGACCTCCATATGAACTTCAGTTCTCGAGATAGATTGGCGACGCTAACCGTATTTTTTCCTCGCAATTTTAGCTTCATCCACGCCCGTACATTTTCTATTGGTTTGGCATCGGGTGATTGTGAGGGCCAATCCACAACATCGATGCCATTTTCGGCCTTCCACGCAGTACAAACCCGACTTCGGTGTTTAGGGTCATTATCCTCTTGCAGGATCCATGAAGCATTATGCCTTGGGAACATCTTCTTACCGGAAGGTAACAATGCCTTTTCATAAATTTTGGCCATTTTAAGGGCATCTAGCGTACCAGTGAACAAGTGCAAAAGGCCGAAACCGTGCTTTGAGAAGCATCCCCAAAGAGGCACCTTTACTGGGTGTTTCACGGTCCGCACGAGCAATCTGTTATCAGCCGTAGGCCAAGCCCTAGTCGAGTAATTAGCAGACCGAAATGAATCTTCATCTGAAAATATTATATTATTCCAATCCCGGTTTTTGTTTTCACTCGCCCATGACAATCTCTTTCCCGTGTGTTTTCCTATAAGGAGCGGTTTCTTCATCGTACTTCGAAATTTGAATCCATTTTCCATCAAACGTTTCCGTATTGTATCTATAGATATAGATAAACCATTTTTCTGCAACTTTTCTTGCCCAGAACGCAAAGATAACAGTGGATTTTTCATAAATATTTGTAAAATCCGCTTATTCTCTGCAGAGGAGGTTGATTTTGTTTTCCCGCGTTCTGGTACGTCGTTGACGTTTTTTGTTTCCGTGTATCTCTTTACCCGCTAGTTTACAAACGCCTTCGACTTATTCATGTACTTAGCGGCCCGATCACGAGTCATTTTGGGTCCTTTCGGATGTGTACAGAGGAACACTGCTTCGTACCGTGTAGCATACGCGGCACTCATTTTGGAAAATATGCTTTTGGCTGGAGACGGTCAAGTTTTTTTTTCTTTTTTTTACAGAGCATTGTACGTAATAGATCAGGCTATTCAGCCAGTACCTTTTTTCATAGTGTGGCATTTTAAAAATTAAAATTATGCCGGTCACGATCTTGTCATACACACTGTATCTATGTGTATTTACAGGTCCTCTACATAACGATGTCAAAATCATCCGTGGCCGCTGGAAAAAAAATTACAATATGCTTCATACAAATTACCCCAGTGCCCTTTACACATTTAATTCAACTTTCGTAGTTAAAACCCAATGAGGCGAAGGAACTGTGCAGATAATAGAGGTTGATTGATACACAAAATTCATAAGAAGACGATTGAAATGGAATTGGACGCCAATAGGCAACGGAGCAAACGAGGGTCAAGACCCTTATTGGTGGCATCCGAAACTCGACAGTCGGTACATAATGAGGCTATAAAATAAGCTTTGACAAGGTAATTTTATTGATGATGATACTTGAAATGAAAGAAAAAGTCGCAATTTTCAAATTAGGGCAGGTATAAGAGATCATTCAAGCAGTTGCGTTGCTAGCGAGCTCTGAAGAATCGGGCTACGGCGGCTTATTTTATCGAACAGATACATCATGTATTTTAATTAATAATTCAACATTTGTATTATTAAGGTTAATTGTACTCTTCAGTATTTTTTGATCATTTCTTGTTTCTGACCTATCAGCTGGAAGGTTAAATGGTGGTAGGAAAGTAGGAATCTCTATAACGGATAAATTCCCCTTTGTTCTTGCGTTTTGTCCTGCAACCTGTTATATTCATGTGTTTCACGTACCAAAAAAAATAACCATACACATTCTTATGAGATTCTTATTGAATAAGATCGTTATAAGCAAATTTTAATATAAACAAAATTTTCAAAATTTGATATCGGTGCCGCGAGCGATTCCAGCGTGAAGATATTGTAACAGACCGACGTACACTTTCGCATTTATAATTTTAGTATGGATATGGATTTAACTAAACAATCAAGCAGCGGCGTAACTATAGGGTGGCAGGTATGGCAAAATGCCAGGGGCCCGTAGCTCTAGGGGGCCCCGAACTGGCTTGGTTTAGAGCACAGAAGGGACGCTGATGCACTTCTTATATTGAGGAAGGAGTCCCATCTGACGAATTTGCCAAGGGCCCCAGACGTTTTAGTTACGCCACTGCAATCAAGTATGGCAGTACCAACTATTTATAACTATTCAACTATTTTGGGCATATACGTTACGGGTGACTGTTCGTAATTGATGTTGTTAATTGTTGCCATACATCAAGTCGCGCTCCAGTGCCTTTCACAGCATATCAAGTCAATATGTATACTGTATAAGATACTTCACTTTAAATTTTATTAACTTCGTACTTTTGCTTTATTAACTATAGACCGACCGATTCAATGAGTCCTCGCCCGCGCGGTGCAGGGGCGCGGGGTGGGACGACAAAGGGGGCCGAGAGAGGTGCGGGCGGCAGGCGCATAACCGTTTCGTTGTTAATTCGTTTATCGCTTTCTAAATAAAAAGTATCCTATGTTATATGTCATCATAATCATCACCATTCTGTCATGTAGTGTTATAGGCGATGCGGCTAGCAACCCATCACTATTTTGATTTCCCTTTCCAGCTATACGCCCTTAATCATGCTAAACGTAACCTTAAGGCTCTGTCTACCCCGTAAGGGATAAAGACGTGATATATGTATGTATGTATGTCTGCATGTAAAGCGGTACATCATTCGGAATACATGGAATAAGGAACGGTCGTGTTCAATGTAAGGTAGCTTTGAAAGTATCTACTCTTATTGAGTTTGAAAAGCGTTTGTGTTGATGATAGTCAGGCTGCGTGAGAATGTCGACTTAGGTTGAACTGCTAAAAGGGTGGGTTGTTGGAAGTCGTAGTAATCAAATGGCGCACAGGGACGTATGTCTTGCACCTGTGGTTACAGAGCAGCCACACAAAAAACAAAAGATAAAATAGGTACAGGTTGTTCAGCTTCAAATTAGAAGGCTGTGTGTCTAGATTAAAGATGAGTCACAGTTCGTCACGGCCTTGGTGACGTCATACCTCAGATAACCTACGCCCCACGTCGCAGTATATATATAAGCTAAAGCAGTAAGGAACCTACGAACAAATCGGTTGAAACGAAACACGCACACAGGCGCGCGCTTTACACGGCCCCTAAGCGGACCTGAGCCTGAGCGGAGTGGACGAGGTCCCCTTAGGGGCCGTGTAAAGCGCGCGTCTGTGTGTGTGTTTCTTTTCAACCGATTTGTTCGTAGTTTCCTTACTGCTTTAGCTTATATATATACTGTGCCCACGTAGCCTGCTTTGTGGTACTGACTAAGCAGTATCCTCGTATCCGCGATTCCACGCCACTTAATTGTGTCCGGCGGAATGGCCCCATCCGCCACGCCCATCTAGGAACGGGCTTTGTTAGGTATTTTGACCCCTGACTTTGAATTGGGCTCGATTTACCATCAGTCTGGATTTACCCGGATAAATAATTGGTGTTAGTATGACTTTCTTATGAGTAACTTACTGAAGAAAACAAAATGTACTAAGGCGAATTTATCCCTCAAAAGGATCTTTACCGCGTAACCTTTCATCGAAGGACAACTTGAAAGTAGTGTTGTGTAAAAAAGCGAAATTATCCCTCGTAAGGATACTTTCGCGGAGCTTCATATCATCAATGAAATATAAACCGAATTCTCAGTGTTAACTTTGTCCCTTCACATTTGTACAATGGCGTCCTGGATGTACAGTACAGCCAGTGTCATATTGTTTGAAGCATCCAAGTCAGCCTAATACCTAGTATGGCACACCATAGACATAGTATGGTGAGTCGAACTTTTTGGTTATCTCGTATGTATCATACTATATCAAGCTGACTGTACACTCAGTACAATAATTACAATAAGCTATTTCAAGTCTGCTTCTAATTGTGAACCCGTTTAGTATTTTTTGTAATTTTACCGTCATTCAACGTGATTCATCTTGCGTTTTTTTGGTACTTACTTAACCTTCAATCTGTTTAAGGAAGTTATGTGTTAAAGTAAGCTCATTTCACAAAAAACAAAAGACTTGCACATCATGTTGAAGTGTGTGGGTGAAATGTGTGGGCGTTAAATTGTGTAAATCGTACGAATTCCTAAAATAATTTGTTACAAAATTTATGTTGAATATACTTACAGTGGTAAAATTTCCTGCATCTTGTTAAAGTTTTATACTTTGGGATAATTACAAAATCTGTTTTCCCATTTAGTTTTTTTATCTATGTAGTGAAATACAAATTACTCATTGAACAGTTGAAAATGAACTAATGTATGTATGCTGATAAGTGCATCAGATAATGATAAGATAAGCTTACATGATATAACATTAATTTTAAAACATTCTTCTTAATAAATTCTTACTCAGGTCAAATAAAAAACAAAGCTGGAGTTGTTGGAATGGCAAAGTGAGGGTGGTTAAAACTACACCTTGCGCATTGCATGTGTGTGTAGCTCAAATAGTTTGCTTGGTGAAGTCTAGTTGCACTTGTATGTGTGGCACTGTCTGAACCCAGCAAGATGTTTTTAGTCCATCTTAACTTTTAATTATTCACATTGGAGACCTTTGGAGACAATTAGATCAGGACAGAAGGTAGTGGAAACAAGAGATCTTTGCGAAAAGGGCACTTTAGCCAAATATTTTTTAGTCTCCAAGTACACTTTAAAGCACCATTGGTAGCTTACCAGCGCTACCATTTTATTTGTGCAATTTTTTTGTAATATTTATTATAGTTGCTTAAAGAGTTGTATCAAATTACATAAGCTGAACCTGAAGTTTACCTTTTTGAACACGGCTGTAGGCGACAGAGGGTAATAATTTTCATACACAGGCATAAGGCATAACTAGCTTTACTATTTAGCTAAGCTTGGCATTCAAAGGGTTAAGGATGGGTGAGAAGGCAGTTTTCGCCATCCACACACACATAATATAAAAGCAGGTGAGTAAATTCCTCGACAAGTTAACTTTATCACAATTGGCCAATCTGAAAAAGTATCCTCCATTCAGGATAGAATTAAACAGAAGAATATCATTTTATAAGCAATTTTGTAAACAGTTTGCATAATAGGTATTGAATATTAAAATACCTTCACCTTACATAATAAAAAATCCTAGCTGTAGCTTACTTACTTTATATTCTGTTATTCTGAATGGATCATAGTGGATTGGAAAAAAGATGATAGATTTACTGTTTTAAGATAAAAAAAAGAAAGAAAGAAGGCACTAAACATTACACACACAACACAAACATTTAAATAATTTGAAGACATTTTTTTAAAGCTAATGATGTAGAAAAATATTGTTTAATATTTGTGCATTTTGAATTTAATGGTGCTTACACCATCCTAAATTTAATTTATGTTTATACATTCCAATAATAGTGGTGTTGTGTGGCTGTTACTGCCTCGGAATGTGATTATATTTGTGTACTATCCATATCAATGCACAATGACTCAACCTGAGTAACTGTTCTTTTCTAATTAGTGGATTTATTAAATAATAATTAGAAAATTTCTTATCAACACACAAGCACTGATGATGAAAATATTCTACCTTCTTAGTAGCTAATGTCTTTTGAATCACCAGTATTAAAGGAATACAGCGAATGATACACGTCGAAAATATCTGCCCATGACATCATCATCACAGAATCATTAGACAGCATCATCTTTTCATTCAAACATATTGTCTTAGAACAGAAACTGTATCTCAAAGCAAATACCAACTAAGTTGGCTACTGATTAGCAAGTTTTACGTAAAAAACCGAATGGTTAAAAATAAATCCACTTACTTGTAGGTTTATTCTAGCACGGCACAACAAAAAGGGGTTGTTGACACTTAGTACACCCACTAGGCACCAAAAACAGCACGAGGATGCTTGCGCCCTCTCGCAACGGGCTGGTAGTTGCTCCGCTCGCGATGCTGGTGGATGCCAATCGACACCTGACTCAACTCTGTAAGGTTAGCGAAGACGAAATGCGCAATGTTTTTCGAATCTGCGCGTTGACCTTTGTTATAACTGTCATGCGCGTGGAATCAAAAGTGAATGTGAGTATGGCGCATCGACTATATTTTGGGGCAACGTATGATTTTAAAAATTTAACTACAATAACAATAACAATTTCAACTTCAAGGGTTTGCCCCTTGCGATAAATAATAGCAACTTGTGCTGTAAATGTTGCTGTTGAGCTGTCACATCTGTCAAATCAAAAGTGACATTTGCTTGATAACGTTGCCAGACAAAATCAATTAATATATATTTTTTTATATCAGCTATCAAAGAACAGTCAGAAATTTTGCAGATTAATCAATAAGTACCTATTTAATTCTTACAGTTACTTTACAATTTTATTTTAATCCCCATCTGTTGACGGTTTTTGTACAACTTTTCAGCATCTAGATTTTCACATTCTTTTGAAGTTTGACTACTCAACAAAAGATGGCGCTAAATTACAAGAGCTGTACATACAATAAAATTGTTTTATACATTTTGCTGTAGCAGATTGGCATTTTTTATGATTCATTACAGAATTAATCAATATCTTGTGTGTTATTGGTTTTAAAAATTGCATCGAATCAATTTTCAACGCTTGCTGAAGAAGTAAATCTTTATTTGCACGCAGGTAGCGTTTATTATGGGATCTTTACCATGCCAGAATCTCGCGATATTGGCGTCTTGTATAACTATGGCGATAGCTACTGGATTTTTTGAATATGGTAAGAAATAAAAGAAGTGTTTATAATTTTTGCCAGCATCAGTCACCGTCGGAACATAAATGTTATGTCTGTGGTGTTTCTGGCCGTATATCTTTGCATTTCCATCGATGTCGAAGCATACCTTTAAACGAGCAATTCTTGTATATGTAATTATAATTTATAATCTGAATCTCGGAAACGGCTCCCACGATTTTCACTAAATTTTGTGTGCTTCCTTAGGGAGGCGATAAATCGAATCTTTAGAAAAAACGTACTTACCTACCGAAAAAAAAATACCGAGCAACGCTACTAATAATTAAGCGTAATTTTATTTACATTTTTCATTTCAGGATCTCGCATGGCTGGTGATGAACTCGCGTTCGAATACAGGGGTCAGATACCTGTTCTTCAAAACGAGTACAGGCTGTCAGTTCGTGTAAGTTACTAATAAAATTACATCTCAATCGTACTAGCTGCGCTCGCGACTTCTCTTCCGTCGCAAGGGCCCGATTTTTGAAAGAACATCTTTCGGAAGTGGTAAAAATCTGCTTACCTTTTGTAAACTACAATTCGAATCAAATTTTTAACTAGTTCAGAAGATTAATGAGAGCTGTAATTTTCAACATGAAACTACCGTGACTCAATTATAGTTACACAAACAGATAACTCACGTATAAAAGTCGAGTAATGCTCGACATGTTTCTGACTAATTCGTAGTCCTTCCTCCTGGAGCGCTCGCCCCGCGCACAGTGCACAGTGGCGCGCAGTGTTCGTTTCATTCGAAAGCCAGTTTTCATGCGGTGGTTCTTAGCCATGTTTGGTAAAAATCGGTCCAGCAGCAGTCGTGCAAAAAATCGATCAGTAGTCAAAAAGGTTGCCGACTTTGAAAGCGCATGAAATTCCTCATTGTTGCTAAAGGCCAAATCCGTACTAAAAATGACAGCTTCAACCTGAACAGTCGGAATAAAATTGACGTCAAGGCCCCTGCTCACAGATGAGCCCCACCATGTCTCCCAATGCTCACGCATGAACTTTGCTGACGCTACTTTTTTTTCTTTTAGCACAACAGGACAGATTTGTACCTGCCATATACATATCTGCGAGTAGAGTTCGGAAGGAAAATGTCAAAAGTGGACACATTATACGACTATACTCATATGATCTTAATATTCAATATAGAATATGCCCTATTGCCCATAGATATAGGGGTAACAGGGTACGCATTAAAAATGTTTGGCAATACCATAACCGTATAAAATTCTGGAAATCACTGGAATGGTACCTGAGCGTTTTCCAAAAAAAGTCCACATGATCATTTTTTCCAGAACTGCAGTGGCGGACTAAGCCCGTCAGAGGCCCGGGGCGACAAAACTAAATGAGGCCCCCCAGCTTAAAAAAATATGTAGTTTTGTCCGTACACAGAGATGGGATTCCCCTCCCTTAGCCTATTGGACGCGTTCAGCAAAGTTAAAAGAACATTAGTACTGCGTAAAAATTCTAGATGGCTGTAGTGTTTTGATCTTGATGACATTATATAGGTACAAACTACTAAGCACATTTTTAAAGTCTTGTTTAGGATTTGATCAGGAGAACGCGGAGGCATTTGGGGGCCCCCAAAGACCGGGGGCCCGGGGCGGGCCGCCCCTTCCGCCCCCCTGTTAGTCCGCCACAGCAGAACTGAACTATTTTTGGGTTTTCCTACTCAGAATCGTTTACCCTATCAATCGTTTACAAGAAAAAATGTGTCCCAAAATTTCCATTCCAGTTTGTCACTTCTTTTAATATAGTTACCTACCTAAGTTTTTTTTTATATATAAATAGGAAGGCAAACGAGCAAGTGGGTCACTTGTGCAGAACATGACGAACAGGGCACCTTTTTTCTTGTATGAGACTCGATAGGGTAACGATTCTGGGTAAGACAAACCCAAAATACCTAATTAAATTCTGGAAAAATGAACATTGGACTTTTTTTGGAAAACGTCCACCTATTTGGAGTGATGTGATTTCAAGAATCGGGCCCCTAACAATTGAGAGCACTGAAAAATTGTGCTGAATTTTAAACAGGTGTACAGTCAGCGTCATATAGTTTGAAGCATCAAGCGGTCAAATTTCTCGGAAATAATATGGTGTGTCGTACTTTTTGGTCACTTTGGATGTTTCATACTATATGACGCTGACTGTACGAGTAGAGTGAAAGAAATTCACAGCTGTAATTGAAACTTGTCAACTAGACGAAAATTTGATTTGAGATGTGGCTTACGAAAACTTATAAGCAAGTGCCGATAATGCTATCTTAGTATTTAAATCTTATTTTGCAAATTCTGTATTCAACATATTTAATTGATAAACTGTATTTTGTAGTAAGTAGTATTTTTTTAAATTGTTTTGATAATATTAAAATAAACTGGGTTAAAGAATGAAATGGCACAATAGGTAGGTACCTAGTAGGTATCAATCAGTATGATGCATAGGATTTAAAATCGACAGATACCCAAACACTATATTTTTAATTTTGCAAACTATACCTAAAGGGTCATTTTATTTCGAAATTAGTAAAATACACTGACGAGCTAAAACAACGGGTAGGTACAATTCCATACAAAGCTGTGCGAAAAGCGACCCGTTATTATTGCTCGCTAGTATATGAACTATATGACACGCCAATAATTTCAACATGTATAGGTACTTAAATAGAAATGAATAACACTAATTTTGGTTCAATAATATTATAATTATAAGATTATAACCTACCTACTTACAAGAATCACCAATTTTATTAAATAACGATTCATTAATTACATCGAAATAGTACATAGTATACCTATAAATAGCTAGCTATGCTAACACTATAAGATTTTTGTATAAACTATGGAAATTTTAAAGAACAAGTTTAAATAGATGACTGTTTGAGACAAATATTTGAAAAGTAATATTTAAGTAGGCATTTAGATAAACATGGAATAAATAACAGCCCTCTAACATTTAGCTTTTATCCTCGACATTATACAGAAGCCACCTGGCCCTATACCTTGAAAATCGAAATTCGAAGTTCGTTTTGTGTCTTCCCGGATATCGAATTTCGAATTTTGGAGTAGCCCCTTTGACTCCATGCAATATCTGAGTGCGAACAGGGCATAATAATAAAGAAATTATATCGCTAAGTACATTCGCCATCAGATAATATATCGTAGCGGGCGAGGTGGTCAAATATTTCGGAGCAGCATTAAATTTCAATAAATTCGTTACATTAGATGAGGTTAGTAAGAAGAATGAAAGATGTAACCTATAGTGTACTCGTTTGCTTGTATAATTCATTTCACTGTAATTTAAACTGTTTGTTACATACTTAAATATTTCCCACAAATGTTTAGACCTTTATGATCAGCCTTACTGCATCGATACCTTTGACGATCTGTGCTTCCTGATATTTTTACCTCATTGAACGTTCCGAATTTATTAAAGAGTCGCTGCTCTTATATTTATGACGTGCGTGTTCTGATGTTATTAACCTTTCTATGCTCCGAACTGTTTGAGCACCTACCGCTACGATATTATCTGACGGCGACTGAACTAGCCTTACACTGCAAAATTCGATTTTCTAATTAAATTCCGTGCCATTTTGCTCATACTTATAGTCATTAGTTTGAGAGCGAAAGGGACGGGATTATACGAACTTCGAAAATCGTATTTCGGACTAGCCCCCCTGATATAGATGATTCCGAGATCTATGACTGTTACTCTGTATATTTTAGTTAATAGTCACTATGACAGGGCTTTCATTTGTGTACCTACGTGTCCGCGATAAAAGCTATATGTTAGTCCTCTGGGTTTTCCTGCATTTAATCCTGCACCCTTAACAACAGTGAGCTGAGCAGTGAGCTCCATTTATTGCTAAAAACTACCTCGTCCTTTCTCCATCATTATAATATCTTATTATATTTATTTTAAACATTAGTGTCGATATAATTTCCGTGCGAAAACGTCGAACGCACCTCCACTTCTTTGACTAAACTTTTTACTAATGTTTGTTTTTTTTCTAAATATTTCTGGCCTATGGGGGTGATTTTGTAAGCGCTCGAATTTAAAAAAAAGTTAATGGTGCTTGTCAAAACGAGTGAGCTGATACTACATGATATTAGCAAATTATTTTTCATATTATATTCGATATTGCACTGTTACGTGATATAATTTCTTGGAGTTACTTTTATTTACGGTATATCTTAATTTTCGAGCGTTTACACTCACAAAATCATCCCCTTGATACAATTGCTAATCACAAAGCTGCAAGTTTAGAATTGATGGCGTAACAAGGCTAAAATTCAACGTAAGAGACCGAAACTGACCTACCAAAATCCAGAATCACAAGACGTTATATTTCATTGCAGATTAAGTTGCCAAATGTGACATGAGCATGCTAGTATAATTATATTGTATTGAAGAGTTGCGTTAACTGATGGCTACTGTACTCGTTGGACCAGGTAGTGGACCAGTACGTTGGGCCAAAATAACGAATATCAAATGTTACTGTTTACACAATGGTGCACCAATCATTCTGCATTGGGTTAGTTTTTAAACCTCATTAGGTACATGTCCACGAAAAACCGACTAATATGAGCAGAAAGGCAAGAAACAAACTTCGAAAATGAAATTTCGGAGTATAAGACCTGATCAGGCGGACTGGAACCTACGAATAGGCATAGGTGGAGCCTTGCGCTGCGCCATACCGCGAAGATGCTCTGTCTAGCAGCAGAGTTGCTCCACTAGTTGTTATTATTACGCTATTGATACATTCTCGAAGTCTATAAAGCGGACATATAGCATGTTCGTGTCAAATTTGCCCACCGTTGTCTATAACGAAATTAGGTACCATAAACTTCCGCAATTTTGCCTTAACTGGCTGTGGAAGAAATAATAAGCTTTCATAGAGATTTTTTTACTTTTATCTTTTCGTGTAATTTCTTTCTGATCCAGTTGAGGCAATGTTGGAGCTCGATGGCAAAGTTGTAGTAACACAAACTCCGGTTGAGAAACGGTGGTCTACGTATAGGGTTGAGTTAGTAAACCCAATGGTTTCTCTATATTATTGTCTAAAGCAATACAACCGTGATAAATATATAATTTAACTCTTCATCAGCTTGTGTGCTCGCTCGTTGGCGTCCTTGAGGGTATCGACGTTGGAGTTAGCCTGGAAATCAGGAAAAATAAGTTATGTGTGTGTTTTTTGCTGTTTTCTTGCAAAGCCGCGTAAAACTTCAAATCGATTTCGTTTGTGTTGGGTTAAAGTGGTTTTAGGGCTTCCACAAGTTTGTATGAAGGTACTTGGTTTTTCAGGACTAGAGATAGATTCGCAGCGCTAGTGTCAAAGAATCAAAAGCTATTTTCCGTAGTTGGATTTTAATTTCAAATATCTATTCCCTTGATTTGATACCCATAAAACTGTCGCTTTAGGTCGTGTTACCTTAGTCTGTGTCTACCCCGTAAGGGATAAAGACGTGATGTATTTTAGGAGAAAATACCAATAAAATCAACAGCTTACCTTATCCTTGATACGTTCAATCTGGTTGTTCTGGTTGGAGAGCTCAGAGCCGATGTCGAGCGCCATGTTACGTAGGTTACCAATGTTGGTGTTCACCTGCACCATGCATTCTTCCATCTCATCCTCCAAGGCATCGTTCGTTATCCTGAAACATTAGGTTCATAGTCAGTTCAGATGCACGCAATTGCTGGCAGGCGTCAAACCCGAGGCAGGTGGACAGATAGGTGGCACGAACACGTGCATTCAAATGAATACTAAATTATGATAGCGGCACTGGGTGAATGTAACTAAAACGCATTATATGCGTTCCCGGCTATTAATGCGTCGAAGACCTGTCTGATAACTGCCAACCCAAAGAAAAGAGCCTATGGAGAGATGCAATAGAAGAAGAAGTAGGTACATACATAGTTATTATCAAAACGTCCACCCACAGAACCAAAGCATAAGGTCATTTAACGTGTCTCAATACGTCTATTCCATTTCCCCGCTCGCTTTTTGTTTTTTGTATACTTTTGCTCACCATATGCCATCTCTGTCTCTATTTTTGTATCCTGATGACTACTGTCTTTTTATTTCTTTTTTTAGCCCTTGCTTTTGTTTGTTTTGTTTTATGTTTAAGTCATTTTTCATGTTTTTTCAATTACTTGCTGTCAAGTTTCATGTGGAGCATTAATCTTGGCAAAGATGGACTTTCCGAAAGCGCTTGTAGAACAACAAAAGATGAAAGAGACCCTTGTGGTTTACCTTCACAATAAAGATGTTGATTTTAGCTGTAGTAAAGTGACTATAACATGGGGCTACTCTTCTTCGCAGCTGACAGAGTTAATATTCAACTAACCTGCCAATGTAGCCAGACTGAGGCCCGCAGCCGTTTCGCTCGTCGGTCATCACGCGCTGAGGCTGATTGTTCACCACTTTGCCCTCATTCTTGCTGTTCCACACATCGTTATCTGCTTTCTTTTTAGCTGGACCTCTGAAATAAAGATGGATATTTGCGTTTCTTAAGTATTTTAGTTTGAGTATGTGTATGGATGCCCAGCATTGAGACATAATATTGGCTAAAAGTGCTGGTGACATAAGGTAGCGTTCAAAAAGCGATTGGATTTCTCCTGCGAGTATTGTTGATGACTATTTAAGTATGTGCTCAGATTAGAATACTCGAGTAGCTGTAACTTTCCTAACTTCTGTTTCATTCCCAAGTAAGGCCAAAATCTTGTAGTTACCTTTAGCCGCATCACATGCATTGAATGTGTCCTAGCCAAACTTTTCTGATTTTATGTAGCCGTAGATTGATTGCCAAAAAAAATACTGCAAATCTGCAAGAATCGTATGTTATATTGATCCAAACCTTTCATAATAAACTAAAGATTTGCAGACAATATCGTGAACAGATTGAATTGAGGTATCAATGTTATAGGTTACCCAATGCACGAATGAGGTAATAATAGTGTTCTGTTATCCTGCTTTAGGCGGATTCCACGAACTGTTCAGTACGTAATTGAATGACATTTTATCGTTGACCGCCGGATGCTCGGTTAATACCTAGTCTTAGTATCTACATCCGGGTCAGGAAGTTTGACTTGATTTTAGGCTGAAAAAACTATATTCATACTCGATAGCCAGATGTATGACTAATTAAATTTTTGATCGCGCTGTGCTGCCTTTTCCAAGGACGTGGGCAAGACAAGCTGTAGCTGGCCGAAATCGTCCTGATGCCACATGATTTACGCATGCGGCCGCGTCACGTAGTAAGGCACATTGTTAGTGTATATAAAAGATTCGCCTGTGTCGAGAGTGACCTCAAAATACGCTCCTGAGATAACCAGCTTCTTCCTAAATTCTCGCATCGCAAGTTGATTATGTAAAGATAAAGCGGCGTAATTCGACGCAG
Source organism: Pandemis corylana (assembly GCA_949127965.1). NCBI lineage: Eukaryota > Metazoa > Arthropoda > Insecta > Lepidoptera > Tortricidae > Pandemis > Pandemis corylana. The sequence continues at coordinate 5,995,175 of OX421868.1, forward strand.
TTCGGCGCGATATAGTGGCCAGTTTGGCAAGACGGCGACGAAAAAGGTAAGCCCGCCTCCTACATTCACATCGGCACGGGCTGTACCAATTTTCATGACTTCTTTTACCTATTTCTGAACTTCGTTACAAATTCAATACTGTTTTAGATCACTTCTTTTCAGGAGTTGCCCATATTATATTCAATATTTCTTGGATGAAGACCGCTACGTATTGCCTTCGTTACTTTTAGCCATATTTTGGAGCACCAGACAATAATTTTACCAGGCATTTTTTTTGCGTACATACTAGGGATGTATTATCATCATATCATTATCGATAACTACAGGCTTATTTGGTTATTATTAGACATAACAGAAGTGGAATTTCGTGGCAACTTGTATGTAGTAAAGTAATACCGCACTATTTTTGACACTACTGTTTTTTGCGTAGGTACATTTTGGTATTGTTTTGCCTTGTAAACCTTGTGACAACTGATTCTATTCGCTAGTATGAGAGTCCCGTCTCTTAAAACATTGTGGTTATATTCTCTTTGGCAGTCAACTTGAAAGTTAGATTTCAGCGACATAGTTCATTTGATATTTTATTCAATTAACTCGATTGAAATATACGTACAGTACTTAAATACGTACCAATACCTACTTACTGCAACAATCCAGGCCAATGCTTGTACTCTAGATTATTTTCCAGTTTTATAGGGTGTTAGGAACTTACTTTTTCCACGGCAGAGTGCAGAGTCCGCACCATTTCTCCATCTCCTTGAGACTCTTCTCAGCTTGGTGCATATCCTGCTGCACTGTGTTCATCCCCTTCTCGATGTTGTCCAGTTGTTCTGTTGTTGAACATAACGGGTCATTTAAAATGCCACTTATTACCCAAATAAACGCAATCTCTCGCCGGAAGAGAAAATAGAACATTTCATAAAGGTCCAGCAAAATATGACTGATTACTACAGGCCCCATTGGCGTAACTAGGATGTAAATTTGAAGTGAAATCTAACCGTTTAGGGGAGTTATAGGGCAGAGGACACGTGGAAGATGAGAACTAATTTTACTTTGGGTACCTGAGATACTGAAGTAGGTTAGTTAATAAGCAAAGAATTACAGATTCTGGAGTAGGTACATAACAAACATCTTAGACAAAGTAGTAGAGAACCAGCTGTTTTGAGCATTACAGATCAAGCATTACTGATAGATTCGAAAGAAATTGCGATTGATTCTCTAGCGAGCACCAAAGTCCAGGTTATGAGTGACTATCACACGTTATGTGATTAGCGCTCAAAATGTTAAACAAATCAAGTTGTTATCAAGGCTCACTCTGCTACCTAGTTACGCCCATGGCATAACAAATATCAGACAAAAAAGTTCATTACACAGTCGTACATAACATACATTCCGGATCTACACACTTAACAAATATACGATACGACACATCGATTAACAATAACATCTCATGCACAGGGCAGCAAAACAAAGTGCACTAGCTTAGTCAGTAGTGCGATCAAGTGCAGAAACCAAGACGCAGTTAAAACTGGTACAGCTTCACTTGCAGGAGTATCAAGATTTCTCCTTTAAAAGCGTCTTGGTTCTATGCTCAAGTCTGGAAGATGCGAAGACGTAGGGAAGCGGCCCTAACATCTGCCGGATTTCGCGATAGGGAGAAGAAGAAGAGATTGTCTGAGTCTGACCCATAGATGTCGCTGTCAAAATGTCCAGTTTCGTCTGTTTGTCAGCCCGTCCCGCGTCAGGTCCGTCAGACAGTCGAGAGACAGATCGCCGCAGCAAGTGGATCATGCCAATGGTCTACATCCAATCATGTGCCAGTTGCATAATAAGCTAAGAAACATTTAAATATCGACCAAAGATGGAAGCCATTCTTATTTACACACATATACCGTAAAACAAAGAACAAATTTAAGGATGCCTACGTCTTGGTAAGTATTTATACTAACGACTTTAAATGCGGAATGCAATACCCTTTTAGTCTCTTCCTCATGCCTCTCTGAGTCAGCTAAACCCTACGATGTTTTACAAGGCGGTTAATTTAAGTCAATCATTATTACAGCATGAACAGTATAGTAATTATGATAGTTATTCTTACCTCCCTGGTCGTCTAGAGCGACTAGACATTTTATGCCAGCTTCCTTGCTCTGTGTGCAGCGTTAAAAGAAGGTTTATTATCAGTGTTAAGTATCATGTTTATCGTGGGTAAGAATGTTGTTTGATATTTGATGTTTGATCATTTTGTGTAGTCAAATGGGTAGGGTAAGAGCTGGTAGGTGTCGTAGATTACCTCTTCCGTAAGTGCCAACAAGCGGCGAGTGGTATCCAGCGTCTGAAACAGTAAAATGTATATCAGCCAAACTTGTACTGGCGTCATATTTCAGGCTATTCCGCCAACAAGTACTTAGGACCTGTGGGTATTTCCTTTTATTTAACGTTAGATAGAAGGTATTTAAAATTATTTCATTCTTTATTATGATCTTGTATCCCATCTTAAGCTATCTAAAGACACAGTGTCCTAAAATTCGCAACGGAACACTTTTGGATCGTCAAATAGGTACAAAAAGTTCATATTAAAATTGATCGCATATTTATCCTATTACATCATCACCATCTCCAGTCTATATTCCCTTTTACACGTCAAAGTAATTCTTTACGATCATTGAATCTCTGTCTATTGTTTTGCTAATCTTAAAGAAATGAAGCATTTGCAAGATTCTGAAAATTCTACTTGTTAAATGGAAACAATGCATGAATCCTAAGAAAAAAAGATATATTTTTATTGATGAGCCTTTAGCAAGAGGTACAATGGTCTATGCCGCCATGGTATCATCAAATAGATTCCTGAACCGGATAGCTCTAAGAAATATTTTCTTTGTTGGTTGATCTTTGATAACATTTGGAAATTGTAAGTATCACCTAAGTAAAGTCATTATCCAATAGCTATTAGCTTATACACTAAGCAACAATGATATTCCGACGCATAAGTTGGAAGTACCTACCATCCATATCGAGAACTTTCTCTGTCCAAAGCAAAGTTGTGCAGGGAAAAACCTTTCATTCAACGTCACAGCAGTCTTGGCAACCCGCCAATCGTAACTACGACTTACGAAAACAAACAAATCCACAGAGAATCGTTGAAATATAAGTCGAAATGGTGAGCTGTTTTTAGATAAACAACTGAAATCGAGCTTTGCCGACCCCCTTTGGGTACCAAGTTACTCAGACGCCTTAAAATATGCGATAACAGAGGCCCACCATGACTTTTAACTGTCATTTTTAGTATGTATCTGACTGCGAGCAAACCGAAACTGAATCGGAATTGAATCGCATTAAGACGTTATGGTAAGGCCCCTGTACCTACCTGTTGCCCGCAACTTCGTCTGCGGAGAAATCGTTTATCGCGCGCCCGCGGGAACTATACAATTTTCTTGGATGAAAATTATCCTGTCCTTCACAGGGTCTCAAACTATCTCCATACTATATTTCACCACTATTGGTTTAGTAGTTTACGCATGAAATCGTAACTAACAAATAAATTATCTGGTTGCCTTATTGTCCACTCTATACCTAGTGCCTATAAGTATTGTTCAGCGGCAGGAGCAGGACTATATCGAGTTTGACTGAAGGAGCGATCCGGATAAAATGATTATATTAAATTACTAGGTAAATCAAAGACACATGTTGTATACTTTAATACCGAGTCCAAATTAAACTGAAGGCGAACGCGACCTGAAAGAATGATATTGCAAGTTTCGGCTGTTTTTGGACAAAAGCGAGCCTTTCGCCAAAACATGATTATTAGACGGAAACCGACGGAAACTGGAACTTCGGTCGGACACTCTTTTTTACGGCTCGCTACCCGAGGTCCCACCGTTATGACCCACTGTTTTAAAAAATGACGAATTACAATTCACCACACAATCACCGCTGTCGCGGAGTTCCTATTTCTACTCGGCTTGCCCTTCGGGAATTTGAAGATACCTAACGAACCTAACCTAATTTTATTATCTCTAGTGAGGATTTTTTCAACAGTGGGACATACATAACGGTAGGGCCACGGGTAATGTAGTCATTTTATGTATTGCTAAAAAATTGCTCGTGACATTTAACAAAAAAATGAAAAAACTTTAGCTAGGTATTTCTTTTTTAGGTTTACATGTTGAAGTATCTTTGAGGTATGCGTGATTTGTGATGCTTTTGACACTTAGTAGGGGGGGGGGGGGGGGGGGGGGGTGCGAGTCGGGTTACCTCCGCGTGTGGTCAAGAGCTGCGGTTCGTTTTTGGATCCGTCCGAGGGGAAGAACAGTGCTTGGTCCGGTGCACCCTGAGCATCGGTTAATGATTTCCTGGCAGATTCTAAGGGATATCATTATCCGTTGGCTAAGAGCTCCACAGGGGGGAGGTTCTTTTGACCATGTTCTACCTTACAACGTTGCCGACATTTTTGTCACAAGATTTTTGAATACTGTATTTATTACTTTGACATTGGCGAAATCATCGCATCGATCGATGGGGCCATATTAGAAAAAGAAGAAGAAATTTAATAGGCACTTTTACTATTTTACGTTTGTGTGAAGGTACAATTAATTATTGAAAGAGCAAAGGGCTGAAAGGTCTGCGTTGTTGAGGGCTGTCAAGACGTTTAACTTCATTTTCCATTGTTTGACTAATCGTACAATACAATATTAATGATCGCTTAGTCTAGCGTGCTGTCAATGAGACCATTACGGGAAAGGTCTCTGTAAATCCGTTTGTTTGGGGTTTCAACCTGGGGAGAGCAGTTGAGTAGGGCAAGATATATAGGTACTTAACTTTCAGAGTTCAGACCGATTTACATGTTTACCAACTGAACCATATTCTTGGTTATTGTGAACAAGCTCTCAGCTGAAATCGACTTCACAATTACTTAGATAGCTCGTGAAAGCACATTAGTAGGTACTGTACGTAGGTATTTGACACGGCTTGCAAAAGTAGTCACGATTATGTGAGGCGTTGTGTCGTCTCAGTACCTTTATACCGACTTTATCAAAACAAAAAAATGGAAATGTTATAAACTAGTTCGAAAAAACGCTAATAAAATAACACTACCACTATGGCGTAAGTCAGTTTATTATTTTCTCTTTTATATTTATCCGTAGCTACTCAGTGTGACGAAGGACTGTACATCCGCATTTGTAAAATAAAGGATCAAATAAAATGTCACTTCTTGTATTTCTGTCCTTTTTTTACGCAGATATTATGGAACAGTGATACTACTTTCAACAAAAAGAGAAACAGCTGGCATACCTATTCAGAATGCTGTAGCTTAAAAAAACTGCAACTAGCTTGACCGAAGACATTACCTTCGGCCATATCAATAACTGGGACTTTACCACGACTTCTTAGAGCGTTCTCCAAAACAAGTCCACATGTGCATTTGTTTCAGAATTTACATATTTTGCATTTTTCTTACTCAGAATCGTTTACCCTATCGATTCTTATACAAGAAAAAAATAGTCCCAGATTTTACTATGGTTTTTTTCCCTGTTCGTCACGTTCCTTACATTGGTACCTATTAAAAAAAATGACGAACTGGAATGGAAATTTTGGGACACATTTTTTCTTGTATTAGCATCAATGGGTAATCGATTCTGAGTAACAAAAACCCAAAATAGTTAAATTCTGGAAAAAATGTTCGCGTGGACTTTTTTGTGGAAAACGCTCCTTAATGCGATTCAATTCCGAACCAAGTTGGATCGCGCGCTGTCAGATCCATAACAGAAGTGTCACAAATGACAGCTATAACGTAGAATTGAATCGGAATTGGATCGCATTAAGACGCCATGGTAAGGCCCTAGGACTCAGTACGAAGATCGCATTTGGATGTTTCATTTCATGCGAACGTAAAGTCTAATAGGGCCTTTAGTATCAAATTTTTTTGTATGCCCTTCAAGGGCTCGATTCAAGAAAGCATACACTCGAAAGTACCATTCAAAAGTGAAAAAATTCTACTTGTATTTTAAATTTAGTTTTTTCGCCACAATTTCGTGTGGCATTTTCACATTGATGTGCTGTCGAAAATCGGTATTTTGAGAGCTGGGTTTCTTTGATTCTACAGGTTTCTACAACAATGGAGATCTGTCTGACCTTGTTCGTGACATCTCGAGACTGCGCCTGAATCTGCTCGAGTTCAGTGCCTTGGTGCTCAACGGCCGCCATTCTGAAAAAAATAATTAATTTCAAAACAATGAAACACTTTTGAGGTAACCCCTCTTCTCGGCTCCAGCGAGATCCATAAAGCTTGGTTGCTAAATTCGTCAGATATTCTCTAAAACATCGGCATAATAATGCTTGCCAGTAGAGTTAAAGGTACAATAAAAGACGAAACGGTGCGAGAAAAGGTAGGTAGTGCCCCGCCTTCTTTTTTGTCGTCTTGGCAGGACCAAATCCTGCGCTTTGTAAACATTTGAAAATCATACTTAAGTTGGATTTATTTTTGTTCTGCTAATTTATGATTTTGACACTGTTTTCATAGCAAAATGTTTATTTCGGACAACATGTGATACATATTCGAATAAAATAAAAGAGTAATTAAAAATAACTATCGTACGAGCATAGTACCTATATATCAATCCATTTTATGCGTTTCTAAACAAACAAGTCCCCCTCATACCCCACCCGACCATGGACAGTTTAGTACATACACATACATACACAAATCACGTCTTTATCCCTTACGGGGTAGACAGAGCCTAAGGTGACAAAACCACGTTTAGCAAGATTGTGGGCGTATAGATGGAAAAGGAATGAAAATAGTGATGGGTTGCTAGCCTCATCGCCTATAACATGATTCCTATGTTGCCTATTCTCTCGATGGGCTTTTACCATCTGCGCGGGAAGAGATGCAACTGGTACATTCTATGTTTTTTCTTTGCTCCCAGACCAGCGTGGAAGTAATAGCGTAACAGCGTATAGTAACAGCGTGGACAGTTTAGTGATGGGAAAATATAGAATCAATGGCAAATCAATAACGACAATTCGATTCCCTATAAATTAGATAATGTATTTGGGCTTTGACATTTCAGTCAAAGCGTTGCGAAATTAGTAACTATCTACATATTGCAACTACATAATATATACTAGGAAGCAATAAAATCGGGTCACTGTTCAACAACTTTCTACGGGAAGTGACCCGGTTTTGTTGCTCCCGAGTATACATTATTCAGGCTCTCGTGTTCGTGAAACATAATTAATGAAAACCTAAAAATTTCATTTTCAGTCCAGAAATAAGCTTGGACCATTTGTTTCAACTAACTCTAATTTCCATTCATGGGGTTGAGTTCGAACGAGTTTTTAATAGATTCGAATGGCCAATATAAGTTGAGCAAAAACGCTTTAGTTGTACGGGGATCGCATTTTATTTTAACTCTTTTCTGCGTCGAGTTTGGTTGGTACTTTTTGGACACCCGTGACATTAATTTTGATTTCTGTGGAAGTGGTGGAGGACGAGGAGGACGGGTTTCGAGTGTAAATATACATAAATATATATATCTTGCACAAAAGTTGCTGTCTTGCACGTGTGATAGCGGAATAGTAATGGTCCGAGAGCTGGCACCAATTTTTGGGTAGGTATTTGGGCCGAAAACTTGTCATAGGTATAGGTAGCTCTCCTATAATTATACCCCAACATGGAACTGCAGACCTGGCTGGTGAGAAGCGGGGCTTATTAACCCCATTTTTTTTCAATAATTAAACTTGAGACAATATGCAATTTTTATGTGTTGTAGTTTTATGTTTAAATAATAAGAAAAATAAGCCAGACGATTTAGTCGGGGTTTTAACATTGCCAGACGTATATCTCCTCCTATGAAGGACTTAATTGGTTTATTTCATTACAGGACCTTCGCAAAGTAACGCCTGAATCAATCAACATTTTTTGAATCATATTATATTTTTACTAGCTGATGCCCGCGCCTCCGTGAATTCGCTTATCGCTATTTCCAGAAAATTTGCAAGTTCCCGGGATAAAAACTATCCTATGTCCTTCCCCGGGAATGAAACTATCTCTATGCCGAATTCCAATTAATTCGATACAGTAGTGTAGGTGTGAAAATGTAACAGACAGTTAATTTGGCATTTGGCATTTAGGGCTTGTTTGTTGTTAAAACTTTTATACACTGTTTAAACATTTTAAGTGTCTAATGGTCTATCTATGGTCGTACAAAACAGACAGACAAAGAAGCCTAATAGGGCCTTCTTGGGCATTTTCAGGGTACAAAATCCTAAAAACTATAGGTACTGCTGTGGCTCTAGCGATGTTGAGGTAATATCGCGATCTAGCTTCTATTATTATTGTATAACCAACATTCTACCCTGAGCTCTGCACTAGAAGGTCCAATATCAAGCATGCAACACGAAACATGGCACATCGAATATGTAAATCACTCCAATCCACCCACAAAGGTCAAGGCAGACCTAACACGAAACCTCAAGTGGAGCAAAGTATCGATCGAATCCCGAACAATAAAAACTATTACAAGTTCTAATTATACACAAATTAGTGCACATTCTTAGACGTCATTGACAATTTTTACGCAGTGACTTAATGAATTATGCATGAATGAGCTACTTACTTGTTTTATAATGCGACGTTTGCCTTTTGTTTTAATACTCGACTCCTACGCTCGTTTGAGCCGTTTTTCACTTATTTATTGTGATGAGCACAACAATGAACTTAGTATCAATCGGACCCGTCTCCCGTTTTACCGCAGTACGGCGCAGTCAAATACTGGGTACCTACTACGGATAGAACTGTCCGAACCATGCGCATTGATCGGCTCCGCGAATGCCATGCGCATTGGATTAAATGCCGCCAACTGTGGCCACCATTACCTTGGGACAAACCAGTGGTTCGGAACTAGGGAGTAATTGCACTGAAAGAGTCTGGGACAGGAAATGGCCGGCCGTCACATACCACGATAACGAAACCGCAAATATCGTACACGGCTATTGGTTGAAAATTGGATTACTCACTTCATGAGATGAATATTTTATTGAATCAGGCGTTATTTTGCGAAGGTCTATTTTAACAAACAAAACATTTTCCTTGCTACACAATCTTTAATAATTGAAATAGCGGAGTAGCAAGGTTAATGTTTTTATGTTCATGACATAAATTCTAAAGAAAGCTAGACCCCGTGAAAAAGTTCTTTATGTAGAATAATAATTTAAAAAACATACATGAATTACAATTACGTTAAACGTGGCCCTTAGGTCTTGGTGCCAACAGGCTCTGTCTACATAGGAAGAAATGATTAAATATGTATGCCAAATTACAGGTTTTTATATTAAGAATCTCTTAGCTAAGCCGCAGACAGGCAAACGGACGGACATAGCGAAACTATAAGGGTTCCTTGTTGTCTACGGAGCCCTAAAAATGACACATTCGTGCCAAATGAGCTAAGTACAAGCAAATTTACGAGAGGCGTATATTTACTGGCGTGTCACTAAATATTAAGTTTTTATTTGCTACGTTACATTATTCGGTAAAAACGTGTTTTTGGCTATTGGACAAAATAATACATTGTTTTACCACATGTAACATTGTATGTTAACTACCTATATATTTGGAGGTAGTACCTATTTGGTGGTCGTGAAAATTGCTCTCGATTCTGTACAAGATGGCTGTCACGTACTCATAAACTGGCTTTACAAAAAATATCACTTTACTTATTTATTTAAGTAGGTTTAATTATTTAGTACATTAACATTTCTTCAGTAACGGATTAAAACAGCCAGTACCGCCTAGCTATTTATTTGCCCGTTGTGGTTTAATAATTTTATCTCGGAAACTCAAAACTTAACCCGATTTGGAGCCCGATTTTTGATAGCACATGTGTAAAAATACCACTCGGAAGCGGTATGAATCTGTTTATAACTTTAAAACTACAGCTCTAATCAAAGCTTTGACTAGTTCACGAGATTAACAAGCGCCGTAAGTATCTTCTAAGTATGTAAAATTACGTATTTAAAATTTAGCACAAATTTTCACCATTTTCGAGTGGTATTTTCACACATGTGCTTCAAAAATCGGGCTCTTGATGTTACTTGGGGGAGAGCGATTAAAAAAAAATTACTGTCGTGGAAATCTGCTTATTGTCAAAAAATTACCGCTCCAAATAAAGTTTAACTAGATAAGAAAGATAAAAAGAGCAATATTTTTACGTTCAGAGGAAACACACTAAAAATAAAAAAATGATGCTATTGCGTGTCCTCGTCGTCGCCTATGCCTGCTGACGCATTGACGAGGAAGTTCTTATTCTGAGAGTTTCCTACTCCGCAATAGATGGCGCTGTGCTAACAAATAGCTTTGTTACCTACTTTTGTTCTGGCTGTAGGTGTGAAACTGTAGAACTACCCGAATAAGCATTTTGCTATGTCCATTAGTGCGTTTCTTTATTCTATTGCTGTTATGCTCCATGTGTGCCCCGTAAAATAATGTTTTAGGGGAGACCGAGGAAAGTCGAGATTAGAGGTGAGTTGATACAAAGCCGATTTCTCTGAACTGTGACAGTTTATCGGGCTGGTAACTTCGCTAATTCGTTGCTCTTTCTACACTCCACAGTTTGTGTGAAGTTGTGGCCTCGCTAACTGTCATAGGTGCAGAGAAACGACGAAAATAGGAATCATGTTATAGGCGATGCGGCTAGTAACCCATCACTATTTTAATTCCCCTTCCCATCTATACGCCCACAATCATGCTAAGCGTGGTCTTTAGGTCTTGTTACCTTAGTCTGTGTCTACCCCATAAGGGATAAATACGTGATTTATGTATGTATGTATGTTTACTTTAAGTAAGCGTCTCCATGAATGGATCCTCCTTGTCATAAAAATATCAACTTACACGCCAGAGAATGCGGAAGTTTTAAACAACCTATGGCCGTTAATTTGGAAACAAAATGACAAAAACAAAGGTTACCTACAAAGTTACGAAGCGTTTAATGCACAATGGGGTAATATCAAACGTGCTCATTTAATTTTGTTATTGATAATAATACATGGTGCATAAAGCGGCAAAGAGTCGCGGTTTCTTGTGCCAGCCGATCGAAAAGATAATAAAACAATAGAAATGAAATGAAACATAGCAACTGAAAAACTTAAGCAACAATGTAGCTATAGATAAAAGTGTCATTTGTCCGAAGCGATAAAACGACAGACGGGCAAATGGGACGTTAATGCCTACGTAGACTGTAATTCTACTTGCTGCTGCCCGCAACTCCGTCTGTAATGGATTCGCTTGTCGCTATCCCGCGGGAACTATGCCATTTCCCGGGATAAAAACTCCCGGGACTGAAACTATCTCTTTACCAAATTTCAATAAAATCGGTTAAGCCGTTTTGCCATGAAAGAGCAACAAACATCTAAACATCACTAACCTAACTCACTAACTTTCGCCTTTTATTAGTAAGATTGTATACATTTTACAAAAGAAAGAAGAGCCGTTGATTTTCACGTGATAAGTTTTGGCGTTCGAGCGAAGCGAGGGTTCCGATAATGAGTGTGTACTTAATTGATTTTCTCCAAGTTTGTTTTTCGTTTCGACAATGAAAATTAAAAAGGTAATAAGCTTAAAAAGATATATAAGTGTGGATATATAAGTGTGGATTCTAAGCTTTACACCGCGCTCGCGAGCCAGTTTTTTCAATGCGGTTGTAGGTTAAGGTTACCGGAATATTTTATTGCTGGAGACTTAAATATAATAAGTTTACGGTTGTTTGAATTTTTAACCAACTTCAAAAAAAGGAAGTGGTTCTCAATTCGGTTGCATTTTTTTTTGTTTGTTACCTCAGAACTCTGTCAATGTTTAACGAATGAGTTTTTGTTTAGTGTTTTATGCAGGGCATTTATGACTTTAAATTTTTTAATAATTTATAAACCCGTTTGCAAATAAAACGGGCACCCAAAACTTTTCATGTCACGAAAAACTGCATTCAGCCAGAGGAGGTCACACTTGACAATATTTTTTTTATTTCATTGTGTGTTACTTTAAAGTCAATGTAAGTTAACTTATTTTTTTGTCAAAATGAGTAATTTCCTAAAAATCAAAATAAAACAAAAGTGCCAGCCTTTTTGCAAAGAGTTTTAAATAACCTATCCAAATACAAGCTATTGTAAATACAATTCCAAGGTGAATGACCCTTATTTTGGGCCAAGGTCCATACTTAGTCGAATCAGAATACATGAATTAGCTCGATCGTTAATGGCACGCGAAGGTCGTTTATTCCGTACACTTGACATCTTGATACGCTGACAAGAAAAAAAGGGTAATTTCGCATAGAAATTTCAAGACAAAGTAGTCCTTTATTACTCGTTACTTTTTCAGATCGGAGCGATGGAAACAACGCTGGGAAGGCCAGTGTCTTAGGCCTCGGTCGTGGCACCCGCCACCCGCGGTGGTCAGCGGCCTGTCGCTCGCGGCGTCTATATGCTGCCTTCGTAAATGTTCGGCTGCGGCCGTTCTCGCCCGCCGTATGCAACGTAAAAACGACCAAGGCCGTAGCGTTTTTGATAAATATGGTTTAAGGTTTCGGTATAAAATAATTATTAAATTACTAGCTTTTGCCCGCGACTTCGTCCACGCAGATAACGTCAGTGACGACATATATTTTTTTTTCAATATATATATTTTTTCTAATACCTCCAAGAACATGTGTACAAAATTTCATGATGATCGGTTGAGTAGTTTTCGCGTGAAACCGTAACAAAAAAACTTACATTCGCATTTATAATATTAGTAGGGTATCTTGGAATCTACTCCCAATTTAGGAAAAGTACCTACAATACTACAGATAAACATACCTATGTAGATAAATACATATTCATATATAGAGCCCGTAAGGGCCCGTTTCACCAGTCTCTTTTAAGTTCCATTTATTCTAAGTATCAGTTATCTATAAAAAAATCTATGATGACGTCCCTGTCTGTTTCGTAGTAATAAATAGAGACGGAATAATAACTGACACTTAAGGTAACGGGAACTTAACAGAGGGTGGTGCAGCAGGCCCTAAACATCCAAAACTCGAGATCTAACATTGGTAGTAACGCGTGCTGTAAAGCGCAACAGTTACGGTTACAGGGGGACTATTCTGAAATTCGAAATTCGAAGTCCCTTTCACTTTCCATGTAATGGCCACAGGTGTGAGCGGAACGGCACGGTGTGAATTTAAAATTTCGAATTTCAGAGTTTATAGCCAGTTCGCAGATGAGTAGCCGGCTTTTGAGACGTTTTTGTTATCTCAAAACTTGCACTAGAGCGTTTTCAAAAAGAAGTCCACATGAACATTTTTCCAGAAAAGTATGTCCCAGATAAGAGAGAAAAAACATAGAATGTACCAGTTGCTTCTCTACCCGCGCAGATGTTAAAAGCCCATCGAGGGAATGGGCGATTATAATAGGAATCATGTTATAGGCGATGAGGCTAGCAACCCATCACGATTTTGATTCCATTTTCCACCTATTCGCCCGCAATCTTGCTAAAATGTGGCCTTAGGTTCTGTCTACCCCGTAAGGGATAAAGACGTGATTTGTGTGTGTGTGTGTGTGTGATGTCCCAGATTTAACTATGGAATTTATTTTCCTGTTCGTCACGTTCCATACATACCTACTTAAAAATTGACGAACGGGAATGGAAAATTTGGGACGCATTTTTTCTTGTATAAGGATCAGGCTAAGCGATTCTGAGTAAGAAAAACCCAAAATAGTTAAATTCTGGAAAAAATGATCAAGTGGACTTTTTTTTGAAAACGTCTACTAAATGCTCAGCTAAGACCAAATTAACGGCAGTAAAACGGCAATTATCGTTTATCTGCATCGTTAAGTCGTCGTAACGGATTATTAGACTTTTATCAATTGATAATGTTTAAAGTATGTATATGGCATTGTTTCTACATTTGGTTTTTCCTCAAGTAGGTAGGTACAATCACGCCACCCGTTTGAACGATTTCTCTTCACATTTATTTCATTTATAAGGTCTATTTAGATGTTTATATAAAATAGGGGTGTATACGAGTAAACCCCACTGTGGTCAAATTACCCCACTGAGCACTTAGCCCGCGGGCCAAGTTGACCCTATTCATTTTTCTATGGGTGACTTGACCCACTTGGTCTGTTAGCTGAAATCCTTTTTCTGGGTATTTTACCCTTCGAGCAACTGAAGATATCTAACTAACCTAACCTACCAATTTTTGTATTAAAACTGATTAGTTATCCTATTTCTTCCATGGTGGTTTGGGAGTAAAGAAAAAAGATAGAATTTACCTGTTGCTTCTCTTCCCGTGCAGATGGTAAAAGCCGGCGAAAGTCTTAGCAATCATGTTATAGGTAATGCGGCTAGCAACCCATCACTATTTTAATTTCCCTTTCCAGCTCTACGCCCTTAATCATGCTAAACGTAGCCTTAAGATTTTGTTACCTTAGGCTCTGTCTACCCCGTAAGGATAAAGACGTGGTATATGTATGTATCATGTATGTATGTAGTTATTCTAATAGTTTGGGTCAAGTCATCCAAGAAAAAAAAGTGGGCAACTCAGCCCGCGGGTTAAGTGGTCTGTGGGTTAATGTGACCACTAAGGCGAGCAAACAAGCAAGTGGGCCGCTGATGCGTTGCCAACCTATAGTGCTCAGATAGAACTCCTCATATGCCACGTGGTTTTATTTTCGCCAGCTCACAATGGATCGTTAATTTATTTTATTCACGTGTCACGTTAATTTTTTGTCGCAGTCGTAAACATAACTGTTTATGAAAATAATGTAACTAACAATCAAAACGTAACTATGAACTTCAACTTAATATAGTTTATTATCTATTTATTACTATAATTTGTAGGATATGTTATCATTACTCAATACAGAATGTAAGATTTAAATACTACATTTGACTGGCTTGCCTGAAAGTTATCAGCAATAAATTAAAATAATTCTAAACACAAAAATGTAAATGATAATTTTAAGCTTGGGCCTGTATTATGTGATAATTTTGTTAGATTTTTACTATTTAGTAGGTATTGCTTTAGAAATATTTGAACTGAGTATGCTTAGATGCTTACATATATATATATGTATATTCGTTTAAGTTTATACATATGGATTCTACTCTACAATAAAATCATAAAGAGGTTGGTCTCCTGTCCCATGTATCTATCGTATCTACCTACTAGAGAAGGCCATATACCTACTTCCCGCATTTACCTACTTATGTAGGTACATATAGGATTTTGAAGAAGAAGAAGAAATACATTTATTGATAGAAACAGATATTGAGTTACTCAATAAATAGGTACATTTTTATTTTCAGAGTACCTATCACAAAATGACATCACACTTTCTCTCCTCTTTCTTTCTCCTACGGCGTTACAACCCTTATGGGTCGTAGCCTCGTCAACTATTTATGACATGCTCTATCTCTGCACTATCTTCTTCAAGTCTTTTTCTTGCTTAAGCGTTTCAGATCCTACTCTACACAGTCTTTCCATTGCCTGGTCTTCCTCTGGGCCTTTTCTGTTACACGGTCCACGCGGAGTTAGCTTTGGCAGCTTCACATATAGGTACACAGAATATAAATATAAAGAACTTTAAAGTCTAAAGTGTTCCCAGCGTGAAATATCTCGCTGCCGCACGTTATTAGAGCATATCAATTATTTATCAGTTATCACGATAACCGGACATGCAGTTATATAAGCCGGGTTGAAGGTAACGCCCGTTAAAAGTGTAACGTCGTTATCGTTATCAACGTTATCCGTTAAAAATAACGATTATATCTAATCCCTGCCACTTGATATGAAAGAAAAAATTATCAGTTGAATTGTGCTGTGTTACTTTGTAATAGAGGCCTTAGAAATAGCGTGACGTTATTACTGATAAGAAAATTTGGGTATTATCGAAGTTAGACGGAATTTAGGTACGAAACCGAGACAAAGAAACGTTATCAGGCCGATATTTAAATTGGCAACGATTATTTCATTACATCAAGGTTCTATTTTCCAAGTTTATTGTCGTGTAATACATTATGTACCAATCCATTTTATTGATTTATTGGTTTTTTATTAAAATGGCATTATACAATAGTTTTTTCTTACATCCTACGTAATTTTATTGTGTTTATAATAACACTTAGTAGATTAGATATTAACTTTAGTATAGTTCTACTATGAATATTCTTCCATGTACCTATACAATAATATAATTAATAATCATTAAAGTATTTGTTTTATGTTTATTTTGCACAATTAGTACATTACTGCAGAGGCCGTGAAGTAAGGGATTGCTGGACGAGTTTGGGGTAGGTGGCCGAGTCGAAGACGAGGCCAGATAGAACGAGTCCTGCAATCCCTGTTCCGGCCAAAGCTTGTATAGTGCTTTTCTCAAACAATGTGAGGAAATATGTTTTCATGTAAATCTCTTTACTTTTTTCCGGTAGCATATTTTGCATAGCTAAATTTGCCTCCTCTTTTAAATGAGGCGGAGTACAGTTCATAAGTTCCCCGTCACTTTCATCACTAGAAGTCATTTTTATTTCTGTTAAATTATAATAACAATCACTACGAAATACGCATAAGCAGAAAAAAAGATTTTCGATTTGCCACCTTTTTTATCTTTTAAATGTACTAATTTGATCCAGCTATTTGAGCACCATGTTTAACCGCACATAAATATAGTACCATAGATTTTTTTTTATGTCGCAATTATGCTTAGGTACAGATTGTGGTGGTGGTTGGCTGTATGTAATTTTTTCCTTTGCCAATTTAATTTTAGTATAGAAATTTAAAAAATTAGAGCAGCGGACAAAAATGGATTTTCATACTAACTTTTGTGGCCTAAGCCAAGAAGTAATGTAGGGAGCCATAAACGAGAAACTTCATGTCCTCATATCGGGACATTAACGCATACATTTCCGAGCATGTTTGAGAAAAAAAGGTTTACATACTTACACATACACAAATCACGTCCATGTCCCTTACAGGGTAGACAGAGCCCAAGGTCACAAGACCAAAAGGCCACGTTTAGCATGATTGTTGGCGTATAGGTGGAAAGGGGAATTGACATAGTGATAGGTTGCTAGCCACACCGCATAGGCGACATAGTTCCTAAGAATTTCGCCTATTCCCTCGATGGGCTTTCATCATCTGCGCGGTAAGAAAAGCAACTGGTACATTCTGTTTTTTCTTTGCTACCAGTACCAGCACGGAATTACATTACATACATACATATACATGCAATACCAGATACCAACAAGTATCTAATTTTGTTGCTGTAATGATTAAATATGCCACTCTATTCATCAATTTGATCACTCAATATTAGGACATACTTATATAGGTATGTTAATTAATGTAAAAGTTTGAGGGTGTATTTGCATGAAGATATATGTGTCGCACAGATGTAAATATCTTGCACGTGGTCGTGGAATAGCATCGCGATTGGTCAATGCTTTGTTTTGCTATATAAAACTTTGATTTACCCGTAATGATCATTGCATTATACTAACAAACTAACTAAGAACCACTCAGGGAAAGTACCTGAAAGTAGGTGAAATTGTACTATCTATTTACGTTCTTTCTAAGCCTAAGCAATCATCTTTACTACTTGATGTATTAATCATGATGCAGCAAACATGATGTACCTATTTAATCAACTTACGGCAACGTCATTGTATAATTAACATCGTACAACATTCAAAATTTATTTTGCAAATTGGCCGCCAAGGACTCTTTTACATGTCTTATTTGAAACTACCAGCGTATTTTTCGCTATGGTGCACTCAACGACCTCTTCCGTTGGGCCCTTACTACCGCATCGATTCCAGCAACTCTGGAGCCTTGCGGTTTGTTGAGGGACGACGGCAAGAGGCCAGATGGTGCCACCCTGGTGCCATGGACGCTGGGGCGTTCTTTGGTGTACAGTTTGACAACAAAAATAATGCTCCACGATGTACCTGCGCAGTATACCAATTTTAGTAGCGCGGGAAACTCTGGCGCTGTTATTGGTCGATCGATTTCGTACCAACAATGGCAAAATCGTGTAAGCGGGACAGAGCTAAGAATGCAAAGCAAGCAATACTCTGCCAGTTGCGCTTGCAAATAAAGTTCAATATAGATTATTTACACGTTCGGCTACCATCGGAAACTGGTCTGCGCTTCTCTGCGCAAACGAATACTGCCGATGCGCTTTATATTTGTTGTCAAACTGTAAGACGCGATGTGGGCCGACACCTTTGCAAATACAAAGCACTTCACTAAGGGCCGGGGCAACTGCCGAACAAGCCCAAACGAGCAAGCGTATTCTAATATTCTGCACTAACGAATTACGATGTGTTTGCGGCGCTTGCTTTCGAGATATTGGGGCCTTGGTCGGGGAACACAAAAAAATTATACATGAACTTTCGACACGTTTAATGCTGGTCACAGGTGACCGCTGGCGCTTACCTCTCTCAAAGGTTAGGAATAGCAGTTCAGAGAGGCAATGCAGCCAGCGTCTTGGGGTCGATGCCTGTCGCGGAATATTTTGACGACATATTTACTTTATACATTATATATCATATTTTCTTCCATGCTGGTCTGGAAGTAAAGAAAAAACATAGAATTTACCAGTTCCTTCTCTTCCGGCGCAGATGGTAAAAGCCCATAGAGGGCATGGGCGAAAGTCTTAGGAATCACGTTATAGGCGATGCGGCTAGCAACCCATCACTATTTTGATTTCCCTTTCCACCTATACGCCCTTAATCATGCTAAACGTGGCCTTATGGTTTTGTTACATTAGGCTCTGTCTACCCCGTAAGGGATAAAGACGTGATATATGTATGTATGTATATTTACTTTATCATTTTATAATTAATAGTGGTTTTAGTATGTAGTACCCTACCAACGCAATTAAATCGTTTGAACACAAATTATAATTAATAGTCAGAAGCAACGCACTGCTTTTAGATAAATCGAGTGCCCGTTTTTTAGTTCTCCGTGCAGGTCTCTAAAGATTATATCGTTCTATCTCGCAAGTGATGGAGAATGTCTTGTCTTGACAATAATCCGCTTTAAGCATAACGAATGTACTCCAAGTTGCCGACACGAATCATGTAAGGACAGAACCTATATCAGTCACGTGAGGGCATCGTTTATATAAAGCCATTTTAATCCGTTTCGGTACAATGTCAGTACATTGTGTAGTTTTTTTTTTAAATAAATTATCGCGTAATTCGGCGTGCCTCATGGCATAGACCTCCATTTATCAGGGCATCGTTTATAGGGAGTTAAAAAAGGCGCATTTTTTTCACAGATTTTATCAATTTTGGGTTATTTCTGCTCAGGATAAAGAACTACCGTTTCTTATACGAGTAAAAAAAGGGTTCCCAATTTTACATAAAATAATTTTCGCTGTTGATTTTGTGACCTCAACTCACTTGATTAATCTGATACAACAATAACAAAACTGACTTGGGGACACATTTTTTTCTCGTACGAAATACATACAACATACCTACCTACTAATATTGGAGTGATTTAGTATATCACTCAAAAAAATACAGCCTTTTGACAACATTTTATCTAACATAATTCAATTTCCTTTTCAGATATAGAGCATTACGCAACATGCTTAGAAACTTCAAAAATGCCTGTATCTATGCACATATTATGACAGATCAACGATTGTAGTGAATACAGATTCACTTCTTCCTCCGCCAAGGTCCCCGTTATCAAGTCAAGCCGTTACTGTCAGTCCTCGCCGTTTATCGCGAACTGATAACACTCGAGATCGTTTATCATTGCTTTGGCCGTTAGTTCCTACTCGGGACAAAGAATTATACAAAATAATGATTGATTGTTCTAATTATTTTGTGATAGCATGCATACCAATGCCAATGAAGGCTTCGACGCGATAAAGTCTACTTAATAATACCTACAAGGATTAGAAGCTTGTGGGATCATGCCTTTATGGCATGGAGAATTTGTGAACGAACAATATTAAAAACTCGGTTATTTTTAAACTATTTTTGTCCTTTGGGTGGTACCTATATATACTCGAAGAAGGCTTAAGTTCGAATTTAGAGACCGTAAGATACGGGCCTAGCCTCTAGTTTGGGGTGCGCCAGATATTTTTTTTGTTTGTTTTCATTTCATATTTATATTGGGTATGACTTGATAACAACTCTGTAAAACTTTATTTGTCAATAAACTGTTTTTACTTTTACTTTAGTTTAGGTACGTACGACTAAGCTCGCGGCGTCATAGAGATGCTATTTTGGGATCTTCCCCTTCCAGCTACTCATGTTAATTTAACATTCTTTCCAGATAGGCACTTCTTAATGATTATAATTATACCTTCCGAAAAATCTGAACCTAAATTATACCCAACAAAATTAAAACTCCTAATTTTACATTATAAGTTTAGGGGCTGGGACCTTGCTTGTTTCGATATTAGCTGAATCGGAAATACAAGTTTTTCCGGATAATTCGATTTTTCACCCTCTTTTCGAGATCTTAAACATAGATAAATCTACAGTATAGATAGATTCTATCCAGCCAAGAGAAAAAAGATATGTAAACATGATTTCTATGTTTTCAAAGGTTTTTGAATTTATGTCTTTTGAAAATCCGACTTCAGATTAACATTCGTTAATTAATTGTCTACCTACTTGATATTCTAAAATCGGCATGTGTCGAATACTGACTTCTAAACAAAATCTACATTAGAAAGTTGTACAATCTCCGATCAATGTAGACTTTTTATCCCGGAAATGTGCAATATTTCAGCGGGACCCAGACAGGACAAGGTAATTCACACGGTCTTGCTCAATAATTAGACATATGTACATAAATCACGTCTTTATCCCTTACGGGGTAGCCAGAGCCTAAGGTAATAAGACCCAAAGGCCACGTTTAGCATGATTGTGGGCGTAAAGGTGGAAAGGGGAACCAAAATAGTAAAAATAATGAGGGGAATAATTAGAACTGCTGAAAAAAAAACTCTAAAACTGGCTTATAGACAACTGCTTCAACACTGTGGAAGAATTTTTAAATGTCAAATGACGATCATTATTGTGTGTAAGTTAGCTGATAATTTGTGACTATTTTGTAATTTTTAATGACATCAAAGGGTTAGGTTCGTAAGGACTAGATTACATAACGACTCTATAAGCAAAACGTCTTAGTTACATAAGGTCTTGGTAGCTAAATGTCTAATTGTACAAACGTCTTAATAGTAGAATGCCCGGGTTTAAGATTGGACTTAGTTCTATTACGTCTTGTTTGTATAACGCGCTAATATCAAAATGTTGTAATAGCAAAACGACTAGGTAGGCATATCGTCAAACATTAATAACGTCTAAATGGCATAACGACTAGATGGTTGAATGACAAGAAAAACTCAAACGTAGTTTGTGAAGGAACTCTTTGATAAAGAAACTTTAGGCCGGTATGCAATCATGACGTTTTGCTACCAAGACCATATGCTATCCAGACACTTTTCCTTATGCGTCGTTTTACAATCAAGACTTATTGATAACTTGGACGTAAACTCTATTAGTCATTTTGCAACTTCGGGCGTTATGCTATAGTTGTCGATCGAACAACTAAGACATTCTACTCACTAGGGCATTCTGCAAAAAAGACATTGTGCTTACCAAGACCTTATGCAACTAAGATGTTTTGCTTATAGAGTCGTTATGCAATCTAGTCCTTACGAACCTAACCCAGTTAACTAAATATACAGAACTTAAAACTAAATAAATATACCTAACTATAAAAAGAAAACACCATCTAAAAGGCCATTTATGTAATTGGATTTGTGGTTTGACATTTAATTTAATTTATGTATTATCTCCATTATTTTGATTTTATTACAATTATTGATTTTTTACGTGTTGTCTTTACAACAAAACATGTGAAACCATTTAATTTTAAGACCTTTTTGTACACCATGTTTTATGTAAAATAAAGAATTTGATTGATTGATTAATTGAATAATGCAGAGCTTGGGTCCCCTAGACATATTGGCAGCAAAACCACAGAAAATAATTACGTATTATCCAAATTAAATCAGATTAATACCATTTTTATCATTTTTATCGATAGGAGTAAGAGAAAATTCATTGTAAGGGAGATTACATCTCTTGATTAGTGTAGTTACCACGTGAAACAAAGTAATTAATCAATATAACGGCTTAAAATGTCAAATATTAATCACAAAATTGTTTAAAATTAAGTGAGCAGAGGAAAAAGCGCGTTTGTCGGCGAATGTGTCGATTAATTACTACCAAATCATGATGAAAATGACGACCAAAAACACTTTTTAACGCTCATCTCGTCGAGTTGACTAAGCTTTGGAAGCATGAACCATCCAAAATGAGAGCATTGATTTGGTATATCGTACACCCTTATTAAAAAATGCATAATTTTGACTTATTCTGTTACTTTGACATTTGCCAATGCCATACAAATATGTTCCTGGAGAATGTTTTCGTTTCTTTCTATGAATAAAGGGGTTTTTCTGTAAGGTGGGCTTTCGCAGACCTGTGGCCGTATTGCCTAACGTGCGGGCGCTCGCGATTGCATTCAAATAAATAAATCAGTGTCATATCCCGAAACTCGTTCACAGAAAAAAATGTTTTTTTCCTGTGAACGAAAAAAATGTAGGTATTTGAAAAAAAATGTAGGTAAGTGAAGAAAAAAAAATTTTTTTTTTCTGTGAACGAGTTTCTGAATATGACATTTTGATTTATTTATTTAATTGCATTGTTTATTCCATTAATTTTGACATTATATTAAATTAACGCTTTATTATTATTTCATTATTTACCTATAATATAAGCATGCTGGTCTGGGAGCAAAAGAAAAACATAGAATGTACCAGTTGCTTCTCGTCCCGCGCAGATGGTAAAAGCCCATCGAGGGAATGGGCGAAATTCTTTGGAACCCATCATTATGTTGATTCCTTTTTCCACCTATAGCCTACAATCATGCTAAACGTGGCCTTAAGGTTTTGTTACCTTAGGCTCTGTCTATCCCATAAGGGATATGGACGTGATTTGTGTATTTGTGTATGTATAAGCGTGACGATCCCTAGCGAAGAATTAATTTAATTGTACCTATTTAATTGTTTTTGATTTTGACATTTTTGTAATATTCAATTGATTTGTATTATGATTTAATTAAAGATTTGTATTATTTTTAAAATGACTTTCAGTCGACGCTCAAATGTTTCATCATTTTGTTCATTTTTAAGATCGGAGGTTAGGTGTTCATAGTATTTGTTGCCAATAACACGCGGGTTTTTTCCCGCTAACGCCATGTGGGATTGTGATTCCAAATGCGTTTGACAATAAGGCCTTAGCCGAGACGAGGTAGATCCCTGGTCAGATTTAAAAAAGTTCTTTAATGACTGTTCTCTTTCTTGTCTCTACTTGTATTGACACAATTTATACTCGTCTTTCAAATAATAAGGCACGGACTATTAAAGATGTACTTTCAAGTCAGGCCTGTGCTTTCGTTCACACGGTTAACGCGGGAAATCCCTGACGCGTCAGTGCTCTCGACTAGCAATGACGTTTACACAGGTGCCTACCTCATTTCGCATGCAGCGAGGAAAACCTAAAGGCTTTCTTGTCACGTACGGGCATGGATTGGTTGAATGAAATGGAAGATCGATTTGCCGAACTGCAAATCTTTTTCCTTTTAAATCTTCAAGACGGCAGTCAATGTCAATTTTGGTAATTTTTATGGCTTGGACATGTTTATGGCGTAGTAAACATTTTAATATTGGTCGTATAAGTGATAGAAATGTTGAATCACATTACGTTTCTCATCGTGGTAAGACTAGAGCTACCTACAAGTAAGAAAAGTCAGTTCGGCAGTCTGTATTACAAAAGTTACCTCGCTTATAGACCCTTGAATTGAAAAATGGTGGAAAGGTGGAAAGGTGGAGAGTGTAAGGGAGGTGCCCAAACACTCTAATTTTATTTTTTTATTTTTTCTTGTATCTTCCATAATTGCCATTTGCCTACGCAACCCTAAAACGCATCATGTCCATATTCGGAAATATATATAAATATTTTTTACAAAAAAAAACATTAATTAGGGATTTTGAAAATTCGCTTTGTAGTCAATTAAAAAAAAAACCATGTTATATTTGTATCAAAATTAATCTAACAATCATAAATTTCATAATCTACTCACGTAGCTCGTTATGTATGTGTAAATCTATAAACACATTTTATCAAAAACCGTTATAAATCATAATACTTAACTACGTGGATTTTTAGAATCTTTTATACAACTTACGCCGTATTTTTTCCTTGAATAGCTTCGGAAGTAGTTTTACGGTAGGATCCTAATGCGATTCAATTACGACTCAGTTCAGGTTTTAGCTGTCATTTTTAGTATGGATCTGACAGTGAGCGAACCTAAACTGAATCGCATTAAGACGTCATTATGGCAACCCCCCTGATTTCCGAAAGCATATTTCTAGAAAATACCATTCGGATCGGAAGGAATAAGGAATAGTGTGATAAGGGAACGTGCTGGTCTGAAAGAAGATATAGTGACTAGGATAGAAGAAAGTATATGCTTAGTTGGTTTGGTCACGTAGAGCGGATGGATGAAGGTAGAGTAACTAAACCGATCTACATGGGGTGTGTGCATGGTTGCGTTGGGAGAGGAAGGCCTAAACGGACGCTCTGAGACCAAATAGGAGACGTTTTGTAAAAAGGTCAGGTCAGGAGTACCCGAAACCGGCGAGCAAGTATGAAGAGAATGATGAATGTGCATGAAGCAAAAGAGGTATGTCAGAATTATAGCAAGTGGAACAAAGTAGTCTCTGCCTACTCCCGTGGAAAAGAGGCGTGGCGGTATGTATGTAAGTACCATTCGGAAGCGGTGAAAAACTACAGATCTACAGCACAAATGAAAGTTTCGGTTAGTTATGAAGATTTGTGAGGACTGTAATTTTCTCCTAAATATTTAATCTGTTCGTATCATCACAATTTTTCTAAACATTCGTGCATGTTTCAAAAATCGGACCTTTGGTATTCTCTGACAAAAAGCTTCCCTTTTAAATTTGCAAAGTTAAAATATAACAAACAACTATGCTTCCAAAAAAAAGAGCAAAATAATATGGCTGTGTCCAAAATGATTTCTTTTAGAGAAATCCTATTCTTTGAACTGACGCCAGACCACACTAATACCGACTTGCTGTCTACAAATGAACCTTGAGAATGTCGGATCAATGGAGCAACGACCTTAGGAACTGTTGCATGACTTTTCTAAGTTTTTCTTTCCTTGCGTAAACTTTTGCTACGCTTTCAATAATAACGGAAGCAGTAAATAGACATTATGGAAAGGAGCGTTATCAGAGAGAATATTACTTCAATTTTTTTAAAATAAAACGGCAAAGGAGTGAGTGGCTCACCTGATGGTAAATGATCATTACCACCCGTGGACATTCGCAACACCAAAAGGTTGCAAATGTATTCCCAGTCTACAGGGTTAAGATGGAATATATCTTATTCCCCAGTAATCTCAACGGCTGTCTTACTCTCTACGTTGAAACATTACAGCATAAGCTCTGCTGTGGCACCAGGATTGGTGATCAAGAAGTTTTTATTTATTTAAATACATTTTAAGTTAGGATTTTTCCAACATACATTTAAATAAAAAAATCTGTTGTGTCTGTGCCAAATTGAAGTAAAGCCAAATAAAACCAGAAATTCCCAAATCGGTTCAGCCCTCTTCGATTATTCTTCTAAAGATTCCAAGTTACTGAAAACCTCCTTTTCGTAAAAGTCGGTTAAAAATACTACAACAACCTCGAACAGTCTTCTCTTCATCTCAAAAACAAGTGGTCGGACTTCTTTTTAACTCACGTTGCCAATTTCGATTTAAACCGAAACTCCGCTAATCCATCTCTCTCCGACACGTAACAAAGAAAGAGATAGTGCGTACCTTTTTACTGGACGTCCTTAAAGCGATCACGGAATTTTGTATAGGAATCATTGTGAGTTAACGACGGCTGACAAAACAAATTGACGGCCGGCTTTTGATAGGCAGCAGAATTGTTTATTTATAGTAAGCCCTAAAATGTTGCTTTCTTCGCGAACCTAAATAAAAATTACTATTGACTTTCTATGTCTAAGGGTTTAACCATTTATTTCGCAAATCCGACCAAGTGTACTTAACTCAAGCCTCGTCAGGTTCTTCTTCTAACAAAAAAAAAGACGATGTTAAAGTATGACTATTATACATATGCATTGCGAAATAAAGGATGTTAAGCCTTGACGAGTCAGTCAGATAGGCATGAATTGTTCAAAAAACCTCAAGTCATGATCCTAACTTTGTCCTGCTGACCGAACAATATAATTTTTTTGTTACAATTATAACAAAATCCGACTATACATTTATAAATGTGCAAACAAGAAATATTTAACTAACTAAGAGTAGACAAAATTAGAAAAAGAGCTTCCACGCGGCTCAGAACGATTCTGCATGGATAGCATATGATAGCGCGAGAGCTGTGTCGGGCGCGAGATAGACTAACCGTCTCTTTCTCGAACGAACAGTAAAAAAGGACAGGTAGTCTATCTTGCGCCCGACAAAGCCCTTACGAGTTCTAGTTCAAGCCGTGTACGTCCAATTTGACAACAGAAACTAGAAGGTATCAGACACGTCAGCGGTTAACCATCATTTGCTAAACAACTTTTCATAAATGCATCATTTTTGACAACCCAACTAATGGCTCACATAACGCCTAAAGGTTTCCGATTTTTAAAAAACTTCACAGTTTATCAGATATTAAAGGGTTGTCAAATGATGAGTTTGTGAAATGATGCATTTGTGAAAAGTTTGTCAGCAGTATCCTAGGCACCAATAAGTATACATTGTAGAGATAATGATGCCGCCATCGACAGAATAAACAAAGGGACAATCCCGTCTGTTAGGATGAAGATTTAGATTCTGTTAGCTGAAACAAACGCGGAAATGTCAGAAAACAACTGGGTTATGCCCTGAGTTGAATACTAATAAAGATAACGGGGAGCCTGGCATGCTAGGTTCTGTCACAAACATAAACTTTGTAACCCACTTGGTTATTCTAAGCCAATAAAGATTCTATTCTATTCGAAATTTCAATTTTATAGCATGCGTCTGCTCAGCGTAGCCTAAGTTTATAAATTAACGAAAAAGTTTTTCGAGCGCCGTTCGGGATTTGAAGCTTCATGGATCATGGCTATACGCGCCAAACGTCCTCCCAATTAGACCATGGGGACTCCCGACCAGATCTCCGAAAAACTTTTTCGCTTGAATAGGTAGGGGAGACCGAGGCGAGTTGAGACAGAGGTGAGTTGATACAAAGCCGATTTCTCTGAACTGTGACAGTTTATGCGGGCTCGTAACTTCGCTAATTCGTTGCTCTTTCTACACTCCACAGTTTGTGTGAAGTTGTGACCTCGATAACTGTCATAGGTGCAGAGAAAAAGGCTCTGTATCAACTCACCTCTGTCTCAACTCGCCTAGGTCTCCCCTACGCCATTAGTAGCGTGTGATGCCATCTATCGCAACTTGTTCACAAGTCGCATATAGAGCATTATACTCGTATTATCTTTTCTACCAAAACCGATAGGGCTCCAGGACATCGGCGCAGAAGACGAAGAAGGAAGTGGCGGGACGATTTGCACCACTTTGAGAGAGTAACGAAGTCTCACAAAATATAGAGGCGAGTGGAAAGAGATAGAAAGAAAAACTGTTCTTGGAGATAACGGAAACACAGAACTTGTTAAGATTTTTTCAGTCTATCTGTTTGTCTGCTTGTCTACTTACGCCAACCTTGGAAAATATTGGAAGGACTAAGTACCATGGCGTTGTCACTGATACAAATTAAGCTTAGCGTGGTCATAGGCTCCATCAAATCGGATGGCGGGAAGAAAATATACTGTCAATCTAAATTAGACACCGCAATACCTATTGAATCCTTTAACGGTCGGATTTAAAGATTCTCATTTTTTATTTCAATCGGGTTAATGTGAGAAAAAACCCGTCATGGGTTTTACTATAGTTATTAAAGATGCAGTAGATATTGAATGCTATCGGAATGGAGAATATCAAGGCAATTAAAGATCTGACTCTTAATTGACTTCGTTATTTTAAAATTGCAGCTTTTATTGTAACTACTATCTTATTTATGCTTGATGACTCATCGCTGTTGCAGAACTACAAATTATTTAAATCCCGTGGTAGCGTAGTGTGTTTATAACAACATTAATTTTTAATTTTATAAAATGAAACAAACACATGCTTTGACTTATAACAGCAGAAGAAAACTATTTTTTATTCATAAAAATATTTAGTGGCCAGTAACAATTTACACTTAAAAGAACAAAAAAGATTTTATGCCACGAACATAGTGGCCTCTCAATCAGAGAGTCATGGGTTCGAATCCCATCCTTGAGTCTGAGACAAGATTTAATCACATTTAGTTTGAACGGATTCTAATTAATTTAAACGTAATATAATTATTATGTTTAACTTATTTTATCAACCCGATAACATTAACGAAATATAGCCACGTTATCTACAGCGTGTCCTTTAAATGATGACAAATATCACAAACATTGTCGGTATAATTTTTCACGGAGCATTGAAAATTGTTTAAATCTGTGAATGTGACATTTAAGCTAAAGATCAGGCTTTCATGATTTTATTTGGTTTTAACAACATCTTGAAGCACTATTGTTGTGTGAGCACAAAGACCGACGTCTCACTTTTATGATTTGCTGTGATTGTTTAATTTTTCTTAAGCATTAGTTACATTTACATAATTTAAAGCTAAGTGGAAACACGCTTGTACATTTCAATTGACATTTTTGCAATGTAAATTTAGTTACAGACACTAAAAATTAATAAAACAATATGGTTATGCAAATCATAATATTCGAGGTTAATTAGTCAAATAATTGTTTTGGGTAATGGATAATTTTTGAACACGTATCCCAACTTTGTAAACAGAAGTAGTCATAAATGAGACATTTTTGCAAAGTTCGATGAGTCTCATTTATTTTTACTTTATCCCCGACTTTTGTAGTGTCATCACTAATTTACCGAGTTGTCAGTTTTTTTGCTTCCATGCTGGTCTGGGAGCAAAGAAAAAACATAAAATGTACCGGTTGCTTGCGGATGCGGCAAGCAACCCATTACTATTTTGAGTCCCCTTTCCAGGTATCTATATAAACCCACAATCATGCTAAACGTGGCCTTTAGGTCTTGTTACCTTAGGCTCTGACTACCCCGTAAGGGATAAAGACGTGATTTGTGTGTGTGTGTGTGTGTGTCAATGACGTGAATAAGTGGATACATTAATTATCTCTCTCTAGCAGCTCTTTCTACTCTTTCTAGCAGCGTGTACTTACAAGGTCACTCCGATTTTTTTCCGGAAGATTTCAGCAGGCAGTTTGAGTATTTCATCATTTTTGATTCGAAATTTAAGACTATTGGATCTCTGATGACTTTGAACGTCCATCAATGTATGTAAACACCTTATCAACTATGATTCAAAAATCCTGGAAAACATTTACAGGAATATTTAACTAGGCTAACCTAACGAGCTTCAGAACTATTCTGGAACAATTTTAGACATCCTGTACATACTATCAATTTTCTATGCACATAGTTCACAATTTTAATAAGAAGGATATCGTCCCTTTTAGGGATAAGTTCGCCTTTGTGCATGTGTTTTGTCCTGTATTCATAATATATTTTCTTGTGTTTTATTTACAATAAAGAGTTATACATACATACATACATACATCGTTATTATTATTTATCATTACGAGAGCGTGGTCTGTAGGCTTATACTAAAAATGACAGCTAAAACCTGAAGAGTCGGAATTGAATCGCATTAAGACGTCATGGTAAGGCCCCAGTAAATTAAATAACCTACGTGCGTGAAATCCCGTCCTACTCCTACGTTTAATAGAGCAAAAGCAGTATATTTCTATTATACAGGATGTTAGGTAATGAGTGGATAATCCTTGAACTATGAATAGAGGGCACTTAGGACGTTATAATAAAGCTAAAATAGGTTTAGTAAAAGTTGCACGGTTTCCGAGATATTCGGACTTTTAGGTTTTTTTCGAAAATGAACACCCTTGTTCAATGTTTTGATCATAGCACCATTTTAAGCTAACTTTTTCAATTTTTTATTTTTGCTCAATATTCTTGAGTACTTGTATTTTCAGATAGGCATTACTATTTTTGTGAGACTACATGGGATTTAAAAAAAAATCGCAAACTTAATTTTAATTTTTTTATGTTATTTTTTATTTTTTTGTAAATTGTATCTGTTTATATTTGTACAATAAAGCATTTACTTACTTACTTACTTAATTTTTGTCTTTTCAATCGTACATTGATCGAATTTTCAGCTCTCACGGTGAAAAAAAAAATACACTACCGCCTAGTTGCCAATAAGCTTAAAACATGCCGGTTTATTGACAATTTCAAAATGGTAATTACCTTTTGAATTTAAATTCAAAATGACAAAATAATAAAAAAAATACACGCTCACCCACATTTTTCCCGATTTACTTTTTGTATCAAGGGCGTAGAACTCTAAATTTTTTTGTTGCAAAAATAACATTATTGGCCACTTATTTAAATGCAAATGGCATTTAAATAATTCCAAATTTAAAAAACATGCCAACTGCCCTTTGTTTTTTTTTCGAATTCGATTTTGAATTTCGCTATTATTGCATAATGAATGGTGAAATTGTGCCTTGGCACTCACCATAAATGTAATGCATTTGGGCATATTCTATCAGTGTGTATTATGTTCGAAGCAGTATTAAAGTAAAAAACTTCAACATAACGATCTAAACGCAAAATTAACCATACATTACGCAATAATAATAGCGAAAAAACAAAGGGCAGTTGACATGTTTTTTAAATTTGGAATTATTTAAATCCCATGTAGTCTCACAAAAATAGTAATGCCTATCTGAAAATACGAGTACTCAAGAATATTGAGCAAAAATAAAAAATTGAAAAGTTAGCTTAAAATGGTGCTATGATCTAAACATTGAACAAGGGTGTTCACTTTCGAAAAAAACCTAAAAGTCCGAATATCTCGGAAACCGTGCAACTTATACCAAACCTATTTTAGCTTTATTATAACGTCCTAAGTGCCCTCTATCCATAGTTCAAGGATTATCCACTCATTACCTAACACCCTGTATATCATTGCAGCTACTTAATTGTTCTGTTAATTTACCCATAAACTTTCAACAATGTTGTTAATGAATTTTTCAACACAGTTGCTCGTAAATTGAGTCTTATTGCACCGCATTTAAACTCATAATACAGCTTATTACGCACAAGTGCTGTAATAATATTACCGCACGAGTGCGGTAATATAAACTTTTTTTTAATCTCAGCAAACGGTTCAGTATCAATAGGAACAAGGAATATTTTCGTGAATATTAAACTATTTTAGTTTAAAGATGATAAATAAACATTTAATTTCGACAAATTATTCATTTTTATCTAAAAAGGGACCATAATTTGCATATTTAAGACATTGATTAATTATTTTATTATAATTTTAATATTAGGCTGTTTAGCAGTCTGTTGTCAGTGTCTGCGTCACGCGCGTGCTAAGTGCACAGCGCGCATGCGCGAGTGCTGCGTGCGGATTGGCGCTGAGAAATAATATCTGCCGCCATTTTTCACTGATATTGTTGATTCAGACTTTGTTATTTCATTATTTTAAAAATTACTAGTTCAAGTAATAAAGAAAGTTTAGTGTCCGTCGCTGGAAATACCTACTAAAATATGTTCGGACAATGTTCGGACTGTTATATCAGTAAGAAATCCAAGGTGTTAATTACCAAATGATAAAGTAAAGTTCTAAAGCAGCTCCAGGTAAGCAATGTCTGGTAACAAAGGTAAACTAAAGTTCTTAAAGTCCTTTTATTAACTAAATTTTATTTATTTTTCCTCGCAAATGTGTTGAAAAACGTCGTATGCGACGCGTGTGCTTTGGTAATTACACATCTCGGCTCTCTTACCCGCGCTCGCTGGCGCTCGCGCGTACAATACGCCTCGTGTGTAATTACCAACATAGCACACTTGTATCATAATGTACTATAATCAAACATTTGTAGAATTTAAGCAAACTTCGGTAACTAAGCACCTTACACTTTTATTTTAACTTTTCCCCGACAAACGGAAAACGAAGTCTACTTAACACTCTCCGCCATATTTGACACTAGCGGTTGACCGTGACTTCGCCTGCGCTGAATTCACTTAACGTTATCCCGTGGGACAAAAACTATTCTATGTCCTACGCCGGGACTGAAATGATCTCTATACCAAATTTCGTCTTGCTTTCATCGGTTCCGTGGCTGGATTACGCTGAGGAATTCATGCTACCTGATACCATTGATAAAGTTAGTTCGTTTTGAATCCATTTGCCAAATAGTACAGGGGTCTATATTTTAAAGCACGTCATTCGAAAGTATTTTAGAAATTTGTGAAAATTTGTGCTAACTTAATTTGTTAATGCGAAGATTAGAAGAAAATTACAGCTCCTGACCTTGTTAAATGGTAAACTACTACACTGACAAGCAAAAATAAGGAGTCACTTTTCACACAACTTTGTATGGGAAGTGACCCGTTATTTCTGCTCGGTAGTATATTTAATTTGAGGTGTAGTTTCGTAGCAATACCAAGATTCTTACTTCGAGTAATGTCCTCTCAAAAGTAGTAGAAGACCCTTGGGGCCCAATTTTTGAAAGCACATCACTCGAAAGTGGTATAAATCAGCTTATATCTCCAAAACTACAGCTCTAATCAAAGTTTTGATTAGTTCACAAGATTAATGAGAGCTATGGTTGTCTTCTATGCTACTCTTATTTCAAATTCAGCGCAATTTTTTACCACTTTCGAGTGGTATTTTCACACATGTGCTTTCAAAAATCGCCCCCCAGATCGTGAGATTAACTTTTCTTGGTCTTTCGCATACAGAAGCTACCTTGTTTTTACGTAAGTAAGTAAATATGTAAACTTTGAGTTTAGGCTCGCTTTCAGTGCTCGGATTGACGTAAAAATTGGAATACATAGGTATTATAAAGATCCAATCCAAAAAACAGTCTATGTACTGTAAGAACTGAAATTTAGAGCGTATTTTTTCAACAAAATTAGATAGGTACGAGTATACCTATTAGGTGACTTTGTAACTTTGTAACGACGTTTGATGACCTTGTAAGGACGTATAATATTATGTGTGCCTATTGAATATTTATTGTGTCATGACTTTTAATATCACATCGAAGAATTATATACACATTAAACAGACGTATTAGAAATACCTTTATGTACTGCGATAATTTATTCTTAATGGTAACACGACCTTCTGTTGCTATGCGAAAACAAAAAAAGGGATTTAAAAAAAAATGAACATTGAGATTTTTTCGAACTGGCCACCTGGAAATGGCGGCGATTTCATGGGTTAAAAGTAAAAACCAACACAAGGATGTAGTTAGTATTGGACAATGACAACAATAAGACGAAGGTTTTTTGTTTTAATTTCCTTGCCAAAAACTTCAATGATATTGCGCAATTGCGGCTACACATCTGTATAATCGAGGTAACGAGATAACGAATATTTTCTTATCGTTACTCGACAACAACGAATTTACACAAAGCATTTTAAAAATAAATAAAGTCTTTGTACCAGTTATGCCTACTGGTTGTTCTTTTAATGTAAGATGTAGAGTCCATGTAGAATCCTAATAGAGTTTTTAATATATTTACGGTGAAGGTCATTTTATTTGTCCCTTCAATATTAAATATATATGTAGACAGGTACATCTATCTATACTGTACTAACTATGTACAAGTTAATTCAAATTGTTATGTAGCTGGATATTATTTAATCAATCTATTGCTTTTATAATGATAATTTAAAAACATTTAATTCTTCGTTAGTGGTTTCATGAAAGGTTTTATCAAAAAATGTGCTTTTTCCTAAATTCACTTGCAAAAATGTAACTAGGTAGGTACTGAAACCGTCAAAGAAACATAATAATATATATCTGGGAGTACATTACAGCTTAGAGATACTTATCCCTCTGAACGCATACAAAAACAAATAATGAATTCACCTAACACAATACCTTCGTCAAAAATGTACAAACATTTCATCTGTCTTTTGCGTATACTACCGCCGCGTGACGAAAGTGCATTAAATGCAGACTTCCAAATGTTGCAAGAGCCTTAAGGCTTTTTTGTGGCAGGCTGCGCGGGAGCGGACCAGCGGACCGCCAGCGCCGGCATCGCCGCGACTAGTACAAACGCGCTGCTCTCGCCCGTCGCACGCGCATAGCTGATACAGCCGGACGATACGCGCTCCGCTGCGGTATAAAAGGGCACGCGCCCTTGGTGCAACCCACTTTACACGTCTCCATCTCCGCAGAAACACCTTTGGTGAATCAAAATGACCGTCCAGGATCTAATGATGAGACATGACCATGACCACGACCACGATGATACCGACGGCGTGGTCCTCGCGAAGGGAATCGCGATGTTGGTGCTGTTCTGTGCTTCCATGATATGTGGTCTCACCCCGCTGCTGCTGGCTAGGAAGTTCAAGTGGATGTCTGCTGACGATGCCAGTACCCTCAAGACTACCAACCGGCTGGTGATGACGCTATTGTCCTTCGGTGGTGGTGTACTGCTGTCCACGACTTTCATGCATCTGATTCCTGAAGTTCAGCACAATGTGGACTATTTAGTTGGTGAGTAGTTATTAAATAAGTATAGTGTAATGTAAACTCATTAAAGTCGCAGCTTAAAATTTTGTTTAATTAGAAAAACTTCGTTATTGTCTGTATTTTTTGGTCGTGCGTATCGTTTTTTGCTAAACACTATTTTATATGATTTTACCAATTACCCTCACTTTTCGCTTTAGGTATCATAGTACCTACCTACTTTATTTTTCGAAAAAGTCTTGGAAGATCGAATTCTACGAAAGGTCGATTAAGCACAATTTAGAATTAACATAAACATCGTGGACTCTTCTAAAAGTTTTGCTCTCTAGAATAATAATGATCCTAGCATTCTATTAGCTAAATGTTTAGTATCAGAAAAAGTCTTTATTTCTGTAAATTACTCCAAAAGCTTATTAACGGAATATTTTATTTTGATCGTGATTAACAATCAGTGTACATATTTAAATATGTAATTTGTATTTTTGCACGCATTATTTAATTGCTTCTTCTACTTTATAGTTTTTCTGTGCTATAAAATTATCGTTTACCAATATGATTTGAAAATAGTGAGGGGCTGGCGAGCAGTGATGACAAGTCATGTTAACATTGAGAAATTGAAGCAAAAGGTCAACTTGATCAATCTGTATTAGGCATCAGTTCTGCAATTAATTTTTGAGAATGTTCGGTCGAGTGTTGATGTTTGGTACAGTAGCTGGAGGTGTGGAGCTATTAAATTAACTTAATAATTAAATATATTGGATGAAGATTATTAAGGATATGTATTAAGCTGGAAGGTTACTGCTTCATTAATAAAACACCTTGATCAAAAGTTAATATATGATTTAAAATTTAGATATACTACCACTGACCACTGAATCAACAAATAATTATTGCATCTCCGTCGATTCCAACTTCTTGTTATGTTAATCTGTTTTGTTTACCTACTTAAAGTTAAGGCTGCGTGGGCTAGCTCATAGCTTTTTTTAGAGCGATTGAGACTCGAAATAATATTTAAACTTATATTTTTCACATAAAAAAGCTCATAGAGGGAATGGGCGAAAATCTTAGGATGTTATTGGCGATGTGGCTAGCAACCCATCACTATTTTGATTCCCCTTTCTACTTATACGCCCACAATCATGCTAAACGTGGCCAAGATCTTGTTACCCTAGGCTCTTTACCCCGTAAGGGATGAAGACGTGATTTATATATGTGTAAGTAAAAAATGGTCTAATTATTTACTCAACTAACCTATGACCGTAAACGTAACCGTATTACGTACAATTACGCAAAACTGCATAATGTAATGCTATTTGCGCATTTTCGGCGGTGTCAATTGATCTGCTATTCTCATTAGATTGCGCGGAGGCATTATCTAACTGTTGCGCAAGCGCGTCAGTGTGCCAATGTCCGCGCCGGACCTCGCATCTAGCGTCGTGTAAAAAGATAGTTGGACAACAGTCGGGATGATCCTAACCAATTCCTGTTTATTATACATCATTTTTTTCGTATTAGATAGAAGGTGAACAATCTTGACCCGTCTTTTTATAGGAAAATCCTCTTAAAAATTAAGTAACAACAAGTTATAATTTAAAATCTATCGAATATGGTTTATTTCGTTATGGATTTGTATGGTCCAAATACCTTTACCTTTTTTCTAGTGTGAAAAAAATGAAGTGTAGAAAGATCGGTCCTTTCTTACACATCTTGTCAGAAGTACGACACAGGGTGTCTTGAATCTCAGAATGTTTGAATATTTAAGAAGATGGTAGAGTTAGTTTAGTTGAATGTCTTAAAACGTTTTCATTGTAATTTTGGATTACAAATTTAGAAACCCTTTAACGCCTCTTAGGTACTTTGAACATCGGCCAATGCATAGAAACCTTATTCAAGCAAAATAAAAAAAAACAGAATAGATCTATTAACTACGTTTCAGTCAAATGAACCCTACTCGATATTCTGAATTAATTTCTAAGTACATTGAATGAAATTACTGATATTTCGATCTCATTCTGACCGTAGCTTAATAATACTAGTGTCAATACATAAATGCGTTAGTTTTTATTTGACACTTTGACATTTTCCTTCATTTGTCACAAAGAAACCAAGACCACGCATTGTCAACTTTACTGTTGCTTCAAACAACATTTTAAGATTATAGATAAGGATGGCGAGTGCAGCGTTTATAAGATTTTTCTTTTAAAAGTGTTAATTAAGCCACCGCAGTTTATTGCATTTGCTAAATGATGATGCTCCTATCAATTACCTCTAGCGGTTTTAAAGCCACATTAGTGGTGAAGATGCACAGGGCTTTTCCATACACCTCCATCTGCCTCATTGATAGTTTAGTCACGATATTGCAAATTAAAGGAATCATAGCAGGCTGGGTAGAGTACCCCGGACACGTCACAGTCAAGTCTGCGTAAGGCATGGCCAACAAACGTATTATCAATTCAATGAAGGGAAACACAAGCACCCTGTGTGCGCACGATGAATCGCAACTAGGGTTCTCGAATAACCGCATTTGACGCACAAGAGGCACCGGCTTCGAAACCCAATCAAACAGACATAAAAACGTGTTTCTTGCATTTTGAGATAATAAACCTAACACTGATAAATTACCGTACCGTAAGCCGGTCTGACCTTGACTGTCTCAAGTTTCAAACCAGAAATTAAACTTTTTTGTATCAATACACTGTTTTTGTTGAAAAACATGCAGGTATGCAATTATACGTTTTTATTTCGGTGCATAATTAGGCGTCTACACTGGCGAGCAAAAAAACCGGTTTCCATACAAATTCGTATAAAAAGCGACCCGTTATTTTTGCTCGTGAGTATATTTTGGCTGGATAATCAGTCTGACCCCTATTTCAACAAACTGACCCAAACGCAAGGCGTAGTCAATAAGAAGCCAACTGGCGTCAATTCTGGTCGAGTTTGTTATGTAAACAGAATTGTCACTTGTCACCGACAATTGTCATGATGCTAAAATGCGTCTGATGGTAAGCAAATATTAGTCTAAGATAGAGCGTGTCTTGCCTGGCAAATTCCCATTCACTATTGATTTGAAAACCGCCAGACTTAATTTAATACGTCGTTTTAAAGGGACGAAAATCTAAAATTTAGGTATGATTTTATTTTCTGAATACAATGAGGAGCTTGTTTACGTTAATAGGTACACGTGCTCTTGAACTACGTAAATATTTCGTTCTGTTATTTGTTTTAATTTATGTTTTGGGACTACCAGCTGTTTTGGGATTTGTACTACATATTATGCCTAAGCATTTAATCTATGTAATGTTTTGACATATGTAGACTAACAATAGATTCATAGCAAGCGTGTACCGTGGGAGGGAACTAAGTATAGACACATAGACAAGACACTTTAACTTGTACACCAACTGTCTTAAGGATGTCAGACTACTTGAAAGAAGCGTTTAAGCTACATACTCGTACGGTCAAAGAAACTTAATCGCGTACCTTTGTGGCACCTTCAAGCTTGTTCAAAAGTGTATTAAGAAACAGAACAAAATTAAAGCCCAATAGATAAATTTGTTCCACGTTTTCAATCCCACTTGAGACTAGTTTGAACCCAACCAACTTCAACTCACTTTATCTATGTTTATTAGTCGGCCATTACTCGACGACTCGGCGAGCCAGAATTAGATTCTCATTCTTATCAGATTTGACACGATGCCGTTTTTCCGTTTATCAAATAAGGAAGCATGGCTGACGTTCGTTCGTTGCAGTGATTTGAAACAATAGCTAGAGATATGCGCTGAATATGTAAAAGGGCTGTGAACAATATTTTTTAAGGCATTGTCGTGTCTGATTGCACGTTCTAAATTAATTAATCTGTACCGCAAATAGGTTTTCCTGTCATTTCGTGTTACTTTCCCTGTTGTTTCCCACGAGTTCTTATTCCTACATTAAAGTTCTTGCTACATAGTTTACAGTTCTTGTGTTAACAATTACGAGATTCGTAAATTAGTTAACTAGGTTTGAGATGGTTCTTCGTGTGATGTTCGTTTGATTTAATTAACAGTTTGATTGGTCCCGTTGCTTTGGTTTTCAATAAGACAAACCAGATTGGTTACACTACATGAAATTACAATTGGTTTGTTATTATTTCATATAAATAGTACAGGTAGATAATACATGGATCGTAATAGATTAGTCACGGGCTGCGTGACTAGGAAACTAAACTGCTCGTGGGAATTACCGCGAAATGAGCCATACTACCTGTATACGACGAGGTATACGATGTTAGGTCAGGTGTCAAGGGACTTACTAACATAGAGGCTATCTATGTATGAACAAAATACCTACTAGGTACTTATTCGAAAATAACGAAAACTTCGAGACTTCTATGCAGCGGCCTAGGTTGTCTCAAAAAAGCTGTGTACCTACTTAATTTTTTCAGAATTGTAACACTTTTGGTTATTTTCAGCTTATACATACAATTGTACTCGAGGTATGCCCGACATGTTTCGTACCAATCCGTGGTTCTCCACCATTTTTGTCTCAGGGTAGCTTTATTTCAAAGATCATGCAACAAAATCGACAGAGAATATAAGAGCTTGCAAAATAAGAGACACTTAGTTTTGCTCGCGCGTGGACTAGTAGTATTTTTGATTTTACATGATGATACTTGGGCTTAAAAATAACTTAGAATTTCCAAATCCAGTAAACTCTCCGACTACCGTTGTATAGTACACATTGTACACATTGTGTCTGCGGTACGGTAGGTCAAGTGTCAAGGGATTAGGTAACAATGAACCAGCTTACACACTGTAGGCTTTATTCCTTTGTTTCGTGACGCTACGCCGCGCCTCTGTTATTACACGAGTACAAGTTACAAGGCCAATTGAACGCTATCAACACATTTGTAACGATTGTATTAGTATGTATCAGTGGCATTTCGTGTAAATTTCCGTTAGGCAATCCGGAGACTACAAACACTCGTCTTATCTCTATTCTTCTGCAGAGAGAAAATGAGAGAGTGAACTTTGGTTGAATAACTGGTTGGAATACGGAAGATGTAAGATTTTTTAAATTGCTCTAATAAACGCCAATTTATGTAATAAGCTAATAAACAATGTAAAAAACAAATAACCATAAAAATAAATGATATTTCAGCCATTATATGATGACGGCGGATGATCAGTGTTAAGTTGGCTCGAGGTGCATTCCCAACGACAAAATTAACAATTGCTGCTATAAAAAAATGATTATTTGTTTTTTAAATGTGTAGTTCACGAACTTAAAGGTACAGAGAATACAAATTAAAATAAACTACCATAGACGTTAAAATAAACAAGAAATAATACCATCCGCAACCAGCAGCTTAAAGTAAACAAAATACTCTGCAAATATTGTGCAAGAATTATCTAACTGGTACCTACTAATTTATACAAATTGTATAAAGTTATTTGATACATAATGCTCGAATAGGTTTAGATTAGCATATTTAAAAAGAGAGTCAGAATACTAACAGAAGCGAGACTTATTTGATCTCTCAAAGTTCTGAGGCGGAAAACTGCTAGTATTAGAAAAGTGTTTTATACCATGTCTAGTGACCACTTATAGTGAAAACTAAGAATTGTTTTATAGCCAAACCGCGACTATAAACTTTCATATTGTACGTGACTGCACTTACTAACTTGCATTTAAAGTGAGTAAAGTTTCCACCAAATAAACGTCTGTGAATTTATCCCGAAGACATGTCCGGCGCATGTCAGGTTCGAAATTCGAAGTTCATATCATCCCTTCCACTCTAATATTAAGCATTATTAGTGTAAGCGAGACACCATAGATCGAATTTAGAATTTTAAAATTAATTATGTATATAAGACTTAGAAATTAGAAATTTGAATTTCTTATCGCGCTATACTGCACTGGCACGCTCACACTAATAAATAGTGCGTAATGGGTGAGTGAGAGAAAAGGTACAATACGAAATATTTTTTTTTTACTTGGGAATACCTAGTCCTCCCCGGTTTCCGCGCGGACTCCCTCTGCTAACACCTAAAAACGTACTGGCTATACATATGTAAACGTATGTATGTCTCTTCAAATAATTCTGTGTTGTCAAACGGATTTAGAATTATTCGGTGCGAATTGTAAATACGCAACTGTTATCTTAGCAAATATGTAGGTATCTATTTGAAATTCATTTGAAAACAAGACACATTTGTAAACATAATTTAGATATGAAGTTAAGTATAGATACTTAACTTCCTCATCTGATAGATTTTATAAGAATCGATAAAATTACTAAATCGAATTTCCTTGTTAGATCCAACTAAATACTTATATTGTTTGAAATAGGCGTCATAAATGTAAACCAAATAATATAACAATGTCGTTTAAAATTAAAGCTCTTGCAATTTAACGATGGCGAGTGAGTTTTATTTGTGGTAAACACGTATCTGCGTACGTATCGTAGTGTGGGTGTCTTACGGAGCGATTTTCGAGCAACATGTCTCTGTATTTTTTTATGCTCATCTTACCCGCTTTCGCTCTCAGTCAGACTTTGATATGCATGTATATATATATGTGTTTACCACAAATACTCTCCTTCGTAATGGGGGCTATCGTGTAAGAATTTGCCACTAGAGGCGCTAGTCTCGCGTGAGGTCCAATAACATTCACTTTTCACTGGTTTTGGCGGGCTTCGTGATATAAATTATAATTTCTTTCATTTACCTGCAAAACTAAACGGCCTCAAAGTTAAAATTAAAAATAGTTATTTATAATTAATAAACTTAATGAGATTCAAGATTTAAAACTTTTTTTCGGCGCCGATCTTATAAAGTCGCCTTTTACAGCTATATGTATATACCTCTGGACCTTAGCCAACAGTGGCGCCAACTGGTGAGCAAGAAACGATAGTCCCCATTGCAAGAGTAGTAGGAGTATTAGTAGGCCGTGCGATAACGTTGACAACAAGACTAAGAAAGAAGAAAGGGTCAAGTTATAATTTCGTTTAGAAAATCACGGAGCTCCATTTCCATGCGTCACTAAGCCGCGCTTCAAACTTAACTAGGTTTAATTTCTACTACAAACATGCATAAATCACATTTTTATCTCTTACGGGCTTTTAGGCAGAGCCCGGGGTAACAAGACATAAAGGCCACGTTTAGGATGATTCTAGGCGTAGCTATATGTGGAAAGAGGAATCAATAGTACTGCTGGGTTGCTAGCAAATTATAATTTGTAATAAATTCTACTAAGCATTAATAATGACTATAGTATTTTGTTGTTTCCTTTTACGTATCGCTAAGTTCACGGCCAAGTGAATCTGTCATTATACAACGCATTAACATAACTATAGTATCATTGCATCACGTTTGCTACAGACTCTTCACGTAACAAGCGTGAGAAAACATCTTTGACAGGGACCAGTTTGTTTTAACTTGGTTTTAATCGGACAGTTAGTAGGTTAAACCGGATATTGGAGCGGTTGTGTCGTGCGCCGGACAACGTGACCGGACGTCCGACAAGTTGTGTAAGTCGGCTTTATTAGAAATATACTTACTTTGTTTTTTTTCGCTTTAGAAAGACGTAAACAATTAATCAATGACCTGACTTTTTATGGAGAAATCCTCTTATAATCTCTGGAACGTAGTGATTTGTTTTGTTATGGATTTGTAAGTTCCAGTTGCCGATTAAAAAAAAGGGTTTTCAATAAAATGATATGTAAGGATTGTTCACCTTCTTTCTTATGTGACAAAAACGATGTATAGATAGGTACGGCTATGATTCGCTTCGCGATGAATATTGTTATTTGTTATTATATTAAAGTAGCTGGTACCTATAGTTGTTTTTCTATATGGCTTTTTTCATCGGAAGGCAAATTCGCCAGTGTTGAAGTAAAATACAGTTATAAACATGCCCAGTGCACGGACAAAAAACAAACTATGGATGATAATGATGAATGGACGACGCCACAAAAACTTTGGCAACCATTGCACTTGTGTCTTCATTGAAAGTTGTCGTTCAAAAAAAAAGCAAAAAGTTTATTTTCAAATAGGCCGCTAAGGGTTCTTTTACATCACTTTTTTTTAAACTACCAGCGCATTCGGAAAGACCATCTATGCCACGAAGAATGTGCCGCAAGAAACTTGGCAAAATACATTTTTTCAGAATAAAATAAATTAACAAAAATACCTAAATTCTACTTAGCTTAAATACATTTATAAAGGGAATGGATATTATAGGGGATGATTACACAAAAGAGTAATATGTATAGATTATGAATTTAAATTTTATAGCTCTACAAAGAATTTTTAAACGTGTTAAACGTATGAACCTGCGTTAAACACTTGACCTTAACTTAAGGCACGTTCGTGTAGATAATAGCACCTTTGCTAAGATATATTCCGTTTTAATATAGCAATTTAAATACCTAACTATTAGATACGTTGTTCGCACTTTATAATCGATAACGTTTTGACTAAAACCGGTTAGAACGAGCCATTTAGATCAGTTTAATGCTGTCCTTACTCGACGACCTTGCTAGTAATAAAATTTAGAAAATATGGTAAAAGAGATAAAAACGAAACGTCAAAGTCATTCCGCATCCTAAAGTAGGTAATGGCCACTTTGCTTAATCAAACTGAATGAAATTTCACGTAAATCTGTTGAAACAAAAGTTATCTTTTAGAGTTCATTGACACTGAAAAGGTCACTGATTTCTCTAAGGAGATCGCGGTGCCTGTCAATACTATACGTAACAAACGTTAGATAAAACAATCTAACGTTACGTAACATGTTGTTAGATCACTGTAATGTTTCTATTGGGAAATTACCAGCGTTCACATATCACTGGTTTATACATATGTTTAATTCTACGCAGACGAAGTCGGGGGCAGAAGCTTGTGTAGAATATTAAAAAGATGAATGGTTATTGAATTGAATGAAGTTGACGGTTGTTTTGTAACTTGGTTAAAATTAAAAGGTATCTATTTGATTATTTGCGAAATATTAAAGTACCGGTACAAGTTATTAGTCTGGTCCAGAATAGGTTAAGTTTTGCGGTAAAAATATACGTTTAGCGCAATTGCTGTAGAGTTTGTTGACCACCAATGAAAGAAAGAAAGAAAGAAGACATTTATTCCTTTTTGCAAGACACACAAATATAAGAGAATATACACAATTTAAAATAGAAAATAATCAAGACATATAAAAATAGATCATCAGCGTCAGCGTTGTGTGTGTCTTCGCAAAAGTGAAACGGTCGCTCGCTCAGCATTACGCTGAGGTGTTAGACACCTGCAGCATTGATTTTCAGCCAGAACCGCCAATGCGATATAACTTACCAAATTTTCAAATAGGGTGAAGTAAGTACAGTCAAGGGCATAAATATAAATACGTTACCGAGACGTCAAAAACATCTATACCTACACCTTTATGCGACAAACAATAAGGTCGGTGATACATATATTTGACGTGTTTCGCTGTCTCAATATTTATGCCCTAGATTGTACCTAGTTTTGACATTTTAATTTAAATTACATATACAACTCCTTTATTTTTACTATCAAAACTTCCACCGCTTTCG
The DNA here is from genome assembly GCA_949127965.1 of Pandemis corylana. Taxonomy (NCBI): domain Eukaryota; kingdom Metazoa; phylum Arthropoda; class Insecta; order Lepidoptera; family Tortricidae; genus Pandemis; species Pandemis corylana. The sequence goes on from OX421868.1 coordinate 6,039,520, forward strand.
TAAAGAGTATCATTGACAAGACGAATACGCCACAAAAAACCTGGCAGAAAGTCCTTTTATTCAAAAACATCAGCCAATGTATATAAGTAAACGTTAGTCAACCAAGAAAATCCAAGAAAACATAAACAGGGGTCAAAGTAACTCAACCACCTCCTCATGCACCTATTTTAGATTTAATATAAAACACATTGTATTCAGCCTATAGGTGCTCATGTAAATTTGATACACAAATCACATCTATATACCTTAAGGCCACTTGTTTGTGCCACTTCAATCAAAATAGTGATGGGTTGCTATGCTAGCGGCATCGCCTATAACATAACAATGATTCCGAAGAATTTCGCCCACTCCCTCGATGGGCTTTTATCATTTGCGCGGGAAGAGGGGCAACTGGTATATTCTGTTTTTGCTCCCAGAGCAGCATATAAGTAAACTTGATAGGTATGACATAATTATTTAGTGTATGACAGTGGGCGGCAAACGCAAAGTAAATTGAGCCTGCTCAGTCCACAGAGCACGTTCTTTTCTATTAAAACTTGACTACAGTTTTGTTTACTCGTGGAGACGTGATAGAATGCAAAGTTGCAGACGGAATGTCAGGTCGATATAGTAAAGCGAATATTGTAGGAACAGCATGACTCACGAAAATAATGAACACTTTTGGACTTGTCACGGAAAAAATACGGTGTTAAGCGGGAGCGTGTCAAAACACATAGAGTTGAAGGGTAAATATAAAAACGATCAAAATATGATACCAAATTGTTCATTTGATATAGGCACCTAACTCTCTTAATCAAATTTTCTATGAATAGCATTACATTAAGTGAATACTATGTAAGTACCTTTATTTTATCTCATTATCCACTTTACCCTATACCCTAACTTGATCCTGCGATCAAAACTGGAGCTAATTCCGAAATAATATCAAGTCAATTCACTGAAATAAGGCGATCTTTTATGTACCAGCCATATCAAAAACGTACGTATAATTGATATTCGTTTTAATCAGACTAACATTACCACGCTGCTTCTTAATAAATCTAATTCGATACAATAACATTTGATATCTCATTATACAGGCGCAATACCTGTTGACAGTGTTGACCATGAGATTAGTTGTTGAATTCGATACCCGTTCGCCAAATACAGGTGCAAATGCGTAGTTCCAAATACTTCCTACCTTTTAAAATTTTAGCCGCGTGCGCACATGTGCGTGTGCACAATCGTGCACGATATTTGACGCACTATTGTTTTATTGGGGCGTATAACGGCACTGCACTTTCTTACTGGCCAAGCCAAATATAAAAAAAAAAAACAAATGTAGCGGCTATTTCACGAGAGAACTTTAGCTTACTTATGTATACGTACACTTTGCTTTGACCTCATCAGCCAACGATCAAGGAGGGCTTAGTAGAAGTATCTCTATCGTTAGGTCAACAGTATGGCGGCCATTGAATGTAAAGTTGACAAAAAGTAGAGGCTACATTTTTCGATTTTCTAAAGTGTTCTCTTGGTATACCTTGATTTTTGTTAATTGATCTCGTCGCGATTGAACATGTTAGTAAGTTAGATAGAACAATTAAATTGTTAAGTCAAAAGTTTGATTTATTTAATGTGACCAGACCACCCAAATCAGTCTGGTAGTACAAGCATAATGGCACGTCTTACAAGCATGTTTACAATGTTGCTGACTAATGATTTAATCAAAAGTGAATGGGCCTCTAATCGCTATCGTATGTGTAGTTACAGAAGCTAAAACATCCGTAAATTTCTAACGTGGTTTTAATTTTGGCGATAAATTATTTTTGGTAGTATAAACATTTTGGTTGACAATAATTACGTTGTACCATGACAGGTGATTAATTAAATATTAACTACTCGCTCTTGCTCGCGCTGCATGTTTTTTGCAATTAAGCGTTACAAAGTTTCAATTAAATAGTCTGATCCGGCAGCTATAAAACCTAATTTTGTGTCCCATAGCACTTAAATTCATGGCCGTCTCAGAGAAACCATTACTGTCTCGAGTGAAACTCATAGCCAAGGTCCCGGTGACGACACGCTTTAATTATGTCTAGCCAGATGGAAATGCATAAGTGCCAGCCGTGAGGTGTGATGCCACGCGTTGGTACAACAACTACACAACTAATGCGTGCGGGTAGGATATGGCGCAAGATTAAACACGAAAGTGGATTTTGACTTGCTAGTATAAGGGACGCGACGTCGTCAGCTGGGCGTTTTCATTTTAAGTTGTACTCTCGTCTTTTTATTAGGATTTTGTTTTTTTTCCGGTTTTCTACTCAGAATTACGAGCACTATATATCCTAATAGGAGAAAAAAAACGCTCCAAAGTTGCCTTTCCCATTTCGTCATTTCATTCATATAAGTTTGTGACAGTAACGGATAGGAACGAAAATTAAATGTGTGAAAATTTTGTTTTTATAACTACCATTTTTCTCTGATACTGTCACATTCTATTTTATTATTAACTGAGGATAATGGATGCGATGACCGTTCAAATAAAGATATGCACTCGTCTGACAGGACTTGAACCCGCAATCTTGGCATGACATGACCTAACCAATAGAGAACATAGTTTTCTTTGTGCTATAATTGCATTCATCCTCATCCCACCGTTAAGAACTATGGAAAGGAGTGTGATTGTTGCATTCAGATGACTGTTATTAGTGAGGCAGTGCATGCCAATGCACCGTGGGTCTGCCTTATGCAATTATGTCAACTTTCTTATTCCCCGTTTAGCTTCGTGGTGTCATTAAAGTCGTAGAAAGGGTCTTACGAGTACTGCATCGTAGTTTAATGGCTTTATTTCAAGATTATTGTTGGAGAAAGATCAATTACTACCCAAGGGACTTTATCACGCAAATACAAGGAGTCTACTCGTGGCTATGGCACAAAACAGATGTAATTTTATAGGTTTGGTTTTCGTGATCAAGTCCTGTTAATGTAAATACTTTGGCATGACCATATAATTACTAAAAACCCTGGTGAATTCAAATTCGAATTATATAAATCAATACGCGCTATTTAGTATGATCGTTGTGTTCATCGTCTCATCTTTGTAACGGTCAAATTGTTCTGATATTCATGCCTTTGACTAGCCTAGTTTTTGTTTGTATATTTATGTGCAAATAAATTGCGTTGTAACGTTCTTCATCGCGAAATTGCGTAAAAAAGCTGTAATAAATTATGAGAATGAACAAAGTACTAAATTTTTTTGGCTAAAATCTTAATCGTAATCGCAGAAATTAATAAATTATTTAGTCACGTTTAAGGCATTAAGGCGTGAAAGCAGGGCAGACTATAAACAAACAAATAAACGATGTTACTTTCACATTTGTGTACATACGCGGTGCGTTTTTATATGTTTAAGGATTTTTAAACAGTGAAACCTAAATAGGCGCGAGTAAAACGTGTAAATAATTTATAAATCCATTGTGTTAGTATCTTAAAATGTTTACAATCGTTTCTAATCGTTTTAGCCTTTTACAAGACTCCTAAAATTAATAAACATACAAAAAAATGATCGTCTGAGACTATTAGATAGATTAAATGCAAATTTAGTTTATTATTACTAACACACGTATTATAACTAAGACACATGTAGGTGTTTATTATTTAAAAGAAGTTAGATGCACGACGGGCTTACCCAAACGAATGAATTGATTACAAAATTACAAGGATATTTTCCTTGCGTGCGAGGTAAAAATTTGATACGGAAAATTGGATGAAACCGCTACTCGGTATTTCTTGAAAATGGTTACGACGACCGTTGTTGTTAATTTTTACTGAGAAAAACACAAGACTAATAAAACAAATGAATGCAAAACCGAACGTGAATTAACTTTATTTAATGTGATTTTATATCGCTAAATGTGTATTATAAGGAACCCTGTACCTAATCAAAGTTGATTTAGATTATACTCCACGCAATGCGTAACAGAAAAATGTTACTATAAGGTTAAACATTTTCTTTTAATTGGACACGCTAGTAGGTATAACATTGTTATACTTAATTAACTACATGATCTCACTTCCGAGGAAAACAGTATGATAAGAAAACTTACATTTGAATAGACTGAAAATGGACGGAAAATCTCAAATACGATCTTCTAAGGGTTGTAGTATACTACCTACAAACCCATAAATGACCTTAAATCATTAATGAAACTGCGATACAAATCGTCGCAATCACATACGGTTAAAGAAACTGGATCACGTACCTCTGTGGAACCTTTTTTCATACTATTTCACAATAACTTCTTTCGCAGGTGTATTGTAAGTTGTGACATTTGCAGTGAAAATGTCCCACAGTGCTACGCGATTCTGTCACTGTACATCTTACAAACCTTCACTGAAAATCAGCACCTACTCTTATTGCCTCACGATACATGCAGTAGATATACTTAAATACGTCATAAGTCAACAGTACTGATGACCAAAGTAATTATGGACCATCCTGTGGTGTGGGTGGCGATAACATGGTGTGAGTGACCTTGCCGATACTTGGATGCAGGGGGTCGAAAGGAAGGCGCCAATCCGCCTGACCTTTAGCCAGGATGACCTATGACGTCCTACATTAAGGACAACCCACAACTTTATGCGTATAATTATGTATCCTCGTTAAGTATGCCGTTCGTTTTTATGGTGTTTGTGACGTAACATTAAACTATCGACAACATATTGAGATAATTATAGACGCACACGTGAAACAACAACTCTAAGTATTGTGCCGGTAACGTCTCACCATACTTATAAGTAAGATTGCGAAAGTATGACTGCCGTCATTTACCATTCTTCAATGAAGGCTTAACGCATTATGTTTTTTGATCTTGAACTTACGCTAAATGCCAGACAAGTCGTAGAATTTTGTTGACTCATGTCATAACAAACTCCATCAACAAGTCGGAGTTTTTGCACTAGTCAAAAGAATAAAGAGAAGTTAGGTAGCTCTAGCCTTTTAAATGTCAAAACTTGATATCTTCTTATTCCTGGGTCAGTGCATTTATGAGATCTTACTAAACTATTATTAAGAAACACATAAACACATGAGTTTACGTTGTGTCCTATTAAGTGAACATGGGTCGAGGCTAATATGGAGTTAGCGTGTTATCGCGAAGGTTGTAAATAGTTCTCACATCCTAAACAAACACATTTGCGTGTTAATATGTGATTAATATGCGCCTCTATCGACAGTTTGGTGAAAATAGTCATTGTTTAACTGCATGATTTCCTCTTCAACATTATCTCAGGCATATTGAAAACTTTTACTACTAATACTACTACTTCCTTGCTAATTAGCTTTGTCGTTGTAAAATGACGTTTATAGGATTTTACTTTTAGGTTGTTAACGGTTTAATACTGTATCTAGAGTGTAATTAAACCGGTGTAATTATACCTACGGTTTGAATCAAATCCTGGTTAATCTGCAGTTTATCAAATGAGCGTGTCTCGTTTAATTCGTTTTCAAACAGTATACTGGTGTGTGCACTTTCTTGTTCCTGCACCTACCTAACTGATAAAAAGTAAAGGGCACAGTGTAAAGAATATTTACATATTATGTACAGTCGAGGGCATAAATATTTATACAGCCAACATGTCCTATATATGTATCACCGACCTTATTATTTGTATCATAAAGGTTTTTTAACCTAACCTGACGATTTCATTATCAATCCGTCAATTCTCGACTTAATAGTAGCAATGTTTTTAGTGCTAAACAATTCCTGTGTAATTACATACGGACTAAGGTACCTAAATCGTTTTCTTTTAGTCCGAAATCTTAAAAAGTTGAAACTAATTGGCCTCAAACTGAGTCATGGTAAATCCCCGTTCTATCATCAAATTAGGTAAACATAAAATATCAATTTTCTCACCCAAACTATGACTCTAATGTCTAGTTAGTAAACGTAAATAATTCATGGCTCTTATTTATTCTCGATTCTCAGAATTCGATTAAGTAATCGAATCTTATCCGTTCTACTTTCGCAGTGACTCGGCTCTCATGCTTTTTTCTCCGTCATTTGTTCAAAGTTCCGTAAATATTTATTTCACTTCACGGAATCTTAAATAAGTATGTCACAATGAGAATATCGGACGAAAAGCTGTGATGTAACTTGGACGTAAACAAACAACGTGATTGTATGCTTCTCGCGTTTTAATTCGTGGTCTGAATTTTAAATTTTACTTCGGGATTTGCTTTATCTGTATAAAGCTTTTTCTCTGGGGTATTTTAGCACTACGTTCTTGGGCAGGTACATATTTAACCAGTACAAATACTTCAAATCAGCACTGAGTTAATTTAGACACACAAAACAATGTTACTTTTCTAATAAACACTTAACAAGACCAGAAAATATGTTTCAAATTTTTCTAACTCAAACCGACCGCTTTTGGCGTCTCTTCAATGAAATATACCTGTAGGTAGGTATATTTTATTTGACTTTACTTCTCTATAATAATATTACCACGCATGGTAAACCCAGGGGATTTTACATTTACACCTTGGAATTGCCCGATCTAGTTGTCAAGTCTTCTGTAGCAGAGACCGCGTAAATGTGCGGATGCTGCGCCGGCGCAGGCATCCCGCTCAAGGCCAGCCACGATGGCGCAATGCACTCATGCGCCGCTCGTTCTGCCTGTCCGGCCCGTATCATCACTATCGAAAGCCTTTTATAAGAATAAATTGTAATACATAATTTGTTGCTCATACAAAAATCACTCTAAGTACTATAAATAAAAGAACTAACTAGCAGTTTTATGAAACGAACCACACGCAAACACTTTTCAATTTTGAAATTGCGTATATGACGGAATGACGGAATCCATCCATCAAGAAAATGGGAGAAAATCATAGGAGTCATGTTATAGGCGATGCGGCTAGCAACCCATTACTATTTTGATTCCATTTTCCATCTATACGCCCATAATCTTGCTAAACGTGACCTGTAGGTCACCTTAGGCTCTGTCACCCCGTAAGGGATAAAGCCGTGATTTGTGTATGTATGTGTATAATACGGAATCTATTGGCTTTGGGTAGCACAAAACAGACTATCGGCCTTTAAGGTCTTTGGCCAGCTGTGGACGTTTTCCGTCGGAACTTAACATTTTGAACCGTTGAACTGTGTTGTTTTAAGATTGTCATAAACCTAAACTTTATATCAGTTTTAATTTAACTAAATGTTAATTTGTGGAGCTCCATATCTCATAGATCTATTGCTTTGTTTGCTGTCAAGTTTCTCTACAGAACTAGCACAACAATGTGAAACTTTACCCTATTTCAGTCACCAAAATCTTATACCAACTGTGCATTGTACTTTTGGCACTGACAGTACTGTCGTGCTCACATATATGCGTGGTGCATGTTACCGGTTTCATTAGATATACATATTTAACGTTAGCGAATGCATTTTCTGAAACTTAATTTATTATTTTCTTAAATACTATAGAGTAGCGCATCCAAACTCCGCCCAAAAGTCTCCCAAGATCAACGGTACAACGCCCCCTTTTCTTCTTAATTTACACACGACACGCCCCTTTTACACTCTATCACATGTGCCCTACAGAATCGCATATACCTTATAAAGATAAATATATATAGACAAGTAGAGGTCTAATCGCTCATCACCGACGAATCATAATAATTACGAAGAAAAAACTGGACGAACAACAGGTTGAGTAACTTTAACAGGCTATTGTCAGCAAAATCTATGGGCGGATGTTGTATGGTACTGACATCTAACTAGTTAATGCCATTATAAGAGTCACGATGTCTCGAGTCGCTTAACAACTTCCACCTCTTGGTTGAAAGGACCATGGACCTTTGTTTATCATAATACGCTATTGCGTAACTGCAAAAAAAAACAGAAATTGAAAACATTATTCATGCAGCCAGTCAACCTGAATTTGATAGGGAACCGGATGCTACGATTAAAATCCCGTCAATTATTATAATCAATCTAATCCTAAAAGAGCGAATTTAAACTTTGTATTTAATATATAGGATGGTGTTTGGACAAGCTATAATAAAATACGTTAAAGCCACATGGCTAGCAACCCATTACTATTTTGATTCCTCTTTCCACCTATACGCCCACAATCATGCTAAACGTGGCCTTTAGGTCTTGTTAGCTTAGGCTATGTCTACCCCGTAAGGGATAAAGACGTGATTTATGAATGTATGTATAAGAAAATGCAGGTATATCGTAAAATAAATAAAACAAAACGTTCCAAACAGTATCCAAAACATGAATTATGGATAAGAGTAATCACACTCGCTGATATAGATTACCACTTATTGAATTACAAGGGACTTTTCTACCTAATCTCTTTTGAACTACTTTAATTCTGTAGAATCAGTAGATTTGTTTGCTCACAACATAAGATTAATCGATTAGTAGGTAGGTATAATATGATTGATGTAATGTTATCTCAGCGTTGTGATTAACATGGTTTATTGGGCGTAAGACATCTTAATAATATGATAAATTTTTCAACTACTTAACTAGAAAAATTAAGACAACTCTAAATCAAATGTAACGTGTCTAGAAAAAATACGAATTAACACATTCAAACTTTTTAAACTAAATTAAATCCAGACAAGGCTTATGCCCAAATTGAATAGGTCATTTTTAGTGTGAATCTGACAGCGAGCGAACCTAAACTGAATCGGAATTGAATCGCATTAAGACGTCATGGTAACCCCCCTGGTTATCCACAGAGCTCTTGAAATTCGAATTGTCACAGTAAATTGTCACCTGTCAAGCTTAAGAAAAAGGGGCCTGGTTAAATAGCGGTATAGTCCATTCCAATACATTTTAAAGCTTTTGTAAACAAACAAGTCCCCCCCCAAGATCATTATATAATTGCAATATCACTATACATATTATAAAACAAAGTCTCTTTCCGCTGTCTGACGAAGTCGCGGGCAGAAGCCAGTTATCTATATAATAGGTATATAAAAACTTGCTTCTGCTCCCGACTTCGTCTGCGTAGAATTATACATATAAACCTTCCTCTTGAATCACTCTAGCTATTAAAAAAACCGCATCAAAATCTGATGCGTAGTTTTAAATAAGCGTACATAGGGACGGACAGACAGACAGACGACTTTGTTTTACACTATGTAGTGATGAATCCCATTTCCCTTGGTCACGGCATCAGGCGTGAACGGCTGGCCGATTTCGCTAATTCATTTTTTGTTGTGTTTGTTATTGTCAGGAGAAGGTTTTTATGTAACAATATTTTAGAAAAAACAACTGGTACGGGGGCGAAGCCGCGGGTAACGGCTAGTATAATATAATAGTCATAATAATATAATAATTGTTATACAATTTCGTGAGATATCAAACATGATTCTTCAACATTCCGGTGGGTGTGATGCCGTCTTACAATGAGTGATTGTATGGGAATTTAGATGAAATTGACTTGTTTACAATGTTGAGTTAAAATCTATTGGAATGGAGAATAAGTTATAACATCTGGAGCTGACTTAGGGTTTAACCCAGGGCCTGGCCCTCCCGGCTAGACCGGTTTAAGATCTCAACCTTTCCTCAAAATCTGGTTATTCCTCGTGAGTACTTATCGTTAGGACTTCCCGAGCGGCTTGCGAAAGCGCCATGTTGGAATCTTAATGACTAATATTATATTAATGGTCAGATAGAATGCATTAATGGTCAGATAGAAGTGTTAGTTAAAAATACACCCTAACCTACTGCCTAAAAGTCACCTTAAAGTATTTGTGAATTTGATAACGCTATTTAAGAATGTTATATTATTCAACAAAAAACTCCTTTAGTTTTACTCCAATTGGAATTAACTATGGCATTAGTAACATAATTAATAATGCTTCAAAATTGCTTTTGAATTTTTGATTATACTCAGCGTTGCCCCAATTCTCTTCTAAAACAGAAACTTTAAAATATTAACAGCTGTTTTGGCATTATGTTGGTTTTGTTCAAACCGTGGTAAAAACGAAATAGTTGCCTTTTGTCTAAAGTAAAGCATGACGCCTGTTTCAACAATTAGTGCATGAAATTAATTAACATTATATCAATAGGTGTGGGTGAGCATCAGCTATTGTTAGAGCAGTTGTGTACATATTTTACTAGCGGGTAATATATTACTGTAACACATGTAAATCATCTGAAGTTGAAAACAATGTTCAACTTTATATTATGTTTCACGAGGAATTTTTGCACATATGTTTTACACAATAACATAGAAATTACAAATTACATTAACTTGGCATTTAATTATTAAGTACAGTTAAAAGTATCTGAACTTTTAGTAGTTGGCGTCAGTAAACAACATAGGTATGTACTAGGACAGTTTGTAATGTTTCAAGTTACAACTGAGCTACTTTTGAGCTTGACTAGGTACTCATATCGCAAACCTTTTTATTAGGTTCAGTTCTAAGTAAATTACGAGAAACATTTCTGAACTGCACGAAAACGAATTAAAAATATATAAAATTTTAATACATCACAATCCATAAATATTCGCGATCCACGTGATTTAAAACCATTGACGTACATATTAAACACGTGCTACCGTTAGTCAATTATGGGAAAAAAGACGAGCAAATACATGTATTTAAGTCACACGTGAACTTTGGCAATGGTACCGCCCGCAGACCATAGTGTTCTAGTAAATTTAAAGAGGTCTCCGCTCGCGAAACGATTGTTGATATAAGCCCCAGCATTTTGTGACCCATTTGGCTTGACGGGCATAGTTCCTGTGCCAAGTTCTAGGCCGTCACTAGTTATGCAATTATTTACTTCATAAATTTCAGTACTTACAACTAACTTAATATTGACTACACAATAAAGATATTTTAGTAACTGACTAGAATGTTAGGCTAAATAAAAAGTTAAGACGGAGTCGCGAAATGCTAAGTACTGTATGCACATGCAGTTACAAACCCAATCAAACTTTGCGAAAGAAACTGATTGAGAAACGCACAAGCGCACGTTGTAACGCGTAGTTTAAACCAGCCTCGCTTTTTCAGTCGCAGAAGCTCGTTTTGACTTAGTATAAGATAAAAATAAGATTTAATGTAGGTAATTCGTTCCTTAAGCGTAGCAACGCGTAGACAATCATAACCGTAGGCGAGTTCGTAGCGAAACCTACACAGTCATCTTTGTGACCGCTTATTATTATTCTCCCACAGGTAGACTGAAATAATTTTGAGGAGTTACTTTGCGGAGGTCTGTTTGAACGAAAAGCTACCATAAGTCTGTAGCGTAGTAGCTAGTTAGCGAAGTAGTAAGGTAGAAGTTTTTTATTAGTATTATTGGTTGGTAAATGTAATGTTGAATATGATATAGTTTCACGAAATATAAGTAGGTATACATAAAGTTGTCGCGGTGTGCGTTGCACGAATATGGAAAGTTGAACGACTAATCGCCGCCGAGGTCGCCCACCTTTCGCTCTTTCCTTGAATTATTTTACCAAGTATTTTATTATTATGTGATAAACATCAAAACACATCTATTCTTAGCTGAATAGCTTCTTTGTTTACTGTACACGCGTAGTACTTGTTAAGGTGTAAAATCACTCGTTTTATAAGGTTACAGTTGTTCGCGTAATACAGGTAAAAAGGATAAAAATATCAACTAAAATTGGATTTCTCTTTGCGGTGAATGGGCTGTGGTTTGCTAAAGATTAAAAATAAATGCAAACGATCGTTTGAATAATGAAATGCAAAATTTTATGCAATTGTGTGTTGTATACAGTAGACAGACCAATAAAATTATAGTTGAAGGACCGGTTGCAGAAGCCGTGGTCACATTTGCCGATTTAATGTTTATTTGTAGCTGTAAAAATAAATTTTGCTATAGTTCATCGAACTTGTTTACCTGTATTAGCTAATAATAATTTATATCGTTTACGTTCACAGATTTGTTGAACTTTGGTAGAGTCAGTAATTTCTAAAAATTATATTCTAGAATTCCTACTACCACCTACCTACTTTTTTGGCTTACCATACCATTTTGAAACCAACAATGTGATTTCCAGAACGTGCTTGGATATTTAACAAACACAACAAATACTCTTATTTAACCTCGCAATAATATGAACGAATGAAATATTTAGTGTATAGGAAACAGAAAGGATGCTAATTTAGCTGTCGACAAACCACTTTCATAACATGTGGGTACTGGGGAACTAAGCGTGACTAAAACAGTGAGCATAGCGGATTTTCCTGCTAATTTTCTTCCTCTTGCTACATAATCTGATTTCTAAATAGTTTATCCGTTTGCATGCCAACCGTATGCAATATATTTTATAAGACAGCTCTACAATTTACTGACGTTGTTTTATTATATCACTATCCCGAGGGAACTGTGACATTTTCCGGGATAAAATTGATTCCAAAATTACGAACTGGTGTGTACCCAATCATAAAACGAATAACAAACATCCATCCTTCCATCATAAATAATCATTTTAATTATACTAGTAAGAGAATGACGAAGAGACTCTGATAAAATGGTTTTTAATAACTTTTTGTAACTGAATTATCTTTAGTCATTCACCGAGTCGTCATTAGACTAATATCAAATCACAACGCCGCAACTCGAGTTATATAAAAAAACGAGATCAAAAGGTCCTCATAAGATATAGGCATAAATACCATTGATTTTTCATTCTCTTTACCTTTCACTTTTTGACGTTACTCACTCTCACTCAATATCCTTCCGCGAATATTTCAATAATAATAACAAAACTGCAATAGACACAAAGCTTACTTGAGACGTCGTTTGCCGCGCGTAGTTACTTTTATTGTTTCCTATAAGAGCTACCTACTTAAAATACTTGCACAATTTACATTTAGATTTTATCTCTACTTACTTTGTTATGTCGATGTCGGCTCAAGAGTGACTTAATACATGTTCATTGAGGTAGTGTTGAGCAACATTAGACAATATTTATAACAAGACCTAGTAGTATGCATAACTTTAAATTACAATAGCCGGAAAGACTACTCGCGGAACAAGACTTATCCTGGGGTATACTCGTATTCAAATGTAAAGATAATTCAAAATGGCACAGAGCACGTCCATCGAATAATTATCGTGTTTCAACTCAACAATAGCAAGACATTTGTCATCCATTAAGCTAACGATTGCAAATCAGTGAGCGTCTGCTCAGACCAAGTAAAAAGGACAGACTAAATTATGCGGGAAAAATAGAGAGGCCGAGAAAAACTACGCCTTTCCGTGTGCAGGTGTGCGTGGCTCGACGAGTTTGCTGAGAGGAGTTTGGTTGCACACGTGTGCGAGCAACTATGCCTATAAGTATGGCTGTACACACGACAAAATGTTGTTTATAGGCTAATCATTTCGTTTATTCGTCTTGGGACATAGGCTAATACATAGAGCAGACAATAGCGTGAACACTAAATTCGGCTAATAAAAATTGTATACCCTTTTTAGGTAAATAGCAAACAAAGTTTACTTAATATGTTAACGTACGTCTATGGTCATATGGTTCTTTAAACATGTCTAAATGATACTTTTCCACATACTTTTACTTTTTCTTTAATATATGGACCTCCGCAAAGCAAGCCCATTTAATTTAATCCGTTCTAGATTGTACTTACCTACTTGCCACGTTTCTTAATTTATAATCATTCAAATAAAACACTAGGTACCGAATTAGCTACTGGCTTTGTCAGACCAATAAACACGGCAGTTCAGTATCGTTTGACACATTTTGTACTAAGTCATCACGTTATTACGTGAAGTCACATGGATGTTTACCAAGTAGGTATCATATATCACAGAAATTACACTCTTAGAGGCAAGTTTTGCGTAACGTATCTACATGCAAGTGCTTGGGACACTCGAGCTGTCATTTGTTTATTTATTACGTTTACAGAGTAATTTTACGTTGAGTGGTGATTAACTATACTGGTCAGTAGGACAGTGGGCTATTTTTACAAAGACTTTTTACAAAATAATAGAGGGAGGATGAACGTTATCAAATAATATTGTAGAACGGGTTATAGATTAATGGTCTGCTTAATGTCTGCGAGCCTAGCACGTGCATCGACGCTTTTTTGTCGTTTGTCGCTTGTCGTTTATTTAGTTATCAAAGAAAAAGATGCACTGAGCAACAAGCTAGAAGATGCCAATTTCAATATGCATATTCAATGTTCATTTATGTTGTATTAATTTATCTATGATGACCACTCTCCCTCACACAACAACAAATAATGAATAGCAATAGGATTGTCATCATTTTAACATAAAGAGAGATTAGTGATGATGATAATAAAATCCTCTCTTTTACAAAAGAAAATAAATAAATCAAATTATTAAACCCAATTTCTCCATTTCAGCTGTCGACCGCATGCGCAGCTTCGAGTTCTCCATCGTCCACCTGCTCACTTGCATAGGCTTCTTCATCATGTACTTGATAGAGGAACTGGTCCACATGTACATACACAGAAGAGAGAAGAAGAACGCGAGGGCTCTCCCTCTGGTGCGCAATTTGAGCGTGCGCAGGAGTCGCGCCAGCCCTGACAGCGCTGGAGAGAAGAGCGTCACTAACTCTACTGCCGATCTTATTGAGGGTGAAACCGAGAGGAAAACTAAGGTATTGTGATATTTGTTGCTAGCATATTAGAAATATTTTCGACTTCGAATTAAAAAAAAAACTTAGTAACCAATCAGGTCTTTTGAGCCAGCTGAGATGGGGGGATTTAAGGATTTAGGTACTAACATAACGCTCACTGTGTATTGCCATTACATTGAAGCCAATGTCAACACTAATTTTGTTAGTAAATAAATTATTTAGCATTTGGATTAAAGTTGTTTAATTTGTCTATTAACTCTGAGGCCAATAGTTCTGCGGTTAAATATCGGTTTTTTTCTTATTATACTCTCCTCATAAGAAATGCTTTCAGACAAGAAATAAATATTAAAGAAAATAAAACGGCTTGGTAAAAATAGCTAAATTGCATAAGATGACTGTCTATACTTAATTATTATCGACTAAATCCGCTATCTGAGTAATAACTCGTTTAGCACGATATAACATAAATGGAGATAATATTTTAATCGTTTTCCTCATTCTGTAACTTTTAGGACATTGAAACAAACCACAACCATGGCCATTCTCACCACCACAGCCACATGCCGGTCAGCGGCGGCGACGACGACGTCACCTCTGCTCTTCGGGGTCTGCTTATTGTGCTGGCCCTCTCAATCCACGAGCTTTTCGAAGGATTGGCTGTCGGCTTAGAATCCAGTGCTTCTCATGTCTGGTGAGTTTAGTTAGCAACTGTCAGCGCCATCTAGCGTCGAGTAGAAATAATAAAAACTTCACAATAAAGTCAATCGATGGCGTTAGTGTCGATGCTATTTAGTGTCAATCATAGTTCACTGTTAAAGTAAGAGATGGCGTTGTTATAAATAAATTACTTTTCCAAGCGACAAAACTCATTTTTTTATTTACCGTTTCAGGTACATGTTAGGAGCAGTCTCAGCTCATAAGTTGGTCATTGCCTTCTGTATCGGCGTAGAACTGATCGCCAGTCGCACGAAAACCTGGCTATCAATAGTGTACATCACCACATTCGCTATTGTATCGCCTCTTGGTATTGGAATCGGTCTTCTCCTGGTCGGAGGACAAGGCGCTACGGCCGCAGGGACGTACTCTGTGGTTCTTCAGGGTCTGGCTTCGGGAACTCTCCTGTACGTCATCTTCTTCGAAATATGGAAGAGCGACAGGACCGGAATCCTTCAGTACATCGCAGCCGTATTCGGCTTCTGCCTCATGTTCGGATTACAGTTACTTAGTAAGTATTTTTTTATTAGGGTTAAGTTTCCTAGCCCCCACTTGTTCACACGTAAGAATGTAGAAGTGAAGTGACAACGACTACTAATAACGTTTAGCATGCCGCTCCTACATTTCATTACTCCAAGCTACATACAAGTTTCAAAACTTTCAAATGTTCCTAAAATGACGTTTAGTTTGCGAGGAAGGGGGTGAGTTGAGGAGATAGGCGGGGGTGAATATTTGACACTTGAAACTTGAAACTTGAAGTAATGGAGGAGCGGCAAAAAACAAAGCGTAGCTCAACTGACAGTAACCCCTACGGCATACCTTTTTTTTATTTTAGTTTCTTTCATTTTTTGATTTTTCATTTCTTTTCCAGCACCTCACAGTCACTCACACGGGGACGGCGACCATGGACATTCCCACGACAAGTGAGGGACTACGAGTGATAAAGAGTCACAGCACTAGTTTAACCCTAGAATATTCTAGACGACCTTTTTGTGGATAGTGGAAGCGATTTCGGTGTCACCTATTAAAAACAACTTATTTAAATTTTGTATTCGTTTATAAATATATTTAATTTAATCAGGTACTTTGGTAAATTAAAATGACTAAAGCTTAATCTGTGTGAATGATCCCAACCCTAAAATAAGCATCTATCACTGTCGCACAACGTGGCAGAAACATGAAAGGGTTAATGCGAGTCGAGTTGTCGATATTCGTTTCTCTTTTTATTTATCGTAAAGTGAAAGAGATGCGAGTAGCGTCAAACAATCAATTCTATAATATTTTTAAAACAAACTGCCTTGAAAAATTACTATTGTACCTATATATTTTGTGACGCCATTTTGTATATGAAGTAACAAACTGACGTACTCGGAGTTAGTGGGGTCATTAAATTATTCATTATTTATTAGTTGACTCTGATATCTTATTTCTTTAGGTACATCAAGAACAAAATTCAGTTTCTTAAAGACATTCAATTAACTGATAGTATCTGGTGGTGCACGTAATCTATTTATTAATAATAAATAATTAAAGATGAAAATAATTTTAATGAATAATTTCCCAAGAAATGTGAAGATGCTCTAAAATACCTAAATATAAATTATTTATATTAAGATCAACTATTAAATAATTATTATTATAATTCCGATTTGGATCAATATTTAATTATTATAATGAATTTACAGTTGAGATGATGAAAAGAAATCTAGTCATCAGTTTTTTTTACGTTTTCATGTCTAATATGTTTTGTATTGTGTTATATTTGTATTTATAATGAAACAATATTTTTATAGGGCCCAATTCTTGGAAGTATTGAAATTAGGGGTGATCCATAATAGATCGATAATGTAATAGTAGAGTCCTATCCATATTAGATGGAGTTGTGGATCAGAAATATACCTACCGCAAATAAAATTAAATGTAGATATGTTTCTGGACCCATTGTAACGAACTCTTTATACATTGAAGTCTTTGGACGAAAGAGATTATTGTAAGACTTAACTTCGCCTTAATTATACTGTATTCCAGTATTTCCTATTTATATGTAAGACATTGTCTGTCTGTGATATTATATCGGAAAAATACACGTCGAGACCAGTAGAACATCTCGCTTTTTTATTTGTGTGATTTTATATAAATGTCCGGACTTTGAATTAAGGTCGATTAGGCCAATATCCGACAGGCCGAGTAGACCTTTAGGTCTGTCAATAAAAATATGTAATGGTATTTAAATTTTTATGGGTTCGTTTGCATAAGTTTTATCTGCGATATGTGGCGAACTTTTTTATTTTCTTTTTTTATGGTGCAAAAGGCTGAGCTTATCAAAAATGTCTCCAGCCAGTATTACTTCCAGTCCGGATTTTGTATGAATAAAAAAGAATTTCGATTTTATATTTCTTTGCCAAAACTAATTTTTTAGGTACTTATTAGGTACGACGCTGGTGTTTCGACATACATGATCGATTTGGAAATATGTATAGTTAAAGGAATTCATAATATAATTGCATAATAATTAAGAACGCACCGTAAGAGTTGTAAGTACCTATCTATTGTAAATAAATACCTAACTATAGATTTAAGAACTGTTAACTATAACTACCTATGATAATATTTAACTTAGCTGGGAAACGACACGTATCCGAGGACAATGTCGGACTTTTTTATTGTTTGCTAAAATAAATCACTGTGAAATCTATACACCAGCTCTTTATTTTTAACTAGCTTCTGTCCGCGACTTCGTCTGCGTAGAATTATACATAAAAACCTTCCTCTTGAATCACTCTATCTATTAAAAAAACCGCATCAAAATCCGTTGTGTAGTTTTGAAGATATAAGCATACATAGGGATATAGGGACAGAGAAAGCGACTTTGTTTTATACTATGTAGTGATAGAAGTAGAATCCTATTAAGTAGTAGGTACTTGGTGTGATTTACTTTGAGCTAGATAACCAATAGAGAGGAAATGTAACTTAATAGGTACCTACCTATGCTTAAAAAATCTACCATACCACTGTGGCGACTCCACTCTTCGATTCTAAAGTTGGCATTAAGTACTTATATTAATATCGATCGCAAATGTTTAGTTACACACACACACACACACACACACACACACACAAGGACGTCCAGGCGGGGGGAGCGCCTTCATCCTTATGATGTTGGCAATCGATTGGCTCGAACGAAGCGGTTCGCGTCATCCTTCTTGATGCGGCCCCGCCAAGAAGTGAATTTGCTCCCATCGTCCGAGTTTCCGGAAAAATACATATAACCTAGTACTCTTCAAGGCCAGAGTGAATAGCAGGTTGTTACTGAACCATTGAGTTACACCTTCGGCCTCGTCTACACTTTCCATCAGGTGAGACAGAGGTCAATCACTGGTCAGTCGTGCCTACGTAAAAAAACCTATAAGAATTCTTCTATTCCAAAAAACAGTTCCAGTACTTTACGTTTACCTACTTACATACACAACATAAATTTATGAGAAAAAATAAAGCAATACATACACAAATCACGTCTTTATCCCTTACGGGGTAGACAGAGCCTAAGGTAACAGGTACCTACAGGCCACATTTAGCAGGATTGTGGGCGTATAGGTGGAAAATGGAATCAAAATAGTGATGGGTTGCTAGCCTCATCGCCTATACCTAACATGATTCCTATTATTTTCGCCAATTCTCTCGATGGGCTTTTACCATCTGCGCGGGTAGAGAAGCAACTGGTACATTCTATGTTTTTTCTTTGCTTCCAGACCAGCATGGAAGAAAATAAAACAAGGATAGTAAAATTAATGAAATAAAACAATTACATAATCTAGCATGCTTACCTAGAAGCTCCAATGTCTTTGGCTTCTAAATAAGCGTTGCCAGATTGTGGAATTGTTCCCCGTTTAGTAGATATCCACGATTTTCGAAATTTCCCCTATTTCGAATTTACCGCAATGCGCTATACATATCTATAGGTTTATGTTTTGTTTTATTTCATGCGGAAGCACAAAAAGGGAATGAAGTGAGCGAATTAACAGTTTCAATGGTAAATATATTTTATTTAGATCGTCAACTATTACGCCTGCGATTGTCTAACATTCTATTTAAATTTCCCGGACGGAAATTACAAAACTCCATGACCAAACAACCCTGGGGTGCGTTCAGTTTGATCACCCGACGACGCCCGACGACGCACTGGCCCGTTCAGTAAGTCAGTGCGATCATCCGACGATCACACCAAGTCGTTCAGTAACATCGTCGGGCGTCGTCGGGCGATCGCACCGGTCACCCCGTAAAATAGATGGGTAAAAAACGCACAGACGTCACTTTGACAGTTGATATGAGGCAAAATTTATAATTCGAACGCTGGGGATATAAACTTATTATTACGAATACGAAATCATACTTCAATTGACACTTTTGACAGAAGAACGCCCCAAGTCGTTCAGTGAGTGTGTTTATGATCGGACGATTTTCACCCGACGATAATCACACTGACACTTTAGTTACTGAACGTAGCCCTGACAAAAAAAAACTACTTCCTACGCTGTTTGAGGCATGAAACAGGCTCGTTAATTTATTAACTACTCAAATATAGCCAAGATTTTTGGGGCAATAAAATAAGATATCTATCTTTAGCAAATGATTTGTTTAATTACATTAGAACTCTATCACAACATTATTTTTATTTACTTCTGTAAATTGTAAGCACAGTGGTCACAATACTCACGAATCACAATCACACAATGTAGCAACACAACACTAGTCCGCAAAGCAAAGTGACTGACGGAACGGAACGAGATCGTGCACAAAAAAAGTAAAAAAAAACTTTATCAACACGAATGAAGACTGACTGTGCTACCATTATAAACACAATTGTTTACAGTTCTAAAACCGACTAAATTAACTTATTATCGTCATACCTTCCTATTAAATCAAAACATTTAAGCGCTGCAGGATTAAACTTTTGTTGGTTAGTATAACAGGTTCCTTTTAATTTCGTCTTACGTAAAATAACAGTTTCATCTCGTAATCGTCGCAGAATTATGGTAATTCAAATCAATCGTTAGAAAGTGATGCTCGCGTGTGATATAACCGAGTTGAAAGGTGAAATTATGTGCTGGGGATAACCTTGCCTCGGTCAGATGCAGTCACAGTCGAGCAAGCGTCGTATAGAAAGTTAAAGTTTCAGTTTCGCTTTAGTTCGTCTAGTTAGTGCTTGTGTGTTCATTTGGAAATCAACAATGAGCTTTATCATCGGGTCAACTATTTGTTTGTCAGTGCTACCCGACAGTAAGATGTGTCCATTAGTTTTGTAATTAGTTATTGTTAAATTACTAGCATTGTTATCGTAATGATTCATTCGTAAAGTATTATTTAATTGTCTGTGATCAGTGATTTATAGACTTGTTAATTCACTAGTGGCATTGGTGTTGTAGCAATACACATCTGAAGTTCAGTTTTATTTTGTTAGGCTGTTCTCTGGCACTATGAACAATCATAAATTCTCATTAAAATCTTCAGGTGAGCATAGAACATTGGCAAGAAGGATGTCAGCTCCAGGATTGACATCAGAGGCGCAGCTACGGTACCTACTGCAATGGTTTGGGGAGTTCAGTGAACTCCAGCGTGAAGATTTCTTGCCTGTGCTGGCTGCAGCCTCTGGGGGCAAGACGGACCAACTAGCAGCTACACTCGCTGCTCTCTCCTGTGAGGACAAGCCAGTCAGCCTGTTTCAGTGCAGGGTAAGTTGAATTTTGAATAAATAAGTATTATGTATTTTGTACCACCTGGTTATTTAGTGAAAAACATTATTGAAGTTTGCGACTATTAAGTAAAATTGGACATAGGTGCTGAACATTAATCAAAATGTTTTTATGCTGTATTTTTGTTTAATAGTTGATTGACAGTAATTATTAGCACCTGCTTCACAAAATTTCATAGGTGTTTCATAGTTGAGGGTGCTCAATTTTTAATAGGTTAGTTTAGTTATTGAATTATTTTTTTTTATTTCTAATTTGTATTATGAATAACAGTCTCACTAAAAGTAAACTATAGCCATCTTAGTTTTTAATTAATTTTCATTTAAACTAAATTTCTTATGTTTATAGATTAAACTTTTCAACGAGTGGTACCCGTCATGGACTGCAGAAGAACGAGACAGATTAGTGGCAGGTGTCACAGAAACAGACCCAGATTTTGGAAAGAAACTACAAGAGGTTCTTACTAACGGAATCCAATTGAATGGAGATCTTAACGGCACCAACGAACTGCATTCTCCGATTGTAGAAGAAGATAAAGTCATTCTTGAAGCTGAGAACAGCGAAGAAGTGGAACAATCTGAAGAGGGAACTGAAGAAAAAGAGGAACCTGTTGTTCCTCAAGATGCTAATATCCCTTTAGAAATAGCAGCTGCATCTTAACTTTATACAAGAAGAGTTTCTATTTATACAAAACATGTTTTTATACAGTGAATCTCTTTCAGCAGCTAACAAACTTTTTTGTCATCCAAATCATTCCTGTTGCTATTAATGCTTTGTTAAATAGCACAATGAGGTTACATTCCACTGGATTGCATTCCATAAATGTGTACATTTGAAAATAAGTTAAGCTATTATGAATCTCTTTATTTACTTCTATTATTATTATTATATATTTTCTTTTCTATTTATAAATCAACTATGATTTATTGCCAGGAATTGTAAATTAGTATTGTTAATAATCAAATCAGCTAGTAAGATAGTAACATAAATATAAACTTTTATTGATATAGCAATATTCGCAAGGCCAACAAATAAATTGGCTTAGTACAAACATTCAATGTGCCAAGGTTTAATCAGTATTTCAGATCAATTATATACATGACTTTGTAATTAATCATTACAAATATAGTTTTGTGGTAAGACTAAGAGGAAGGTGATAAGTAGAAAGGTGCTGGAGTGAGAAGGCATGTTGTGGATAGAGAAAGGCCATAAATATATTAGAAAACCGGCCGAGGGCGAGTTGGACTCGCGCACCACGGGTTCCGTGCCTAACATACATTATGTTTACTAAAGTTAATAAATAAATACCTATAATAGAAGCTCCATGATTAGATATACATCGGGTCGATTTTCAAACTTCATAAGTAAATTTTTATCATTTGACAGACAAACAGCCTGATGATGGAGAACCTGATGATACTTTATGGGTTGCGTTTACGTTTTTGGGGCACGGAACCCTCAAAAC
Organism: Pandemis corylana; assembly: GCA_949127965.1. Classification (NCBI taxonomy): domain Eukaryota; kingdom Metazoa; phylum Arthropoda; class Insecta; order Lepidoptera; family Tortricidae; genus Pandemis; species Pandemis corylana. The sequence continues at coordinate 6,062,044 of OX421868.1, forward strand.
AGTATATTATTTACATACTTAGTAACTTATTTGAATAAAACTTCGAAAATTACTCCGTTGTATTTATTATAATTGTATTTCATACAAAAATATAAAAGAAATTATTCTTCCCAAGGTCAGATTTACTATAGTTAAGTAAGTACTATTCTTGATCCAAACCTTGGACCATTTTTGTTCATGATACTTCACGATTGTCATTATAAAATAATTATGAGCGAAAATAAAATTAGTCTATGCACAATATATAATAAGTTCAATTGTGTGTATGTCATTGTTCAACTAATAACTAAATGGCAATTAGAAATAAATTTGATTTAGATGAATAGATCAAAGAAAATGAAGTATAGTAGTTATCTAATAGGTACTTAAAAGAACATTGGTATGGTATAACATTGCAAGGTTTTTCCTTAACGAAGAATTACTGTTCGATTTGATAATATCGCTTGTATAAAGTCAAGTCGTCAAATGGCACAAGAACCAAATTTTAGCAAAAATTCAAAAAAGTGAGGCAGTCTTGCAGGAAAAATTCAACCTCTTTTTAGTAGCCAAATCTAGTTACAAGCTTAACAGTTCCATAGTGTTTATGGTCCATATACATCCATCGCACTATTAAACCGAGTTTCACAACTAATCGAGATTTAACTATTCCCAGCAAGACAGGCTAAACGAAGTTACGAAACTGGGTGGCTGTTCCGAAATTCGAATTTCGAAGTTCGTGTGTAGCTCCTCTCACTCCCACATTAGTGATCAACAGTGTGAGCGGAACGGCACGGAACGTACTTTGAATTTCGAATTTCGGAGTTCAAGTCCTGCATCGATAAAACATTAAACTACGTCAGTCAATGTCTTAAGGTCTCAGTTTGCTGACTATCCAGTCAAAGTAAGCGCCAACTCTGGTGTAGACGCCAGGCCACCCAGGGGTGCCACAAGGCGAGGGTCCGTAGGACACTACTCCCATGGCTATCCAGTTGTCCTGGCGGGGTAGGCGGCCCATGAGGGCACCGCCGGAGTCGCCGCGGCAGGAGTCCTGCCCTGCTGCGCCGCCCGCGCACAACTGCTGCTTGACGATGCGTCTGTTGACCCGGCTGAAGACGCGTTGGCACTCCGACATGGTGACCACTGGGACGCGGACTTTGAGTTTCACGTCTGATTCGGAACCTGCAATCAATGTTTGTTAGTTACGGACTTTCCTGGTATTATGAAGCGGACATGAAGTGTTAGGTACTTTAAGTACGAATAGGTAGGTGCCTAGATAGTTATCTCTTTATTATTTTTTATGTGGTAATCACTGATTAGTTTTTGTTAAAAAAATGCAAGCTCTTTTTGCTATCTAATATCTTGACACGTATTTAAAAACAACTTTAAAAATGACCACAAGTCAAACTTTTAAATTCCAGATTTCACCCACACCAACATAGACATACCTACACTTAGCTACTTGCATGACAAGTTGAATAAAAGCTTGTAAAACGGGGGCTACTCTGAAAATACGAAATACCGTCCCTCCCACTGTAATAGTAAACACTATTAGTGTGAAGTTGGTATTTGTAACGTCAGACTAAAGTCAGGCATTCACTTAATACGCAAGTAGTTAATATCCATAGCTTCTAAAACCGATTGAAGCCACTTTAAAAAAAAAAAATTGAGACAAGGTAAGCTTGGGCGTAACTTACGTGTTTCCGTTTTGCCCCAGCCAGCGACTTCGAGGTCGTAGTCTTCAAACGTCGCGGTTTTCAGGGCGTTCGTCGATGGCAAGCATATCGGCTTAACGAAGTCTATAAAAGAATCAGATATTTAGATAATAAGTAGGTAGTTCACAGATCAACTGTTTTTTTAAGTATTAATTGAAAAGGCAGGTTGTTTTAAGATCTTTCCAGGCTGGAAAACCGCGCAAACACTCCTATTCAACGGCAGTTCTAGGACTAAGATGGTGGCAGCGCAGCGATTCAGACGAACGAGGCACTAGGACTACCACCCATAAAAAGAAGGATCAATCATTACTAGGCAGTTATTAGTGTCCAAGCCGATATTATTGGGGATGAGGAGACCAAAGTGTCCAGACACCGGTAGCTTGGACATGTGGAGAGGTTGAGTGAGGATCGAGCCGTGAAACTAGCATACTAGGGCTGGCCGAATGGGCTTACACCGGTTGGCCGTCCTAGATATCGTCTGAGTGACTCGGTTCAGAGGGATCTTTTGGATCTTGAGGTCGATGTCTGGCGAGAGCTGGCTTAAGATCGCAAGGCATTGAGGAGTCTGATATCGGTGGCCAAGATCCACTTCGGGTCAGTGACCCGCAGTGGCGCCTAGCCAGTAAGTAAGCAAGTTAAAGCTGCGTTGCGCGCGAGGTAGACTACCCATATTTTTCTTACTCTTCGTTGTATCTCTCGCGCGACACAGTACTCGCGCTCTCTTGGCTAGCCGTTCAGTTACCTGTATATTGAACATCATGAGCAAGTCGCAGCAGCGCAATGTCATTATGCTGGTTGTCATCATTGGGGTAGTAGCCCTCGTGAGGGATGATTTCCTCTATCGCGACGTCTTGGGGGGTGGGAGCACAGTCGGAACGGGAGGCTGGGCTGGTGCAGTCTTGGGTGCTCGAGGTGTTCCATTCACCTAGGCGGACCTGACTCCTGAAAAAGATAGAATCATTCATCATTCATTTAAGTCGATTTCTTTAATTAAATACCTTTCTAGTTTAGTAAGTATGGAGTACGTATGAAAAAGTAGATGCTTACGTTAGGGAATCGATCTTGCAGTGGGGGGTCGCCATATATAGACTATATAGGTATCTAAGTTAATACCTGTTAAGTATTATGTAGAGGTAGCTGCCCATCTTACCCATGTAACGATTTGATCTTTCGTCAAGCTTTTTATGATGGTAGGTACAGAGAAAATATTTATCTACCTATAGCGAATTTCTAACTTGAATTCGGTTTTATTAAAAACTGAAACTGGATGAAATAAAATTTTAAATAAATTACCTTCACAGAAACTGAAATTAAATACCTATAGAAGCTTGTATTGAATAAAATTGCAAAGTTTTAGGTAACTACAACAATTCTAACTATAGGTACATAGATGTTGTACAAGTTGTCCTCTTAATACTCACAGTCGCCAATTAGTTGGTAAGTCTTTTCCTTTTACGCAGTGCGCTGCAGTCATGACATACTTGGAGGATATCAGGACGCCGCCGCAATAGAAGCCCCAGTCGCGAGCTGTTGGAAACATACATTTCAAACATAATTACAATTAATTGTTCGTGCTTCAACATAATTTTTTCAAGTGATGGGACCTCTCACTTGCCAGATATTTGCAACTAGCTTCTGCCCGCGACTTCGTCTGCGTAGAATAATACATTATAAACATTTCTCTTGAATCACTATCTATCAAAAAAAACCGCATCAAAATCCGTTGTAGTTTTAAAGATCTAAACATACATAGGGACAGATAGACAGACAGCGGAAAGCGACTTAGTTTTATACCTATTATGTAGTGATGGTTTAACTCAGTCACCGCCAAGCACAAGAGATGCAGTAAATAACAATACAGAGAGGCGGTTTCAAAATGTTTCAAATTAAAGATGATGAAAAGTAGGTACCTACTAAGGAGCTAAGCAAAGCTTGACTGTACCTACCTACCTATTAAATACCTACAGCCCACAGACAGACAACGAAGTGATTCTATAAAGGTTCCGTGTTTTCCATTGAAGGATACGCTACCCTTAAAGCAATTATTGACCGCTAACAATGTGATTATAGCTTTTGTTCGACGTGATTTAAGTCCACTATTCGATTAGCAATGGGCGGCTCGAAGAACGTTACGCGGAGAGTGCCGGCTGACGTCAACGCACTCATTATTGAAAAAAACTGACTAGATCCAAACTAGTCACATCGAACGAACAAGAGACAAAGTAGGACGATAGCTGGATGGGTATGTCCCCGACTTACACCTACTTACACAAACATACATACACACATAACTCACATCTTAATCCCTTACGGGGTAGACACAGCCTAAGGTAACAAGACCTAGTAAAAAGGCCACGTTTAGCATGATTGTGGGCGTATGAAGGAAAAGGGAATCAAAGTAGTGATGGGTATAGCTAGCCGCATCGCATGACATTATTCCTAAGATTTTCGCCAATTCCCTCGATGGGCGTTTACCATCGGAGCGGGAAGAGAAACAACTCCCAGACCAGCATGGAAGGGGGCACTTGTCGTGAGTTTAACAGATTATTTCGTAGTTTAATTACCAACTAACGTTTGTCATAACGCAGCAGAGCCATCCAAGGGTGCTCGTCGATATCCGCCCGAGTGCCTCCCACGATCCTGTCATTGCTCTGTATGCCACACACACTGTTATCTGGCAACAAACTGCCGCCCTGGGACTGGGAGGGTATACCTCCCAACCTTGTCGGCTGCCCCTGTGAAAATTTAAATTCGGGTGGGCAGCAAACCTGAAAAAAAACAAAATCGAAGTGAGGATTTCGTTATTTGAAAAATTAAAGCAATAGAGATATAGGAATGTCTAAGTTATTTATCAATATTTCAAACAAGCCTTATATCCAGGCTCATCCTTAAATTAAATAACGTCACACCATTTTCTCAAATTTTTGAACCCGGCTTTGAACCCCGTGTGTGTGTTTCAGTGTGTTCCAGTGTCGTAAAATTAAGAAGGCCCCGGGGACCAGTTAAACAACCTACTCAAGGGTCTCAAGGCACTGATACGGTGACAGATACCCATTTTACAATGCCACTATGCTAATGTACCGACAGTCAGCCAAACGGAACCCAGGCAACTGTAGAACCTTTTCACAATCAACGTCGGAGTACTTTGTCACTAACGGACACAAAAATTACAAGCTGATCTTATTGTGATAAGGTTATACCTACAGTGGCCCAGAGTTCTATTAGGTTGACCGTACAATACTACCAATGCATCAAGGTGGGCAGGTAAAATATCGGCCCTGATCTATTAAAAAAAAGGAGGCACTACAAGCAACGCCCTGCAGCCTGCAGGCAGTGCTTTGTGTAATGCGCTGTAGTATATGTCTTCCACTCAGTCTTCCACTATGCTTGTGATCGAAGAATTAGAACAGTGAATCTACCTTGGCATTGCTAGCCTCGTCGAAGCCACAATGCAGATTTTGCAACAGCTTCGTCAGTTGAGGCGTGTTGCCCTGCCTCATGCGGTCGTAGAGTCCAATGCACGAAGTCGCTAGAGGAACGCATTGTGCGCCATTGTTGCATGATTCTGTAATTCATTCCATCATATTTGCGTATTATTAACTTTGTTATAAGTATTTAAGCCCGGCCATAGAAAGAGCGTGAGGTTGTCGGGAGTAGACTTCAATCCGATTGCTTTGAATTGAAAATGTAGATCGCCCCAACAGCGACCACTTGAAGCTGTTGGTCTCGACTGCTCTAAGAAGCCGTCTGTGGCTGGCCCTACACTTTGAACATCGACTAATAATAGCAAATTTTTCAACCAACATTAAAAAATGGTAGAAAATATTTATGTACTTACAAGGATGTTAAGAAAAACTAACCCAACCACACAAATGAGTTGCAAGCTCCTACAACTAAACAGGTTGGCATACCTACTTAGACATGTACAAGAAATGCACATAATAATTACTAGCGCAGGTCTGAACTTTGCTTCGCAAAAGCTACGAAGTTTTGTCTTGATTTGTTATTTACATGTTTTTGTGTAGGTAGGTATAAATAAGTTGATAGCGGATATTTCCACAGACATCTTAACTTACAACACCAATTAGAAAAAGATTGAATCAAGCCTTACTTTGCCGTCCATATATCCGGTAACTAAATCCATTAGGTACCTACACTGATTATATCGCTCTAACCTAACTAAACTTAGAACAATAATCTCATACTCATTTCAACAAAAGTTCCTTCGAATAGGTAGTTATCTATTTATTTCATATTAAATGAGACTAAAAGTAACTTGAATACAAAAATCGTATTCGCGATGTGGAAAAACAATCATAAACAAGCAAGACGGATGACTATTAAAAACCAGTTCATACTTACGATACGCGCTGCTCGTCGCGATGGCCAATAGCGCCAAACCGAACACTCGTGACCTCATAATTAACAAGTTGACTATGAATTAACAGAACAGTTAACAGCGATACTGCACTACCGGCAGTCCGCCTACGACTGATGACAACCGGCCCTGACTTTGCGAGCGAATCCCAAAGGTTATCAACTTTAACAACAAAATACGAGTATTTTGAAAGCTAAGAGCCAAGCGATGTTGTGTCGGGTAGATTAATTAACACTGATCTATTATTTTTGTAGGTACAGTCGCATTTTCCTTATGCTTGAGTTAACAGGCAGGCGTTTTCCGCGCTTAGGTAATGTAGGTATGACTTGGATATTGTATTATTGTACCTATTAGTAACTGCAGGCAACTTGGAATGCGAGCGGTTCGTTTGTCCATAGGTAGTCAGTAAGGTCTTGAATTTTGTATTTTCCACGTTAAAAACATTCCGTCTGTTAATCTAGGTTATAATGTGTGCAATGCGTCGAAATCCTTTTGCTGGTTTTTGCTTGAAATAGTAACAAACATCCATCTTTTCATCCTAAAAAACTTTCGTGTTTGTGATATTAGTAGAAGGATTAACGATAGGTATCGTCGAAAGAGAATGTAAAAAGTATTCTACGTCTAAGATTAGGTATATTGTGACAAGAGTGTCATTAATATTTGACCTAGATACTCGTACAAACAGACAAACGTTACAAATTAAATACCTACAGTAAAAGCTCTTCCTTTTATAAAAAAATATTCCTTTAACAAAATTATCTTTAATTTATTTAAGTAATTTTATTAATACGAAATATTACATCAACACGCCATTATATTAAAAGCACGTCTGAGGCTGAATCTTCCGTGACAGAATAAAATTATGTACACAAAGGACCATTTTTATGCTTATTAGGAGGAACCAACGACGCTTCCCAACCAGCGATGCTTCTCTTCCTTGCAGATGGTAAAAGCCCATTGAGGGAATGGGCGAAAACCTTAGAAATTATGTTACAGGCGATGCGGCTAGCAACCCATCACTATTTCGATTCCTCTTTTCACTTCCATCTATGCGCCCACAATCATGCTAAGCGTGGCCTTCTTGTTGCCCTAGGTTCTGTCTACCCTGTAAAGGATAAAGACGTGATTTATGTATGTATGTAATGACCAAAAGGGACCATGAAAGATAATCGCTAAGTAAATCGCCATTAATGTTTGTAAACAGTGACCTGTACACAATGACGGTAGATACCACTTAAAGCCTTGTTATGTTTAATTAAACAACTTTCGAATAAAGAAGTCAACCATCCAGTCTGCGCTTACCTACTTGAGATGAGCACTCCGAATGAGAGGGCTTGAGTTTCCTGTTTATTGTTTAACATCTTCCGAATAAAGAAGTCGACCATCCAGTCTGCGCTTACCTACTTGAGATGAGCACTCCGAATGAGAGGGCTTGAGTTTCCTGTTTATTGTTTAACATCTTTCGAATAAAGAAGTCGACCATCCAGTCAGCGCTTACCTACTTGAGATGAGCACTCCGAATAAGAGGGCTTGAGTTTCCTGTTTATTGTTTAACATCTTTCGAATAAAGAAGTCGACCATCCAGTCTGCGCTTACCTACTTGAGGTGAGCACTCCGAATAAGATGGCTTGAGTTTCCTGTTTACACGGCCTCGTGTTGTGATGTGACTATATTATTATGACCTTTTGCACTGATAGGTACGGGCGCTATTAGCTTAACTTGGAAATATAATACAATAATAAAAATATAATTAAACAAAGAAGTATTTCTATATTATATCGCATTATATTTATATCTCCGATGTGTGGTAGGGTATGTTTTGCAATTTCGAAAACGGCTATAAGAATTTCGACGATAATTATATAATACCCTTTTGTGGCCAATAATAGCGGGATCTCATCTGTCACTTTGAATGAGATAGATATCTCGATTTTAATATGTAGCGCCTTCTCTCCATGAATGGCTCACTCGCTCAGTTGATTGCGGGCACTAGATAATTATAATTAGGTACGTAGCTTTGTTAAATCTACAAAATAATTCGTCAATAAATAACAAATTAATCTAATATAATTTATAACTGGTGTGTTTGATATCTGGTTGTTTTTGAGCCAGCCATTGGCCAGTTTCTGTGACACATACCCGATGCTCTTTTGTTTTTATTTTATGCAAATCACGGAGATCGTTTCGTTTTCCTGTTATATAAATTAAAATAAAAAATATAATTAATACATACATCTTTAGACGACCGGATAGCCTAGTGGTTAGTGACCCTGACTACGAAGCTAGAGGTCCCGGGTTCGAATCCCGGTAGGGGCAGACAGTTGTATGATGAATACGAATGTTTGTGCCCGAGTCATGGATGTTGTATGTATTTAATTATGTATTTATCTACATTATATAAGTATGTTTATCCGTTGCCTGGTACCCATAGTACCTACAAGCTTTGCTTAGTTTGGGGCTAGGTCAATTGGTGTAATTTGTCCCAAGATATTTATTTATTTATCTAATTTGTATCTGTGTTTTATTCATATAACATGAAGTTTAACAATCAATTTGGCAATCCCGTATGAAATCGTCGTATTCTCTCTTCGTCGCTTGATGCTGGGGCCCGATTTTGAAAGCACATCACTCGAAAGTGGTATAAATCAGCTTATATCTCCAAAGCTACAGCTCTAACCAAAGTTTTGACTAGTTCACCATATTATTGAGAGCTGTGATTGTCTCCGATTGTACTCGTATTTCAAATTCAGCACAATTTATCACCACTTTTGAGTGGTATTTTCACACATGTGCTATCAAAAATCTGGCCCCTGCATAACGTCCTACCAACCGCAGAGAAAATAAAATTGACACAAGACTAGTTTGCTGGAATGCTGCTTTATTAAACTGCGATGTTCATTAACGGCATTTACTAGTACTCGTAGAAAGGCTTCGCGCTAAATCTCGGAAGAGTTTTAACCCCATTATGAAGAAGAACAGACTTCTAACGTTCGATTGGTAGTAGGGGTCTGTTCGATAACTCTTATAGATAGCACTCAGAGTGTCAAAAAGTGTTCTTTGCAGCCATTTGAGTCGATCCAAGAACTGCAACAAAAAGTCAAAGATATTCTTAGGTCTCCGTGCCGCAAAAAAAGCGGAACCCTCATTACGACTTACCTACCATAGTACCACCTTGTTCTTTGTTTCTGTATTGTTTTGTACTGATTTGTGGTGTTAATAAAGACTATTTGTATTGTATTGTATAGTACCACTATTCTTCAAGAAACGGGTAAAGAAGGAAGGAAGGAAAGATCTCGCGCAGATCGTTAAAGGCCATCGAGAGAATGGGCGAAATCTTAGTAATTTTGTTACAGGTGATGCGGCTAGCAACCCATCATTATTTTGATTCCCCTTTCCACCAAAACGACCATAATCACGCTAAACGTGGCCTTTAGGTCTTGTTACTCTAAGCTCTATCAACCCCGTAAGGGTTAATTACGTGATGAATATAGATAGGTATGGATGTAAAAATGTGGCCTTCACATATTATGTATGCAGTATGTCAGTGCTTCCCAAACTGTGCGTCATGACGCCACGAGGCGTCGCGACATTGTCCTAGTACAGGGGCCTATTGTCAATTTGATTTCGTTCTTATCCTTTTACTTAATATTATAATGCGAAAGTAACTCTGTCTGTCTGTCTGTCTGTTACCTTTTCACGCTTAAACCGCTGGGCCGATTTAGTTGAAATTTGGTATATAGATAGTTTGAGTCCCGGGAAAGGCCACAGGATAGTTTTTATCCCGGAAAATCGCATAGTTCCCGCGGGATAGCACAGCCCAAACCACTGGACTTAGAGACTTGAAATTTTGCACATAGATACCTTATACAATGTAGGCATACACTAAGGAAGGATTTTTGGAAATTCCCACGGGATAAGGAAAAAAAACGGGATTTATATATTCAGTTCTTACGGGAACGGGAAAAACGGGAATCGGGGATGCTCATGGTTCACGCGTGCGAAGCCGCGGGCAGAAGCTAGTTTTGTAATAAAAATTATAATGTCCAAATAGTAATTTCCTGATGACCTGTTATACTAGCGTACTAAAATTGGCAAGTATTTTTGGGGGCTGGGTTGAGGGGCGTCGCAAAAAAATATCAAAGTCCCAAGGGCTGTCAAATAAGTTTGGGAAGCCCTGCTTGAATTTTGTATAGAAGCTGGGCCAAATTTTGCGCTGCTGAGTGTATTTGGGCGATTAAGTTTAGATCAATATCAAATATTCATATCCCGTATAGCTAGGATTCGATGAATTATGACGAGGAACAGGGTTCGATTGCCGGCCATCTTCACTTTATTTTTCCGATTTTTCTGTGTTCTAATTTTAGAAAAACATAACTTATTCTTACTAGTGCTTAATATACGTATTGGAGTGAGAGTTTCAGATTTGGGAGAAGACCCTCTACAGGCTCGACCTTTGAAAGCAGATTGCCAGAAGTCCTCTTAGAAGAGGGGTTCCCAACCAGTGGGGCGCGCCCCACTTGGGGGGCGTAGGGTGGTCCAAGGGGGAGGGGGGCGCGACGAGCGGCTTAGGTATTTATTAAAATTCATCAATCTATACTAATATCTATACTAATATTATAAATAAAGAGGAAAAATTTGATTGTTTGTTTGTTTGCATTGAATAGGCTCCGAAACTACTGGACCGATTTTAAAAATTCTTTTGCCGTTAGAAAACTACATTATCACTGAGTGACATAGGCTACTTTTTACCGCGGGAAAATACCTATTCCTAAGGGAAAATTAATTTATCGCGGGCGAAGCTGCGGACGGAAGGCTACTTGGTTAATAATAAAGTGGAAGCACAATGTTCTCACTAATCATTAATAATGTGTTGTACTTCAGTTATCGTTTGTTTTATTTCCATCGTAGGTTTTTGGGACAAGGGGGGGCGTAGTATTTTAGCGTAAGTTTTAGCGTAAATTAGGTTGGGAACGCGTCTTACAAAGTGGTGGAATTATTTACTAAATTTGACATACGTGTATAGCGGGTGGTAGGGCCTTGTGCAAGGTCCGTCCGGATCGCTACCACCATCTTACTCGCTAATCCTGCCGCTAAGTAGCAGTGCTTGCACTGCTGTGTTCCGGTGCGGAGTGTAAGACAGCCGGGGAAATTACGGGCACAAGAGGCATTTCATCTTAGTCCTCTAGATTGGCAACGCATCTGCAATCCCTCCGGGGTTGCGGGTGTCTATGGGCAGTGGTGATCACTTACCATCAGGTGACCCACTTGCTCGTTTGCCTTCCTATTCATATAAAAAATAATAGCAAAAGAAAATCACAGCTCTAGTCTACTAGTCAATAACTTAATTTGTTTGACTATTGCCGACGTATTGGGTACCTACATTCCAGAATTGTGGAAGTAATGTCTTCTGGTTCAAATATCTTGCCGAAGAAAGTCCTACCTCTCTAGCCCCGATCACGCAGATTTTGGGGCTCTCTGTTTCGTTCTAAAACTTGAGCTGTAATGATACAGCAAACATTACCTAATAGACCATATTTAACCACTTTCGAATATTTTTATCGAATCAGGCGATACTTTGCGGAGGTCCATTTCAATGAACAAAAAATATTTACCTTGCTACTCCGCTACTCACGTGCAAAATAACCAAGCCTGTGTGAAATATATATGTTTTTCATGCAATCCCTCCGTCCACTACTGCCAATAAAACACATATAAATCCCACAAACTTAAAAATCCCTTACACCACACAAACACTGACGCGTTTCGATCCCTCTACGGGATCATTATCAAAGTTTAATGAGCACAACTGTTACACATGCAAAACCAGTACAGTTTGACAACAAATATAATGCGCATCGGCAGTATTCGTTTGCGCAGAGAAGCGCAGACCAGTTTCCGATGGTAGCCGAACGTGTAAATAATCTATGGCGGCATTGGCGCACGGCCCGGCCGCCATGTTGGTACGAAATCGATCGACAATAACAGCGCCAGAGTTTAGCGCGCGTAGAATTCTATTTTATCATTGGTGTATCGTAATTTCCCGCGCTACTAAAATTGGTCTACTGCGCAGGTACATCGTGGAGCATTATTTTTGTTGTCAAACTGTAACAGTTGTGCTCATTAAACTTTAATAATGATCCCGTAGAGGGATCGAAACACGTCAGTGTTTGTGTGGTGTAAGGGATAAATAAGTTTTGCACGTGAGTAGCGGAGTAGCAAGGTAAATATTTTTTGTTCACTTTCGAATAGTATCGATGTGCTTTCAAAAGTCTTCTCCCAAGTCCGAAATTTTAAGTTATTCTAATTCTTACAGTAGGCGAAGACCCACGACGGCCGGCAGGTACTACGGGAAATACAGCTGCGATGGAGGACACAATAGAAACAGAAGTTCCTGCTGCTGATCTATCGTCGTCTACGTTCGCATGGCACTCCGGCAACCCACACTTCACCATCTCCTTTCATGGACTCAGGTACCGCAGCGATACTTCTTTATCTTCTGTTAAATTTAATGACATCGTTAAATGGAATTTGGAATTATAACGGTTAGATTCCACTGGCGGTTGGTTGTGTTATTGGGAAGATGACGGATGTTAATCAATTAGTGACGAATGTCAGCATAATTAAACTGACAGTGCGTTTCGTTCGATACACAAAAATTAGCCAGATTTCAGTCAGCTAGTAAAGATGTCTGAAAATTACTCCCGGACCTCAGTCCATAGAAAGAGAAAACTATTCTACGTTGTCTATGCTTCACACCGAGGCTTACTTCAAAGCGTGCAGAAGAAACTTTTTGAGCGACGTGTAATGCAGAGGTTGTAAATTCTGTGATAGTAAAAGCAACTGTATCCTTCATCTGGGGCTCAACCGCGTTTCGACGTCCAAATTCACGTTAGATACGATTAAACACGTTGTCACTGCGCTGCTGACTTTTGCATTATGATTCATCAGACGATTGTGAAAGCGCCCGAAACGTTTTGCACCGATAAACCTATACTAATAATATATTAAACGCTCTTAATTTCACTCTCAGGAAAGCTTACGGCTTAGGCACTACTTGCGTTGACTTCATGGGATGTCTTAAAAACTGTGTTTTAAAAAAAGTACCATGGCAAAGTAAACAGCGACCCACCACCGTTGCCTTATGTGATTCAGTACCGGGATGATACATATTTAATTAACTTGTAATTACCGTTTAATTTCAATATTTTTCATCAGAAGTGACTAACTGACTAATGCGTACGAGATGTTTACATGTCAAAAACAATGAATCACAACATAACAGGACCGTGGCCAGCTAGATTAAGTTTAAAGTTAAGTGTTATTTTCTGCCACAGTCAGAGTTAATTTTAGCGTAAACGTACGTGGTATTTATAATTCATATCAATTTTTACAGTCGAACAGAGGATAAACCAGAATTAAGAGTCAAATCACTATTTATTGGCATTAAAAATCACCCTATCTTAAGTAGTATATGAGTACAAATTTTTTAATCATGTTAAAATACTTTCCTATAAGTAGACTAGTTAGTTCGGCACATAATAAATTATCACTTATTCAATTGAGGAAACTGAACTCGTAGACATTGTAAAGTAGTGTTCCCACTATTTTCAGACAGTCACTAGAATTACGAAATAAGAAGTTGCGTAAATAGGTACTTCACTTTGACATAATTCCATTATTGATGCGTGGCAAGATTTGGCACCATAGTTTTTGCACTCAATAAAATCAGATGTAAGACTGTTTTTTAGAGTACTCTAAGAAGTATAAATATCAATGGCCACGACACGTGTTCCGCCTATTTACAATAATCACAATTAAGTATTTCCAGCAAGGTAGGCATGTTCACTTTAGGAATCCCTAAGTAACGAAAAGGCAACAGAAGCCCCCTTTGTGTAAAGGAAGCTTTCTTTCCGGAATTTATTTAAAGATCTATATACTTCTTTCTAATTAATCGAACATTGGTCTGCTGTGAGACACAATCAACCCATATTCTTAGTTCCTCGTGTGATCCAAATCCATTGTCTAAACAAAAAGTTTTCACGTTACAGTCGTGCAAGGCCTCCGCCCATTCTTTGTAATCCAACGTCGATCTATCAAATAACCTTCACGGTTAGTCCCTCATATGGTCCAAAATCCAGTCCATGTAATGGCCCACTCTAGTATAGACCCCCGGAAAGCCCCCGAGGCCGCAACGCTTGGACCCGTACGACACGATCCCTCGCTGCACGTAGCGGACCCCCGTCCGACCCACGACCCCCGGGTACAACAGGGGTCCCCCCGAGTCCCCACCACAAGAGTCTTTGTCTTCAACGCCGCCGGCGCACATCTGGCGGTTGTAGATCCGAGGCGAACTGGAAATTGATGATGTACTGACTTTATATGCATGCTTTGTGCATTATCTCAGTGTTTGTCAATTATATATTATGTTTTTTCTTGCACAATTAACAGTTTACATACATACATATGTATATTTGCGCGTAATTACTTGATCAAGGTCTGCTTGTGAACATTAGGGCACAGAATAATTAGGTAGTAATAGACCACAAGAAACATGAGCTTAAAAACAATTCGTCTAACCTAAGTTAGGGTTGACAGTTCCACACATTTTGACATTGCTAATTATGTATGTAGATACTAACCCTAATTAATAGTTAACTCTACTTAGTATACCTACAAGTGGACTTTCACGGCTAGCACAAATGCGCGAGAGTGTTATGTGTCGCGCACGAGATAGACTTTCCCGTCTTTTTCTTACTATTCCTACTAGAAAGAGACGGGGGGGGGGGGGGGTCTATCTCGCGCGCGACACAACTCTCGCGCGCTCTTGTGCTAGCCGTGCTATTAAGAATTACAAGTAACCCCTCATGAACCCAGACATAGAAAAAGTGCACTGGGGCAAATTCTGAGGCCAAGTATTTTCAACCGACTTAAAAATAAGAAGGAGGTTCTATGTTCGACTGTATGTATTTTTTATGTATTGTAAGTAATACAAGTTGTCTTAGAATTATTCCGAAATATTTCATCGGGTTGATAAGTTGGTTGACTGAAAACACTTACAAAGATTGTTTATTAAAATTTTTGATTAAAAATTTGGTCCCCCTTGAGGCAGTTCAGGTGCTTTACTATGACGTCTTAATGCGATTCAATTCCGACTCAGTTCAGGTTTTAGTTGTAATTTTTAGTATAGATCTGACAGCGGGCGAACCTAAACTGAATCGGAATTAAATCGCACTAAGACGTCATGGTAACCCCCCTAGTTCGAACATTGATCATCAATTGTATGGAAATATTCGTCAAACAACGACTAACCCATTATACGCCGACAGGCAGTCCTCGTTGGAAACCACTGGTAGACCAACGCTGAGCAGCACAGGCGACTGCAGTCCATCTTCGGTGGCGCCCCAGCCTGCCACCACCAATGTCTGTCCAACCAGATTCTCAGACTGGAGATCCGGTGTCGTTGGCAAGCACACAGGTTTCATGCTATCTGAAAAAGAAAATGTGTCTTCATCAAACGATGTGTCATCAAACGATCTCTAGATAGTTAAATTATCAATGCTATTATAGCTATAGAGTATAGACCGACCGCTTAAATGAGTCCTCGCCCGCGCGGAACAGGGGCGCGGGGTAGGACGACAAAGGGGACCGAGAGAGGTGCGGGCGGGTAGTGCGCTTGCCGCAAAATTTGCTTATCGCTATCCCGCTGGAACTATGCTATTTTCCGGCATAAAAACTATCCTTCCCCGAAACTGAAACTATCTTTATACCAAACCCCAACTGATTTAAAAAAATATATGGTAAAAGTCCATCGAGGGAATGGGCAAAAATCTTAGGAATCATTTCATAGGCGATGCGGCTAGCAACCCATCACTATTTTGATTCCCCTTTCCACCTATACGCTCACAATTGTGCTAAACGTGGCCTTTGGGTCTTGAAATGGTAACAGACAGACAAAGAGAGAGACAGAATTACTTTCGCATTTATAACATTACTAGCTTCTGCCCGCGACTTCGTCTGCGTAGAATGATACATAAAAACCTTCCTCTTGAATCACTCTATGTATTTAAAAAAACCGCATATAAATCCGTTGTGTTGTTTTGAAGATATAAGCATACAAAGGGACATAGGGACATAGGGACAGAGAAAGCGACTTTGTTTTATACTATGTAGTGAAGTATACAATAGTAGTGATTAAGATCAAGCCGAAAAGTTCGGAGTAGTACTGTAGTTCGGTACTTGTTTACACGCAATAAGTTAGTTTGTCCGTCGCGAACCGTCTTCTTGTGTTAAAATGAGTAATTGCCGCACAAAATTCCTTGTATACTTACAGAGCGTATTGGATTAGACATGGCCTAAGTGGCGACTACTATGTACTTCGTTAGAAAAAAACATGTACAAACCTGAGCTAAAGTCTGCTGGTTCCGACAGCCTTAAAAGCGCGATGTCATCAAATAAATTCTGGGGACTGTAGCCTGGGTGTGGAATAATTGTGTCAATGGACACATTCTGAAAAAAAGCCACATGTACATTACATAAGATAAAAAATTAACCAGCGAGACGTAAAATCTTTTAAAAAGATTTTGTAGCTGCGTTTTAATTTCGAGGATTTCACATGGCAAACGTGTAGGTAGGTAGTTTAAAGACGAAAAAGTACCTACTCTACTGTTGGGCAGCCATCGTGGTTCATTACTACATTGCACTTCCTACGAGGCTTTTATGAGGTCCACTAATGATGATGGAGAAATCATAGAATACATGGAACTGTACATCGATTTATAGCTTTATTTACCCGAACATTAGGAGCGCAGACCCTGTCGCCGTCCATCCTCTCGCAATCTGGGTCGGTCCTCACGTCGTATTCCCCCAATATGACTCCAGACAGCTTTAATCTTTCCCCGAGAAAGGTGACACAATGAGCTGCTGTCAGCACGTACCGCTCGTGGATGAGGGTTCCGCCACAGCTCAGCTTTGTACCCCGACCTATAAATATTTCTGGCGATATTATGTTGTGCACAGCGTGTTATTACGTCACTGATGATTGGGATAAAATTTACTTGGAATAATGTTTAAAACCATTCAATAAAAAAGACCACTATTCAATAAAAAAGTTGCGACGACGAGGCACATTAAGAAGATGGCAGGATGATTTGGACGCATATATGGAAGACTGGCCTGACATTGCGCAGGACCGGACGTTGTGGAGGTTGAGAGGAGAGGCCTTTGCCCAGCAGTTGGACACCATGAGAGGCTAATTAAAAAAATCGCTTCACAGCCGGAAAATCAGCAAATAATCAAATTGAGGTGCTTCGTCTTTTTTAGTTGGTAAACACGAAGATGACCGAAAGCTAGTGATAAAATTAAATCTATGTAAACCGTTTTCTTTCACTTACCTGAATTGTAAGATATCAGAACCATCCATGGCATTTCAAACAGCCCCGTTCGATTGCCACCAAATATCTTATTATCTTCAATCGGCCCACAGTTGGTCGGCAGCAGCCTCAAATTCCGATGTTGCCTCACATCCTGGGCCACTTCTCTATCACTATTTTGGTTATTCCTATCATTTGTTCTATCACTTGTGGGGTTTGGTCTTCTAGTAGTACTAGAAAATCCTGGTACCCAAGGCCTATTTCCTCTGTTGTCTTCCCGACTGTTAGGTGGAACTCCAAATCCATGGGGCGATGTGAACAGCGGCGTTGAGTCTGATGTTGTCGATTGCTCATTTTCAATGCAACACACCTGTGAAACAATAGGTCAACTAGATAAGGGAACCAAGCCTAGAGAAGAGAGAACAACAGACAGCAGATGAAAAGAGGTGAAAATACGTTAAAATCTACCTACTTACAATGGGTTGATCGACCATGAAGCCGCACATGAGTGATTGCAGTTTTGCCCTCAAATATCCAGGCATGGGGGTTCCACTTCTTTTAATCTCGTCCAATAAAGGCTGGCAATTGGACAGAAGCCTGCAGACACCATCTCGATTGTCCGCCTCGCACTTGTCCCCGGCAAATCCTGGAATAAATTAAAAAGTAGATTTTACTTCAACGTGTACTTTACTAAACAAGCGCGGAACCACCATTGACCAACTGCTGGGCACAGACCGCCTCTCAGGAGCGCCCAGTGAGGATTGGGAACTTCAGACACACCGTTGAATTGCTTCGTAGGTGTTTCCTCACGATATTTACTTTCACGGATAAGCCCATGGTAAATTTCAAATGTGATCCTGATTCACCTGTGTAAGCTCGAGAAATGCCTTGTATGGAACGTAATCAAAACCGTAGTCGGACTCGCTCTTGGCGGATTTTTGAGCGGCTGTGAGTGCCGGGACCACAACACCGTGATATTGAATGAGAAGACCAAAGCCATAATTTCTGCTAGTCAGTGTCAATATTGCATAGGTATTCTTTGACTTTCTAATTTTTAAATAGAATATTTTTTTTTAAATAAATACGCCACATAATGTGACTTTACTTGGACATTATCTTATCTTAGTTTGTTCCCTCAGCTTCAATTCCGTTGTAAAACTTCAGATCCCAATTCCAATCTCCAATAATCCGTTTCATCCTAGTACCTTAGCTTTCTGGGCTTAGTAGTTTTGTTTGTTCGTTCATAATCAGTAATTATGAACAAACAATCCTATAATAAATAGGTATACTTAGGATTTGGAGATAGAAGAAGATCGAATAAATAAAAAATTGAATATATTTTTTCCATAATCAAATTTTTTGCATAAATATCGTCCGAGAACAAGTATCCGGCTCATGACATGTGGCATTTAGAGAGTCCTTCTGTTGTGACTTAAATTTTTCCTCATGCTTCAAGGCAACTTCGAATTAAAACCACATCTGACGTTGTTCCAGATAATTATAGGCATAATTTGGTCCGAATCCGAATCCCATTTGACATATCCATATACTACTACGATCTTTAAAACTAGGCAACAGATTTTGATGCGGTTTTTTTTAATAGATAGAGTGATTCAAGGGAAAGGTTTATATGTAAAATACATGCTTAATTTAGTAGAGAAACGCTGATTGCACCCGTGCGAAGCCTATTTATGCGATAAATGGTTACCTTTATCGATTCTTTCATTTATTTTCTAAGGTTTAATTTATTAATTAATAATAAGTAATTTGTTTAAATATTTTCCCAAAATAACTGCTTTGGGTAACTATACTTTTAAGAAACGATAGTCTGGGTCTGGGTCTATGTCGGGTTACCCTAAATATTGTATACTCCTAATTATCTCCAGCTTATTACGTCCCACTGCTGAGCACAGGCCTCCTCTCAGAATGAGAGGGCTTGGGCTATAGTTTCCGCTCACAATGTTTTCCTAAATATAAATTTCAAATGTAGCGACGTAACTTGGTTATGTTCGAAGAACAAGCGATAATAGGCACTCAAGCAAAGGATCGGGTTTAAAACTCGAATTTATTTGCGAAGTTATTTACATTTGAGAAGTCTACCAAATAATCCTAGTCAATAAAGTAAGTATGCCTAGTAGGGGGACTTCCACTGGGATGCCGAGAGGGGTTCCTAAAAAGGGGTTCACGAGCGAGCCAGTGTTTTTGATTTAGTGGTACACCTCGCTTCTTAGGGTTCCGTACCCAAAGACCGTACCACGTACGTACCGTTTCACTTTTGCGAAGACGCACACAACGCTGATGATCTATTTTTCATGTCTGTGTTTTTTTTTTGTTTATTTTCTATAAAATTGTGTATATTCTCTTATATTTGTGTGTCTTGCTAAAAGGAATAAATGCCTTCTTTCTTTCTTTCTTTCTTTTAAAGGGTAAAAACGGGACCCTATTACTAAGACTCCTCTGTCCGTCTGTCTGCCTTCACAAGGATGTATCTTACGAACCGTGATAGCTAGACTGTTGAAATTTTCACGAATGATGGATTACTGTTGCCGTTATAACAACAAATACTAAAAACGAAATATTTTTTTTGGCTGTCAATGTAAGTACACATACATACACATACACAAATCCCTTACGGGGTAGACAGAGCCTAAGGTAACAGATACCTACAGGCCACATTTAGCAAGATTGTGGGCGTACAGGTGAAAAATGAAATCAAAATAGTGATGGGTTGCTAGCCTCATCGCCTATAACATGATTCCTATGATTTTCGCCCATTCCCTCGATCGGCTTTTACCATCTACGCGGGTAGAGAAGCAACTGGTATATTCTATGTTTTTTCTTTGCTCCCACACCAGCATGGAAGACAGTATGTAACTGTGGAAGTAACCAATGTGAAATGACCTACATTTTGCTTAGGATCCAGAGCTCTGCTAACATTTGGATATTATATTTAAATGCTGAATTTGAACTTTAAGTAGGTATTCATTACAAAATCAAAACAATCGCGTTTCCTGTTTACTCCATACACATGTGAGCTAAATTAAACCTTTTTGATACCTACCCATCGATGTATCATTAAGTGCCTACCTACCTACCTACCTACATATAATAATAATATAACCTTTCCTCCGAGAGAACTATTTCAAAATTGACATTTCGGACTCCATATTTAAACTACCCAAAATCTGCAATTTTTTTTCAAAGGGAAAAAAGTAGGTGCTGCTAAATTAGCTATAATAATAAAAAAATATGTTCATAGCAGATAGCTAAGTGCCTATCTATATGTCAAAGTGTATCAAGAATTGAAACAGTACTCGTACCTAACACATGCTTTGTTTGCTAAACGGCAATTGTCACAAAACTTACAAAACCAAACCGGATGCAAAAATTTATGTTAACGACAGTAAGTATATTGTAGGTACATATTTATTTGGAGTAAGAGAAAGTCGTTCATGATTCATGAGCAGGGGCTCATAACAAAAAGGACAAGTTGCGGTGAAACAAATGAATAACTACGTCAATAGCACAAAACAATGAACACTTACTACATTCTGCTACTAGGAGCACCGTCAACACTGACGTCACACTTAACCATTTGGTCATTTTGCTATCGTCTCACTTTAGTGCTCACAGCAGTGCGTACTGCGTACTCATTTCACTCACAAAACACTTTACTTAATTAAAATTTAAAACAAACACGCACCAAACACACAGCGAGTTAACTGCGAGTAGACGCAGATAAAAAATACGCATCAAGCTGTCACTCCATCCTCAGTTAATTGCGTTATTAATTTAACTGGTTGTTTAAAGATAACGTAGGTCTGTTAAGTGATATTAGTCCGCAAGGAGGTATCAGCTGTTTGTGCTGGTAGCAGATTATACATTAGATCGTGAGTGCTCGGCTCGGACGGTGTGACGTCGGTGAGAGGCCGGGAGGACGGTTGACGGTTGTTATCATACTGGTCAGACAGGTGATTTGATCGCGCACGCACAACACTATACCAGCGCCCGCACACCTCAGCTTGCATGAATCACTTGACTTAATTGGTGCTATAGATCTTAAAAACCCTCTAGACGTCGAGAAAAGGGGTTTTTTGGGACGACTAATTAATTGCGCATGTAACGTGTGTTGTTTACTGTAGCTCAAACTTAACATAAGTAGTTTGTTCTACGTGAAGTGTATCCGTATTGCAACAATAAATACGGGGTGCGAGTCCGGTTACCTCCACGTGTGGTCAAGAGCTGCGGTTCTTTTTTGGATCCATCCGGGGGAACAGCAGTGCTTGGTCCGGTGCACCCTGGGCAACGTTACTGACATTTTGTCACAAGATTTTTTAAATTATATTTTTGTTACTTTGACATTGGCGAAGTTGTCGTCGCTATAACGACTTGATACGCCATAAATAAGAAGAAGAATAAATACAAAAATTACACGGTGGAACAAAGTGCCAGTTAAGACATAAGGCTTTGTCAAATTCGGCATAACCCAGGAGCGGTGCGGAAGATACGTGGCGTGTTCCTTGGTAAAATAATGTTTGAAGTCTCACTGCCAAGCTCCTACAGTGTCCCATCCTCATTATTGCTTCAAATATACTAGCACAGGTTGTTGCTGATAATACTTTTATTTTAATGAACAATTAGGTTCGATCGTCTGCTTGTACCTAAACATATTTATAACGATGATTAGATTCTGGATAATTGTAACGGCGTCGTTTTAATTAATTGTGTTACCCACAGCAATTTTGGCAGTCATGCAATTAAGTATTCACCCGGTTGATTGTTATTTGAAAGTAGGGAACGAGAAAGCGGTTCGCCTCAAGGTAAGACGTCATCTGCTCAGTGACCACGTGCAGTCCCATGGGTCCGTAACAACGAAGGGATTGAGCCGAATCCCTTCAAATCACTTGCAACTCTGCAGAGTTGTCTGACCTTTAGTGCATTTACCCTTCCTCGCATTTATTCTCTCGCTTCGGCGCAAATGTAGGTGCCTTGAATATAGGAATATTGGTGGCCGGTTCAAAGAAATTTAATCAACGTTTGTTTGTATAAACATAACATAAATGAGAAGAATAATAAATTAATGTAGTTGTTCG
Organism: Pandemis corylana; assembly: GCA_949127965.1. Lineage (NCBI taxonomy): Eukaryota > Metazoa > Arthropoda > Insecta > Lepidoptera > Tortricidae > Pandemis > Pandemis corylana. Next base: position 6,084,575 of record OX421868.1, read on the forward strand.
TTTCGGAATAAGAAATATTTAGATACCAAAACCAAATTCTGTCACGTAAAAAGAAGTCTTATTTACTTAGACACTATATATGCTTTTCTTATAAAGGTACATTTTAGATCCAAAATCGCTATATTGGGACTCAGTGTCTCGGCTCAAGCATTTCACCTGTTATCAAAAGTCAGGACTTACAAGGCTATCATACGAGCAAGCATACGATTAAGTAGATTCCACACATTTTTTTTACGAACTTACGAAAATCTTGATAACTTTTTTTGTCTATTGTCTATTGATTTGTACTTAATCATCTCATAATTAACACTAACAGACTAGACACACAATAACAGAGGTGATTTTTTATATAGGAGAGTAGGTTGATAAACTATACGACTATTGAACCCAGACACTCAGTGTCACTATTAATTCCAAATACCTACTTACTTGCTGGCCGAGCCGATGCAAAAAATCTTGATTCAGGTGAAAAAAAATGTACTAAACTATTAATCAATTTACCAAACCGTTCCATCAATCTATTTAGGAAACTAACTCATTTGTGCACACAACTTACATAATAATTTTTCTGTTACACCACCGTTTACAATGCTTTATGTTAATCTCCATTAATTGCTATTAAAAGTCAGATTTACAAGTCGTTATCGAAAAAACTAATTAGTAGCCAAGACGATTTCAATTTACGATTTGTTAACTCGTTCAGTAATGTGTGCACAAAACTAACGATAAAGAACCGTCGTGGGTCGAATCGGTTCTGCACACCGATTCACGACCGGTCTATTATTTCTGCAGCTATTTAGCTATATGCCAATCATGAGCCGTCACTGAAAGACGTTTCTGAAGAAAACGGTGTTCGTTTTACAATATATTAACAGCTGTATCGATGGTTAAGTGCAAAGTAGTTTTATGTTTCTTGGTGCCATTGTTGTGTTCTGTTTCAGCTGGTGAGCAAGTAATTCTTTATTTTGAACTATCGACAATGTTTTGAATGATCCAAGAGCATTAATTTCTTTTGGCGTCAATAAGTGCAATATCAGAACATCTTGTATCTCTTACCATTGGTTCTTTATTTGAATTAAAAGAGCGCCTCGCCCGAAGATCGAACCCGGGACCTCGAGCTTCGTAGTCAGGATTTCTAACCACTACGCTATCCGGTCGTACAAATAAAATATGAGGTATCCAGCCACTTTTAAAACTCATTATACCGTATCCATTGTCAATTATTCGATAATTTCTTCACTTAGAACATGAGCTGGGAAAACATGACATAAAACGCCGTTGGATTTGAAAATCTACATTTGTATCAATCTTCAGTTTTTTAAAGAAAGAGGAAAAGGGGTTTAGCATGAAATAAAAGAACAATACTTATCTGTGTAGTAAAAAGGGGTGATTTGATTAATTCTAATATTGGTAGAAAATTCGGAATTATCCTCTTTTTCACTGGGATTACAGAAATACACATCGTATGCTTGTCAATTTCCTCTCTTTTCGCTTCGTATTATCACATTTCGCGGAATGTTTAGAATCAATTTTAATGGGTATATTAACCTTATGATTCATAAAATCGATTTGATTTAATCCATTTTGCGTTAAAGAAATACATGACGAGGACTAGGTATGGCTAGCTCCGGCAAGTCCGGCAACCCATAAAAAATAAAAAACAATCTGGTTTTGCGCCTAGCAAATATAATAAAATCCGACATTTTATTGAACACTACATAGTAAATAAGTAATACAGAAAAAAAGGTATGTATGCACGGAGAAAATTAATAAGCGATTATGGTAAATATCATGCTGACAAGTCGTGAAATAAAAAGCTATTGTTTTTAGGGGTCTCAGCACTTAATATAACTTCGTCCCTTTCGGTGTTGAGACCCTTGGTCCGTGGGGTCCTAGCGCTATTAGCCTCTTCAAAGATATTTCGAAGAGGCCAATAGAGGCTACGGGTGACCGCAGAGCTGGCAGCTTCCTTGGACAGCGTATTAGTATCGCTGTCCGAAGGGGGAATGCTGCCAGCGTCTGGCGTACTATGCCACCGGGCCCCCTCCTTTTTTAATTATTTTATTTTAAGGTTAGTTTTAGTTAAGTTTTTAGTTTGTTTTTAATTTAATCATAGTTTAATTTGTTTTTAATTCCTCTTTTGTATTTTCTTTTTTTTCTAGTCTACCTAAAGTGGGAATTAATTGTTTTCATTAAGTAAGGCCGGGGGCTCTGGGTACGATCGAACCCGTGTGTCCATGTCCATTATGGATCATTACCAACGGACTGCATTCCGACTGCAACATAACTGCATCTACCGACTGCCCATACAGGGCAATCGCAGTTTGCGTGCACTTGTACCAACCACAATGGAACTGCAAAAGAAAATAGATGAGTAGTCGGCAGCTGGTATTTACGTTGCAGTCGGAATGCAGTCCGTCTGTAAAGATCGTATGATAAAGTTAGAACGAGTATGTTTTAAAATATATTAAGTTTGAAAGGCACTTTCAAAATACACTAACGAGCAAAAATAACGGGTCACTTTCCATACAACTTTGTATGGGAAGAGACCTGTTATTTTTGCTCGTCATTATAGATGTTGGTGTAAAACATATAAATGATGCAATTTTCTCAAAACCTCACCTTCACAGGTTTGTAGTACTCGTAAAGTAAACCTAACCTATGTAGACCAATCTGTAGATTTGGCGATGAAAAAAGTTTGTCGAGGTAATAATGTCACCTTCGTATTTATGCAGTATAGGTATTTTTGTATGGAGAATACGCCAAATTTTGGGCCGCTGACTGAGTATATATTTTGAACCATTATGTATTTCCACCAATTATGATTTTCAAGCTTTATCTATTTTGACCGGCATCCAGTAAAAATTGCATCCTAGCCTAGCTATACGTATATGATGCTTATTGGGGAATTTTTGGTTTGGACCCGTGTAATCTGTTCAACAATAAGTAAGTACTTTATCCACAGACAATATAAAGGATCACGCGGCGTGGAAAAAGCTGAAGGAATTCGAATGTGGGGACAGTGCGGCTGACCGCATCATTGGCGGTCTCGAAGCAGGCCTGGGACAGTTCCCCTGGATTGTGCGCCTCGGATACACGAGTCAGTTCACTTTTTCTTAACACCACAATAAGAGCTTTGCGTGTAACTAAAATAACTAACTAACAATTAATGTAACTCGAGTTTTGCACTGACTATGGTCGATAGCCTTAAAAAATTATAAAATTAAAAATGAAAGTCAAACTTACTAGCTCCATCTGTCACTAACACGTTTGACTCCGTTCTTATGTGTGTGTGTGTGTGCATGTGTAGAGGCGACAATACAAAAAGTAAAATACTGTCATCGAGAATAGTATTTTAAAAAGATCTTAATTATTATGATCACTCATTACAACATGCAAGTAGAGATTGCTGCCAATATCTTCCAAATTATGCCAAAGGAGTCGTCTTAGTTTTTCTTAATAGATTTTCAGTCAAAAGGAGGACAGTAAGTAGGTAGGTAAAATTTCCAATCCTCACTGTGCTCAAGTGAAAACTACAGTACAAGGCCTCTCAGTCTAAGATGAGCTCTGAATCGATTTATACTATCATATTTACCATCAATATTAATCATCAGCTAAAGCTATGCATCAGATACAATCGATGCTTGGCAGCATTGCAGCCATTGGTACACTGTCGCATAGCGATTCTAATGCGAACAAGAAACAATAAGATGAAACAATTATACTTATTTAACTACAACATACGAAGAAAATTGTTAGCAGATGAATATGGGGCGATTTCGGCCACGCTTTCCAAATTTGTCGCGTCAGAAAAAATATGTGGACTTTGCTCGACCCGCAGTCCACACGTCAATAAAATATTGGATAGTTTAAGGTACCTAAAAAGTAGTGTCCGACCGAAGTTTCGGTTTCGGTTTCGGTTTCGGCCGATTTCGGCCGAAGTTTCGGTTTCGGCCAGAATCTGGCCGAAACCTTCGGCCGGGCCGAAATTACTTCGCGGCCTCTCGCGGCTCTCGCATCGGGAGCATTCGGCTTAATTCGGGCGCGTAAATTAAAAGTACAAATTGAAATATGTACTCTAAGCTCCAGGAAGAAGGCTACAAAATAGTCCGAAACATGTCGAGCATCACTCGACTTTTTATACGTGAGTTATCCGTTTGTGTAATTATGATTAAAGTCTCACGGTAGTTTCATGTGCCTATATCTATTTTCATTAAAAATAAACGTTTTTTATTTTGTTTAACAAAAAAAGAAACGTTCTCAAATAAGAAATCCTTGCAATAACCTTTTCTTTACGATTTGTACAGTAATTTTGAATATTTTGATACGTCTTCAAAAATGTCGGTTTCGGTTTCGGTTTCGGCCGAAATCAGAAAAAAACCGAATATTCGGTTTCGGTTTCGGTTTCGGCAAAAAATCGTGTTTCGGTCGGACACTACTAAAAAGTAAAAATAATCCTAGGGCTTTCGTGAGTCCGGCTGTATGTCTCTCTACAGGTCGGAATTCCTAACTGATTGATAATCCATTAAACTCTTGTCTGGGAGCAAAGAAAAAACATAGAAGGTACCAGTTGCTTCTCTTCCCACGCAGATGGTAAAAACCCATCGAGGGAATGGACGAAAATCATAGGAATCATGTTATAGGCGATGCGGCTAGCAACCCATCATTATTTTAATTCCACTTTCCACCTATAGATACGCCCACAGCGTCTTGCTAAATGTGGCCTGTAGGTCTTGCTACCTTAGGCTCTGTCTACCCCGTAAGGGATAAAGACGTACTTTGTGTATGTATGTAAGTAATCCATTAAAAGAAACCTTCCTCAATCGCAATTATGAATCGCCAATTCAAAAAAAGATTTGGTACCTACTTTTACTTGTTGCTATTTAATTTACCTTCACCTGTGCCATACGGACGGATGAAATATTAAAGGATCGGCAACACACATGCTAGTTCCTTGGACTTGTAAGCGTCCATAGGCTACGGTAGCCGCTTACCATCAAGCGGCCAGCACGCTTGTTTGCCACCGACGTGGTATAAAAAAAACTAGATTCTGTTGTTGACATTTTGGTTGAAAAACGACCTTATAGAATCTTTAATATTTTTGTTCCTCATTAAATCATTCACTGATGGAGAGGCACATAAAGAAGAAGAAGGATTAAATCGTTACGGTACCCCATGCCATTCTCGACGATATGATTACGAAAACGCCCATTAACTTGCTTTCACAAAATAACTCATGGTTTACTTATAGCCGGCGAAGATGAAAACCTGGACTGGATGTGTGGAGGGGTGCTAGTCTCCGACCGGCATGTAGTGACCGCCTCCCACTGCCTCGCCGACCTCGGCGTTGAATACGAACTGTAAGTACAAGCTACCAAACCGTGACGTGGCCCTGGTGAAAAAAAACTGGGGCCCCAAACTAGATTTTATCAAATCAAAAAATTTAAATTATGTATTGATGAGGATTTGGGGACCCCCTCAGCTTGGGGCTTCTGTCGGTGTGGGCATCGTCCAGCCCTTCAGTAGATGCAACACTGCCCCTGAGAATGTTTATAAATATGGCGGCCTAAAGATTCACGTTTGGGAGGCCTTTTTGACACTTCAAACAACCAGTGTGGGAGCACAGTAGAAGAATGAAAAAAGGAAGTACGTTTCAATCTATTGCCTCTATTGTTTAGGTTCCCAAAGTAGTCTTATCTTAATTATTTAGGTATCCTCGACAGATCTGACTATGACTAACTGACTAAACCAGTGACAATGACACTTTCATGGACACAGAGCCAGACACAATATAGTGCTATTGTTATAAATAACGGCTATGTGAACGACCGCAGCTTTAAACTCGTAGTTTCCGTATAAGGGTATAAACGTTCACGCTGTCAGTTTTCCCGAAACTAAGCCGATTTCCGAAGAATGTAATGATTTCATTTACATTGGGAAAACCACATTTTAATTAAGTGAACGAAAATATTGACTACAAACATTGCACTTTGCGCTATAAATCCGGTTGGTATTACCTATTACCAATAAGACGTACACTGGCAGACAAATTATCACTTTTTTACACCTAGACTATGACTGGCATGATCTAAAACGTGGTTCATCATAAATTACGATGGTAAAACCTTCACAGAAGTGTTGAAACAAGCTTATCCAACCACCGGCTAAAATATTCCAGAATAATTATAAGGCACAGTACATAAAAGTACCTAATAGGTATAAGTGTATATTTGTATCTGTCTAAAATCTTCTTTGCTGTGGTGAGTAACCCGAATAAACGGGAGGTAGAGTTTTATTTTGGGAGGATTTGAACAATACTGGTAGTTAACATTCATTGGATGACCACAGATACTATACTAGGATAATAAGTACCGTTAAATTAGACCGGCGCTGAAATATCCGAATTAATTAATTCCTCCTTAATGGCGGCCGTAAGGCTTGGACCAATGTCAGTTTAAAAAGAAAAAAGTCTGGTATTTCTCGGATTCTAACTCAGGTCCCAAGCTCAGCAGGCGACTCCTGCCCCATTGAGCTACGGAGTTACTTGAAATATCCGAAACGAGATCAAAATATTTGACAGTTGAGACATCTGCCAAAGAAAATAAGTTTTGCTCCTTTCATTTATGAGTGCCAGCAGAGCCCCTCAGGCTCATAGGCATCTATCTCGCTCTAACATATGCCTATATCGCTCTCTATCTTGCATTATTAGAGTATCTATTCTATATTTAAATGGTTTACAGGGTCTCCATTCGTATGGGTGAGCTGAACACTGAAACAGACCCGGACTGTCAGCTCGAAGTGTGTGCGCCGAAGGTGCAAGACAGAAAACCGAAAACCATCACAAAACACCCAGAATTTAACAAGCCAGCCTTCCACAACGACATAGCTGTGATCGTTTTAGACCAACCAGTAGAACTGTCCGGTAAAGAAGCTTGCCTTACCTTACCTTAGACCAAAAGATGCGATACCCTGTGGGTAATATAATTTGTGCTCTAATTGAACTTTTGCCCCTAACTTTTCTGTGTTAAAAATAAACTACCCAAAATACAAATTTCACGCACACGAAGTTGCGGCCAAAGGTGAGAGAATTGAGGCCGGTTTTAACCACGCCGAGGTTTACACGTTTGCGAAGCTCAATTAGTGTGCTTGGCGAAGTTTGAATGTATTTTTTTGCGTGCTCCATAACAGTATTACAGTATGCAGGCGCAGTTTAAACCGGTTGCAAGTTGTGAGCATTAATACCTCTGAATCACGACAAAATCATGTCAAGTGGACGTCTGGCTGCAATGGGAACAATGTGGTAGTGGTTTTAGAACCCAAGGATAACATCAGCGGCGACTCAGATCATTCGTTTGGGAGCTTAGATGCCACAAATACACTGGCACACGTGATATTATAGGGGCGTGTCTTGCCACTCTTTGTTAAGGTGTTCCTGATATTTTAATAGTCAATCCATGATGCGGTTTCTATTTATTTCTACGAAACAGACGGAGATGGCGTCATCGATGACACAGGCCCCAAATTTATAACGTTCCTTTGTTTTCGGGTTGGATTTAAAACAAACAAATGAAGAATCCGGGAGGGAAAGGGATACTTTGAACACCTCTTGCACTTAGGTAGCGACAATGACGCAAACAGTGACCTCATCCTGAGCCAGTCATATTAACGCTAAATTTAATCTTTGCGGTTAGGCACTTACAATGGAACAGTCAGCGCCACAAAACCTATAAGATAATATTTTTATACAAAGTTAATTATACAATTATTATTATTGTAAATATTTTTTTTTCTATTTAGGTACCGTAAGGTCGGGTTACTTTGGCCCTGGGGGGTAACTTTAGCCTTTGGGGTTAATTCGGTCCAGGTTTTTTTTTTATACTGTAAGAGGGCCCCCTCTTACAGTATAAAAACGAGCAGACGGGTCATCTGATGGAAAGTGATCACCATCGCCCAGGGACACAGAGACAGGGTTTTTTTGTTGCTTTGAAATAATGCTGCTAATAAATAAATCATGCTGGTCGGAAGCAAAGATAAAACATAGAATGTACCAATTGCTTCTCTACCCGCGCAGATGGTAAAAGCCCATCGAGGGAATGGGCGAAAATCATAGGAATCATCTTACAGGCGATGAGGCTAGCAACCCATCACTATTTTGATTCCATTTTCCACCTATACGCCCACAATCTTGCTAAATGTGGCCTGTAGGTACCTGTTACCTTAGGCTCTGTCTACCCCGTAAGGGATAAAGACGTGATTTGTGTATGTATGTGTTTGAAATAATAGCCTATTGCCATATAATAGTCGGTATATTATATTCCGAGGGTGGTGAAATAAAGAATGTCTCAGATCGCACGAGCCAAAGGCAAGGGCGATAAACAAGCGACCTGAGACTTTCTCTATCACCGCCCGAGGTGTGTACACAATTTTACCGGGGGGACGTAATATAATTATGATTGGTTGTAGTTAACTGCCCACGTTTTCATGTTTTTTGTCAAAACCTTCTATGTATAGCTTTGTTTTGGGCCAATGTTACCCTCCGTTTGGTCAAAGTAACCCGACCAGTTACTACTATAGGCTGTCTAACTCGCTCGCAATCGCCATCGTGTTCATTTTGACATTTCTTGTATGAATGTGACAGCTAGCTGATTCGGATGCCAACTGTCAGCCCATACATGAACTGTCAAAATGAACACGATGGCGATTGTGAGCAAGTTAGATAATAAGCCTACTGGCCCCTATTTTACCAACTGGACAACTGTCGGTGACAAGTGACAATTCTGTTTACATTACAAACTCAACCGGAATCCACGCCGATTGCCTTCATTTTGACTATGCATTGCATGTCGAATTGTCACATGCCGACATTAAAATTTGACAAATTGCCGAAATGGGGGCCAGGATACATTAATTAGTTAGCTGAACCAACTTGCTCCCATGTTTAGAGTACTCCAAGTAAATTACCTTAATAAACTTATTCACAGTGCCCGTTTGAAAGCACGTCATTCGAAAAGTGGTAAAAATCTGCATTGTGACAAAACCACAGCTCAAAGTAAACTTTTATTTAGTTGACAAGATTAATTAGAGCTACAATTTACTTCTAAGTACTCTAAGGGCCTGATTAGAAAGAAACAGAGAGGGAATCATAGATAACTGGCTCTTAAGATATCAGGAACTTTAGTACAGAGTGGTGAGACAGGCCCTAAGTACCCTGAGGGGGTGGCTCGAAAGCGCATTTTCAGCCCTGGAGAGCAACCCCCTTGTGAGGGATCCTTCGGGACTTTGAGAGGACAGGGGCGGCTTGAAGGGACATTTTCTGTCCTGGAAAACCACCCCTTTGTGACGGAGGCGCCTTAGGGTGCCTGTCGTGGCTACGCGTAACCTTGGTGTTCCGAATGCCGAGGCCGCGGGTTACTGCAGTGACTGTGAGGAGAAAACCTCTATAAAAAATCCGCGGCACCTGTGGGGGAGGGCGGGAATTCCCAATCCTGCATTGCACAGGTGTCGCAGGGAGGTAGCCCCATCCCGGGGTGGGCCCGCAGGGACGTCGCGGTTCACGAAAGTTCTCCCGCGGCCCCCTGCAACAGTGCCAAATGTGGGAATCCGTGTGTTTTTTACTGGGTATGCCTGACGCCTCGGGAGAGCCCCAGATACCCTCGGTATTCCCGTACCGGGCCGGATGCATAAGGCGCATTTTCCACACCATAAAAAAAAAAAAAAAAAAAAAAGGCCCTAAGTACCCGCGAGTTTGAAATTCAGCGCAATTTTTCACCATTTAATTACCTATGAAAAATGTACCTACACTCAGGATCTGATTGTGTTGCACAGAAGAAGCATTACTAACTTTAATCTCTAAACATATACCTAAAGCCGCCTTCAACACCCTATCTCACTAAAGGTCACAACACTTAAATCATCATAAGTCGATTTGTAGATCTTTTTATAACCTGTTAAATAAGCGCTTTACCATCAGTGTTTTATGTACCTTCACAATAAAAAGTAGCTACCTGACAAGGAAACGTTTACTTTGGGTCACGATTCTTTTTCTATTCATCTAACCTATACATATACGTTCTCTTCTCGGAATGAGAGTGATAATAACATTAATAAATCTATTGTGGTACCTATTCTCTTGTTTCACAGGTTACGTGGCCCCTATCTGCCTCCCAAATACCGAGGAGCAGCTGGCTGAGCTGTCGCTAGGCGAGAACATGATCGTGGCTGGTTGGGGCAAGATGAATATGACAACCGAACAGCGAGCTACAATACTCCAATATGTTCAAGTATGTATTATACAGTGGCTGCGGCCTGCAACTCCTGGGGGTCGATTTTTGAAAAACAAATCATAATAAAAAACAGTAAAAACTTGAAAATGACAGCTAAAACCTGAACTAATTCGGAATTGACTCGCATTAAGACGACTGGCCTGTCTTTAGACGTATCTTTGACTTCCGAAAACTATACTTATATTATGTATTTACTTGTACCTTCTATTACTTATTCTGTGGTATTATGAGTAATGAGCGATATGGCACGCGGCTATTCAAAACAATTTATATTAATAACCAAAATTGAATTAAACTGTTCTACTTACCTATAGGTAGTATCTATTTTAAGTAAATATATATTTTTATATTTCGGATTTTACGGTTTCGCTCACGTTCAATACATCGCGTCCCTCAATTTGGGTTGTGGGCATGCCCACCGTTCCCACAACGGTGGATCTGCGCTTTCCGGAAAACCTAATCCTATCATGTATACTAGCGACCCGCCCCGGCTTCGCACGGGTGCAATCAGTGTTTCTCTACTATATTACACATGCATTATACATATAAACCTTCCTCATGAATCACTCTATCTATTAAAAAAAAATCGCATCAAAATCCGTTGCGCAATTTTAAAGATCTAAGCATACATAAGGACAGAGAGACAGCGGAAAGCGACTTTGTTTTATACTACGTCATATATCTCCAAATGAGCAATTATTGTATACCTATTTATTAATTTACTATAGCTGTTGCCCGCAACTTCGTCTGCATATAATTCGTTTATCGCTATCCCGCAGGAATTACGCAATTTTCCGAGATAAAAAGTACCCTATGTGTTATTCCAGACTATAATCTATCTATGTTCCAAATTTCATCCAGATCTGTCGAGCCGTTCTGGCGTCAAAGAGTAAAACATCCATCCATCCATACTTACAAACTTTCGCGTTTATAATATTAGTAGGATTTATCGGGGAGGGACTTCGGAAATCACAGTAACAATTTGGTTGAACAAGATATCTCAGAATTATTCCCGAATGTTTCAGCGGGAAATTGAGTTAGTGCTACTGAACACGCCTATAAAAGTTTATCATTGTAGGTAATTGTATTAAACAAAGTCACCCCGTTGGCGCCATACTTACTCTTTGAAGTTCAACCAATGTATGCAAACATTTGTTTACCAGAATTTAAAAAATCGAATAGTCAAACTAACCTAACCTCCTGCTGCAATACCTGTAGGTTTATTACCTAACTCGCTCGCAATCGCCATCGTGTTCATTTTGAAAGTTTATGTATGGGCTGACAATTGGCATCAAAATCAGCTAGCTGACACATTCATACAAGAACTGTCAAAATGAACACGATGGCGATTGCGAGCGAGTTAGGTAATAAGCCTACTGTTCCGTAATCATTTTAAAAGACCTTGCATGGGTCTTAGGGGCGTAAAATCGATCTGGTTAGGTCTCATATTTGGGACAACCCAGTTTCCGATGTTTGCTAACAGCTTTGCTCGCTCGCCCAGGGGCCCAATTTTTTAAACTACTGTGAAAATACCACTCGAAAATGGTGAAATATTGTGCTGAATTTCAAATACGAGTAGATTAGAAAAATACAACTCTAATTTAACCATGTCTACTAGTCGAAAATTTTATAGCAATTTGCATTTTCAAAAGGTACTTTCGAGTGATATGCTTTCAAAAATCGGACCCCAGCTACAACGAGCCAATACTAGATATATAAGAAAGTAGGTATTATTAGTTTGGTAATAATTCCTCCCAAAACCCGTCAGTCATCAAAGTTCAATCATTATGTAAATTACATTTTGTGGTTTGTATCGAGCACTGCGCTATCCACTTATCTAAATTAACACTTTAAATTGTCCATTAAGTTCGGCTTTATGTAGCTCATAAGTATTCTTCAAGATTTTTTTTAAATTCTATAAGCAAATAATCAATGACGAATTAAAATTTTAACGTTATTTCCATAGTTAGATTTAAGAAGAGTGTTTTATGGAAACACGTGTTGTGGGGAATTCTTTTTACACACAAATACTCGTATAAGTACGTCATGTTTCTGTTTGCAAATAATCCTTTCCTGTAAGAAAACTATGTCAAGGCTCCCTTTTTGTCACTTAACATAATATTGATGAGGATGATGATGCAGACTGACACCTGTAAATACCTAGGGCTATACGGGTGGGTGTGAGGATTGGAGGTCGTTGTCGTACCTAGCTAGAGATATGTTAAATATTACAGTGAGTGGAAGCCAATTTTTGAAATACAAAAAGTACAGTTCGGAATTGATAAAATCTGGGTAGGTACTGCTACAAAATTACCGCTCTAATTAATAAATAATTAGTCTATGTTTATCGTATTTGATTAAAAATGGTTTCTTCCAAGCTGGTCTGGGAGAAAAGAAAAAACATAAAATTTACCAGTTGCTTCTCTTCCCGTGCAGATGGTAAAAGTCCAACGAGGGAATGGGCGAAAGTCTTAGGAATCATGTTATAGGCGATGCAGCTAACAACCCATCACTATTTTGATTTCTCGTTCCACCTATACGTCTTTAATCATGCTAAACGTGGCCTTAAGGTTTTGTTACCTTGGGCTCTGTCTACCCCGTAAGGGATAAAGACGTGATATAGGTATGTATGTATGTATTAAAAACAAAAATTATGTAAATAAAAAAAAATCAAGCTGATAGGGCGTTTACCAGGCTATTCGGGTGGGCGCAATACACAGGTCATTTCTGAAATCACTCCTTATTTGGGATTGTGACAACGAATAGCCCATTGAGTATTAGTAGGCTTATTGTCTAACTCACCCGCAATCGCTATCGTGTTCATTTTGACAGTTCTTGTATGAATGTGACAGAAGAAAGAAAGAAAGAAGGCATTTATTCCTTTTTGCCAGACAAGAAAAATAACTTTAAGGAAAAAAACACAGACATGAAAAATAGATCATCAGCGTTGTGTGTGTCTTCGCAAAAGTGAAACGACAAGAGAGAGTGACAGCTGGCTGTTTCCGATGTCAATTGTCAGCCCATACATGAACAATCAAAATGAACAAGATGGCGATTGCGAGCGAGTTAGGTAATAAGCCTACTGATCTATCTACCACCATACTATACATGCTTAACTAACCTTCTGACGACAGGAAAAAATACAGACACGACTCATACAGATAGTATCTACTTGGAACACATTTTCGAGGAATACCGTAGCTTACCGCTTATCATTAATTTCGAGAAATAAAAAAATACCCACCCGCAAATAGTCGTATCACCATTTGTTTAACTAAACCCTTTACTTATTAATTGTACATAACGTAAACAAACTACTGTTCTTATCGTGTAGTAACTGTGATGTCTCATGTAGGTATACCTACCATTTTATAAATGGGGTAAAACCCCCTTACACACACGCCTTTCCGTCTTACGTAAGGTCGCTTGTTTCCGCAACGGCACATATAGTATTAAAAATGCTTTTATGCAAAAGATACTGCTTATATCAATGTTAAAACTTCAATGGTTTTAATCTCGCACAATCGGCGCAATCTGTGAATGATCATGAAAACGCTGATGATCTATTTTTCATGTGTGTGTGTTTTTTTCTATAAAATTGTGTACCTATATTCTCTTATATTTGTGTGTCTTGCAAAAAGGAATAAATGTCTTCTTTCTTTCTTTTTTCTAAAACATTCGATTCGTCATTTACCTGCACAAAAATATTTTTTTATTTCTACTTTAATTTTTACTGACGAGGGCTTCGAAGGGGAAGGCTTTCGTAGGAAGTTCGATATTCGAAGTTCGTATGATACGGACCCTCTCACTCTTAAATGATGGCTATGTGTGTGAGCGGAACAGCACAAGACGAGCTTCGAAATTAGAATTTATTTGCTGGAGCCTTACCATGACGTCTTAATGCGATTCAATTTCGAACCAAAGTTGGATCGCTTGCTGTCAGATCCATACTAGAAGTGTCAAAAATTATAGCTAAAGGATCGGAATAAAGTCGCATTAGACGTCATGGCAGTGGCGTGATCAAAGGGTGGCAAAATGCCAGGGGCCCCTAGCTCTACGGGGCCCCGAACTGGCTTGGTAGAGCACAGAAGGGACGCTGATGCACTTCTTTATATTGAAGAAGAAGCCCCACCTGACGAACTTGCCGCGGGCCCCAGACGTTATAGTTACGCCACTGCGTCGTGGTAAGGTACAAGTATATATGCTTGAACATGCCTGAGTTAAATCACATTTACAAAAAACTGCACATAGTCAATAAAATACTATAAAAAAGAAAACCCGTCTGCATAGCATTCTTTAATAATCCGTTTCTTTTTTCTATTAAGATTCCCATAGTCGAGCCGGAGAAGTGCAACATGTTCGGAAAGATGTTCACGGTTGACAACTCGCAGATCTGCGCGGGCGCACAGGAGAACAAGGACGCATGCGGCGGCGACTCCGGAGGGCCCCTGATGAAGGTTCACTTACCTCTATTTTTAACCCACGACACAAAAAGCGGGATTTTATATGTTTGTATATTTGTATGTTCTATCTGTGGCACAGCACCCTAGGTCTTACGAGTGGGCCGATTTGAATGCAGTTTTTTTTTAATTTGGAACTGAGCCCTTGAGTAGTTACGAGCGGACATAGGAATGGATGGACATACATACCTACTATACCTACATACATATAACACCTAACCCCCGTAGCAATTCACAGATTTATCCCACCACTTTGGAGTGATGTGTTTTCGAAAATAGGACAGCTATATAGGATGGCCCATTCCCAATAAAAAATGTACATAAAAAGCAAATGAAAGAAACCAGAATATCAGCGCTTAAATGCTAAATATTTGCCTGATCGGATGTTATCTCGTTCCCTTGCGATTAAAGTGAAAGTTGTGTTAAGAAAGTATAGTACATTGTTGTAGAGGCTGGAAAGTGAGCAATAGATGGACGAGTGAGTTCGAGGGCCGAGCCGCAGGTGAGGCCCTCGAAGAGAGACGAGTCCATCTATTGCACTTTTGGCCGAGACATTACATAGTGCTTTTCACGACTACTGCGAGGAAATAAAAAACATGAGCGTAAATACAACAGTAAAGTTTCACTCTCCCGCCATATTTTACTTTAAAAAAAAAAAACGAGAGCGCTCTAGTGGCCAGTCACGCAAAGGCTTTTTTGTTATGTTATTTTATTAAGCAAAGCGCTTCGAAGTGCTTATTAAACACACCCATAATCGCTTATAGTTTTAATATGACTTGACAAGGACGGACTGACGACTCTGACTTTAAGACAGGACTTAAACTTAAACATTAAAGACAAAACAATTTACGTCAGACGTGGCTGTATGGACCTAGTTTCCTTTGCCTCTCCCTGATGGGATAAACCTTGAAAAAAATTAATATGCAGCACACGACGTGTTCTGATTGGTCGATTTTGTGTAATAGCATCACAAATTGTGTTCTGATTGGTGGAATCAGGGATCAGCATGCCGATGTGATTGGACGACTTTGGTCTTTGAAACTGTCCAACAATGTTATTGTTGGCCTGTTTGAATTCATAGTTGGCCTGTTCATTCAACCTACAACTATACTTTGCTTTGGGGCCCCATAACTGACCATCTTTTGCCACATTTCCGAGCAGTGGCGTGAAAAAAATATTGTGCTCTTCTGTACCATGTTTTCCCCCGTACACGTCGATGCGAAAGCAACCCCGGCTTGCGAAATATCAAAATACGCTAAATTTAGATGTCTTAAGTCACACATTGTTTGCTTTCTGAATTTATATGGATTTATCCGTTCTTCCATGCTGGTCTGGGAGTAAAGAAAAAACATAGAATGTACCAGTTGCTCCGCTTCCCGTTTTTTTCTAAACAATATTCAACACGTTTAGGTAACTTTCAACATGAAACTACCGTGAGACTTAACGTTCGTTCATGTGGTGTTCGTTTCGCTGCCGCCGGGGCGAGCGCTCCTAGAGGAGGACTACGAATTAGTTCGAAAAATGTCGAGCATCACTCGACTTTTATACGTGAGTTATCCGTTTAGTATGTAATTACGTTTAGGTAACGATCTTACAATTGCATTTTGTATCTTCATGTGGTGAATTGGCATTAAAATTGACTTTTAAGTCTTCAACGGTGTCATAGCTTGTTTTGTACACTTCATCCTTAACGTAACCATAGAGACAATTTACATGCCTGAACTTGTTGAATATTGTAACGGTGGTCACAACGAACACCTACTAAAATAAATGAAAATATGTGAAAGCAATGCATTTTATTCATGTTTCATAGAGCCATTTACTGCTTAAGACCTACACAATCGATATGTAAATAAATAGTGTAAGTTTATTTTTTTCAAAACAACCGGGTTCGATTCCCGAACTGAGTGCAGGTTTCTTTTAAATGTATGAATGCAGTTTTTCTTGTTATTAAAATCGATGACATGGTTCCTAAGAACAGATCTTCGTATGTCTTATAGTTTCAGACTTTCCCATACTGACCGATTTCAATGAGACATCCTGTATACTTAAATACATTATAATATAACATCCATGATTCGGGCACGAACATTCGTATTCATCATACAAATGCCCGCCCCTACCGGAGTCCGAACTCGGGACCTCTAGCTAGTCAGAGTCACAAACCACTAAGCTATCCGGCTGTCAAAAATCACTACATAGTTATAAAACAAAGTCGCTTTCCGCTGTCTGTCTGTCCCTACGTATGCTTAGATTTTTAAAATTACGCAATGGATTTTGATGCGGTTTTTTTAATAGATATAGAGTGATTCAAGAGGATGGTTGACATGTACATAAATCTACGCAGACGAAGTCCCGAGCCGAAGCGAGTAATAAAAAATCTATACATAATATACAATGCTGAAGAGGGTCGAAAGTCTTTACATGGAAGATATTTTTAAAAAATTGGCTGAGGATACTTAGAGTCGATACACACGTTCCAACAGTCTTTAGATTTTTTGTCTGTTTATCTGTTTGTCTGTATATTTGCGAGCGCATCACGTGAAAACGGCTGAACGAATTTTGATGCAAACTTTACTAATCTATTGAAAAAATCACCAGCCAACTTATAGGCTACTTTTTATCCCGGAAAATTGCATAGATCCCGCTGGATAGTGACAAACATGTCAATTTCTAATTCTACGCGGACAAAGTCGTGGGCAGAAAAGCTAGTAATAAAATAATCTCATAGTATTTGAACACTTCAACGCTGACGCGTTCAAGACGTTTGTAGCAACAACATTCACACTAAGCACTCTGAATAAATTTCGTTAATATTCTGTGTTTTTTTAGGTTTTTGACAGCGAAGAAGGTCCTAAGACTTACCTCATGGGAGTGGTCTCTTTCGGCCCGACGATTTGCGGAATCAAAAAGCCTGGTGTTTACTCGGCAACGCCATTTTATCTGAAGTGGATATTAGACAATATAATCTAAATCAAATGAAGCCTTTTTTTAAACCTCGTACTTACCATACCCGCAGATGCCCGCAGTTTGTTGACAACTCACACGGTTGACAAGTTACAATTTCCTGCTGAATTTCGAACGATTTCGAAACTGGCTGCTAATAAGACTCTTTACTTTAGAAACTTCCGTAGAGCCTTTTGAAGTTATCGAAACAAATGAATACTTAAATTATTTAAAAATCCAAGAAACTCTTGACGAGAAATCGCCTAAGCAGGTAGTTGGGTACGATGTGTACGTGAGCTGTTAAAAATAACTTACTTTCGTGGTGGGTTTATCCGCTGCTTGACTCAAACGGGTTGTGTGATTAGATATACCCATAAATACATCTATTTTTAAATAAGACACACCTCTTTTACCTTGTGACTTCATGTAGACTTCACCTACGAAACCTCAAGAAGATTTTGCGCGTGACAAATCATAGGTGTCGCCAGAATAGTAAGATGCTGTGACTTATACTTACTTACACTTAATAAGAAATATGAAATATTGTTAACGCAAGTTTTTTACTGACCGTACTAAAAATGGGACGGTATAACTCAATATAGCTTTCCTGACCAAACTGTGGTGGCTGAGGGCCGATTTTTAAAAAGATATAATAACGTATTACTTTATTTATTCTGATTTTTAAATTAAACGATTATAATACATGGGAAACCGATTGGTTTCCGCTCTAAGCTGATCTGAGGCCCGTCTCCGAGTAGTTATTTGACAAACACAATCGAAACGTCAAATCGAACGAATGCTCGATTTATGAAGTTCGAACGTGGCCTCTTACCAACCAGCCCTTTGAAAACCTATACTACCTTATAGGCAGGGGCCTTACCATGACGTCTTAATGCGGCTCAATTCCGATTGAGTTTAGGTCGCTCGCAGTCAGATCCATTACTTAAAATGACAGCTAAAACCTGAACTGAGTCGGAATTGAATCCCATTGAGACGTCATGTTCATCTGAGAGAACTTATACCTGCTTACAATCACGTACACCATCTCAACATCAGCCACAGCCGGCTGACACTTTCCTTATAAATTCGCAGATACAAGTTACTTTCAGCAAAAAAACAGATTCCTATAACATGTCCCTCATACGTCATTGCTGACGTTACAAACGGCTCGTAATAGTGGGGAAACCCTGAAGCTCCGTTAGGTTTAGGGATGATATCGACCCGAACTGTGCGCAAGCGCCGCGAAATGACCAGCGGGTCGGTCTCGGCGGATAAAATACCACATAAATACAGAGAAACTAGTCCGAAGTTCCGACAGTCAGCGAAGCACTGCAGTGATCGACCAGTCTGAACCGAGAACGCTCGAAGCGTCACGTCGCACGACCTGTTTAATTATAATTACCAACAATAACATGTTTTTATTTATACAGAGTTGCATACTCCTCGGTGTCCTCGCTTTAGGAACATCACGTAAGTGAAATAATCAAATATAATTCGACTTCATTTGACAGTAAGCGAAATGCCGTAAAATTATTATAATTCAGCACCAATGTCGCGGGTAACTGGTTTGGGTTTTCCTCGTTTTTTGTTATTTACATAGATTCGTGTTGTCATTTTTGTTCGACGTAGCTAATTAGAAGTCTGTGCTCAGCGCTCACCGCACTCTCATTTAGCTATAATAAAGTAGTATTAATAATAGGTAGGTAAGAGTAGATAGGTACCAGACGCTTTGTACGTTCGTATCATGTATGTCCCTGTTATGTACGGGTAGGTAGGTATTCATGTTTTATTATGTGGTCGGTCATTTGTTATTCTGTTTTATAAAGACACAATTTAGCTAAACGCATACTACCTAGAGTTTAGCCCCTACAGTAGGTAGGTACTATGAATGGTATGTACAGTCAAGTGTAATAATATGTATGTAGACAAAGTTTCAAAAATAAGTACCATAAGCTCTTACACCAGCGTAATAAGGTCGTGGGACATATTTTTGAGAAGTTCCTATCGATACTTATTTTTACACTTGACCGTACATAAATTGGAACCGGTTGAGTAAATAATGACCCAACATGGAGCCTTTTGACAGTAAATGTCATCATGTCATCCCACTGCCCGACGAGGAAAATCATGAAGATATATTATGTATCTGTCCTAGATCGTTATCTTATTACCTAAGTTCCTATACCTATTTAATGAGAAAAGTAGGTACCTAACTAACTAATATTGTTTTACAATGGCTCCCTTTCAAACAAACACACACACACACAAATCACGTCTTCATCCCTTACGGGGTAGACAGAGCCTAAGGTAACAGGTACCTACAGGCCACATTTAGCAAGATTGCGGGTGTAAAGGTGGAAAAAGGAATCAAAATAGTGATGGGTTGCTAGCCTCGTCGCCTATAACATGATTCCTATTATAATCGCCCATTCAAACAAACAAAAAAATAACAATATTGAGTACCGACATAATTTATTTACTATTTTTTTAAGAAATGTACAGAGACAGAATACATAAGCCAAGTCAGTATTCTCAGCATCGATTTTTTAAATACTTTTTTAGGTACCTATCTAACCTTTCGTACAGATATCTATCTGAAAATAAACAAAGTAAGTTACATCCACTATGGGTCCGACGCTTACTATGTCAAACTTGTTTTTAATCGCCGACTCCTTATCTGCTTTTCCAACTATAAGCATCAACTAATTCCGTTCCCGGGTTTTTTTATCACAATTATCTAAAGTTCTGTCAGTCTGCTTATCTGACCGAAGTGTGCCCATTTCTACATACAGTCAATCGAAACCTTTTATTTAGAACGCTCATCTAGACATAATACCATTTATACCTAGGTAAATGCTGTACCTACATTATCTATACATATCTACAAATGATAAAACATCAAAGAGAAAAATCATTGGGTACTAATGTTAATTACAGGTATTTGACAAAAACTACTCTGGGATAAATGAGAAATATCAACGGTGATTATTACAAAAATCTGTCTGTATGTCTGTTCACGCCAGTTTTCATGAAAATTAGATGTCGGAAAGAAAATTTTAATTTGTCATCCTACTAAAAATGTCCACATTATAGTTTATCATTAATTGTATCGTCCTTATGCTTTAATTTTAACAGCCAATTAATTTTACAGAAAACGACGAACAGTCCCTAAAAGTTTGCAATATAACAGATCAGATCCAGGGAGAATGTATTTTGATGCAACTCTGTCCCCGCGCAATACAATTGGTTAAAATAAGAGACATCGCAACTCTAAAAAATTTAACTTGTGGATACGACAAATTGGACGTTAAGGTAACTATAACATCAATTAATTTTGCAGGATCAGTGTGATTGATGCTTTGATGCCACAAAATAAAGAGGTACTTATTTTACTCTTGATGATACATACCATACCTACATGATTTAAGTTGTCGTACCATTAATACCTTATTTATTATATTTATATTCAACAGGTATGCTGCGTCACAAACCGAACAGATGAAGCGCTTGCATACAAGAATATGACGAAGGAAACTACTCCTATAAGTTTTGACTTATCAGATAATTCTGCTAAATTGCCACCAGACCCGAATATAAGAACAACCGCGGCACCAGAACCTCCGACAACTAGAGTTGTTTATTCAACTACGGCAGTATATAATTCAGACGGTAACCAACAACAAACTAAATCATCACCGAAAGTCGAACATCCCACTGCAAATACAGTGCAAAGACCCACTCTCCCCGCCGCGGTACCTGGTGGCTCATTCGGCAACTCTCAATACGACACTGATGGCGCAAGTGCTTATGAACAAGTTCAAATCACACCAGTAATTCCACCAGCAACATCCGGATTCGGAATAACCTCAGAGCGTATTCCGAGCTCGTATCCAGCACGTAACTTACCGAATCGAAACGAATGTGGACCTGTCGGCCCATCAGACAGGATCTACGGAGGACAAGTAGCAGCTTTAGACGAAATGCCGTGGCTGGCGCGAATCAAGTACCTTAAAAGTGAGTTAATTCTGATATGGCATACTTTATACCTTATTTCAGTGGCGTAACTATAGCGTGGCAGGACTGGGCCAATGTTGCGGGCCCCTAGCTCTACGGGGCTCCGAACTGGCTTGACCTAGAGCACATAATATAAGGAACAATGATGCACTTCTTTATATTGAGAAAGGACCCCGTGGTGAATTTGCCACGGATCACAGACGTTATAGTTACGTCACTGTTTTTTCTCCAAGTTTTTCGAAATGTTTCAGTTAGTTAAACAAAGCTTTTCTTCATCCGCTTCCCGCCATTATTTGCCTAAAATTAAAATAAATAACGACTTCATGTCAGGCTTGGTTTTTCATACGTTGAAGACTTTTTATGGGCGGCAGGAGGTTATTTCAGTACTCTCTGTGACATAACCCATTGGATAAAACTTGACGAGGGAAATTCACAATATATATTTTACTTTACAGACTCAAGATACCTTTACGCCTGTCATGGTTCCCTAATAAGTGATCGCTACGTGATTACTGCAGCGCATTGCGTGGAAGGTCTACAGATGTGAGTATTATGCTTAATTTCATTCATCCAGTGACAATAGATTCACTATTATCGAACGTTCAGTCTTGGAGTGATTATTACAAATGCAATGCATAATAGGTACGTTATAATTTGGACTTTGTGAAAGCTCCATCCAGATCGCTACCAACCACCATCTTAAACAGGCGCATTGTATTCGCAGTGTTTGCAGAGTAGGTAGACAGCCGATGAAATTACTGGCATACGAAGTATTCTATCTTAGCCTCCCAGGACCGCGAGACATACTTACATAACAATCTTCTGCTGTTACGGATGTCCATGGGTTCAACCCCAATTCATATAAAGTGGCCTTTAGGTCTTGTTACCCTATTAGGCTCTGTCTAGTCTACCCCGTAAGGGATAAAGATGTGTTTTCTCAAACATGCTCGGAAATGTATGCGTTAATGTCCCGATATGAGGACATGAAGTTTCTCGTTTATGGCTCCCTACATTACTTCTTGGCTTAGGCCACAAATGTTAGTATGAAAATCCATTTTTGTCCGCTGCTCTAATTTTTTAAATTTCTATACTAAAATTAAATTGGCAAAGGAAAAAATTACATACAGCCAACCACCACCACAATCTGTACCTAAGCATAATTGCGACATAAAAAAGAAAAATCTATGGTACTATATTTATGTGCGGTTAAACATGGTGCTCAAATAGCTGGATCAAATTAGTACATTTAAAAAATAAAAAAGGTGGCAAATCGAAAATCTTTTTTTCTGCTTATGCGTATTTCGTAGTGATTGTTATTATAATTTAACAGAAATAAAAATGACTTCTAGTGATAAAAGTGACGGGGAACTTATGAACTGTACTCCGCCTCATTTAAAAGAGGAGGCAAATTTAGCTATGCAAAATATGCTACCGGAAAAAAGTAAAGAGATTTTACTTGATTGTCTAGTAGTTATTTTAATTTTAATATTTCCTCACATTGTTTGAGAAAAACACTATACAAGCTTTGGCCGGAACAGGGATTGCAGGACTCGTTCTATCTGGCCTCGTCTTCGACTCGGCCACCTACCCCAAACTCGTCCAGCAATCCCTTACTTCACGGCCTCTGCAGTAATGTACTATTAATGTGTATGTATGTTTATGAAATATTATGTACCTACTTAGTGCAAACGCACTCACACCCATACAACTATGATTGTAGATTTCTTACGTATCATTTTTTTCAGAATAGAGGTCAGGCTGGGTGAATGGGATTCCGAGACCGTTATTGACTGCATGGGAGAAGAATGCAACGAGGCTCCGGTAGACGTTCGAGTTGAAAGCTCATTTATATACCCATACTATAACAAAACATTGTTGATTGGTGACATTGCCCTACTACGACTAGAGACTCCCGTTAATTTTACAGGTACCTACTTAATTGGAGTTCGTAATTTAACTAATTCTTGAAATGACGATTCACTGGTATTAGACTCGTATGAGATGAGATTAAAATGAATGGACTTATTTTTCAGATTTCATTAGACCAATTTGCTTGCCAAATACGGAATACGTTGCTCGTCAGGATTATAGTCTCGATGACAGTTATGTAACTGGAGGCTGGGGTCGAACGGAATATGGTAAGCATTCATTAGTTATTTAAAGACTATAAGGCCTTCTTGCAGGAAAATACAAATCTCGATTTAGCCGCTAATGGTTTACAGTTTATAGTTCCACACATTTTGACACTATATGCCAAGTAAATGGAAATTTTAACTTTTTCCAGCAAGACTGCCTTAGTTAAATTTAGTTAGACACTCTCTTAAAATCAATCCGGATTATTGTTTTTTTTATACGACAAGGGTAAGTCAGGAGGTGAGTTTGATTGATTTTAAATTCACTTCACGAACTTTTAATTGTGGTGGTAATGTTCAAAGTGTACCTACAGCGTCAAAGGGGTGACCTAATTTTGAATCCAAAATTAAGATGATTTTTTTTATTTCAGGAGTATTCAGTAAATATTTAACAAAACACCCTGCTGAAATATTGCGGAATAATTGTAAGATACAATGCTCCTTGGATTTAGGGATAGATTTAGTGCTAGATCGATATTATTATTTTCCTGCAGCAAGGCCTTAAGCCCTGTTTCTCATTTTGTTTTCCTAAAAGTTCTAAAACAGATCACCATGTTTATTATCGTAGGTGTAGCATTAGTCTAATTAGTTCTCCTTTAACTACAAACATTTGACAATATAACCAGGCGACTGGATAGCCAAATGGTTAGAGGACCTAATTAACGAAGCTTGGGGTTTTGGATTCGATCCTCGGCAGATACGAGGTCTATGATGAGTACAAATGACTGCTCTTTAGCCTTGGATGTTCAAATTGTTGTATTTAGCTAAGCATACATTTATTTACATGTATACTAGCGGTCGCCTTCAGAATCAAATATAGCTTATCAGGGATAACGTAGCATGTATCTGTTTTGAGTTTATCTGCTACGAATATACTTATATACAAGAATATAAATATTTCCTTTCTGTAAAAGTATGGTTATAGACCCATAGTGCAAGCTTTGTCCAATTTGGGACGAGATCATCTGGTGCTGATATGTCCTGTGGATTGTAGTTTAATATTGTTAACTTGTTAATTTCAGAGGTGAGAGCTGTGGTTAAACGAAGAGTCAATTTGAAAGGTGTCTCGATGTCAACTTGTAGGATGGCACTCAGGCAGTTTTCAGACGCACTCGCGGCTAGCTCGATCTGCGCAGGAGGCAGGAAGGGTGAGGACAGCTGTGCCGGAGACTCCGGCAGTTCCCTCGTCAAGGCCGTCAGAGAGAATAGCCACGAAAACTGGTTCCTTTACGGAGTAACTAGCTTCGGTGCTGCAAAATGCGGCACTGAAGGTATTCCCGGCATTTACACGAGAACAACTTACTACATGGACTGGATACATAAAATTATTAGCTTGAAATTGTTATGAAGTGAGTTTTTGACCGTGTATTTCATGTATTGATTATTTATATAACATACATAGGTGTCAGTCGTAACGATTAGGTTTACGTTATGAGCCTAAAGAGAAACTTTCACACGCATTTTTTACTTAGGTACTTTAAATTTTCTTTTTAAGAGACAGCATCTAGTTGTAAGGCCAGGCCGTATGAAAGTTAAGACTGACTTCTACGAACAAATGAGGCCTTGCCTCACGCGCGTGTGTGTAGCTTAACTATTTCGCTAGGCGAATTTTGGTTGTATTTTTGTGAGACAACAAGGCGTAGTTAAAACCGGCCTCGCATTCGCATTGCCGTTCGCAGAAGTCCGTCTCGACTTTTATTTGGTTTGAGGTTTTTATATTCAAAAACGAGCCAAATGTGCTAATTGTTATGAGAAAATAAAAAACGCAATTCAGTTGAACATAGACAATACTTATTATTAAACTTCCTCACAGTGCCTCTATTTGCCACCATTTGGACTATAAATGGCGTCCTCTGAATAGGTGTAAGACTTCTCATCGTTCTCAATTCGGTTCAAGTACTCCAACATATCTTCATTTAAGTCATTCAAAGAGTCTTTTCGGGACCGGCTTGGAGTGTTGAAATGATAAGCCTTGTTTTTTCTGGAGCCTCGTTTGCTGCATTTACGTGGGGATAGCTGGATGTAGTCGACAGGGGCTGAGTGAGAACGAGGCGCGTAGTATCTTTCGAAGAGCAACGGCTGTTGCTGCACTCTGCCATACATGAGTTCCATCTCGTGAAGGAACTCCTCCCGTCTCATCCTTTCCTCGTCGCGACGCGTTTGCAGCCGCATAGCGATGTCTTCTTCGTGACTGAAAGTAGATGAAATACTTGCTTAAATGATTTAAAACGAAACTAGATGATAGCTTTGGAATAAACCATGAGATGTCCTTGCCATTTGATCTAGACTCTACCTAATGCAATCCGCAAATACTTAAAATCTTTATGTAGATTGGAATGGTTAATATTAATCCGTTCCATGGAAAAAAAATATCCGGCAATCAACAGTAGAACTTCACTTCATTAGAAAAAAAACGAACATCGTGTAATCATCTAACTTGTTTTTAACGAGATGCCAGGCCGGGTTAGATCGGAGCAGGCGATCTCGAGTCCGCATCTCGTTTCGCCTTCGCTGCTCGGCCAAACGGCCAGCTGCATCGAGCTCGAACCGCCTCCGAACCGCTTCTGCCCTCAGCAGTGCTGCCAGATTGGACCGCCCAGAAGCCGCGGCTCGCAGCTCTAATGCCGAGTAGCCCCGCATGACGCCAACATCGCCACTGGTTCCAATGCTTTCGGTGCTCTTGCTCTCTTGAGACATTTTCTTTGCTAAGTCTTGCATCTAGAATATATGACATTTATTTAATCATTACCTGCTTTAGAACATACTATGAATCCTGCTGCACCAAGGCAAGAAACTGCCAGAATAAAGTTATTTACAAAAATATTCAGGTATTTTTATTTTATGTATTCGTTAATACCATAGATTTAGAATAGATAAACTACTTTACCTGCCTAAAGATTGCCAGCAAGATAAGACGAGCTTCGCGCCTCTCAAGTTTTTCAAAATTTATGTGCGACATTACACAAGACTAATATCTAGCACGGAGACGGGAAGAATGGTGCTTTTATGTATTTACCTTTTTTACTGCTCTATCAGCGGTATTGAATCGGAACGGCTTTGGTGTCGTAGTAATGAAATCTTCTTTCATAGACTTGTCACTTCGATTTCTCTTTTCCATGGGGCTTCGGGCTCTCTGCCTGTCAGAGGAACTGACAGACGGGATACCAGGCGAGGGATCTATCGGCAGATCGCTGTGGGCCGCCGGAGTCGACAGTCTACTGCGTTCTCTCATCGCCATTGTCCCTGGATAACTGGCATTGCGAAGCATTTCTTCTGATCTTATTCGCCGATTCAACGACCTAAGGAATTATTATTTGTCATGTATGATTTTTATTTGTGTCCTTGATTAGAGATTAATTCTCATTTTTTTCTGAAATATTTACCGAAAAAACTCTTCCTCCTTGATTTTATCGTAGAAGTAATTGGAAAATAGATTCTTAGGTACCGGGCGCGCCCTAAATCTCTTCTTCTTCTTGGGTTTAGGCAATACACTTAATGCTCTCTCGCAAGGCTTTCCAATACCACCTTCCTCTCTCTTTGTGAAGCTAAATGGTTTCATCTTCGCGCGGAGCTCTGCTTCACTATTAATTTTGGTTATAGCTCGTCTAGAATAGTTAAACACGTGTCATTTTATTCCATTACCTCGTAAGTATTTATTTACTAGCTTTTACCCGCGACTTCGTCCGCGCAGAATTAAAATTTGCGCTAAAACTTCATCATCTCTCCCATCGAAAATGTACAAAAACCAGTCAAATGCGAGTCGTACTAAACTTTAGCACAAAGGATTTCGTACTACCTCGCTACTATGTAGGTACTAACTCAACGAAATAAACCAGTTTCTCGCATGGACACCCACTTCCATTATTTTTTATCCCATCCTTTTGTTCTGTGCGAAATTCGAAAAATACGAAAATTCGAAAATTGTTAAATCCCTCTGTAGTGGACCTCTTTGATCATCAAGGAATGTCTGTCAAATGGCAAGAAACTAAATTAGCAAGTCAATAAGGTACTTTTTTTTCTTATCCCACAGGAATTTCGCAAAATCCTGAAATCAGTTTTCAGATATTACAATTACCTACTGGTACGCCAAATTTAAAGATTCTGGTAATAATAGTTACGGAGCTAAGAACATTTCAAAGTAATAATATAAATCCCTTTTTTCTCCCTATCCCGTGGGAATTTCGAATAGTTTTGAAATTTATTTTCAGCAGTTATGATTCCCTGCTTGTGCACCAAATTTCAAGACTCTAGTAATTATAGTTATGGAGATAGGCGCCCTTTTCAGTGGACTTATAAACCCCATTTTATTCCCTATCTCGTGAGAATTTTGAAAAATCCCTCCTTAGTGCATCTCTATGATACTGAAGCAATACCTATTTATTTGCGTTGCGACTCTAGGCAGCTGTGACCTTTGACATGTTTATCGTTATCCCGCGGGAACTATGACATTTTTTGGGATAAAAAGTAGCTTATAACCTGGCCGGTGATTTTCTCAACAGATTAGTAAAGTTTGCATCAAAATCCGTTCTGCCGTTTTCACGTGATGCGCTCACAAATATACAGGCAAACAGATAAACAGACATTACATTCAAAAAAACTGTTGGAACATGTTCAGTTATCGATTCTAAGTACACCCAGCCAATTTTTTTTAAATATAATATTTATAATCTATACTATCTATATCTATATCTATACTAATATTATAAAGAGGAAAGATTTGTACCTATTTTTGTATGTTTGTATGTTTGTAATGAATAGGCTCAAAAAGTACTGGGCCGATCTGGATGAAATTTAGAACATAGATAGATTATAGTCTGGAATAACACATAGGCTACTTTTTATCCCGGAAAATTGCGTGATTCCCGCGGGATAGCGATAAACGAATTCTACGCAGACGAAGTTGCGGGCAACTGCTAGTCTATATATATAAAAGAAAGTCGTGTTAGTTACACTATTTATAACTCGAGAACGGCTGAACCGATTTGGCTGAAAATTGGTGGGGAGGTTGCTTGGAACCGGGAGACGGACATAGGATGCTTTTTGCCCCGATTTTCCCACGGGATTGGAAAATTCCGAAATGTTGTACTGGTGGAGCTACAGACATTAAATTTAGCATGCCTACACATTGTTCCTTGATTAGTATAGGGATGCACTTACAAAGGAATTTTTCAAATTTCCCACGGGATAAAAACACAAGGTAAATAATTAAGACTATGATTAGTAGATAATATTCCTAGAGGATCTGTAGGTGCTCTAAGAAGGGATTTTCCGAATTTCCCACGGGATAGGCAATAAAGACCTTATACTTGGAGACATGAGTGGATGTATGGGGTGTGTCGTCACTCTGACGTTATGTGCGCGGACGAAGTCGCGGGGAAAAGCTAGTAATTTATATATTTTTGTACGTACATACATCAGTGCGGTACGAAGAGAAACATTATTCAGTTGTACAATAAATAGGTCAGATGAAATTGTGGTCGAAGCTGTCTACCCCTATTAAACTAGGTGTATAACCTGTTTCTTAAAGAAAGAAAGAAAGAAAGAAAGAAAAAAAGTTTATTCATGACAATCACAATCAAATAAAATATATAAACAAAAAAAGGGCTTGGGTCTTAGGGGCTTGAGTTCGTCCGATATTCTGTGTCGAAACAACATGGAATAATACAGTGTAACAGCCGAGCAGACTGATTCTAATTACACAAGTAAAAAATAAAGTACAGATTAAGGAGATGAATAAAAAGTCTAAAGATAAAAATAACGATGAGACAAACGAATGTATTTAAATTTACCAAGCAAAGCAGACTGGAATAGTCCAGTCACAAAAATAAGGCTTATGTGTTACCTATGATAAGGTTTATTTTATAGATATCCATCTAATTAGGTATCTGTATTATACTATGCAATATTAGGTTAGGTAAAGTTAAGTTGCCTATGAGCTCAAGATAGGGTCAGAAGAAGAATTTCCGTGTCGCGGTAAGACAGCCATATCTTCCATGTACAGACATTCGACCCTTTTCAGCTTTATTATAATTTATAGATTAAAGGTAAGGTCGATAAGTGAATATAATAATGACGCAAGCATAAACACATAAAACCAAAAGCGTTAAAACAAAAGAATACCTATTTATAGCGGCAAATCATTAAGAAGTAAGTAATCAGTGTGGAGCTCTCCGAAACTCAAAGCAACCTGTAAGACATAAAATAAAGATAGGTAAATAAAAATTGTTTCTATTGAATTAAAAAAATCGGGTCGGCTAATGACAAGCTTAAATAAAGTGTGCGCATGTACGAAATATGGAAACCTCATAGCCTGGTCTTCAAGAATCTTGTCGTAAAGAGGAATTCGTGATTCTATAGGCACTGGTCTGGTGCGGAACTGCTTTCGCTCACACTTCCGATGAAGCATGTCTTCAGAAAAGGACTTCTGGAGAGAACGAAGCTCGTTTACTGCTCTCTCGTCTTCATCTCTAGTAAATCAACAAGTATAGTGATTAGCATTAAGTACTTAGGTGCCTATCATAAGGTTATTATTAAACCGTGTGTAATCTATCTCCTTGTAGTGCCACTTTCGATATCAGATACCTACGTTTGAGGCCAAGCAAGTTGTAGCTGCTCACGCGTTGCAACAGTGGTGCAGCCAATAGCGATCCAGCTAGGTGATCACGAGAGGGCTACTACATACATGGACCAAACTTCTGACATTTCCTGATTTCTACTCCGCAAATCGGACTGTGAAACACCCCTCCTCCCTCCAATGCGGCCATGATGGGTGCAGCTAAGTTTAGCCTGGGTGAAGTGCCTTACTCAAAGGCTGCCTGGGTACGTTATCAAAAAAGGTGTCGTTAAGTTATAACTTACCTTTCGGTCATTTTAAATGGCTTGGGAACAGTAATACTTTTGCGTCTCCTTGGAGGTGATCCGTAACGCTTTGCTCTTAAAGGGCTTGAAGGCATACTTTGTGTTTTGAACTCATCGTCTATGTTAACTTTCTTCAATCTAGAATATTCAGCGCCGTCGAAAAACTTTTGGAATTTCTGATCGATTTCATTTTTTGGAATTTTGTCGTCATTCCACGATATGGAACAGGCCGAGTGATTTCTTTTAGGTTTATTCGTTTTGTTTTTCTCCTTCATAGAACTACTTTTGTTTGGGTTCAGTTTCAGATCTTCGTCTATTTTAACTTCGAGGTTGCTAACAGTCAACTTTCTTGGCGGTTGTTTTATAGCTGACATTTTTATATTCTTTGAAGTCTGCGCAGTATCAAGAGTAGATCTTCTATTATTAGTAGTAGTTCCACTGAAGTCTCTACTAACAAATTCCTTTTCGGCGCTGTATTTGCGCCTAAGATTACTGTTGTAAACAGTTTTAGCTGACTTACTAGCCACTGAATTGTGATTGTTATATACATTTTCTCTAACTGCAGTGTTTTCGCTATTAGAGTCGTCTATCTGATCTACAGCAAACTCTAACATAACTTTCTTCTTCTGACGCAAAGACTTTAATGTAGAGTAAAATTCTTCAGCCGGCAAATGATTTATGTCGTTGTAGTCAGGAATGCTGCGATAGAAGTCTTTGATTTTCTCAGTATTCACTTTGACAGCGTATACTGAGGAACTTGAAGAAGAATCGACGGAGTTTTGGCCGATAATCAATTTTTCCTTTCGCTCGTAATCGGTTTTCGGCATTTTACTTATTGGGTCCACTGGAAGTTTAAGACACGAGTTTGCAAACACACTACACCGATGGTTCATTGCTAAGATACAGGTAGTTACTTGGCTTAAACAAAGTAGGTAGGCTAAGGGATGGCTTTAGCGACCGTTTGTTGTAGCAATCGTTGCCATAGCAGCTTGCGCAGTGATCTGCGCATGGTCAGCATTAATGGAATTCATTCCGAAAGACATTTAATATTAATCGAACTGTGTAATATACAGCGTGGAATTGGAGTAAGGGCGAATCTTAAAACAGCGCTAAGTTTAGGTCTGAAAGTGTTAATTAAGAAAACTCTTATTAAAAAATGAGACGAAATAAAAACCATACAAAATTATTCAGCACGCAATGTACAGCAAAGAATGCAGTTAAGATAATAAGTTTGACGTGTGACAAATACGATTTAGTTAGAGAACATTAAAAAATATATTATTGAAAATCGTTTATACCTACCGCTAAAGCCTAGGTAAAGGTTTACTTATTCCAAATCCACGCTGTAGATTCACACTTTTACTAATCCGTCGTCATTGTTTAATTTAACATTTACTTATTGAACACAGAAAGCATTAAATTAATTTTATTTACACTATACACTACATCATGTAAAATCAAATTACATTATAAATGTAATGTATTGACGTACATACCTTAATAAATTCTTCAGATTTACCTAGATACTAAGTATGATGCATTCTATTCTTTGATCTCATATTGTTTGATCCCTTTTGTTATTGAGAATTAGAGAAGAATTAGGACGTGCATGCAGAAAAATCTATTAGGTAATTATCACAATGAGGAATATCTTTAATGTTTACTTGTTACTACGGGTTACTGAATAATTGTATACATATACCTACTGAACTGTGTACCTACAGTTGTTGCAAAGTAGGAAATTTTGCAAAGCATCATTGTAGTAAAAAGAGATGACCAGATTTTTTTTAATTGTGGAATTTATTCCATGTCTATGAAGTAGGTTTTTCTGAATGAGATCAACATTTCAAAACAAAGCAAGACTACACACTATTGAAACATGATTGTCACATTGTGTTTTTTAAAGTTCACCAGTTTCAAAGTTAATAATTATTAAATACTATACTTTCTTTTCCCGTCTACACCTTTTATCCGTCTACTCAAAGGCATGGATTAGACGGTCAATATTATCGTGTGATCCATGCATATCGCGATCCATACCACGAAATATTGATGAGTAGTGCAGCGAATCCGGTTGTTTTTTTTTATCCAAGATCCTGGCACACAAGTATCAAGATAATTATTGACCGTCTAACCCGTGCCAAATAGAACTTTGTTTATCGCACTTTGTTCATAAGTGTAATCTTCTAGATCTAGAATATACACAAAATACGGGTGTCGTTCTAACTAAACCATCTGTAAATAATTCTAAAATCGGCGGGTTCCTTTCTTTATTTTGTTGGCAGCACTGATCGTTTTTCGTTTAGAAACCATCGATGAAATTTGTGTACTCGTATAAGCATACCCTGTGCACAATTTGATTTTAATTTCCATTTTGTGAGCTTTGATCTCGTTTTGAATTGATTGCAAAGAGAATATAACCACTAGATTGATTGTTTTGATTGTAAATTTAATTTTGTCATAAGATTTTTTTTGTAGAATGTGGCTGGGTAACTGGACCTTTAAGCCAGAGGCAATCATTTTGACAAGTTCTGTCACTGTCAGTGTCAGTCATGTCAGACATCTGTCGTTTTTGTGATGTAAAGTCGTCAAAAATAAACTACAAAATAACCTAAATATTTTCTCAATTCTGCGAAACTAGCAATAAATTTTGCTATATCGGCTTGATTCTATTACAATTGTGGACTATAATATAGTTAAAGAAATATTTTTCAGAGCAAACTTGAAAAAATGTTGCTTTCAAAAAACATTCACCGGAATTTCATACTTATTAGAAAAATAGAGACATGCACACGAGCTATTGTTTGCGGCCGTAATTCAAGCACTGATTCGAATCAAAAACACCAAATTAAAAGTCAGTATGATGTTATTATCGCAGGCGGCGGAATGGTTGGATGCACTTTGGCTTGCGCTTTAGGTAAGAAAACGAATTACTCATACTCAAACATTTAATTGCTTTAATACAAGATCAAACCACGGGGTTTGATCTTCAGGGTTTGATCTTGAAGTTAACCATTACTATCTCTCTGACTTTAAATCCTACTCAATACCTATAACGGAATTTTACATACACAAATTTGCAGGCAAAAGCTCGTTTATAATGCACTACATTAAAACAGTACCTACAGAGAAAAGATCTTTACATGAAAGATACATATTTGAATTACAACTACTCTCGGGGGTAATAGAAACATTACAAAATTCTACAAATATTTTTATGTTTTTTTTTTATTCCCCATTCCACCTAAACGGGCAGCAGCTAAAATGGCCTTTTTAGGTCTTATTACCTTAGGGTCTGCCTACCTGTAAGGGATAAAGACGTGATTTATGTATGTATTGTGTATGTCTTGTATACTCCTGAATTGATTTTTATAGCATTTCCTCAGGAAGATTAAGCTTAGCCTGGACTGTAAAACTGTATGTTGCTCAGGCTAGGCTTCAGCAAAATAGGATTTTAGGAAGTAGATATATTGTCATTAACAGTTCAAAACAATGTCACTGTCCTAAAATGTAAAATCCAAACATCTGGCAAGCACTGAGAAATAATGATTAATTTTACTTTATTTGTTAAATTTATTCTGAATATTCAAATTATCTATTTTAGGTAAAAACTCCATAATTTCAAATCTGAAAGTATTATTGCTGGAGGGTAGTCCAAAGAAACAATTCCATCTGAAGCCAGAATACAGCAACAGGGTGGTTGCCTTGAGTCAAAAGACGAAGACTTTAATGAATTCCCTAAAAGTTTGGCAACATGTTGAGAAGATGAGACTGCAACCTGTTCGGAATATGCAGGTCAGAATACATAGGGAGCCAAATGATTTCAATTACCAGTAAAGAATACAAATCAAAATCAAACTAAATAAAAATTGTTTATTTTGGATGTCATTGTGATCCATGATGATATCCAAATACATTTAGATTTCTGTATCACTTGTCTACAAATAATAAACAGTAAATACTATCTACTACAATTTTACTTATAACTTCAGTATTGAAAAAAAAACCAATTGAATTATAATTTATTTTTATTTCTTTTACTTTGATATTTTACTTTAAAATTTTAATATGCTGCTGTACGAAAAAACATAGGTACACCTCTTTTTACCTGTGCCCAGCTTTGATATGCAGTCACCGCACTGTTGTGTATAATCCATTGTTTATTTATAGGTCTGGGATGCATGCTCTGATGCTATCATAACTTTCAACAGTTCAGAGATTCTTGACGAAGATGTAGCCTACATAGTTGAAAATGATGTTCTGCAACACGCAGTGAATACCGAGTTAACATCAACAGAAATAAAAAATGTTGATATTGTCTATGGAGCCAAGATTTCTGGTTATGAATTACCATCCAATAATGTAACCGAAAGCTTGGTCAAAATGAGCAACGGAGATGTTTATTCTTGCAAATTATTGGTAAGTAGTTAAATAATAGTTTCAAGAACTTATCACTTTATTTTTTATCTATTTATTTGCTATTAATACATGGAAACAAATTCATCCATGTTGGTCTGGGAGTAAAGAAAAAACATAGAATTTACCAATTGCTTCTCTTCCCGCGCAGATGGTAAAAGCCCATTCAGGGAATGGGCGAGTCTTAGGAATCATGTTGTAGGCGATGTGGCTTTTCCCTTTCCACCTATACACCCTTGATCATGCTACACGTGGCCTGAAGGTTTTGTTACTTTAGGCTCTGTCTACCCCGTAAGAGATAAATACGTGATATACGTTTCTATGTATGTAACAAATCCTTTTTAAGGTTTCTATGCATGGCACTACTATTCAATTCACTTGCTTATAAAAATAAGTTGCCTAATTGATCATCTTTCTTAGGTATCAGAAAAAAACTGTAGCAGGAAATATGTAATATCTAGTATTCACTAAAATAGGTATTATAATTTCATACAAGGAGACAAGTTTTTAGTTAGAGGTTCAGTATCAGCCCTTGTGTAAGTGGAAAAAAATTTTAGTTAAATTTA
This sequence comes from Pandemis corylana, assembly GCA_949127965.1. Classification (NCBI taxonomy): domain Eukaryota; kingdom Metazoa; phylum Arthropoda; class Insecta; order Lepidoptera; family Tortricidae; genus Pandemis; species Pandemis corylana. Next base: position 6,120,250 of record OX421868.1, read on the forward strand.
ATAAATTTTATTATGACTTCTCAAAACCGAACATGACATGAGCTGTGCCCCTTATTCTAGTACTACATTTTGCCCGCGACTTTGTCCGCGCAGATAACGTCAAAGTGACCCACTAATTTCTTCAAATATTATGTCATTATTTCCTATCTCGTCCTTTTATGCCTTGGAAAATTTGCAGAATACCGTCTAAATGCTGCTCTTTGATATTCAAGGAATATGTCTACCAAATACCAAGGATCAGCATTAAGTAGCAAATTCTTTTTAATTCTGATCCCACAGGAAATTCGCAAGGTCCAAAAGTCAGTTTTCAGGTATCATAATTGATATGCGATATTTAAAGATTCTAGAAAAAAAAGTATCCCTTTACCGTCTCCTGGTTCTAAGCTACCTCCACACCACACCAATTTTCAGCCAAATCGGTTCAGCCGCTCTTGAGTTATAAATAGTGTAACTAACACGACTTTCTTTCTTTATAATAATATAATAATACCTATATAGATTTTTCTGTACATAAATAGATTCCCACACAATGAGTAGAAATTAAATGAGGGCACCACTTTCTACGTAACTAGCATAATGTTTACGTAAAAATGTAGTAACAATTTTGTGTAGAAACATTTGGTACCTACCACTTTCACTCTTTTTCTACTACCTATTTTATGTAAAGTCGATAAATTGACCAAAAATCGCCCTGGCCATCCATGTGACAGTAAATTACCGATTTCATTTTCTCATTTTCATTAACAATAACAGCATATTGCCTTTAAACACAACATTGGAATCTCTCACAGGTTCACGTATTTTTGATCGAGGCTTTAATAAATAATATTAAAAAAAATTACATAAAGCTAAGATTACACCTAAGATGGCGAAATACTGTCCAATTTTTTCTCAATGATATTTAACCTGGAGTCTGTATTTTCTACCAACTTATTTATCTTTTTTGTCAACTCTGTCAGCTGTGTTTTAATATCCACCATACATATCTCCTGTATAGCATTGATGTTCATGGATATAGGCCTGTTCCTATTCTCAGATCCTGAAGTAGTTCTTTTTCTCCTCTCAACATGCTGACTCTCCGATGAATACCGATCGAACAAATTGCTTTTTCTTTTAATGAGCTGGGGTTTTTCAATTCCTGGTTCCTCCTTGCATTTTATTCGACATTCATAGTTGTTATTCCTCCGAATGCTTCTTTTTGTATCTTTGCGACTTGCGACCATTCTATAAATTGAGGTAATTAGTTCCTTTGGTATCTGAAACACACAAGAACGCTGCAAAAACACTTTTTTTTATATTTTCCTGTACTTTATTTGTTTTGAACCCTTACCCTGTTCTCTCGAGGGTCGTTCGGCCGAATGTTGAGGGTGCGTGTATGGGATGCTGTGAGCAAAGCCCCCCACCGTAATACCGCGATCAGCTGTTTCGGTACACAAGACAACAGTGAACTGAACAGCATGCTTTCAAGATGCGCTACCAATTGCGTTGTTCTCACCAACCGATCTAAGCCTGCAGATACTTGCAAAGCCTAGAAAGAAAGCGTAAATAAAACTGGCAGGTTATGAACTGATCTGTTAAAATTTTATACTTCAAATAAAAAGTTAAGGCGGAGTCCCGAACGGGAAAAGTGAGGCCGGTTTAACTATGCCACGCCTAGTGCGCGTGTGCGCAGCTCCACTATTTTGCTTGGTGAAGTTTGGTTGCGTTTGTGCACACAACAAGACTAGTAATATACCGGCGTTACTTGACCGTTCTTATAGCTCCTTATTACTACTTTCTTTTGTCTTTGTGTATGATCTGAGATTTTATTATTAACTCATTCGCACCTGAATGTCGCTGACCGCCAGACCGACCAGTAAATTTGTCAATATAACAGTGACTAATAGCACAAATATTAAAAACATTCCATGCGCCGTCAATGGGTATTGAATCTGTGAATTTGTGCAGTTGTTGTAAAATATATCTTCGTACTCCAGTTCTCCTGACATCATCATCACAGTTTTGACTAGACCCGCAGGCAACTGGAATGCGGGGTAGTTACTAAATAGAACGCTGAAGGCCAGCCCAAATGCAACTAGAAGACAGCTGTAGGCCAGTAGAAACGTCGCAAAATTTACAGTCACTGCAAACAAAGAGTTCTGTGTTGAAACGATGTTATAAAATATGGTATGTAATTGCTAACTGTCTCCTACCGGTCGTAAACATCTGCACGTAAAGGCCGAAAGTTGGGAATCGGCCAATAATCATCATTAACTCTAGCCAGCAAAAGAATATCGTGACAGCTGCTATGTCATGCTGCCATCCTGAAGTGTTACTTTCCATTTTCCAGTTAGGTGCCTGCAAACATAGGTATTAAATGGTACAATGAAAACTGGTTCTTAAACATTGGTAGAGCGCGACACCAAATAGTAGAAAACGGACGAAAGAGGCACTACATTGTTGATACAAAATTGTTGCCATGTTTAAACATTTTACATCAAAAATGTGACTGTTGCGAAGAAATGGCGGGCTAACTCTAATAACACACGTTGACGTCACTACTTACAGTGCATAAGAAAACTCCAATTATTATAATCCACTGCAACCAGTTTTCCCACTGACGAATGTACGCAGACCAATCCAGGCATGCTTGAAAGATTTCCTTGCATAGGAAGCACAAATTTAGCAGTATAATCAGGTATTGAACTGGTCTGAGATACTCTGGGACATCACAAGTCACGTCTGCACATAGATATATTTCTGGAACATGTAAAAACCAAATTAATTACGGTGATTCTAGAATTGATTTAACTGTTGAGCTTGAGAATTAACTTACGGAGTATGTAAATACTGTAAAGGGTAATAAACAAGGCATGATAGATGAAGCTGAGCACAAAAAACTTTCTTATCCTCCTCCATTTTAGAAACAGGAATGTTTCGGCTACTGGATGCTTCAGGACGTCTTTACGGCCCACCTGCAAAGAAAACCAAATATTACACGATATGTCATTAGATGGAGAAATGAAATCTTGTCATGTTGTTTACCTCGATGAAAGCAAGTAGCAACTCTGCTTCACCACGCGAAAGGCACGGCACCAAAGTTCTGAAGTCTATAGTAAACTCGCAGTCCACATCTCCTAGCTCGTGCTCGCTCATGTGAACGGCATCATCAAACTTGCACAGATAACGTGGCACAACGTCTGGCACTCGACGGACGACAAATGAAAGCGCGGACACTCCGCCGTTTGTCCTTAGTGTCAAATCGCCACCATAATCTGTACAAACAATTACGGGTTTAAAAAATAAATTCAAAAGCTTAAACTGTAGACTTAAAGACATTTACGCTACCTAAAAGTAATAATACACAAGCAGAAAACTCATTTAATGCGGCTATATGCAACGGCGTGTATCCAAATTCGTCGGGAGCGTTCGGATCAGCTCCGACCGAAAGCAGCAACCGCGCAACATCGCACGCTCTTGCTCCTCTGACTATGGACCCGTGCAATGGCGTCCGGCCGTCCACGTCTTTGGCATGGACATCTGCACGTCTTCCAACTAGCAATTCTACAACTTCCACAGACTGCGCCAACGCCGCTGCAACAATAACAATCTGTATAAACATTGGTTGCCATAAATCTTAAAATAGATAGCTCTACTTATTTGCGTGAGTGTAGGTAGATTAGATACCTAAGTGAAGTGGCGTCTGTCCTCTATAATTAGGGCAATCTATCCGCGCGTTATGTTCAAGCAGAAGTCTTGCGCATTCGGCGTGACCATCTTCAGCAGCAAGATGGAGTGCGGTAGCTCGTCCTGTACCTAGAGCAGCTCTTACATCCGCTCCTGCATCTAGAAGTAGCTTTGTACATTTCGCCGAACCCAATGATGCGGCGACGTGAAGAGGTGTTTCTGTGAACACCTGCGAAAATGACATAGCGATGACGATTTTCAATGTAAAGCGTTATATATATATTCTCTTCGCGTGAATTTTAGAGGCAGTTATGATTTTGCACACCTGTGGAGTGTCAGGACAGGCGCCAGCTTGCAACAACAAATTGACAACCTCCGGTGCGTCACTTAGTACCGCGTAGTGCAGGGGAGAGCGTTCGTTTAGTCCTGCATTTACGTCAGCTCCATGCTCCAATAAAATCTGAAATTGTGATGAAATACATTTACAGCATTCTTCCTAACTATAATATACGGTTTTACTATATAAAACTCTAACATATTATCTTCGGTCTTAGATATACTTTAAATTACAGACATGCTCAACGATTAATTTAGGTTTTCATAGTAACACGGAAACAATCCAAACTTACCTTAACACAAGGTAAACTCTTAGCACTCGCGGCACAATGAAGTGGGGTTGCTTTCATGTCATGACGACAGTCCCATTTGTTAGGGTCGGCCTTATGTTCTAATAGCAATTTGACGCATTCTTCGCTCCCCACTAAACAGCTCAAGTGCAGACAGGTCCTGAAAAGAAACAAGCAAGCTTCGTGAGAATTTTTATCGAAGACATTTCTGTTTAGTAGGTACCTAATTTTCTTATAGCACAATTTGTTTTACCTGCCAGCATCGTCGGACCAGTTAGGGTCTATTCCGAGTTTTAACAGCCTGGTTAACAAAGAGCTCCGCCCCAGCCAGCATGTCCACAAGGCTGCTGTTTTCCTTTCCTCGGGCTGCACGGCAAGATTAACAACTTTTTCATAAAGACCGTCTTCAATTAGCGCCGAAATAGTTTCTGCGTATGGAAGTTGCCGCAACACATACTGTATTTCTTCTAAAGTATGAAACAATAATGGAATATTAATCTTTTTAACGCATGTACTATATCAACTCGAAAATATTACAAGAGTCTTGCTAAGATATGACGGTTTGTTAGCATGTACAAGGTTACCTATTGTCCAGATATCCCTGCTGGGTTTGACCCTGATCCTCTCGGCCAGATCGATTCCTCTGGCGGACTCGTCGCTGGAAATATAGCCTGCCTCCAAGTCGTCCGAATCCTCCGTCACTTGATCCATACCGACGCACCATCGTGCACTGCCTTGACGAAACACCTACACGAAATAAACCAAACATTATTGTCAATTTTAAGTAGGTAACAGCTCCACCATGACTTCTACACAATGTTGTACACACTATTTCGTGAAATTTATTAAAGAGTTCACGTTTAATTTAATTTATTCAGCTATATTTAGAAGAAAAATATTGTGAACGAAAATTGTATCGTGATTTGTGTTCTTTACAACACAAAGACAGTTTGTTTGAGTAGGCATTGACCAAATAACAACCTTCTTTTTGTTTTTCTTTGGCGCAATTTTGGACGTCATCGCGCGATGATCGAATCCGCCCGCGCCTGCGTGAAAACTGAAAAGCTTTCATCTCCTGCGCATACCAGCCGGCCCGACGACCAATTTAATCATATTTCGGGAATAAGACCTACTTCTGATTGTTGTCTTTTCTCAATTCATTTTAGGTTTAGCATTGTTTGGATTAAATACTAATGCGATCTGACAAGAATGCTAGAAACCATATTTTTGAAACCATTAATGATTGAAAATGGACTGATGCATAAATATTTGCCTATCAATCCTAGCATTCAATTCTGCAGGGTATTTCTTTATCTTTTCTGCTTTCGTATTTAATTTTTCGTTTGTATTGTTCATAACTTTACTGTGGTTGGTAAAATATGTCGCACGCCGCACGTGTCTGTCTGTGTCACTATTTATATACAATTCCCCACATTCCTAATTCCTATTTTAATGTGATATATATTTTCGACAGTTTAATGCCCGTTCACGATCCAATCGTGTGGAGTAGAATCAAATTTTACATTCATGTAGTTAAATCCTCCAAGAATTAACACCCCGTTATGTTTTCATACGTGTATGTTTTTCGTCGTTCGCATAAAATAAAGGAAAATCTTTATTACGTCTGCGAATCTCAGAGAAAATATGTATGGTAGGTCATATGATTGTCGTAGTGCACATACTGGTAAACTATACGTATGCCAATAAAATCAGTGTGGAATAGTTTTGGTCTTTGCATCGAAATATTTAATTTGCGGGGTGACTTTAAAAAAAATCGTTATAATGACGAAATCATTAATTTTTATTTGCATTTACTGCTTCCAATCAATGTCTTGATCGATCGCCTTTGCGTCTACATGTTAAACATTCACCGCATATGGAAAATAACGATTTTATAGCAATTTTAAAACGATCAAAGAAGCCCCAAAATTATCAAAGCTAACCCTGTTATCTTTTTTTTTTTTAATTAGATACTTAGTGTCCCCTAGGTACTTTTTTTGTAATTATTCTGGATCTTAGGAATAATAAAACAATCGTAAATGTATATTATGGAAGTCATGAATTTCCATGAAAATAGGCATACCTATGTATGTGTAGTTATGGTATGTCGGAAATGTTTCAATGTGGTTGTTTGTCAATATGTGCCTGGACAGATAGGTAGACAACCGAGAATCCTTGGAAATGATAAACGAAGATGTACTACTTATTTGATGTCTTTAGTGTACTCAACTGCGTAGTAAGTACCTAAGGATAAAGTGAATACAGATTTAATTTGTTTTCAAACATAGATCTGTAATAAATAATCCACTATTACCCATGAAACGTTTTTATAACTGGATGCTGATGCTAGAACAAAAGAATTATAATCTGTTCCGTATTCTTAGATCGATAATATAAACCATCGTTATATTTCTCCCACCTCCCATTTTGTTTTGCTATGATGATGCAACACACCTCTAGAATGTTTAGTTCAGTAAGATATGGTACTTTTTAATGTGAAGTTGAATCTCATACAGGAAGATAAATTTACTAATTCATAATAGTTAGTTGAAGTCTCTGAATTAGGCGGTTAAACTATCAATTTAGTAAAGTTACGATATTATTGAAGATAGATGTGTTTTTCTTTTCCATGCGTTGATTGAGATTTGATAACTGCTTCTAAAAATTAAGAGTTTACGTAATTTGTATTCAGTAAGCCTAATGAATGGCAATGACTTCGTGTGCAAATTCTACGATACTTCTAGGAATTTTTACTTTTATTGTTTTTCCTTTGCGAGGTTCTTTTGAACTGGACTTAGTACTTCCTAGTTTTTGTTATGATTGGAACCAATTGGGTAGCTACTAGTATTGTAACTAAACCGACTTAAGTCAAAAGTTAAATAATATCTGCATTTCTTAGTTGTGGTAGGTACCTACCTATCCAAGTTATAATCGCTCAGATTTTATTTCAGTTATTTCTATATATAGTTTTGCTGCCTCATAAACTATCGGGGAATTCGACAGAATTGAGTTAATAGCGTTATAGTAACAGTTGCAACACTTGCAGCTAAAATTAGTTCACGGCAACCAATTAATAGTTCTGGTTTAGCAAGACAATGAAATAGGGTGGCACTAATCATAGCATACACACGTACATATGTACATAAATCACGTCTTTATCCTATAATATTATCATAGCAATAACATTTATTTTGCCAACTAATCAACTTTACGACTGAAAACGTTTTCTACGTGCCACATAAACTGGGAAAGAGGCGTGACGGTATGTATGTATGTATGTACATAAACTATTTAAATGAATGATAACTTCTTTGAAGTAATAGGGAAATTCGACCAAGTAAGTCCTAGTCCGACAAGAAGAGGAACTAAAGATGTTCATACAAAATTGTTGTCATAGTCAAGAAATTAACGTCAGAAATTGGACAGTTACGAACAGGACGCTACTCCGAAATTCGAAGTCCGGCTCTATATAAATGGCTTTTAGTGTGAACGGAAAGGCAAAATAGTAACTGCGGATTTCCAATTTCGGAGTATAGAACCAATGGTTCAATCTAAAGTACCCTACTCAAAGTCTCAGTCAGTCGTCAGTAGTTAGTCGTATTATATGTATATTGTAAGGCCTTTACTACAGAGTAAAAAATCATCCATGTATACATACACTTCAGACCAATTAAAAAGTAAAGACAGAGTTTTGTGAACGGCAAAGTGAGCCCGGGCAACACTACGCTACACTGTTTGCTTGGAGGAATTCGGTAGCACGTGTCCGAGTGCGACTGCATGCTCACGATGAGGCGTAGTTTAACCTGATCCACTTTGCCAACGCAGAACTCAGTTTTTCCTTTTTATTAGGCCTGAAGGATACACACAAGAATAATTGCAGTGGCAAACAGTGTCTTGAATAGGACGCTTTTACTAAATTTTTTGAACTAGCATAGGTAATTTTAATTTCTAAAGTACCTATCTAATGGAGCTAATCTTCGTACATAAGTAGTTATGGTTACAATTGAATAACTTTACTTTGCTATCTCCGCGATATAGTGAAGTCAAGTCGTTGGAAGTTGGACTGACTTAGAACAATGTTAACATCTTTATATGTATATGTACCTACCCACTCACTTGCTTCTGGTAACTGTAGCTACCAACTTTGTGCACCTCTAAATTGCTTCTGGTAGCTGTGGCTACCAAGGAGAGTATGGACGGTTTTCGATTTTTAATCTGTAAACGGTGCCACAGATATGCTATGAACCGTTTTCACAATACAGAATAACCAACATAACAACGTTTAAAAAATGTTTCATCGTATTTAATACAACGAAAATATTTTAAATCTGAATTACTTTGCAAGGTGTTTCGACAGTGAGTTCGTCAAAAAGTGCCAAGTGTTTTTCAAATGCCGTAAGTATTCAAATCTATATATTTCTATGAGTATTATACATCAAACTACTCAGTGTTTATTGGTGTATGAGATCAATTATATATTTTTGGCCTATTACATATTGATCATCAACAAATCTCACTTTAAAAGAATAGCTAAGTAGTTTTTTGACGAGGTTTGTATTTTATTGCCCTACATTTCTAAGATTAGCACATATTTCTTGTTTAATCAATTGTTATTAAATAGTTGTAGTATTAAACTTTATTCATAAACCATAAAATGTATTAAACCACAGCTTATCACACAGGATTAGCGAACAAAACATGTGACGGTTAACTATGAGTACAACCCGGTAACTGTAGCTACCAGAAGCAATTCTGGTATACGCTTTGACAGCATGACCGGTCATAAGGCATGGGTACACTTGTCTCATTTCATACTTATTTGTGTTTTTTTTTTCGTTCTTTCAATATATTTCTTATTTTGGTATTTAGCAAAAAACATTACTAATATACTAATTACTACTAATTTTAAATTTAAAAATACACTATCAGTTCAGGTTTTGGTAAATAGCGCAACGGGAGGTGATTTTAAATGTATAATTGGGAGACGGAACGCATATTACCTACCGACTGTTTATTTTTTACTTTTTAACCGACTTCAAAAAAGAGGAGGTTTTCAATTCGTATGTTTTTTATGTTTGTTACCTCATAACTTTCGACTGGGCGAAGCGATTTAAATGATTCTTTGTTTATTTGAAAGCTGGTGCTTCCCATGTCAAGGAAACACTACAATATACCTAGCAATAATAATACGAGAATACTTTAATAAATATTTTTTTGGGATTTTGTTGATGGTTAGATTTTTCTGTTTTCACTTCAAATATGCATATGACATAAAAACGTGTTAAATTTCTTTTTTCTTTTTAGGACGTATGACGAAGAAAAAAAATTAGTCCTGAAGTGTCTTGCTGACACTAAAAGACGTGTTCGGGACTTGCCATCCGAAACGCGCCACTTGTAACTAGGTCGGCGAAAAAGGGCAAGCCAGTTGGAGCGGTTCCTTTTGCCTGATGCTTCACCTCGCAAACAGACAAGGTGATACATCTTTTTTTATTCATGTGACTATAAGCACGGAATTAAATTTAAATACAGTTGTAATATTAGTTAGAAAAATAATTGCAATCGTATTTCAGGAAACAGTCGCCAACAAAATCGCCGTGCAGTTTGGGTGATGGTACTCCAAGCACCCCACCAGCTCAAAAGCTGATGCCATGGGAAATAATGATAGTTTATCTATATTTATATGTTCTTGCATTGTTTTTATAATTATAATAATAATATTGGTGGATGATGTATACGTGTCAGACATGTCAAAATAGTTTACCTCTTTTCTGATGCTAAAAAAAGAAGGATAGTGCAGTGTTTGTAATGTCTTAATGTTTAGTTTCTTGTGGCGAATAATTCTTGGCAACGAGGGTCTTTACGAAAGCGCTGGTGGTTAAAAAAGCATGTATCTATTTCCGGTTTATATTTGTATCTACCGTATGTATTGTATGTACATGTGTTTTATTTCATTTACTCATGACGATTTCAATCTAAATTCCCCTAGTTGAAAATGTATTTGATTCCATTTACTCTTGACCAATTTAATCTAAATTCTCCTAGCTTGAAAATGTATTTTAATTCATTTATGTTTTCAATCTAAATTCTACTAACTTGACAGTACAACTCATAAATTTTTATTGAATGAATAAATAATCTAAATCTAAAAAACACTGATTTTAGTAATCTGGCTGTATTGGTTTGTGGTGTTCATTAAAGAACATTTTGTACTGTCTTATGTATTTTGTTTATGAAGCAGTGCTGGCCTTCTACTAGGTGGACGAACAACATAGCAAATTTCGCACAAAATTTATTCCGAAGAACTCAGGGCCCGGGCTACCACATCTATTTAGCGGCTGTCTCTTTTACTTTTTGAATGACTTTTCGAGATTTTTAGCCCGGTTCTTTTTGAGGCGCTGTTTTTTTTTCACAATCGATGGTGATCTTTTCGACATAGGCACCTATGAATATTTTAACTACAACATATTGTGTTTACTTCTGTTTAAATATTATTTTAATTTGTGTGAACTGTTCATTAAAAGGCATTCTACTAATATTTTGTATTTTATTCGTTAAGAACAACCTAATAAGCAATTTAAAATAAAAACAAATCACAATTGATCCTTTTTTGCCATTTCCGTAATTAGATTAACTCGATGGTACAGTCAGCGTCAAACAGTTCGTGACACCTAAAGTAGCCAAATGCTTCGCAACACTTCTTTGTTATAGTTGAAACAAATTCGTGTTGTTAACTTATTGGCCACTATGGATGTCACGAACTATTTGGCGCTGACTGTACCTATTAATATTATTATTGCGTTGTCGTTGTTTATAAATTAAACAAAATGCGACTTATTTGGAGCCCAGCAAATGATTGAAAGTTACAGTGGAAACTTTGAATGAAAGATAGGTAGGTACACTTCATTAAAAAAACTATTTATAAAAGAGTAACTGACTGACTGACAGACACCGCACAGCCTAAACCTAAATAGTTGAAATTTGATAGACATAATCCTTGAGGATCATAAAGGTGCACTAAGAAGGAATTTACAAAAGGGATCGGGATAAGGAACTAGACTTTTAATTTTTTCACGGGGGCAAAGCCGCGGGCTCAGCTCCTGTTTTAATAAAAAAACATTATTTATTCTTATTTTACACTTTTTACAACTGCAGTTTATGGATTAAACTAAGTTACAAACCTACTTTTAAAATGTTTTGCTGATATACTGGATGTTTACAAAAGTCGAATCCAAATCCAAATCGACAATAACTATTTTGTATAGATTACATTTAATAATAAACATACATTAAATCACAATAGAGAATTAAATATATAATTATCATACACACCATTAAAATTTTCAAATCGCTAAACCCATTTCTATTGCACACCTGTGCCGCGCCCGTTGTATCCCCGTCCTAAATAGGCAACCATTTTGAATTTTGAACTATTCCAAGGTCAGTAACGGTCAGCGCGTGCGGTGAGATGTCGCAAAAAATGGCATTTCGATTGTTTATTTACTGTGATTGAGTGTAATTATTAATATGTTAAGCACTAATATGGCTTATAATGGTTACATGGTTATAAAGTGTGTGCTGTGGTGTGTTTATTAAACGTGATATTGTGGTTACAACTTATTTCTGTTCTTAGTGATTGGCACTAACAAAACTTAGGATTTTTCTAGGTACGTAAATACTTTTTTGTTATCTTGAATTATATGGCTACAATTACCGTGTAAATTGCACATAATATGCATTTTATTTAAAGATTATTAGTCTCTCATCCTGTTTATGACTATATTTTGGTAATTCGGGGCCTAAATGATCCAGAAAAAAAATCATGAACGTAACATATTGTTTCGCGACAAATTGAGCTCTGTAAAGTTTTGAATCGAAAATTAAACTATTTTTATTTAATATTTTTTCTAAGAAGACGAACTGGTTATTTGGTATCAAATGAAAGCTTGTTTAGTCTACTTTAAATTAATTAATATAAAAATACATGTTATCAGCCTATATTTTTAATTAAAAATAGTTTTCGACATAAACTCAGCAATTATTTCACTATGTCAACTTTGTGCATTTTTAAAAAATATTTTTGGTATGATAACCCATAATTATAGCGCTGCTATCTAATTCTTCATTTATTCACCTTTATTAAATGGTAAAAATATTTGAAAATGGTTGAGTAGAAACAAAGTTATCGATTTTTGAAAATAACGTGACACTGTGCCGTCGTATTTGTGAAATGTCAAAGCAATTTAGGCTACCTTATCTTAAAATCGAAAGCACGTGAGTGGCTACATGACTTGACAATAAATAAATTTTGCAATTTAACCCAAACAATCCGTAATATTGGATCGACTCCAATTACTGTAATACAAATAAATTGCAAATGTTTTATTCTTTCAAACGCTTTCTGATAAGGTTTGACGGCTCCCAAAACTCGCAAGTATTCCAATCGCCAGTTATTATATTAAACCCTCCTGTTTCAATATTCTACCGATAATTTTAGTTTCAAGGTGTTTACATTATGAAAGGTAACGTCTATTTTAGCGATTGTTTAGACACACGTCCAGCTGACGGCTCTAGTGCGTGTGCGTAGCATTCGCGTTCCTTGCTAAGTTTTGGATAACTCCTTACTGACGGATTGACAAATAACATGTTTATCTTCAGTTACATTTGAAGTAAGCCAAAAAATATTTCGAAATGTTTGCCTCGTTACTAAATAGACCTGTTTATTTGTCGGATACATTTCTTAATTACCAAAGGGTAATTAGGGAATTACGAAGTAAATTCATATCTAATAATATTTTTTTAATGCCTTGAAATAATATTTTTGTAATGACTTATTGCGTAGGTACTCGTGGGGATATTACACGTTATGTTCGCGAAATGAAAAAAATGGCGTGCTAAGGACACTGATATAGTTACGTGTATCGATTGTTAAAATACTGAATAGAAATACTTACCGGTTGTATGTTCTCCAAAACTGTCTCGCATATCATATCGCTGAACGTAATTGAAACATAACATGCTAATAATTTCGGGGGTATTTCAAGCAGCCCCTTAATTCCATGTTCCCTTCTCCCATTACTTTTAAAAAATAACCACCGTTACTCTCATTCTTTGGCCTAATTTCTCACCGTTCCAGATTCGGGGCAAGTGGCCGGATACGGCCGAAAGCCAACAAATTGGCGGGATTTTTCTTAGAACTCTGGCCGAACACTTTGGTAAAATGAAAACAATAACACCCGCGGTGTTTCATATACCTAGCCGTTTAATTTTAAGACGCATTTGCCTTACGCCTAAAACTTCTATATTTTAGCATTTTTTTTTTGAGGAAAAACCGTTGTGTCTACAGATTTTTTCCTGTTAGTGAATTTGCCTTATTTTTGGCCTGTTTATATTAGTGTGTGTATCGATTCGAACACCGCTCCCTTTGAATTCTCCCGCGGCACTGCAGCGGTTTGCTGGATTTTACTCCGATTCAAAACAAATAAACTAAGCTGAAATAATAATTACCTTCATATTGGATTCGTTGCGTATGTTTCAGGAATACGTTGGGTCAATGGTATCGTATATTTTCTTACCATTGTTTAACGTCGAGAAATGTTTTGAGAGGGAATACTTTCAGTAATTGTGACAATACTGTAATGGTTTTTTTTATTATCGTTGTTGTTTTCTACTTTAAAAATGCAATCTTGGATTTTTGATACCTATAATTATGCCTGTTACTAAGGACTTGGTTTCTGTTTCGGCCAATATTACTGCCTAAATCTTCGTCTCGGTCTCAGTCAAAATGCACTGGGATTGGCTGTTATATACAGTAACCGAGACTGCGCGGCAGTCAGTTTGCACTTTGAGCGCATTTTGCCAATATCGACAAGCAAGAGTGTCTCATTTGCTCGAGTGGCAACATTATTTTACTTAACCAAAGTACAAAGTTAGCGATCGATAATGCATTTTTTTTGGCCGTTTCACTAAAAAGTGTCGCCAGGTAGAGTACTTTTTATTTAGTCTTACCATATAACTTTAATCGATTTAGTACACTTTACAACAAGACCTGTAATAAAGTTATTTTCACGAAACTAAAGTACATACATACATAAATACATAAATTACGGGGTAGACGGAGCCTAAGGTAACAAGACCTAAAAGCCACGTTTAGCTTGATTGTGGACGTATAGATGGAAAGGGGAATCAAACATTTTTGTAATTTATTTTCTGTTTCTGAAATCTCGATTTTGGTTTCGGCCTCGACTTAAACAGTCGTCTCAGTAGGACCTTACCTATTACAGAGTGTAGTGAAGCAAACATACTATAATTGTATATTTTAAGGTCCACACAGCTATTTCGTTCCTTCTCCAAATAAAAATTTGCCTAACGTAAAAGTAAAAAAAAAACTTTTACTTATCTTCTTCTTTTCTTATCAATAAATAACTATTTTCAGATCGGTGCGGATGGAGCCAATTCCGCGGTCCGCGAAGCAATGGGTGTCCAGTATTTGTCGTGGAGCTACGACCAAATGGGCGTGGTCGCCACACTAGACTTGGCAGAGGTAACTATGTGTAAGCAATGTAAGCAGAGGCAAGTGTTGTGGGTATAGTCTAAGTCAAAAATGACACTTTCTCTTTGTCCCGGTGTTCAGATTCAACGATCATTTCGGTGCGTATTCGTCTGGGCCCATAATAGACTGTTTGACATTTCCCCTGCGCCATACAGTGGCCCACACTACGCTCCTCGCCTGCCCGCTCAATTCTTTTCTGTCTGTCTTGCCAGTCATGTCGAGAGAGAGTGAGAGAGAAAGAAAGAGGACCGGGCATGACGAGAAGCATAACGTAGCTACCTTACTTTTCTGACCTCTTTTCCTCGACACTTCCCGCGCCACTGATCGAGTGTGGGACGTAGGCATTGAATAAATGTTCTCTGTGACATTAAGAAGGTTTGCGTATGTCAATATTGCTATATTAGAGCTATTGTAGAGAAAGTTCGACAGTTTAATTGACGAAACCACACAACATTTGTATCATTAAGAAAACAAGAGTGTTATAATAAACTCATCTGTTCAGACAATTGGCATTGTTCATTTTTTTTAAGCTGTACTTTTAACACCTTTATTTGATAAAATGGACTATTTCAAGCAACTAATTTGAATATTATGCTTTTACGTAGCTTTGTTAATTAATAATAAATATTTTTTCGCTGTTTAATCATTCGTGAATTTAGACAGAATCCCAATCGCCTTCGTTCGGCTGGCTATAAAAAAAACGGCTTTGTCTATGGTTTTGTAGATTTGACAGTGACACGTAACAGTTGCCGTAGCCAAACTTTTTTTTTTCATTTTTGTGGCAAACATTCGATGCTGGATTCTGTCTAAAAACCCGGTCGTTCGGTCAAACAAAGGTTCAAAGTACTTTTACAAAAATATCTGCAATCATAAAGTATTTTTGAAATCGGACAAGATAAATCGGATAATTGATGGTTTTCCTCGAAATGGTTTTCGAATTGGACCATACTAAAAAAAATGAACAATGCCAATTGTTTATTTTTCTTTTCAGGAGACAGAAAACACAACGGCCTGGCAGCGTTTCCTGCCTACAGGCCCCGTCGCCCTGCTGCCCCTCAACTCGACGCAAAGCTCTCTAGTCTGGTCGACGAACGTAGATCACGCCAAACAGTTACTGCAACTGCCCGACGAACAGTTCGTTGATGCGCTCAACGATGCACTGGTAAGGGGGCGACCAAAAATCACGTGATACCTTCATCATCGCGTCATTATCATTAGATCTTTGAAAATCTCCTTTGGGTTTTACAAGCATTATTCAATTTGTATGACCATTCAGAATCTACCCATCCAAATTACGGCCTTCTAGTTCTAGTTATAACAGACCCCCACACAAACAAAGAAACAAACAAACAATCTCTAACCCCGGTATACCGTTTCCGTTCCGTTCCGTCCGTAGTGGGTGAAAAGGAGCTAAATCAGGGACAGACAAAAAAAATAATCTTAGCTACAGAAGCTTAAACACGTTTTCTATTAATGTTCCAGTGGAAACAATTCCCTCGAAGCACCACCGTGGACTCCGTGACATCCTGGCTTGGTGCGTGGCTCAAGAGCGCCGGTTTGCCGGACGGCGCGGCGCGGCAGCTCCCGCCGTCCGTCCGGCAGATCGCGGCCGGCTCCCGTGCCGCGTTCCCTCTCGGCTTCGGCCACAGCACGAGATACATAGCGCCGGGCGTCGCGCTCGTTGGGTGAGCATTTGTAGAGATCATAAGGACTAGACGAAATATATAGTTAAGGGGTTTATTAACGGCAAAGTGAGGCCGGTTTAAACTACGCCTTGCCGCGTTCGCGCTCGCGTGTCTCTCAGTTTACATACATACATATATGTATAAATCACGTGTTTGTCCCTTACAGGGTAGACAGAGCCTAGGGTAACAAGACCTAAAGGCCACGTTTAGCATACTTGTGGGCATATACCTGGAAAGGGGAATCAAATTAGTGATGGGTTGCTAACCGCATCACTTATAACATGATTCCTAAGATTTTGCTCATCCATCGAGGGATGGACATTCACCATCTGCGCGGGAAGAGAAGCGACTGGTACATTCTTTTTTTTTGCTCCTAAGCAAACAGTTTGCTTGTCTAATTTTGGTTGCACTTATGTGCGTTTTATTTTGGTCACACGCTAAGATGCAGCTTAAGCCGGCCTCGCTTGGTTGTTCCCAGGATTCGTTTTGACTTTTTATTTGATCTGAGCTATAACGGTACTGGAGCCATAAAAAGCTATTTGGCACTAAAAAGTCCCGCATCAGTTTCCAATAATTATGACGACCCTAATTATTCATAAAGATCAAAAATATGTGCAGGTACTTACTTAGACCATTGATAGTCAATCAGGGTTCGCAGAAATTGTTTGAAAGGAAACAATTTCAGGTAGCTTAAAAATAGCAGCTTTAGAAACAATGGTTTCCTAATCTGTTCTATCCAGTAATCGTAAACTAAACGGTCCTATGAAGAGAATGATCCAGTAAATCCGTTTATGGGTAAAACGGAATTATAGACCGACCGCTTAAATGAGTCCTCGCCCGCGCGGTGCTGGGGCAGGGGGTGGGACGACAAAGGGGACCGAGAGAGGTGCCCCCGCGACCCTGGCCTTATACTCCGAAATTCGATTTTCAAACTTCGTGTCATACCGTCCCTTTCACTCTCAAATTAATGACTATTAGTGTGAGCGGAACGGAACGAAACGAACTTCGAAAATCGAATTTCGGAGTAGCCCCTCTGAACCGCGCGGGCGAGGACTCATTTAAGCGGTCGGGTTATAGATGTGTATTACAGTTCCTTTCCATGCTGTGCAGGGGCCAATCGGATCGCTGCCACCATTTTACTCGCTAATCCTTCCGCCTAGCAGCAGTTCTTGCGTTGCTGACTATGTTGTTTCAGCGTAAAGAGTAAGATAGCCGGTGAAAATTACTGGCACATGAGATATATTATCTTAGCCCTCTAGACTGACAGCGCATCTGCAATGCTTCGGTGTTGCGAATATAGATGGAAAGTAGTGATTTCTAGCTTTCTCGTTTGCATTCCTTGTTGTAAAATATTGTTTTTTTTCTAATTTCTCCTGCCACTCTACTTGAAATGCGTCCAAGTCATTCCGCCATCTTCATCTCGGTCTGCCAACGCTTCGATGGCCATCACGCGGAACCCAACGGGTAGCGATTAAGGCCCATCCCTCTGGATTCATGGATTCATTCAGGAGAATGCCCTCGGCCGGCACGAGTGGCGGAAAAAAAGGGAGGCCTTGGCCCAGCAGTGGGACACTCAATTGGGCTAATATAATAATAAATAATAATTTTCTAATTTCCAGGGACGCGGCGCATCGCGTGCATCCATTAGCGGGGCAGGGGGTCAACCTGGGCTTTGGTGATGTTCGAGACTTGACCGCTTTACTCTCTGACGCCATTTACTCAGGGTTGGATGTCAGTGAGTATGCTCTTAGTTCGTTTGTACTAGTGATGAAAGAGACACGGGCTTTTTAGAATAAAAAAACGTCATTTTTTTAACTAGTCTATGTAGGTACCTAGTACCTACTATAATATGAGTGAAGAATTTTACTTCTTGATTTTTTATATAATGTATTTTTACGGTTTTACCCGTTACCAATACTACTTACCATCACTGAAAAATGAACACATAGAAAAATCCGAAAAGTAAATCTATGGCCGGAAATCGAACCTGGAGCCTCATCATTCCGTGATGCATGGTATTACCCCTACAACACTCCTAGCAAGACTTCGAATTTTTCTATCTGTATCAGCTGTCGCGTGACTATTTTACTAAGAGATTTTATGTCGCCAAGCACCATCTGTTTGAATGATACGTTCTAAAAGCGCACGAACTGTATTTTACTAATGCATACATATCTTCCACAGCTCATAAGTCCTGGCTAGAAAAATACGAGACGTCGCGTCAACGGTACAACGTGCCCACCATGTTGGGTATCGACGCGCTTCACAAACTATACTCCCTGGATCTGCCGCCCGTTGTACTCGTGCGCAGCTTGGGTCTGCAGATCACTAACGCGCTACAACCTGTCAAGGTCAGTATGATCATGGACGAAATGAGACAGGACTGCCAATCGGTATATAAATGCGCGACCACAGAAAATGGTTAAACTCTTAAATTGCGCGAGGCGTTAAAAGCGAAGCGATAAGTCCACAATTTTTCTACGTTCTTGATAGAACGTAACATTTCGACAGCTACCTACGTGAAAAATCTAATAAAAGCTCGAGTTATCCAAATTATCGCCTCATAAATTGCTGATTGATACTGACATCTATCGGGAACTTTTGTATTAAGTTCGCGTGGTCTCGCTTTTGTGCAGCGATTAACAGTCCTGTCTTGATTTCGTCTGTGGTATGATAGACTTTATAACAGACATAATTTATATTATCTCTAGTACTCTCTACCCGCGCAGATGGTAAAAGCCCATTGAGGGAATGGGCGCAAATAATAGGAATCATGTTATAGGCGATGACGCTAGCAACCCATCACTATTTTGATTCCATTTTCAACCTATACGCCCACAATCTTGCTAAATGTGGCCTGTAGGTACCTGTTACCTTAGGCTCTGTCTACCCCATAAGGGATAAGGACGTAATTTGTGTGTGTGTGTGTGTGTGTGTGTGTATCTCTAGTAAATGAATAATAAAAAACGCATTTGTGGTCAAATGAACCCACAGACCACTTAGCTAAGTGGCCCACTTTGTTTTTTTTTTCGTAGAGAACTCAACCCACACTATACCACGCAGAATGACATATTCCTCTCTGAAGTTTGTTTCACTCGCCAAACAAATGTTCCTTTTTAGCTTTTCTATAGATAGAATACCAAAATGTAAAATTATTTAAATGATCTGTGTTAAAAATATTGAAAACTAATGTTTTTTACGATATAAACGAATTTATAGAACATGATTTTACGGTATCCCATCACATGATATTGTTACAAAATGAACTATTTTAGATTTTAAGAAATTGTACGCCTGAAAGGCAAATTATAGCGATTACTTTAAATATGTCTTCTGACTTACGTGTACCTATAATTATCAATAAACGATTTGATTGATTAATTAATAGGGTTTTTCAGTTGAATATTAAATCTAACAAATCACCCAATGGTAAGGTACCTAATTTTTTCTTACTCAGTAATCGATGGCAATTACATTTTAATTAGAAGGTCGTGAAACAAACGTGTTGTTAAGAATTATTTTATTTTATTTAGAATTTATCCTATCCCTTGCGGGGTAGACAGAGCATGAGGTAACAAGATCTAAAGGCCACATTTACCATGATTTGCATAGCAATTTCATTTTAAACCGAAACTATTTTCACCCTATGCCTGGTTTACGTTCTTTGTCTTAACTTACGTATGCACCTTATTATTAATTAAATAATTCTGAATTTATTAATTACTAGCACACGCATAGTTAGATTTAATTTTGCCTAGACAGTAACATAAATTGGTTCCTATATAGTACTAATTCAGTCATGTATAGCTTTACCTTACGGGAAGTGCGATTGCACGTACGGAAAGGTTTTTACGACTACCTGTAACAGGTACTAATTCGTTTTTTCTACTGCTAAAGGTCTACCTTCCTGTTGCTTGACCTTCACGTGGTGATTTTTGTGCCTTTTGAAGGCAAATTCAATTTGCAAATAGTGTGTTTCACAAGATTCCAGGCAGAAAGTCATTTTAAATATAAAAACCGGTCAAGTGCGAGTCGGACTCGCGCACCGAGGGTTCCGTATCATTATCTATAAATATCTTTAAACCAGTGTAAGCAGAGTCCTGCTCCAAAGCAAAATGTACGCAGTGTGGGGTTACTTTATATTGGTCACTGCTATATACAGACATACATACACATTTACGGTTTTCGCAATTATTCTTTAATCTGTGCTATAAGACCTACCTTCATACCAAATTTCAAGATTCTGCGTTCACGGGAAGTACCTTGTAGGTTTTGATTCCCTTGAGAGTTGAAAATTTGCGGAAATTTGCGGCATAAACGGCTGTATCTTTTGATTGCGTTGGCTTAGAAGTTTGATTTTTTCACAGCTTCAAGGGACAGTAGACCTGAGTAATTGATATAAATTTCAGCTTCATACCTCCACGCGTTCCTGAGAAAAAGGGTCTTGACAGACGGACGGACGGACGGACAGACAGACGGACAACAAAGTGATCCTATAAGGGTTCCGTTTTTTCCTTTTGAGGTACGGAACCCTAAAAACATGATGGCGAAGCGACTGATGAAAGTCAAATATTTATACTTATTCAATAGTTAAGCATAAATTGTTTTCCCACACTATGTTTAATAAGCTAGAGTAAGCATATTGCAATCGGCTATTTTTACCCCTATTCCGCCAGTAAACTTTTCTGAAAAAGGGGGATTATGTTCTCGAGTGTATGTAAAACGTGTGTCTTTGAAACACTGCAGCTATCTAACGGATAAGAGGTCGATTTTCGAAAATTTTCGAAAATCTTTGGAATCATTATTATAGGCGATGTGGCTAAGCAACCCATCATTATTTGGATTCCCTTTTCCATCCATACGCCCACAATCATGCTAAATGTAGTCTTTAGGTCTTCTTACCTTAGGCTCTGTCTACACCGTAAGGGATAAAGACGTGATTTATCTATGTATGTATGTGTATGTGAGAAAAACTGGAATGTAAAACTGCACAACATATTTATATGCTAAATATCAATAATTTTATTCACTTCCCACTTAGTTTATTAATATTTTCCAATCAAGACTATAAATAAAATTAGTACCTAATATTTGCCTTTTTGTCTTGTTTCAGAAAATGATTATGTCACATGCAACGACGTAAAATGGAGAGCAAACACTCTCTTCATGTTTTCAAAATACATGTCATCGGCGAAAACAAACGATGAGATGAGTCATCAGGAGTGGTCCTGACTTGTGCCGTAAATGTTGTAGTGAATAATACATTATTGTAGTATATTTAGACTTGTGGTGTGATGCAATGCAATATTTGTTAAAAAATGAGGATTATATGGTAGGTATGTTTTTTTTTCTTGTCAGTAGGTACCTACCTTGTTTTATTCTACTTTTTTAATTATTCAAGAATTGCGCTAATCCCCGTTTCGCAAATCTAGTTGAATGCAATGAGTAATTGTTTGTATGAAGTAATAGGTATTAGATAAATGAAATTTATGCAATAAATGATTGGGTAATTGAATTGCACTTTTTGTTTTCTTTGTCCGTGTCTCAACTGGTTGTCACCATGCGTTTACCAATCGTTCACGTGTCTAACGTACATTGATTTGATTCTTCTCGTCTGGGTGGCTATCTAATCACTATATAGTATAAAACAAAATCGCTTTCTGCTGTCCGTCCCTATGTATGCTGCGATCTTCAAAACTACGCAACGGATTTTGATGCTTTGTATGTATACATATAATTATACGCAGTCAAAGTCGCGGGCAGAAGCTAGTCTAATAATAATCAGAAGGTAGTTATAGTCGACCATTAAATTCCTTTAAGTATCATTTATCACCATTGGGTTTAATGTCATTTGTACGGCTTGAAATTGGCTTGAAATGGCAAAGACTATTTACACAATAATAAGTCGGTATTAACGACTATCAGCCTAGCCTATTAGCCTAGCTATTAATAATAATAATAACGTCGTGTAACATGTCCATTATAGTTTACTCCTAATTAAGAACGTCACTGAATAATTAGGTTTTAATTTACTAGTAACACAATTCTTCATAACTATAAAAATTTCATTCTAAACTGTAGCTACTTAACTAGGTAAATATTATGCTTTGTTTTTAAAAGCGATGATGATATGGTTTTGAGTCTGCGCGCTATTTCCACTGATAAGCAAACGATAGCCTGATAGTTCAGGGCAAAACAAATGACTAATCTTAATGCGCAGATAGAACATCCAATAACGAAATACCTAACAATACTTTTTCTCAGAACAGGCCACAGCTGCGTAACTAAATTAATGAAAGCGGGTGAAACTGAAACAATGAAAATTTTAATATTTTCAGCTGGCGCATAGCTCTGTAGCATGGCTTCAGATAGGCGTAGTTACGGTTTTACAGTTAAAGCCAGACAAGTGCCTACCACAGTCTGTTAACATCTGTTGTTTTCCCATAAAATACCTCAAGGTGCAACCATAAGCGGTTGCATGCTATAAACAAGGTCACATCACATGGTGAAGTTCATTTCATTCAATTCATTCCGAGTCCGTTGGTCACAGCTGCTCGATCCAACGAACGAGCACATATCACATGTCGCATGTTGAATTCTAAAAAGCAATACCTCAAAGAACGACTTTATGCCATTCTGTGGCTGAACTCGTGCGAACAGAGTCTAAACTGTTGCGAGTTTCATTTCAACTTATTACTCTTTGAATTTTAACATGCCTTGTAGTGACGTCACGCTCACTTCGCAAGCACGCGATATTATTATTTCAACGAACTAGAAGCGATTTTAGACTGTATTGTGAGGCATCTAAGATAAATTTTAACGAAATTTGTTGCCGCATGAGTCAATAAAATTCCAAAGGCCTTTATTTAAACTGCGTCAGTTGTTATAATTATTAATTTAAACTAGATTTTAAGAAAATGGTAGCTGGATTAGTACTAATAATAATTTGAGACGCGTTTTTATGACAATCGTTGAAATATCTACTTTCCTATCATTCCCACGTTTCTCAAGGCGTTCTTGTTTGCTTTGTTATTGTGCCTACTTATTGTGTATAGTATAGGTACGAGGGGTTATTTTTACTGTCCCCTAACTACTTACTTGCTTTGAATGGTTTCTTATTTGTTAATCCATTTCTTGGATAAGCAGTAGGAAGGAAGGTAAGTAGATATAGTAGGTAATAACGCATAGCCATATTTAATAGTTTTGTACACACACAAAAACTAACGTGGTATGAGCGTGGTATTAACAGTCTACGAATAATGAAATAGGTATCTTACTGATAACCAAAGTGGGAAAATTTTATTAGCGGTCGCATTTAGCCTTGTATGTACCTATCGATTCGTGCATGGGGTGAGGTGAGGGTGAGATCTTAGGTACTATAGCTAGCTAATTGTAGTTAAGTATGCCTATATTATATCTATAGGTGATTTTTTTTTTCAGGCTGTAGATTCTCTTTTCTCTTCCCCCTTTGCCACCAAGGCGATCGATCATGGATGGACCGACCGCCAACGGCGCCAACCGCCCGCCATTCGCCTTCCTACCTCCCCCCAACCAACTCCAACCTGCTTCCTTTTGGCCCAGCTCATCGCATGCGTACTGCGTAGTGAAAATTTGCGCCGATGTCGATTATTTCGTTCGGATACTCGTCTGCATTATGGAATAATCGCTTTTACACGATGGAAATATACCTAGCTTCATATTTCAAGTAATTTATTGCAGATTATAGTTAATAAATCCGAAATAAATTATAATAATAATAATATTATCTGAAATAAATTATAATAATAATAATATTATTATAATTTATTTCGGAAACAAAACATCCATAGTTTGTTAGTGACAAATTTCACTTCAAATTTCACAATGGCCATTAAGGAACGCGTGTGATTTTTAGTCTACTACCTCAGGAGAGCCGCACATCTTATACCTTGCTTCGAACACAGCGTGAAATAACTTTACTTTTCGTCTTTTTCTTATTTACTTTACTTTTATTTTTGTAGATATCGCTTTAAAGCGATCAAGGGCCCGATTTTAGAAAGCACATCACTCGAAAGTGGTATAAATCTGTTTATATCATCAAAACTACAGCTCTAATCAAATTTTTGACTAGTTCACAAGATTAATGAGAGTCGTAAGTATTTTCTAAGCTACTCGTAATTAAAATTCAGCACTATTCGAGTGGTATTTTCACACATGTGCTTTCTAAAAATCAGGCCCCAGATCGCTTGTCACCTATCTTGTCTTTTTATTTTGGTAATCTGATTGTACTAATTTGTGGTGATTAATAAACAAAATATGTATTTCCAAAATTTTAGTCGTAAAGTTTCATATTACATGTAGAATACCTACTAAATTAAAAACTTACTTATTGTATTGACTTAACTAGATCAATCCTTAAACTATGTTTTCTACACAAGGGTTTAGTAACGTGTAGTACCTTTAACTTCGGAGGGGCCAGATTTCTAATATTGTGAGTAACGTCTAAGGTAAGTATAAATCCAAATCAATGTGATTTTTTTCTTGATTGAAGTTAGGATCAAGTATTTAGCCCGGGTCTCGCGAGGTGATTGTTTACTTTACTTTACTTACTAAAATTGTTACCTACGTTTATTTTATTAACAGTAAGGAAATATCAGATAAGACTAACATAAAAATAATTTAACAAAAATAGAAGAAAGCATTTAAATGAATATGGATTCGCATGAAGCTATGTTGGTTATCTATTTATCTGTAGGTATAAATAAAAATTAACGTTGCTAAGCGCAAAACTTGAGAACTGTTGGACCAATTTGGCCAAAATTTTTTCATATGTTCGTCAAGTTCCACGGAATGCTTTTATGAAAAAAAAAAGTAAAAATTAAAAATAATAACAATGAAACGGGAGCGTAGCCGCAGGAAACAGCTAGTACTAAATAAAAGTAATAAACATCATAAAAAGCAGTTTTTTAACTAAATACTACATTAAAGTATTTTGACTGCAATTAGATATACATCCTCTCTAAAAAAAAAACTTCGAAATCAAACCTTCCTTTGTGGACAGTATCCGAAACGCGTGATTATTGATCGTCTATTTTCGGCCGAGTTCGCTATACTTCGTCGTTGGACGGCCGCCATTTTGTGCGCAGCGGGGCCCCACTGGCGTCACCTATATAAAGCGGCCATGACGTCAACGCCCTTCATTGAATCTCTGAGCGTGGTGCATAGTGGACGTAGTGTTGTGACAAGTTCTCCAAGTGATTTGGGCTGGGTTGGATTCAGGTGTGTAATCTTGCCGCCATATTTTTTGCCCTAATTTATTCCACCATGGGCTACAAATCGAACGAGAAATCTGTCGTTGATTTTTGTGAAAGTAAAGCGGAATCCCTTTCTAACTGGGTTCGTCAAGTTAAAAGTAAATCACTTAATGCCAAGACAAAGAGAAAGCGTGACCTACGGATAATCGCCATTTTGAGTACATCCCTTACTCGTGCTGAGAACGAATTACTTACGAAACAAAGAGAACGTGCCAGACGATGGGCCCAGATGCAAGTTGATCTGGGATTATGCAATAAAGAAGAAGAAATCTCCAAAGAGCAACGAGAGAAAATCGATAATTTATGGAAGAATGATCTCAGCGGACTAGATAATTTTTTCAAAGAATTAGACAATGTTAAACCTTTGCCAAGAGTATATTAAAACATAATGTAAGTTATCTTTGTGCCTGTGATATAAGTAGGATGTTTTTTCTAAATTACAGTCCCATTGCGTTTCGCGTGGGTCTGCATCCGTTCCGTTGGCCGTTGGCCGCCATCTTGGCTGCCACTGGGGCGCGGTCGCTGCTAGCTACAATGGGTTCGTAACGGTATCAATGCATTTTTTTCGTTTTTTTTTTGTTTTGTTTAAAAACGTAGATTAATGTTTCAATTTTAAATCTATTTCTCGATAGTTAAATTGGAATTTCGTTTATTCATATTGAATAAGAAAAATTGTAACATATGTTTAAGTATGCAAATAAAAATAATTTTTCTATGAAAAACGTTGTATTTTCTCCTCTTTTGTTACTGTGATTTCACCCAAAATGTGTTATTCCATGAGCCAACATCGTCACTACACTTCGTGGAGAAAGTGGCGAGAGCGATCAAGATCGAACTCCCTGTGTTTACCGCTGAGCAGGCTGCGGCGGGAGTCCAAGCCGCTGCTACCGCAGCATTCGGTCTCCGGCCCTCGGCCTCTGCCCACGACTGCTGTGCCAAACGGCGTGCTCATGACACAGTCCCGGTTATCAGCCCACTAGGTAAACGTTAGGTGCCATGATTTCCTCACCAGACTGGTACATGTTTGTATGCCCTAACACTTTGTGCCTGAGCCCGTACTTGGGCCCGTTGCGTGTAACTTGTCTTTAGACCTCAGCGTTGCCGTAACCGTGCAGCTGCAGAAACTCGATCGTGAAGGCTTTCGCAATCGCATTGCACGTCAGCCTCGGCCTCGGTGCGTCACGCGACGCTACCTACCTACCCGGAACACTGAACAATAGTTACCTTCTAATAGTGAAGTATGTTGACGAATCTCTCGGTGAGTCACTGCTATTAGTTTAATTAAAGTAATAAATAGTACGATAAAATAATGTTGAATGTTAATTCAAATACAGAAACAGATTTTGTTTTTTCTTTCATTGTCAATTGTAAAATGTAAACATACTTATTGAGAATGTCTTCTCATATAGGGAATTCTGTGCAATAACTTTCCTCTCCAAACAGGGTCTATAAATTAGGAACCTACGACCTACGCGAAGTATTACCTTGTGATCGCGAGAAGGAATTTTGTAACTGCGCGTCTATGGGGACCATGTCAACACTGAATATGAAGTGTCCGTGACCTACCGATGTGGCCAGCGGCTTTTAATTTTAGGTAACATAAGATCACACAATACATTGGTTGTGTATAAGAAATATGCACGCATAATTTGAAACGGTTTTGTATGCTGGAATGCCGAGCACACAAACAATAATTAGGATTAAATGCAAGCTGCACGCGATAAGTTTCATGGAGGCTGCGTAAAACTGAGGAAATTATATATGTGGGCTGATGATTTATCCGGGACATACTACCTACCAACTAATATCTGAACTTACTATGACTGAAGTCCACGACACCTATAGGCGACAGCTACATCAATAATAAATCACTGATCTAAAGACTAAAGATAGGAACATGAAGCGTGGAATTATTAGATTGCGGTGAGTGGTCATTAAATACCTAACCTTACTATAACTTGTAAAGTCTGTAGTCGCTGATTCGTGCATACAAATATACGTGTTAACATTTTATTTCCAGATGAATAGGTTCAGCCGATGACGTGATATTTGTATGTTTTCATTCAGCACTATTTAAACTTTACGAACTTTGGTCCTCTACGCCTATTTGATCATGCTTTTCAGAACAATATGGTATGAACAAAAGGTGCAATAAATCTGGCTGTTAACATGTTCAAATAGTCATGTTGTGGACCCATCCTTGTTACCTATCTATCTTCTGTTACCACTTATTACCACTACTTGCCCAGTTTGCTAATTAACTACGAGAAAGTAATTCTATTGAGTACAGAAACGATGTGCCTACTATATTAATTTATACTTTTGTTACCTACTTCAACTTGATAGGAAAATGAATACATGTACTGATTTCCGTACCTACTCCACAGCTATACATCCGGAACTACATCTGGTGAAAGTGGTTGCTCATATCGAAGTCTACCAATCAAAAAGTTAACGAGCGAGGTGAAGCCTTCTGTTCCCGAAGGTTAGCCCGGCTCCTGATAGTGGGCCAGCGGTCTACCACAGATAAGTCTTATCGGTCGTACGCGCTCCCAGCTCATTATGATAAACATGAAAACTAGTGAAAAGCTGTTGGCTGTGTACTCTGTTTTAATGAGTTAAACAATTAGATATACTTAAGATAAACTTGAATGTATGAACCTACATATTTTATACATAATTTGGACTTTCGAACAGGTGAGTTGATGAAGTCACAAAATTCTGATAGTGTAAATACCTGAATCTGAAAAATATTTAAGCAAATTCAACAACCGTAAATAATTGCATCGACTAAAATTTATTGTAAATAGGTTAGCTTAACTACGTAATCATCGACTTGACTCCCTCAAATAACTAAAAGATAGTTTCAACTCGTGAGCGATGTTCTTTTGCACATAATAATATAATAAACTTATACTCTGCATCTTGCACAGCAAAAGCATATACCTACATAGGTGTAAGTACATTTAAAGATTTAATAATACGTATACGTACCTAGGTAAATTCATTTTTTAATCTAAAAAGTTAAATAGTTTCACAAAGAAGTCTGTCGTGGTCTTAAACCTGTTAAGTGTATACCATGCAGTCATTTTACTGTAAAACTACCGTAAGGGGTGAGCTAATAATTTTCATTCCGTCTTTTCAGATTTTATTTCACTGAGGCTCTTAATGGCGTAAATAATTAAGTGAATTCAACCCAGGTGCAACATTTCCTTGAAACAACAATTCTCTTGTAGCTACCTACTAAAGTATCGAAATGAATATCGACATAACCGAAAATTTACTTAACCAACAATTACTAAGTACGCTGAAATAATATTATGATATCGAAACAAGTGAATGATACAAACAGACAACGTGAATTCAAGTAGCAAAAAGCTTTACAAATTAAAACGACTTATAATCGCAAAAAGAAAGACTTCTACCTCTATGTCAGTGGCTGCCGTTGGGCCACTTAACCCTTTGTTTGTGCTTGTTATCTACAGGTAGAATTATGATCCCCACTACGAGTTCCAGTTTAAACACGTACCTACAATAACTGCCTATCTGCAGCCGATCTAACGCCAAAGTTCTAAGGACATCTGGTAACTTCGTGCAAGTGTAAAGTACAATTAATTATGCAGATGTTCTAATGCCTTCATGTTAAATTGGCTATCTTTTTACTACCTTAGTGGTTTGTAATGTACTTGCACGATTTACATATGATAACACTATTAATTTGTTCAAAATTCTCGGGTGTCATGTTTTGTTTTAGGTAGACCCACTTTATGTCAAATCTATGATCCTGTAGTATAACAAGAACAACTACACGAGAGCCTAGAAAAAGCCAGTCCAAGCACAACGACGACTCGTCGGATATAGTTGCTAAGCTGACCAATTTCACAACTTTTCTGCGTTAATTGCGAAGTTACCAATTTCGCTTAATATATAATTGATGCTTACATCACGATAACGATGGAAAATACCCAATGAGCAGGCGATCCAAGCATTTTTGGAACTACAGTTTTGCAGTAATGATTTGTATGTGATGTGATGATAAATTTGAAGCAATTGGACACGACCGACTGGACACACTACAATACTCTTGGATTATTAGCATACATCTTAGCATAGATTAATAAAATTGACAATTGACAAAGTGGAAGCTGGAAGCTGTATAATCTTTCTTCCTCCGAAAAGCTTTAGTTTTCTATGAAGCCGACCCCGAGCTACGTTGGTACTCATATGTATGAAGGCAATGGAGCCTATGGTTTAGCTTTGCAGCAATTAGTACACAAAAGACTAATAGCTGCTTTTGCATGGAAACGTCTATAATGGAAAGAAGTTTCTACATAAGAGGATCCCAATGTATGTAAACCCCATTAAAATGTTGTACTTTTATTTGATTGAAAAAGTAATAGTAGTTCGACGTAATATGGACAGTAAATACATAATAATTTGGATTTATTTTTGCTACTCGTATTTCAAATTATTAGAATCTGCTTTCCAGACTTATAGCGAGCAAATCGCTGTTAACGTTTTTCTTTTTCTTGCCGTGTTTTTGCAATCTGTTTAGCTTAGATCACCCGCATCATTTTGTTAAGTAATATTCACATCGAAGCTGATATCGACGTTCTCAAAATGGAAAATCCATCATTTTGCAACGGTGCACCCCGAGGAAAGATATCATCATACATAACTCCATATTCCCCTTCAAATCATCTCCGAATCAATAGTAATGCTGAAGATACACAAAAATGAATGTCACAGACAAGTTCCTGTCCATTATTGGTGCGACTACGGATCTGTCGTCGGTGTGTTTTGAATTCATTGAGGTAAATTTCTAAACTTAATTTGAAGTCTTTTATAAAAAATATTTGTAGTTGAATGCTAACAAAAAATACGGCACTGTTAAAAATACATTATGTAAACGATATAATTTTTATAAATGCGCTGTAGTCAAACAAAAAAAAAACAATTTGTCTAGAATCTAGCTTATGAGGTAGTTATCTACTTATGTAGCTGCGTCAGTACGACTCCATTGGCGAGAGACTGTCAGCGACCTGCCGGCTGTTTGGTGCCTACGTGCTGTGTGTGTGCTGGAGACTACGTGGCCGCAACGGACTACGGAGCTACGTCCTACTGACTCGTTATTCAATAAGTATACTTATATGAAACTGCTCTGTTGTAGCAATTATGCTCTTAACGGCTGCTGCCTCGTTAGTGTCTTTTTCTACAGTTACCGCCTTGCCACAGCGTGCAATGACAACTGCTGCCTCTTCAAGTTTCCTCATTCTTGGCCGCTGCTGCCTCGCCACAGCGCACTGAGCTTTGACATCTGCTGCCTGGTCACAGTGTCCACACACATGACCACTGCTGCCTTGTCACAGTGAGTCTGTATTAGACATCTGCTGCCTTGTCACAGTGTCCTAAGTTTTGACCACTGCTGCCTTGCCACAGTGCGTCTTTCGAAAACTGATACCTTGCCTCAGGGCGTATTGACACCTGCTGCCTTGTCACGGTGTCCACACGTTAGACCACTGCTGCCTTGCCACAGCGCGTCTGTATAGACATCTGCTGCCTTGTCACAGTGTCCACGGATCACTGCTGCCTTGCCACAGTGACATCGAGCTGACTGGTGCTGCCCTGCGCCTTCGTGAACGTATCCACTTTCGACAACTGCTGCCTCGTCCCATTGTCCGCAACACCACTGCTGGTCTTCCATGGAGTGTCTGTCGTTGACATCTGCAGCCTGGTCAGTCTACGCATAATCATAATATAACTTCTACTATAAATAACCGGTAGCTAAATTGAGTGATATAATAATCTAGGTACTACTACTAAGACGTAATTATAGAAACGAAAATTTGATTGCTGCCTTGAAACAGCAGTCCAGTAGGTTCTAACTGCTGCAGCATCGCAGTATTGTCAATAGGAATCTGATCGTTGCCGTGGCGCGACTACATTGCATCGTAATACTGCCAGTGGGGGATCATCCGCCTAGCCTCCTACGCGCGAGTGTCGCTACCGTCTGTCAACGGAGAGACCTCGCTTCTCAAGTATTCATGGTAAGAATACAATAGACATCAATTAGAAACAGACCACCATAATACTAAACTACAAAAATAACCATACATGCAATGCGACGCGCGTCGCAGTACGTAGCACGCTGCTAATTTAATTATCAATTTACCTAAACCTTAAATAAATAATTTAAACCCTAGGTATCAACAAGCAAAGAAATAGCTAGCGAAATAGTTTATCTTAATTTGCTATATTATCCTAAGCAATACGCGCGAAACTATTACTTTAAGGCCTGACAGGTCTTCGTGCATGCAAAGCAGATTCGTCTGTCAAGGTACGCTTGAACCGACCTGACATGTTTACTTCGCGAGCGGCGCGACTTGTCCAGCTAACGCCATCGCAGCCTGACTACCAGAATGGTGTGGGCCCCGAGTGGTGCCATCAAGTATGCACGACGAAGCCTGATGTTTCTGCACGACACAGCCTGACAAGTTTGTCCACAGAGTCCGTGCGAGATAGATACTGCTAGCTCTGGCGTAGCCTGACTTCTACCTGCCTGAGCAACGCAGTCGGCAGAGTTGAGCAAAATTGACCGCTTAAGCGGCGCAGTGCGGGTTGTGCAGTGTCTGCTCGCCTGTGTCATAGTCTAGCCTGACTATTCTGCCCGCCTGAGCGGTAAGTCCAATCCAGTATGACTAGTCTGTCTCCAGAGCGGTGCGGAGCTGGTCCAGTCAACGCCATCACAGAAACGAGTGGCCCGCCTCAGCGGCGCAATGGCGGTTGGTCCAGCCAAAAGTCTACTTGCTAGAATGGTGCCAAACAACAGTAGCGAAGGCTGCCGATTCTGCCCGCCTGAGCGGTGCTGTACGAGCCCAGTCCAGTTTAACGAGTCTGTCCTCAGAGTCGGAGTGGGCCAAGTCCAGCCAGCGCCTTCGCAGCTTGACGAGTACTCGTCGTGTGGTGCAGTGCGGCTCGTGAAGAATCTGCCGTCCTCAGTGTTGCAGCGCGAGTGTGTTCCAGCCTGACGACGCCTACCTGATCGAAGCAGTATAATGAGTGCCGAACCTAATCCTGCCCGTTTATGTGGTGCACTGCGAGGCTGGCCCAACCTTACAAATCTGCCCGCCTGAGCGGTGCGCTGCTGGCTGATCCAGCCTGATGAAAGACTGGTGCTGTGCCAGCCAATAGTAGCGAAGCCTGGCAATCCAGCCCGCTGTGTGGTGAGATCAACTCCCTTTCCAGCCTGATGTTTCTGTTCCCAGAAAAATGTGCAAGCCGGTTCCAGATAGCAAGCGACATCGCAGCCAAACTAGTACGCGCCTGAACGATGCACTTGGCGTCACTGAAGCGAAATGTACGCAGCTCGACCCAAGTCAGCGAGTCTGAGCGCCTGAGAGGTGCGAGTCTGTTCCAGGCAGCGTCATCGAACCCCGGTCCAGCCAGCCCGAGCCGAGCCTGACAACTCTGCGCGCCTGAGAGGTGCGAGTCAGGTCCAGCCAGCTCGAGCCGAGCGAGACTAGTCTGCGCGCCAGGAAGGCGCAGTCTGGTCCGGCTAGCAGGAGCCTTGTCAGACAAGTCTGCGCGCCAGGGAGGTGCGAGTCGGGTCCAGCCAGCGTCATCGAAGCCAGGTCCAGTCATCCAGAGTCGAGCTAGAAGTCTGCGAGGTGTCGGGCCATCTAGCCCGAGCTGAGCCAAACGAGTCTGCGCGCCTGGAAGGCGTAGTCGGGTCCAGTCAGCGTCATCGAAGCCGGGTCCAGTCTGCTCGAGGCAAGCCAGAGGAATCTGCGTGCCAGGGAGGTGCGCGTCGAGTCCTACCAGCATCATTGAATCCAGTTCCAGTCGGCTCGAGCCGAGCCAGATTAGTCTGCGTGCCAGGGAGGCGCGAGTCTGGTCCAGCCAGCATCTTCGATGCCAGGTCCAGTCAGCTTGAGTCGAGCTGGACAAGTCTGCGCGCCTGGAAGGCGCAGTCGGGTCCAGCCAGCGTCATCGAAGCCAGATCCAGTCAGCCCGAGCCAAGCCAGAGGAGTCTGCGTGCCAGGGAGGTGCGCGTCGGGTCCAGCGAGCATCATCGGAGCCAGTTCCAGGCAGCACGACCCTAGCCAGACCAGTCTGCGTGCCAAAGAGGTGCGAGTCAGGTCCAGCCAGCATCGTGGAAGCCAGGTCAAACGAGCCTGCGTGCCTAAGAGGCGCGGGTCCAGCCAGCCCGAGCCGAACCAAGACGAGTCTACGCGCCAGGAAGGCGCAGTCTGGTCCAGCCAGCGTCATCGAAGCCAGGTCCAGTCAGCCCGAGCCAAGCCAGAGCAGTCTGCGTGCCAAGGAGGTGCGTTCGGGTCCAGCCATCATCATCGAAGCCAGGTGCAATCGGCTGCCGAGCCAGGCGAGTCTGCGCGCCAGGAGGTGCGCGTCGGATCCATCCAGCATCATCTAAGCCAGTTCCAGTCAGTTCGAGCCTAGCCAGACCAGTCTGCGCGCCAAGGAGGCGCTAGTCGGGTCCAGCCAGCCTGAGCGGATCCAGACGAGCCTGCGCGCCTAAAGAGGTGCGGGTCCAGCCAGCATCGTCGAAGGCGGGTCCAGTCAGCTCGAGCCAAGCCAGAGGATTCTGCGCGCCAGGGAGGTGCGCGTCGGACATCATCAAAGCCAGTTCCAGTCAGCTCGAGCCGAGCCAGACCAGTCTGCGCGCCAAGGAGGCGCGAGTCTGGTCCAGCCAGCCCGAGCCGATCCAGAGGAGTCAGCGCGTCAGGAAGGCGCAGTCTTGTCCAGCCAGCCCGAGTCGAGCCATACGAGCCTGCACGCCTAAGAGGTGCGGGTCCAGCCAGCATCGTCGAAGGCAGGTCCAGTCAGCCCGAGCCAAGCCAGAGGATTCTGCGCGCCAGGGAGGTGCGCGTCGGACATCATCGAAGCCAGTTCCAGTCAGCTCGAGCCGAGCCAGACCAGTCTGCGCGCCAAGGAGGCGCGAGTCAGGTCCAGCCAGCCCGAGCCGATTCCGAGGAGTCTAGCGCCAGGAAGGCGCAGTTGGGTCCAGGCAGCCCGAGTCGATCCAGACGAGTCAGCGCGCCAGGAAGGCGCAGTCGAGTCCAGCCAGCCCGAGTCAGGCCAGACGAGCCTGCGCGCCTAAGAGGTGCGGGTCCAGCCAGCATCGTCGAAGGCAGGTCCAGTCAGCCCGAGCCAAGCCAGAGGATTCTGCGCGCCAGGGAGGTGCGCGTCGGACATCATCGAAGCCAGTTCCAGTCAGCTCGAGCCGAGCCAGACCAGTCTGCGCGCCAAGGAGGCGCGAGTCAGGTCCAGCCAGCCCGAGCCGATTCAGAGGAGTCTAGCGCCAGGAAGGCGCAGTCGGGTCCAGGCAGCCCGAGTCGATCCAGACGAGTCAGCGCGTCAGGAAGGCGCAGTCTTGTCCAGCCAGCCCGAGTCGAGCCATACGAGCCTGCGCGCCTAAGAGGTGCGGGTCCAGCCAGCATCGTCGAAGGCAGGTCCAGTCAGCCCGAGCCAAGCCAGAGGATTCTGCGCGCCAGGGAGGTGCGCGTCGGACATCATCGAAGCCAGTTCCAGTCAGCTCGAGCCGAGCCAGACCAGTCTGCGCGCCAAGGAGGCGCGAGTCAGGTCCAGCCAGCCCGAGCCGATTCAGAGGAGTCTAGCGCCAGGAAGGCGCAGTCGGGTCCAGGCAGCCCGAGTCGATCCAGACGAGTCAGCGCGCCAGGAAGGCGCAGTCGAGTCCAGCCAGCCCGAGTCAGGCCAGACGAGACTGCGCGCCTAAGAGGTGCGGGTCCAGCCAGCATCGTCGAAGGCAGGTCCAGTCAGCCCGAGCCAAGCCAGAGGATTCTGCGCGCCAGGGAGGTGCGCGTCGGACATCATCGAAGCCAGTTCCAGTCAGCTCGAGCCGAGCCAGACCAGTCTGCGCGCCAAGGAGGCGCGAGTCAGGTCCAGCCAGCCCGAGCCGATTCAGAGGAGTCTAGCGCCAGGAAGGCGCAGTCGGGTCCAGGCAGCCCGAGTCGATCCAGACGAGTCAGCGCGTCAGGAAGGCGCAGTCTTGTCCAGCCAGCCCGAGTCGAGCCATACGAGCCTGCGCGCCTAAGAGGTGCGGGTCCAGCCAGCATCGTCGAAGGCAGGTCCAGTCAGCCCGAGCCAAGCCAGAGGATTCTGCGCGCCAGGGAGGTGCGCGTCGGACATCATCGAAGCCAGTTCCAGTCAGCTCGAGCCGAGCCAGACCAGTCTGCGCGCCAAGGAGGCGCGAGTCAGGTCCAGCCAGCCCGAGCCGATTCAGAGGAGTCTAGCGCCAGGAAGGCGCAGTCGGGTCCAGGCAGCCCGAGTCGATCCAGACGAGTCAGCGCGCCAGGAAGGCGCAGTCGAGTCCAGCCAGCCCGAGTCAGGCCAGACGAGCCTGCGCGCCTAAGAGGTGCGGGTCCAGCCAGCATCGTCGAAGGCAGGTCCAGTCAGCCCGAGCCAAGCCAGAGGATTCTGCGCGCCAGGGAGGTGCGCGTCGGACATCATCGAAGCCAGTTCCAGTCAGCTCGAGCCGAGCCAGACCAGTCTGCGCGCCAAGGAGGCGCGAGTCAGGTCCAGCCAGCCCGAGCCGATTCAGAGGAGTCTAGCGCCAGGAAGGCGCAGTCGGGTCCAGGCAGCCCGAGTCGATCCAGACGAGTCAGCGCGCCAGGAAGGCGCAGTCGAGTCCAGCCAGCCCGAGTCAGGCCAGACGAGCCTGCGCGCCTAAGAGGTGCGGGTCCAGCCAGCATCGTCGAAGGCAGGTCCAGTCAGCCCGAGCCAAGCCAGAGGATTCTGCGCGCCAGAGAGGTGCGCGTCGGACATCATCGAAGCCAGTTCCAGTCAGCTCGAGCCGAGCCAGACTAGTCTGCGCGCCAAGGAGGCGCGAGTCAGGTCCAGCCAGCCCGAGCCGATTCAGAGGAGTCTAGCGCCAGGAAGGCGCAGTCGGGTCCAGGCAGCCCGAGTCGATCCAGACGAGTCAGCGCGCCAGGAAGGCGCAGTCTTGTCCAGCCAGCCCGAGTCGAGCCATACGAGCCTGCGCGCCTAAGCGGTGCGGGTCCAGCCAGCATCGTCGAAGGCAGGTCCAGTCAGCCCGAGCCAAGCCAGAGGATTCTGCGCGCCAGGGAGGTGCGCGTCGGACATCATCGAAGCCAGTTCCAGTCAGCTCGAGCCGAGCCAGACCAGTCTGCGCGCCAAGGAGGCGCGAGTCAGGTCCAGCCAGCCCGAGCCGATTCAGAGGAGTCTAGCGCCAGGAAGGCGCAGTCGGGTCCAGGCAGCCCGAGTCGATCCAGACGAGTCAGCGCGCCAGGAAGGCGCAGTCGAGTCCAGCCAGCCCGAGTCAGGCCAGACGAGACTGCGCGCCTAAGAGGTGCGGGTCCAGCCAGCATCGTCGAAGGCAGGTCCAGTCAGCCCGAGCCAAGCCAGAGGATTCTGCGCGCCAGGGAGGTGCGCGTCAGGTCCAGCCAGCCCGAGCCGATTCAGAGGAGTCTAGCGCCAGGAAGGCGCAGTCGGGTCCAGGCAGCCCGAGTCGATCCAGACGAGTCAGCGCGTCAGGAAGGCGCAGTCTTGTCCAGCCAGCCCGAGTCGAGCCATACGAGCCTGCGCGCCTAAGAGGTGCGGGTCCAGCCAGCATCGTCGAAGGCAGGTCCAGTCAGCCCGAGCCAAGCCAGAGGATTCTGCGCGCCAGGGAGGTGCGCGTCGGACATCATCGAAGCCAGTTCCAGTCAGCTCGAGCCGAGCCAGACCAGTCTGCGCGCCAAGGAGGCGCGAGTCAGGTCCAGCCAGCCCGAGCCGATTCAGAGGAGTCTAGCGCCAGGAAGGCGCAGTCGGGTCCAGGCAGCCCGAGTCGATCCAGACGAGTCAGCGCGCCAGGAAGGCGCAGTCGAGTCCAGCCAGCCCGAGTCAGGCCAGACGAGCCTGCGCGCCTAAGAGGTGCGGGTCCAGCCAGCATCGTCGAAGGCAGGTCCAGTCAGCCCGATCCAAGACAGAGGATTCTGCGCGCCAGGGAGGTGCGCATCTGATCCAACCGACATCATCGAAGCCAGTTCCAGTCAGCTCAAGTCGAGCCTGACCAGTCTGCGCGCCAGGAAGGCGCAATCGGGTCGGGTCTAGCCAGCCCGAGTCGATGCAGACGAGTCAGCGCGCCCGGAAGGGCAGTCTAGTCCAGCCAGCCCGAGTCAAGTCAAAGGAGCCTGCGCGCCTAAGAGGTGCGGGTCCAGCCAGCGTCATCATAGCCAGGTCCAGTCAGCCCGAGCCAAGCCAGAGCAGTCTGCGTGCCAGGGAGATTGTACCGGCCAGATTGTACCTTCGTCGGGTCGTCGTCAGGTTAGAAATCAACTGAATCTGTTCTGCTTCCGAGAGGTACTAGGTTGTTTAAATCGAGCACAAAGATTATTATTATTTAATCATCATTATCTGAACAATATAAAAGTAGTTTGCATCTAATCTACGTAACTGCGCGCCCGAACACTGCGGAAGGTCTTCGAATTGTGAGGTCATTTTTTTTTACTAGTTTCTGTCTTCGGCCTACGAGTTCGTCGTTCATCGATCTTCAGACTGCCGATCTTCGGACTTCAGGTTTATCGGTTATGAGTGAATGTAGGCGAGTTAATCATCAGGTAACTGGTTCTTCGTTCTTCGGACTTCAAGTTCTCCAATACGTCTGCGGTTTCGTCGTTTCTTGGTCTTCGAGCTCATCGTTCTTCGGTCTGCGATTAGTCTTCAGACTGAGGGTTTGTCTGTCATCGGACTGCGTGTTCGTCGGTCTTCGAACAGCGTGTTCGTCGGTTTTGGACTGCGTGTTCTTCGGTCTTCGAACGGCGTGTTCGTCGGTCTACAAACTGCGTGTTCGTCGGTCTACAAACTGCGTGTTCGTCGGTCGTCGAACTGCGTGTTCGTCGGTCTGCGAACGGCGTGTTCTTCGGTCTTCGAACGGCGTGTTCGTCGGTCTTCGAACGGCGTGTTCGTCGGTCTTCGAACGGCGTGTTCGTCGGTCTTCGAACTGCGTGTTCGTCGGTCTTCGAACTGCGTGTTCGTCGGTCTTCGAACTGCGTGTTCGTCGGTCTTCGAACTGCGTGTTCGTCGGTCTTCGAACTGCGTGTTCGTCGGTCTTCGAACTGCGTGTTCGTCGGTCTACGAACTGCGTGTTCGTCGGTCTACGAACTGCGTGTTCGTCGGTCTTCGAACTGCGTGTTCGTCGGTCTTCGAACTGCGTGTTCGTCGGTCTTCGAACTGCGTGTTCGTCGGTCTTCGAACTGCGTGTTCGTCTGTCTTCGAACTGCGTGTTCGTCGGTCTTCGAACAGCGTGTTGGTGTGACTTCGAGCATCATTCTTCAATCTGCAGGTTTGTCTGTCTTCGTACTGTGAGTTCATCAGTCTTCAGACTGCGTGTTCGTCGGCCTTCGAACTGCGTGTTTACGGTCACGGACTGCGTATTCATCGGTCTTCAAACTGCGCTTCCGTTGGTCTTCGGACTGCGTGTTCATCGGTCTTCGAAATACGTGTTCGACGGTCTTCAAACTGCGCTTCCGACAGCCTTCGAACTGCGTGTTCACCGTTCTCTGAATTACGAGACATCGGTCGTCTTGACTGCGTGTTGAGTCTGTTTTAGGACTGCGCTATCATCTGGCTTCGACCCTGTGAGTTCATTATTCTTTATCTTAAGATAGCGAGTTCGTCTGTCTTCGGACGGTTAGTTCATCGTTCTTCAATTTTTGAACTGAGTTCGTCGGCCATCGAGCTGCGGTTTCGACAATCTTCAGACTACGAGACCGTCACTCTCCCGGTTGTGAGTTTATATCTCCTCATGCGCTAAGTTCGTAGTCTTGACTGCAAATACGTCTGCCTACTGATTGTGACAAAATCATCTGTTGCCTGACTACCGCTATACTGCATCTCCGAACAGATTTCCAATGTAGGGTTTTTACCTTCAGACTACGGGTTCATCGATCTTCTGCATCTATGCTTCATTCAAGCTACTAGTACCTCTCCTGCTCTGCGATCACTGACAGAACGTAAGTAAGGTATTATTTGTTCTGCAGATCTGATTGAGCTCGTCTACGCGCAACTTCGTTTATGGACCGTTTTGACTAAGGCGACGGACTTCAGCAAGTCAGCAGCAACAAGCAGGCAAGCGTTCTGAATTCTCAAGACCGGTCACCTGAAGCAAGCACAATCATCAGACTACAAATCACATAGAAGCACAAGACCACATAAACAGCAGTCACCAATTACGAACGGTATCGTTTAGTGCGTGAGTGGTGTTTCAGTAAATGTATCTATGTGTCATGTTCATGTAGGATGTGATTTAATATGCGTCGTGTCGTGTAGTGAAGTTTGCAGTATTTGTTTCTTCATCATTCACTGACTAGACAATGCTTTCTATATTATAATGTAATGCTTGCTGCTCTTGATGTAATTTAGTAACTTAATAACCTTTATGATATTGTGAACTTAAACTTAATTATGTACCTACTATTCGGTTACTGTAATAGGCCGTGGTCGCTTTCACCCGCCGCACGCGGCCGACAGCGGCCCGCCGCCCGCGGCGTCTGAATGGTGTGTTCGGGAATGCTCGGGAGTGGTCGTTTTCGCCCGCCGCGTGCGTTACGCCGCACGCGGCGGGCGAAAACGACCACTCCCGAGCATTCCCGAACACACCATTCAGACGCCGCGGGCGGCGGGCCGCTGTCGGCCGCGTGCGGCGGGTGAAAGCGACCACGGCCTTAACCTATCACTTTTAGTGTTCGAAATTTGTTTTGGAAGTCTGTTTTAGTTGAGCCGTTGCAAGTGCACTAACACCACAAGATAATGTGACGCCGGCGATTGCTAGCTTGGGGTTATATATAAGGTAGTAGAATAATATATTCTTTGTGTTTTCTTGGTAGCGACATGTCTTAGTTTGTTTTAGATTAAGTGAAGGCGACTTTACCACCAACCGCTAATTGAGCTGGAAAAAACAGACCAAAGACCGCAATAATGTTAATGCCGACGATTAATAGTAAATCTGTAAGTTTGCTAAGTAGCACTTATGTAAATGCCTTTTCTTCTTTCCGGGATGTGTTATTAGTTTGTTTTAGATCATTAATTCACCACAAGCTTTTTGCAACTCCACTAATACCACTAGACAAACTCCGGCGAGTATGGCATGGGAAAAAATTGTAAGCTATCAACACTAACTTCTTATGTAATGCCTTTTCTTGTTTTCGAAACGTGTCATTAGTTTGTTTTAGATGAAGACTCCTGATACCTACTGTTAGTTGAGCTGTTGGAACTGCACTAAAAGACCAAGATAACTGTTCATCTGTACATGTATGGGCATGGGAAACTTGTAAGGTAGCAATTCTCACTTCAATATGCCTTTGTTTGTGTCCGAACATTCTGTTAAATTTGTTTTAGATTATGAAGACTGAAAACTTGCATGAAGCACGCCCGGAGCAGATATAATTTGGAAGGCAGCGCTAGTTTAGGCTTGATGTTGAATTGTTTTTTCCTGATTAAAAATGCTGCTTTTTTGTGTTAATAAGCGGTTGCAACGTCTCTACTTTGATGACGTAATTTGATAATTATTTTTTAAGTTCTTCTGGTTTTTGATTAATATTTTATGTGTTGGAAAATTAATGAATTTTCACAGGTTGAATGGCGCATCTTGTTAGGTACCTATATTTTTTTGTTTTGTTTTATTTGTCATTTTATTATTTTTGCATTGTGTATTATTTTGTTTTAGATGTATAGCTGCAATTATACATATATTTTATTTTAAATGTTATAAATGTTAAGATACAATTTTTTCTTTTGTTTTGGTGTTTCGTGTTGTTCGAAATGTGTGTTCCTTTAAGATTGTTCTAGATAAGAATTCGCTAACGGCTGCCTCGCATAGCATGGTGACTGTATATGGCAAATGAAGAATGAAGAATTTTCTGTACTACCTAGTTTTAACAAGACGCTTTGGCACGTGTGTTG
The DNA here is from genome assembly GCA_949127965.1 of Pandemis corylana. Taxonomy (NCBI): domain Eukaryota; kingdom Metazoa; phylum Arthropoda; class Insecta; order Lepidoptera; family Tortricidae; genus Pandemis; species Pandemis corylana. Next base: position 6,162,008 of record OX421868.1, read on the forward strand.
GCGAATCGTGAAATGAGTAGTGTTGGTTAATACACTAAAAGCTGCATTCTGGTGGATGGCTTTACTTCTGTGAATAATCTGATACCATATTGAAACAGGAAACGGTTTTATTATGTTAATCGTATCTACACAGCTTGACACTGGGCGAAGAATATTTAACATCTGCAGCTAGGGATCGTGTGACTGTAATGTATGCGCATTGCTTCCCATGTTTACTATCGGTGTTCGTAGTGTTTATTTTTTATTTCATTGTGTGAATTTGTTGCTCATTTTCATAGGTGCACCCGTAAATGAGACATGCACGATCTTTGGATAAAATTTAACGACAAGGATAAAGAAAAAACTAACTCTGGTACACAATCATATGTTGTTATATATAACATAATACCAATAAAGTGATAACAATTAAAACTTGCATATTAAATGCATACATTATCAACACCCTGACCACATAGGCAGCATATGGATTACAGATATTAATCGAAGTTCACAAAATTGAATCCGTAGACACTACACTGACTGCATATGATGGATTGAAAGGATTTAAGTACCTACTTATATCTCGATCGGTTCGGTAGGTAATATATACAATTTCAGATACTTCTACAGGAATAAAATGAGATAATTTCTAACAGTAGACTCGTGTTAAGTTCGAAGTTGGCAAAGGAGAAAAGAGGAAGTTAAAACATTTTGAAACTCAGGATAAAAAAAAAACCAACGGAAAGCATGCACCAATATCGATAAGTTGCGTTATAACAGCGTTAAAGTTCATGGTACTACTACAAGGAAGGACTATTTGAGACATTCAAGCTATATAGATCGCTCTTCATATATTAAATGTTATTGTAACAGGAAGTTGGTAAGTGTGAACTAATGATTACTTTCAGGTTAGTTTAATAATACTGATCGTTAAAGATGAACAGAATGTGAAATTCTAGCATCGCAAAGTACTTATGAAATCTCATATCTACAAGATTTACAAACCAAAATAATAGTGTGGTTTCAGCAGTACCTAATCGAAAAATAATGAAAGAAAATACTTTGTAAAAATTCATATGCAAATAAAAGAATAGCAACAGCGTTCACATTCTAGCAGGGAAGTGGTGGGTAAGTCTACTACTGACATTTAAGATGAAATTGGACAGCAAACATTAAAATTACATGCATAACACTAACTCCACTGAGATTTACAACACTTTTGGTCATGTGATGATAACTAGACATTAATTAGGTAAGCGAAACCTGAAGATAATTTTCAGATAATCAAAATAAAATACAAGTTAACCTAAGCTGCATAGAATGATATCAGGATGAATGACAAACTTATGAATGTAAAAATGCGTAATAATATTTCTACGAGAAAACATGAGAAAAATACTTCTGTCGACTGCAAGTCAGGGTATTTTCCAATATTTCTTAGCTTCGATATAATAAATATATATAATAAAGATATTTTGCCTAAATCGCGAAAGACAAATTTGCACATACTTTGATCACTGAATGATGTTCCTGCAAATTACTGGATTGTAGAGGAAGGAAGGTACCTAATCGATCATGATGGCACTCCGAGCTTCGGTGAGTGAACAATAATTATTCGTTTCAGATGTACTTAGGCCATGCTTACATCATTCAAACTGATGATTGAATTTAGATACAAAATAAGGTATACCTAAAATTTCTTATTTTTATATACTTGTTCGAGGAAATAAATTAACCGTGACGATTGCAAGTAAGGATATATTCAATAATCCTTTGGTTTCGAAACGCAAGAGAAAAGCTAAGCTAACGTCATCTGCCAGAATCTAAGCAATAGGTAGGTATATGAAAATCTTAATATGGAAGAATAATATCAGCGAACCGAAAAATACTGTTCAGCTGCAATTCCATTATTCCAAGGTTCACTACTAGGATTTTATTACAAGAACAAGAAGATAATTATACGAGAGCAACCTTTATCACAATTTCGACTTGAGCAGCGGGGAGCGGTGAGTGAACATTAATGATTCATTTCAGACAGGAAGTCTCACAACAAAGCTTCAAAAAGTATGAAGGTAAAACTGCTAAATTAAAAATTTATTTACCGCTGCAAGATTGATTGATTAGGCCTTGGGATTGATAGAAAACTTCTAAAAAGTACGAACTTTAAACTCAATGAGCATTTCCGAGAAGATTATGAAAATCAAAGAAATGCCATGCTACCAGTACAATTCGTCAGTCACGTTGATAGTGGATTGGTAAGTGTACACTATTCATTTCAGATAACTGTCAAACAGGATGATAAACTGCGAATTTTGTTATCCGAACATTGTAGTCCAAAAAGGTAAAGGGAGAGACTTAGTACAAGTCAGTACTTACTCAAAGATTGCGTAGTACAGAATGTCTCATTTCGATCAAGAACTAATGACTGAACTACTTATAAAGTCGGATCGTCATAGAAGCATCAAACAACTCTGTGTAAGTAGGTATCTTAATTAGTGTAAAAAAATAAAAAAAATACGTAAGAAAAGAATTAAGCTTACAAAAAAATACTTATACTCTTAAAAAAGAATTGAGCTTACAAAAAAATACTATTAACTCTTAGAAAAATAAAAACAAAAAGTATAAGCAAGAAAAAAAAACATGAGAAAAATAGCTTGCAAAAAAAAGATCTGGAGAAAACCACTATTGAAATAAATAAGAGAAGGACTCCTTAGAGTTCACGAAGAATGAAGAAAGAAGACTCAAGAGGGCATGAAAAAAGAAGACTCAAGAGGGCATGAAGAAAGAAGACTCGAAGAGGGCATGAACAAAGAAGACTCAAGAGGGCATGAAGAAAGAAGACTCAAGAGGGCATGAAGAAAGAAGACTCAAGAGGGCATGAAGAAAGAAGACTCAAAAGGGCATGAAGAAAGAGAACACTCAAGAGGGCATGAAGAAAGAAGACTCAAGAGGGCATGAAGAAAGAAGACTCAAGAGGGCATGAAGAAAGAAGACTCAAGAGGGCATGAAGAAAGAGAAGACTCAAGAGGGCATGAAGAAAGAAGACTCAAGAGGGCATGAAGAAAGAAGACTCAAGAGGGCATGAAGAAAGAAGACTCAAGAGGGCATGAAGAAAGAAGACTCAAGAGGGCATGAAGAACGAAGACTCGAGAGGGCATGAAGAACGAAGACTCAAGAGGGCATGAAGAACGAAGACTCAAGAGGGCATGAAGAACGAAGACTCAATGCGGCGTGTAGAAAGAAGACCAGAGAGGGCATGAAGTAAGAAGAGGGCATGAAAAAGAAGACTCAAGAGTACATGAAGCAAGAAGACTCAAGAGGACATGAAGAAAGAAGACTCAAGATATCATGAAGCAAGAAGATTCAAGAGGGCATGAAGAAAGAAGACGCAAGTGGGCGTGAAGAAAGAAGACGCAAGAGGGCGTGAAGAAAGAATACGCAAGAGGGCATGAAGAACGAAGACAATGCGGCGTGTAGAAAGAAGACTCAATGCGGCGTGTAGAAAGAAGACTCAATGCGGCGTGTAGAAAGAAGACTCAATACGGCGTGTAGAAAGAAGACTCAATACGGCGTGTAGAAAGAAGACGCAAGAGGGCATGAAGAACGAAGACAATGCGGCGTGTAGAAAGAAGACTCAATGCGGCGTGTAGAAAGAAGACTCAATGCGGCGTGTAGAAAGAAGACTCAATACGACGTGAAGAAAGAATATTCATTGCGGCATGAAGAAAGAAGACTCGAGAGGGCATGAAGCAAGAAGACTCGAGAGGGCATGAAGCAAGAAGACACAAGAGGGCATGAAGAAAGAAGACTCAAGAGGGCATGAAGAACGAAGACTCAATGCGGCGTGTAGAAAGAAGAATTAATGCGGTGTGTAATGCGATAGAAAACTGGTGAGGGCGTAAAGAACGACAAAGACTCCAGAGGGAAGCAAGAACAACAAAGACTCCAGAAGGCAGCAAGAACGACGAGAACTCCAGAGGGCAGCAAGAACGACGAGGACTCCGGAGGGCAGGAAGAACGACGAGGACTCCGGAGGGCAGCGAGAACGACGAGGACTCCGGAGGGTAGCGAGAACGATGAGGACTCCGGAGGGCAGTGAGAACGACGAGGACTCCAGAGGGCAGCGAGAACGCAGAGGGCAGCGAGAACGACGAGGACTCCGGAGGGCAGCGGGAACGACGAGGACTCCAGAGGGCAGCGGGAACGACGAGGACTCCAGAGGGCAGCGAGAACGCAGAGGGCAGCGAGAACGACGAGGACTCCGGAGGGCAGCGGGAACGACGAGGACTCCAGAGGGCAGCGAGAACGCAGAGGGCAGCGAGAACGACGAGGACTCCGGAGGGCAGCGAGAACGACGAGGACTCCGGAGGGTAGCGAGAACGATGAGGACTCCGGAGGGCAGTGAGAACGACGAGGACTCCAGAGGGCAGCGGGAACGATGAGGACTCCGGAGGGCAGTGAGAACGACGAGGACTCCAGAGGGCAGCGGGAATGACGAGGACTCCAGAGGGCAGCGGGAACGACGAGGACTCCAGAGGGCAGCAAGAACGACGAAGACTCCAGAGGGCAGCAAGAACGACGAGGGCATATAGAGTCAAGAATCATATTAATATGAAGGTAAGTTGAACTAAAATGTAACTAACAACTACATAACACAAACTAAAATTATATTCATTGTATAAAAGAGCTCTCCGCGGCATAGACCCTCCTGTCTTTGCTGTCTGTATTGCATTGTTGATACGTTGACGTTGTGCGAGGGTGCTGCTAGCTTTTTGGTCCCAACTAGTGTCCGTAACAGCAATTTGTAAGTCTTAAATTAAAGTTGCTCGCTGGTAACTCGTAAAATTCTAAGAAATACAAAGTTTTTTTTTTCTTTGCAGAACGCAGACAGCGAATGAAAAATATTACGGATCTTATTAAAACGAATTGAAACTGAAACGAGCCTCCGCCAGAAAACATTTCAAAGAAAGAAACTACCTACTGCTCTAGTAATTGTTACAATACAATATAAAAATGGAAAAGGAAGACCACATCGTAAGACTTCGTTAAGACCAAGAAGTACGGACACAATGTAACCTGAAAAGTAGAAAGATGCAACAGGTTTAAACAAAACGACTCGCATGCGGTGAAAGGACTACTAAAATTTTTTTTAGCGGGTAAGTTATTCTAAATGCGTTTTTTATTAGTTTATAAATAAACTTCTTCCATATATACCTACAGACTAGGGTTGGAACGGAACTTCGCCTCCGCTTCCTTTACTGCGGAAGTTCCGCATGAAGAAGGTATCCTCGCCTCCGTATTTTTTTTGCGGAGTTGTAGTTGTAACGGAGGCTTATTTAGCGCGCGAGCAGCGACGCTCGACGACGCGACGACTAAGCCGTCCAGCGCTTTCATTTTAGCGATTTAGTACAAAGTAATTATTTATTTAAGTCACACGATGATGCCGGAAACAGTCGAGTTCAATAAACCATTTAAATTACTATTTTTTCCACATCCACTTCCATCTTCGCATCCGCCTCCGTTCCGTTAACCTCCGCATCCGCGGAGGCGAAACTCCTCACCTCCGCATCAGCCTCCGCTTCCGCTACAACCCTACTATAGTTTTATTACATTTAATAATTATGTTACCGATATTGAGTGCCGGCCTATGGTTTCTCATCAATTAGTCCCATTTTAAATTAACATTGTTTAAAAAATAAGAAAACTGTAAGTCATGCAAATTGAAAAATGAAACTTAGTATTTTTTTTCTTCTTTCCAGAACTTCAAGCATCGTCTCATCACTAAGGGTGGATTCTGAACAGAAAGAAGACCTCGCTTAAGATTAGAAAATTTCTAATTTATTTCATTAAATAGTAAAATTAATTTAAAATCAGTTTCGGAACTTTTATTTGGCTTTTTGTAACTAGTGATAAAATATTTTCATGCAATAAAACATTTGCTTACCTAAAGACTTATTTACCTACTTATTTTCCCTTATAAATAAAATAAAATAAGAAGGTCCGACCACACCGCCGCGTATCCAGTGACGTGTCGTGGGCGTCTTGTTTTCTCGCCAAACGTGAGAAAAAACTTTCTTCATACGTTTTGTTGCGTAAACGCACCGTCGACGACTTTAAATGACATTAGCTTAGATTGGTTCTGAAACGCGATGAGACCAAATAATAGAGTAATCACTGGCCCTATACTCCTAAATTCGAAGTTCGGATCGAGCCGTCCCTTGCAATTGCATGAATAGTATTATTGTCGTGTGATCCAGATCCATGCATATCACGAAATATTGATGCGTATCGCAGCGAATCCAGTTTGAAACCCACAATCCTATATTGGCATACCAGTATTACGATAATATTGACTTGACCGTCTAATCCATGCCGTTGTGTAACCTCATTTTATTAGGTGGGGCGGTTTTATAGGTTAATATCCGTGTGAGAGGGACGTACCTATAGTAACAAACTTCGGATTTGGGAGTAGATAGGATAGATCCCAGGCCTTATACTCTCGATTTTCGGGGTACCTCCCATTTGTTCTATGGAACTGTGACGTCATAGAACTGTTAACATTTTTCTTTCCCAGCAGTTCCATGGTAGAACTATTGACACAAAAAATGTGCTATTTGTTCTATAGAACTAAAAGCACCTCAAGTTTCCCATCACAAATTTGAGGTGCTTTTAGTTCTATAGAACAAATAGCACATTTTTTGTTTCAATAGTTCTACCATGGAACTGCTGGGAAAGAAAAATGTTAACAGTTCTATGACGTCACAGTTCCATAGAACAAATGGGAGGTACCCGATTTTCGGAGTTCGTTTCGTGCCGTTCGGCTCTCACTAATAGTTATTAATTTGAGAGTGAGAGGGACGGTGTGATACGAACTGAAGCTATGCGTCTGAAGTACATACTTGAGTAGGTACGTAAATAATGTATAGTGAAGTTGACCAAAATATTCATTTATCACGTAAGATTCAACGTCATTCGTAAACAATTAAAATGACAAATATTTTCCCTTGTAACTGTCATACTTAATAATTGGTAAAGCACTTTCTTGGTCGACTGTACCTTACCTACTTACTCTGGTCTTATATGGAGATAACTTGCGTCCTGTCGTCGATTGTACCTGAAAAACCTTGTTTTTTACTAGGCTATAATAATGTCCCACAGCTGGGTAAGTAAAGGACTCATTCCTAGAGTTCCAACTCGCCCTTTCGGCTTTCGCTTGAGAATGCGTCTACCTAGTAACGTCACGTCCTCGCCTCGCCTGACCGCGGCGTCGGTAGCCATCCTGAGATTCCTGGGGCATCCATTTGTAACACGTGCCCACCGCTCTGGGTGCATGCGGCAGACGTAGCTAGCCCAGTCATAGTCCCATAAAATGTAATTGTATAGGTACATTAACATTGACCTTCGAAAAGTACCTACTCCTTTTCTTTCAAGGACACAACGCAATGCGACAGCCTTTTCACAAAGCTTGCTAGCTACCGGTAACACTCAATAGTTAGCTGCCTGAACAGTGTTACTCTTTCTTTATCTATGTTCAGCCGAGGCTACTCCAAAAAGTGAAGTTCGTATCATACCGTCCCTCTCACTTTTCTATTACCTACCTTTAGTGTAAGCGAAACGGCATGAAACGAAATATATTTTTTTAACTTTGGAGTCTAGTTTAGTTCAGCCAGTACACTCGGCAGTTCACAGATTAGAGAGATATAGTCGGCAGTTCACGTTCAGTTCGGTTCAGGATTTAAGCAAGGTATAAGAAAGTCTTAGTTCCAATTCGATAGCTTTGGCGCTGTACCGCAGCCACGTTACTGTTATCTATAGTCAATTCAAACGACCCATAGACTACCAAGAGATGACACTACAGTCTATTTCAATAAGGATTGCCTGTGACTTTTTTTTTGTAGGATATGCCTTGGTATAATTTGTTTCATTTAAAATGACGAAAAGTACTACAAACCAATATCTATTGTTCAATTGTTATCTTCAAGTGGGGTTATAAAACCATTTTGCAGGTAGTCGCAAAGTATACAAACAGGTACCTACCGATACACCTTTTTTTTTTTTTATGGTGTGGAAAATGCGCCTTATGCATCCGGCCCGGTACGGGGTTACCGAGGGTATCTGGGGCTCTCTCGAGGCGTCAGGCATACCCAGTAAAAAACACACGGATTCCCACATTTGGCACTGTTGCAGGGGGCCGCGGGAGAACTTTCGTGAACCGCGACGTCCCTGCGGGCCCACCCCACCTACCGATACACCTGCATAATTGTTTTACAACCCCACTTGAAGATAACAATTAAACAATAGATGTTGGGTTTAAGTACTTTTCGTCATTTTAAATGAAACAAACTATAACTGGACCTTTAAGCCAATTGGCTGTGACATTCACTTTGAGAAATCTAGAGGTGAGGCTTCCTTGTGACACCCGGCATATTCAACGATTATCGATTTTATTTTAGTGCTAACAACATTCGGTTCCATACAAATTTAATATCGACTAGGTACATATAAATTTATAAACGAATGCTATTTCGATATAATAATACTCAAGTCAGTTTCCTAAGATTTAATAATTATAATTCCTATTTCACGCTTTTTGCCAGTGCTTTTTCAATAAAACAGGTTGTACAAAATATTATTTTACTTCGTTATGTAATTGAAGTTCCAAAGAATCTATTTATTACCAATAAATATATTATGTAGTGACTTTAAAGAATGTAAAATACTCACTTCATATTTTAGTAGGTAGGCTCACTCGTCCGATTCAAATATCAAACCCATAAGTGAGTGAAGACAAAAAACAATCAAAAAATATGTTTCGTTTTGGATAAAAACAGCAAAACCTTTCGGTACCGCGGAAACTAACAACTTCATACTTATTGGTTGCGATTGGCTAACGTCTCGGGCTCGGCACAACTGGCAATATGGCGTCCCTCGTCCGAATTTGTTCGGAAGTTTTGAGTTATCTAACAGACATACAGTCAGACCGACGCGGTGGAGGATATTGTTATGTATAGTGTAATAACTGAAAGAACAGCCCACTGACATTTTATTAAAGATTTAGTTCACATAAAACTTACAACATTTTGGGTTTTGACCGAAATTGTAATCAAAACTAAACCCTCGGTTTCGGTTTTCGTTTCGGCCAAAAAACATGTTTCGGTCGAACACCACTTCAAAAACTTTTTTGTCTTTTCTTTTTAAAATTCCAGAATTGTAAAAAGACTTCGAACGTAATCACAGTTTTATTTATTTTGTAAATGATTACAAAAGTATTAGTTAAAATACAAACCAAGGCTAACTACCTTAAAATAACTTAGTAAAATAAAACTTAGGTTAAAAATAAAAATTTAAATAAATTTGGACCCTTAGGTAGGGTCCCCATCACGTAGGCAGTATTCCCGCGTTGTATCGCAATTGCAAATCTTTGTGCGAGAAAGCTGCCCGCGCGAGGGTCGTCTGTTGCCTGCGACGAGTGCGACGTAATCACATCACTATATAATATCGATTGTAGGATATCGATATCGGCATGAATCGCATTTGAAAGATCACGACCACAGAAAACCCAACCTAAAATCAGCAGCGCCGAAACTGCACATGCTAAAACTAAGCCAAATCTACTGTTTCACTGCAGCTCTCTGCATGTAATGTATTTAGTCTGTGGTTCTGGTTTTGTTCAGTTTGTGTTATTGCTACCAAATGAAGTATTGGCTTAAAGAACTTGCATCCAGGGCATAATCTTAAAAAAAAAATGTGTCATTGCTCAGATATACGTAGTATCACCTTAGTTAGTAGTCTGTGGCTCAGATTGCTCTGTGTAGCTGGTTTGGTTTGGTTTTACTTGTGCTATTTAAATATTATTTTTAAATAAATACCCACGTTGGCATAACATCAGAGCTAGAGGTTTATCTTTATGTTTCGCGTTTAAACCTAGCTTGTAACTAAGTATTAATTACTCAAAAAAAAAATGTCATATCAACTATACAGAAATACCACGATTGGAAACACTTTACAAGAAAGCCTCGACGAACTGATCCAAGTAAGTTTATTGACAAAAAAATTATATGCTCTTTATTGCTGCGTACCCGTTGTTTAATGTGTAATTAATCTTTTTCAGTATGGACAGATAACCCCAGCCTTGGCAGTCAAAGTATTGCTGCAGTTCGACAAGTCTATAAACCAAGCTTTATCCAGCAGGGTCAAATCTAGACTAACTTTTAAAGCAGGAAAATTGAACACGTATAGGTGTGTATTAATACAAGAAAAAAAAAGTGGTGGATTGCTTGTTTTTATAAATATTTGTTTAGTGACTCATCTTGCTGCACTGTTTGAGAAATAGAAAATATTTGATTTGCAATTATTCGTACACAGTAATATGTGAAGTTAAGACAAAAAGGTAAAGAGCAGTTGGTAATTGTTATTGTTAGAATTGCCAGCTATAACCTCACTCTTACTGCCAGATTTTAGAAACTTCTAATATGAAACAATATTATTAGTGTTGAATTTTCATAGCAACGTTTATATTAAATTATGTAGTTCTATGATAACATTCAACTACAAAAGTAGAAGTTGACACAAATTTAAGTTTTTATCATAATTTTTGTATAACATAATATAATTTTTATACAATACTGAAACCTAGAATACAGAATAATCCGAATAGTAAAGCTATGGCTATGAGTGGTGTAGGGGTAACAGCACGCATCACAGAGTGATGAGGATCCGGGTTCGATACCTGGCTATAGCTTTACTTTTCGGATTTTTCGGTGTTCTAGGTTTCAGTATTGTTAAGAAATATAATTTGTAATGGATAAACTAAAAATATATACAAAACTCGAGAAGTAAAATTCTTGATTCATTGATAGTAACATAACACAATACCTACTGTTTTTTTTTCATTGTTAAAAGGGCTGTTATTAACCATATACTGTGCCAGGCCTTGTTGTTACAATCTCTTGTGTACTTGTTTCAGGTTTTGTGATAATGTGTGGACATTTATGTTAAATGATGTTGAATTCCGGGAAGTCCAAGAGGTAGCCAAAGTGGATAAAGTTAAAATTGTAGCTTGTGATGGTAAAAGTAAGTATACTTATTTTTTATATTATCATAATTTTATTATACTCTATGAGGGTAACTTTAAAAATATAATAAAAAATACCCTTGAAAGTTTACCAAGGCTATGAGTATGGTCTTGAAACTGGCTATTTAGTGCAAACTGCATTTATCTATTGTGTTCATGACGTCATATAGTAAGTAAGTAAAATAAATGCTTTATTGTACAAATTTTAAGAAACAGCCACAATTCATAAAAAAAATAAAAAAAAATGCACAAGCTTTCTTTTCTACTATAAATAAAAGACCATCCCAGAATCATGAGAATCACTATTCAGTTGTGAGTTATGATGCTATTCTCCATTCCAATTCATTTTAACACTTATAAACCACCCAATTTAATCTTATTTCAACACAATCACTTGTGCACAATTATTAGCATTGCATCCTCCGGAATGTTGAAGGATACCTATGCTTGATATATCACAATATTTCATAACACTTATACTATGATTATTATAGAAATTTTATATGAAATTTGACTCATTTGTTTACAAAAGCTTTAAAATGGATTGGAATGCACTGTACAGACAGACACAGGTGCACATTTTAATTTTATAACTCCTGCTGCTACTTTGAGTCAGGTCAGGCCTCAAAAATTCGGAATCCTTAGATATATGAATTGTTTACTTAAAAAAGGTGCTCGTTTGCCATTTTTTTGTGTTTTGGGGCCATGTTTCGAAATACACTCGCTAGATCAGGGGTGCTCAACCTGCCGTCCACCAGCTCTTTGTGTTTGGTCCAAATAGTGACAAGTTTATTGTATTGTTTCAATATTTTTATATAACACCTAATTTATTTTTGCTTCTGGCCCACTCCTTTAGGTAGGTACTGGAATTTGTTAGTAGCTATAAAAAAGTGATTGAACATTTGAAATTATGATAATATTGTCACTGTAGATTTTTTTTTTTCTCTTCCAGATGTTGAAGAAAGAAGATAATATTGGCTGTGTTGGATTAGTTTAATAATTTTCAATATCTCAAAATATTTTTCATCAAGCTATAATTTGGGAAGAACTGCAAATACATTAACCAAAATGGCTTTGAATATTGTGTGTATACAAAATGCTCTGAATACTGAAACTATACTTCCTTAATCTGTGCTACAAATATTGTCAATATATAATAGTGAATAAGTATTTCTCTTGATAAACTATAAAATCATAAAGATACTGTAACCCTTAAATTTTGTACTCTAAATTCATCCCTTTATTTAATGTATTATCTATAAACAAATAAAAATTATCCTCGTATATGTCCGTTATTTCATTTTATTTAGGGTTGGATTTAATAAAAGGATTTTTTTCAAAATAGATTTTATTTTTCTAAATAACTATTATGCAATATTTATACATATTATTTACAAATCTCCTAAACAGTTGACAGATCTAAAAAAAAGTATTCAATGGTAAATATTACAGTTAAATTTAATTAAAATCAACAAAACAAAATATATTCAAATAACAAACTGAAGAAAAGAAAGGCAACTTCTGTCATGGTTTAGAGAAACGTAATTGATAGTTACCTAGCCTCACTATAATGTATAATTAATTAAAAATATAATTGTAGAATGAGTATGAGTGATTCACCATTGATTACGATATTAACCTTTTCGCCCATTGAACGAAGGTTCCTTTTTCATTGAAGTAATGGTCCTTTTTCATTGAAGTAAGTATAGGTCGTTGGCGTTCGACCTCCGACGTTTATATACGAGTCGGTGGCGTCAAAAAGTGTAAAGGGTTTAATGCTATTGATAGAATGGTTCCACCACCAAGAAATCAAATCACGGTAAACCACCACCCTCTACTAAGCTTATGCTGCTGATTCTTGAATAAAAAGATTAATAAGTAAACAAAATAGGTAACATAAGTATGGTATGTCCAATCAAATTGTACACAGGACTAAACAGATAGGCCCACATTCCGTCATTTATCACATTTCCATGTGAGCAATGGAATTAATCTTATTCCTACATTACATATAGTAAAATGTTATTAATGTATAATATAATCGACGCAGACGCATATTCATATGCATGAGTGTTTGTTGTCGAGTCAAATGGAACATGAACTTAGTACAAACAGAATAACAACTTATACCGTAATAATAATGGAAAACATTTAAAGTTATAAACTACATCACTCAAAACAATTTTGATATCCCCTTGGATAATAAAATATGCGCTATTTATGATAGTTACAGCTACTATATTATACTTGTTGCGGATAATTATTTTGTGTTTATCAAACTAATTGTGTGTTCTTGTGCAGTGGTTCTCAAACGCGAGTTTTCAGGGGGGCTACTCTGAAATTAGATTTTTAAAGTTCGTATCATACTGTCCCTTTCAGTCTTAATTATTGACTATTAGTGTGAGCGGAACGACACGAAACGAAGTTCGAATATCGAATTTCGGAGTATAACGGCAAATAAAAAAAAAAACATTACGAAGGGAGAAGAAAATTGGAAAGTCTTGTCTTGAGCCTTTGCTGGGTAGTTTGTCGTCTCTAGTGTATCGTGTTACGGCGGGAGAGAACTTTCCAATTATTTGTCATCAGGCATTGAATTGAAGTTATACGATCGGTTCATATACTACTTTGCTGCAGCGTCGAGTCGAATCCACAGCGATCTGTTGTTATCGATATCCTTGTATTAAGTTAAAACAGGGTTGCGGATAGATGTAAGATGAAGAGTATGGAGTCACTAAGTAGCACTAATAAAGAAATATTTAATGGTTTTGTGAAACAAGTGCTTCAATCCAGAAAAATCATCAACTCAACTTTTCGTGTATCAGCATGTAAAAAGTTTTCTTTACGAAAATATAGCCTGAATTTGGAAATATCATATTCTACCCAAATGTACCATTTGACCAGGTTTATTGTTTTCAACATGTTATGGAGCTTCGTTCACGATAATCGCTGTAGACTCGAATCTGAAGGTACCTAAGCTAAGCGTAGTGGCAGAATTGGTAGATGTTAAAGCGTATTTAGGGGATTATTCGCGACAGGTGTTTAAGCGCACTAGGTGTCCAAACGCGTTGAGTTTTCAATGTGCTAGGCGTCTAAGCATAGTAGATGTTCAAACGCGCTGGGTTTTCAAACTCACTAGGTACTAAACGCGCTAGGCGTTTAAGCGCACGTGATGTTTAAGCGCAGTTGTTTATCAAACTCGCTGAGTTTTCAACGCGCTAGGCGTCTAAGCGCATTAGATTTTCAAACGCACCGAGTGTTAAAACTCGATAGGTGTTAACGCTTAGCGTTTAAGCGCAGTAAGTGGGTGGTGAAGTGAGATCCGCGAGCAAGTCGAGCTCGTCTTCGCTGAGCTGGTCGCGGTGTCGCGGCCAGTCGTCCTGGTGCGTGCGCCGGAAGTCGGCCAGCGCCGCCCGGATGGCCGCCGGGACCGGGTCCGGCGCGTTCGTGTGCCGCGCCAGCTCCGCCAGCACCACGCCCAGCTTCGGACCCAAACTGAGAACAATTTTTTTTATTGGATCAGGCATTCTTCCATGCTGGTCTGGGAGTGAAGAAAAAACATACAATTTACCAGTTGCTTCTCTTCCCGCGCAGATGGTAAAAGCCCATCGAGGGAATGGGCGAGTCTTAGGAATCATGTTATAGGCGATGCGGCTGGCAATCCATCACTATTTTGATTTCCCTTTCCATCTATACGCTCTTAATCATGCTAAACGTGGCCTTAAGGTTTTGTTACCTTAGGCTCTGTCTACCCCGCAAGAGATAAAGACGTGATATGTATGTATGTATCTGGCACTACTTTGCGTAGGTCCATTTCAATGAAAAAGAAAAACGTTAAAAGTAGCGGAGTAGCAAGACAAATGTTTTTTGTTCACTGACAACGAAGTTTTACGTTTTGAATGGCTCGTTTCAGTGAAACTGAACGAACCTCATTTTTGAGTCACTAAATAAGAATTTTTCTGACAGACAAAATATCGCTAGATGGCATTAGTACCTATAGAGAGTTGACATTTCTGTCACATTCGGGATTAAAACCTTACGCAGCTAAAAACTCTAGTTAGCATGAGTTGCACCAAATAACTTAACAACACCAACTGAAAAACAGCGCCTTCTCTCGTCCCTCCCTGGTGAGCAGTAGATGTTCCATGGGAGTTTGTAATTGTGTCGTACAGATGACGCTTAGCGACAAAAATTCGCATAGTAAAAAAAGGTCACGTGACAGTTAGTAACAGGTAGAAAAATTCGGAGACTACCCACCTGCTATGGGTGGTGTAGGGGTATAGCACGCGTCACGGAATTACGAGGATCCGGGTTCGATTCCCGGCCATAGCTTTACTTTTCGGATTTTTCTGTTCTAATTTTCACTGACATTTAGAAATTGAAATAACTTAACAATAAATTTAACCGCAATCGACGATTTTTAACAGAAAACCTATGAAATATTATGCCAAAATCGTTAGTTACTGTTAAAGTTATCGTTATTGTAACTTGGTGCAACTCACGATTAGTAATACCCTGCAGATTACTCGTGATCACCACCGCTGCCGAAACGTCGAGGTAATTGTGAACCTATTGGATGACTAAGGCCCGAGCGCTGATAGTGCTGTGTGGTTACCTGTAGGGGCGCGAAGCGAGGTACGCGCAGAGGCCGAGCACGCCCGTGTGTCGTTCTCGCGGCGTGCTCGAGCGCGCGGCGCGCGTCAGCTCGCGCAGCGTCGCCTCCTCGTCGGGCAGCGCGCGGCAGTGCATCAGCCCGGTCAGCAGCTTAGCTGCCGACTGACGCACCTGAGACCAACACAATACAATTATACAACCAAAACATTCATTACAATTTGGGAACGTAATAATAGAACTGGGTATTTGGGTCCGCATTGCCATGGGTATAGAGTGCCCAGTGGGAAAGAGGGGTCTGGACGCCAAATTAAATTTCTATTACGTCTGTATTGCCGACATATTTTAACTCAATACATAAGCTTGTATACACAAGTCCGAACTCAAATCTACGACACTTCGTGCTGCCTCCCAAGTATTGACTAACCTCAAGTCTGGGGTCCCGCATGAGTTTGAGCGTGAACTTCTCCGCGCGCACCGCCAGCTCGGGCTGGTCGCAGAGGAGGGGCAGCCCGTAGAACAGGAGCGGCTGCGCAAAGTCCAGGCACGCTAGTCTGGCCCACCAGGATCTGCGAAAAAAATACATACATACATACACAAATCACGTTTTAATCCCTTACGGGGTAGACAGAGCCTAAGGTAGACCTACAGGCCACTTTTAGCAAGAGAGTCGGCGTATAGGAGGAAAATGGAATCAAAACAGTGATGGGTTGCTAGCCGCATCGCCTATAACATGATTCCTATGAGTTTCGCCCATTCCCTCGATGGACTTTTACCATCTGCGCGGGAAGAGAAGTAATTGGTACATTCTATGTTTTCTCTTTACTCTTAGACCAGCGCGGAAGAGAAATTCTTAGTAGTTTAAAACTCTTAAGTTTTCCGTATTTCTTGACCGACATTACTTTTAATTTTACTTTTTGTCATCTGTTTTACGATATTTTCATATTATGTTAAGAAATGTATTTTTTATTTATTTATTTATTTTCGGAGATTCAACAGCTATAAATTACAGAGTGAGTTAATTATAGTAGTAACATTAAAGCCAATTATAGGCTCTTACAACTAGAGATAAATTTAAACAATCAAAACAAAGTACGCGCGTAGTAGTTGAGTTTCATTCGCGGCTGGATCGCGAGCTATACCAGGGTTCTTTGTTACAGATCGCGGATGGGCAGGTACCCGGCTGGGTCGAGCGGCGACGTACCTGCCGGCGGCCACGGCCTCCATGGTGGCGAGCGCGGTGTGGAAGGCGGCGGCGTCGTGGCTGGCGAGCGCGACGGCGGCCAGTAGGCCGTCGGCGGCGCGCGCGAGCTCGTCGTGCGGCACCATGGGCCCGCGCGCCGCCAGCGAGCACGCCGCGCTCACCAGCGTGTAGTGCGGCCGCAGCTCGCCGTTCACGCCGCGCACTATCAGCGCCATGCAGCCGCGGAGGACTATAAACAATTACCCCCTTATTCATAAACGCTCTATAGGCTTCTGCTAACTTAGCAATCGTTTGTCCTTATATGTCACTTTGACATTTACCTTTCACAGATAAGGACAAACGATAGCTAAGTTAGCAGAAGCCTATAGAGCGTTTATGAATAAGGGGGTTAGTCTCTAGTATCATTTTTACTCCTGTAAAGAATGAGAAAGAAGTGCTCCCGGGGGAAGCTATAACAATTTTTTCTCAACAATGCAATCAAATATTCATATCATGTTCCTCGGGCTGCAAAGTGTCACGTTTCAGGTGCGACTAGACGAGAGGTCTTTCATGGGATTTCATACAACATTGCAGGCCAAGGCCGGCAATGTATCCTTTTTTAAATTCCACTCAGCAATAAAAAATACTATAAGCAATATTTGCTTTCTAGCGTTCTGACAATCTGATTTGTTATATTTTGCAGTTTTAATATGTCTACTTTACAAATAGTCATCTAGAAATAAGACTTTAATTTCTTGGGAGGTTCTTAATTTACTTCATTGCATGTTTGATAAAAGCACTATACATCGGCGGGAAAAGGGGTCGCCAGCCTCAAATAGCCTCGGTCGCGTTCGGCCGTTTATGTTTTCGGCCGGCAACTCCTTTACTTCCCGTCCTCTGTGCATTACTATGCACTATAAACGTACCAGTCGTGAGCAAGTTGATGGCTCTCGCGTGGTCTCTGACGTCGGGGGCCACGCAGTCGCCGCTGAGCTGCAGCGCCGCGTCGAGCCGCGTCGCGAGCTGTTTCTCTATCCGCACGCCGCGCGAGCTGGCACCCGTCTCCGCTACACTCTCATCGGCCTGTAAAGAACCAAATTATAGGGTAATCGACATCGAACTAACAAGTTAACGAGTTAATATGCACAGCGACTAGCTGTTGTCCGCAAATTCGTCCGGGCAGTATGAAATATAACCTATGTTCATCAGGGATAGTGTAGGACACTAATGGTCAAAGAAATTTCAAATCGGTCCAGTACTTTCGGAACCCATTCAATGCCAACAAACAAATAATCAAGCCTTTCTTCTTTATTATATTAGTGTAGATAGTGTATACAAAAAATGTGGCCTTCATTTATGAATGCTATTTGCTATATAGGTAATTTTGTATGGAGAGTGGGCCTAATTTTGTGCCGTGGAGTATATAGGTAAATCAAAATCAGATTAGATTTCAATTAATGGCAACGCTACCTAGTTAAAAATTAAAAAGAAACCTTGCTACTCCGCTACCAAGTAACGAAGTGCTTGAGCAGGAAGGTTAGTTTTTTGTTCATTAAAATAGACTTTCGCAAAATAACGCCCGATTCAATCAATTATTTTAAGTAGTTATCGTAATGTTACCTCAGGCGGTTCACCGACAGGGGACAGCCTGGCGACCGCCACGGGCACGTCGACGTGCGGCGAGCGCCGCTCGGGCTCCGGCGACGCGGCCGGCTCCGTGCGCCCGCCGCCCTGCATCAGCGCCATCGAAGCCGCGGTCTTAATCACTAAGAAAAGAAAGCTTTGCAGTCCAAACGTCTTCAAAATAACATTTTTTTTAATACATGTTTTTTTATTGTCGTCTATCCTGCATATGTATACAAAGTTTCAAGTATATCTGACAAACCGTTCAAAGAGTTCTCATCTGCGGAGATGGTCCTGGAGTTACCAGAATTTCACCTCAAAATTCACTTGCATGATTCGATTACAGCCAACAGGACGGGTGAAACTAAATAAAAGCTTGTAAAATGCCTACAATATAACGTGTAGGTATAGTGTTGTACCATGTGAATCGAAGATTTTACACGGTCAAGAATTCAATAAAAAGGTTACCAAATGCCTGTTGCAACATTTGCCTTTATAGTGTAGGTAAATATTTCTTTACATTGGAAGTAATATTCATTGTTAAGTTATCATAATTAGAATAACATCTAAGCATAATTTAATAACCTTTCAGTAACTACGGAAAGCAAACATGTCTTTATTCAAATTCGACCTTAAAGGTGCGATCACACCGGTGCGTAAAAGACGTTGACGGTGCGGTTACGCAACAAAATGTATGAAAAAACGGCGAGAAAACGTGACGCCTACGATACGTCACTGCGTACACGCGGCGCTGTGGTCGCTCCTTTATTTTATTTCGTATCTCTATGATATCGTCAAGGTGCTGTCAGTAAATAAACAACTTAAACTTCTTCTAACTACTATATAAATATATGTAGTACCGTGTTAAACCGAACTTTCGCATAATAATTGACATAACGACATACCAATTTCCCCCGAATATATTACGAAATTTTACAGTGAAGTCCTAATTGCAACCGACTTTACGTTGCAATATATTAATAGGGCAGGGTAATGAGATGAAAGCAAATCGATTCATACGCAAGTGACCTTGTGGAACGTTATACCTCACAAAAGGTGGTAATTTCGGACATGGTCTCTATTTGGTCACATGCCAAGGAAAAATAAGGCATAATTTCGCTGTATTACCGTTGAAAGTTAAGCGAGTCAATTTATTTCTGAGAGATTCAATTCATATAATTTATGACTTGTTAGACTGTTAACAAGGAACGTGTAGGTAATATGCAGGCGTTGATAATAACGTTCAAATCACAAGGCACCGATTATATTCAATTTATATAAAAATGTGGCACTATTCCGACATTTACTTGAACAATAAATATATGTTTAAAGTGGGATTTTTTATTGGCATGAAACTTACTAAATGGAGGAAGCTAATAACTGAGAATTAACGACAGAACACGGCGATAGTTTCAGTTTTGGAAAGCGTTCGTGAAATTTCTTGCGTTTAGTTAACAATTGTTATAAATTAAAGGGTTGTCTTCCATGCTGGTCTGGGAAAAATCATAGAATTTACCAGTTGCTTCTCTTCCAGCGCAGATGGTAAAAGCCCATCGAGGGAATGGGCGAAAGTCTTAAGAATCATGTTATAGCCGATGCGGCTGGCAATCCATCACAATTTTGATTTCCTTTTCCAGCTATACGCCCTTAATCATGCTAAACGTGGCCTTAAGGTTTTGTTACCTTAGACTGTGTCTACCCCGTAAGGGATAAGGACGTGATATAATTATGTATGTATGTATAAATTGTTTGAGATAGGTATATTTGAGAAACATTTTGCTGGAAGAACTTTGTACATCATGGTTGAAAGCAAGTCCATAAAATGCTAGTACCGTTAAATTCGTTAGGATCAGCTATTAGGCAAAGTTGCCTTTCGTTTGGTTGTTTTATGTTTGGTCTAATGTAATGTTTGATCGAATGATGATTTGGTCAAAAATGTCTCCGGCTGAAACTGAAAATATTTTACATAGGCTTTACAGAATAGTTTGGGTTAGGTAATTTAACATTATAATTTTCCTGAAAAGTCGATGGTTTCAGTATAAACTCAGTTTAGACCGAACAGTCATTCTACCAAACATTACATTAAAGCAAACAATTATTCGACTATTATTTCCTATTATCGAAAAAATATGTCGTAATAAAAAAAGGTTTTGTTGTGGTTACGTCCACATTCACCTTCAGATGAAATAAAAATTAAAGACAGAATTTTGCGTACAGCACTCACTAGCAGTTTTACCGGTCTCACTTCGATGTCCCCAGATTTCTGTCGTAATTATTATTTAGTCTGAGCCTTTAAAATGGGTAACATATTCAAGAGAACTTCTAATCTCCCGATTTCTTTAGCAAAGCAGTATTGTATAGTTTGTTAACATTACAACCCTGTTAGCTAAATTACGTTGTCTGTGCCTGGCGAAGCAAATGTTCAAGTAACAGATAAAGAAAACGAATATAAAACGAATAGAAGCTTAACAATCGTTATTACAGGGCTAATATTTGTCGTTGTCTCGCCGACCACTAAAACACATGCAAAATCCGTTGCGCAAAAGAATTTAAAATCTGCGTAACAATTTTTTATAAAAATATTTCACAATATGACCTCAGCGAAACCATCTTAGTCACTCGTCAGGGTATAATACTGAATTAAATACTAATTGTAGCAGCTCGATAACTTTATTTGTCACGGCTATTTTACGAAGGCGGATATAATATGAAATTATTTCACGCTTGGTCTTGGGTAAACCGACTGTGAACATGGACCTACGTGGACGTTTCATATTTTTTATAGGCGTCGTTGTTGCTGGCTCCGCCGGCAAGGAATATAATTACGAATTCGGTGAGTTGTTAATTACATACCTATGCAAGAACTATCCAGAATTTCAGCGCAAGAAACTACAGTTCTATGGTTTTATTCTAAACAGTTTATGTCGCAGTTCGATTTTCAGACGTCAAAATAGTATCTTTAAATATTTAGTTAATGGACACCTTTTACATCATTAAAGTAGGTGCCATGTTTTCGGGATGCACTTGTGCCTCGATTGGCGTAGGTACATTCGATATTTCAAATTATAATATGAAACATTCCGATTTCATGAATATCCTTTTTTGACTAAGTTTATTAAACTGTAGGAAATTTGCTTTTGAAAGAAGTACGAGCCTCTAAGCTTCATTGGCAGTTTATTTTCAATACATATGTATGTCCTTTAAAAGTTTCATTAGGAATTCACAAATATTGTGACTTTGACGTTTTTGTTGCAGGCTCCGATGTTGGTGACGAATTTTATAATAAAGGGGTGAACCTTGTTGACGCGGAGACGGAAGTCAATATTCCGGTAAGTTTTCTGCGCATAATATGTAGTGCTTAGATAAAAATCAGATAGTATAATTCTATTACCGCTATGAAATTTATGTTCTAGGCTCCAAACGGGATTGAAGAGACATTTGTAAAAATATCAGTAACAAGTGAAGACGAACCTCAAGTAAACGCCACTTTCGATTCGGGTAACATCAAAGCTACAATCAAATTTGACAATGCCCAGCCCCCGGGTGGTTACTTTAACGTTACTGCTAAAGGAGTAGTAACAGTAGGTCTGAATGGAACATCATTAGATGCAGCACCAGCTCCGAATGCTGAAGCAAACAACACAGCATCAGATGCGACAGCTCTTACTGCAGACGCTGCTGTAGATGAAGCTAGCCGATCCGCAATACCTGAATTGAACGACACTGCATCCGTAGCCGTGAACCAATCGGATAGCGCCGCATTAGACGGTGCTGTAGATGTAGCTAGCCGATCCGCGGTACCTGAAATAAACGACACTGTATCCATAGCCGTGAACCAATCGGATAGCGCCGCACTAGACGGTGCTGTAGATGTAGCTAGCCGATCCGCAGTCCCTGAATTAAACGACACTATATCCTTAGCTGCGAATCAATCAGATAGCGCGATACCGGACACTGCT
This sequence comes from Pandemis corylana, assembly GCA_949127965.1. NCBI lineage: Eukaryota > Metazoa > Arthropoda > Insecta > Lepidoptera > Tortricidae > Pandemis > Pandemis corylana. The sequence continues at coordinate 6,184,434 of OX421868.1, forward strand.
GTAGATGAAGCTAGCCGATCCGCAGTACCTGAATTAAACGACACTGTATCCGTAGCCGTGAACCAATCGGATAGCGCCGCACTAGACGCTGCTGTAGATGAAGCTAGCCGATCCGCGGTCCCTCAATTAAACGACACTGTATCCGTAGCTGCGAATCAATCAGATAGCGCGATACCGGACACTGCTGTAGATGAAGCTAGCCGATCCGCAGTACCTGAATTAAACGACACTGTATCCGTAGCCGTGAACCAATCGGATAGCGCCGCACTAGACGGTGCTGTAGATGAAGCTAGCCGATCCGCAGTACCTGAATTAAACGACACTGTATCCGTAGCCGTGAACCAATCGGATAGCGCCACACTAGACGGTGCCGTAGATGAAGCTAGCCGATCCGCGGTCCCTGAATTAAACGACACTGTATCTTTAGCTGCGAATCAATCAGATAGCGCGGTACCGGACACTGCTGTAGATGAAGCTAGCCGAGCCGCGGTCCCTGAATTAAACGACACTGTACCCGTATCTGCAAATCAATCAGATAGCGCCGTACCGGACACTGCTGCAGATGAAGCTAGCCGATCCGCAGTACCTGAATTAAACGACACTGTATCCGAAGCCGCGAATCAATCATATAGCGCAGTATCAGCTGCAGGAAACGAAACCGATCTAGCATCTCTATCTGCAGACGACACTCTGCGGTCTGCAGTACCTGAATCAGACGGCGCTGCAGTAAACCAATCAGAGAGCGCTACAACAGCTGCAGCTGATGGAAACGCAACACCAGCTCCTTTATCAGACGTAGCAGCGCTAATGGGAAACCAATCGGATAGCGTCACAGCAGCTGCAACGAACGAAAGTGTGGCATTAGATGCCGCAGTTGGATTGGGCGGTGAGGCACAGTTTCTGTCCGGTAGAGAGGATCTCAGCCTATCTGCAGGACCGGTATTAGAAAATGCAGTACCAGCTGCAGCGAACCAATCGGGAGCTGCCGAAGCAGAATCGAACAGCACGGCATCGGATCTTGTTGTTGCTGAGGATGGGAGACGTTTTGCCGGATCTGTAACAGATGGTTCGGTTACATTGGCAGTGAACCAATCGGACAGTGCGGCAGCTGAATCAAATGGTACGGCAACCGTTGAACAAGGTTTAGTAGATTCAACTGCAGGGAACAATTCAGACGCAGCTTCAGGCTTAGCTGTCGAATCAGACAGCAACTTACGGTCAGCCGCAGCTAGCGAAAACTCGGAATCAGTTGTAGCAGCGGAATCACAAGCAGAAAGTCTAGCTTTTCCTGAAAACTCTAGTTTATCTAATTCCGAATCGAATACCACAACACCATCTATGGCTGCTGAATCCAGCGCATCCGTTTCAGCTACCGGAGTTGCAGCAGACGCACCTGCGTCAGAGGTAGCTGTACCCCTGTCAGACGCAGTAGCACCCGCGTCAGACGCGAGCCCACTTTCACTTGCTTCGCCGGCAGATTTAGTGCAAGCTGCCGTAGACAGCGTGCTACCCCTACCATTAGCTGCGGTAGTTGACAATGGAGCCGACAACGTGGCCCAGTCAGCTGCCTCAGACAGCACAACTAAAGCAGCTACACTTGGATCAGGCGACGGGGCTCAGAACGAAGAATTAAATCTTAACTTGTCTTTAAATTAACCCAAACCTTTACTTAGAAAAAGTGATCTGAAGACCGCAATGAAATGTAACTACCATATTGAAACAAGCGCGGTGAAAGTTTCCATGGTTTTCTGTACAAATAAATTTTAGGAAATATTTATAGTTTTTATGTTGAATCAAAGTTTTTTTTTTCAAACATGTCTAGCATTTGTAAAAGAGAACCTTTCAAGTTTTCTGCAAACAAAACATTAGAAACTTGATCGCTCCCGCGTCTTCGTTTGCGAGGACTTCACTTTTAAGAGTCACTAATTTAAAACTGTCCGAAAATTTTAATGGTGATAATATTTCCTTTTCGACATTAAATTGTCATGAAACAAAGCCTACACGTTTGACGGCCGGATAGCCTAGTGGTTAGTATGAAGCTAGAGGTCCCGGGTTCGAGTTCCCGTAGGTGCAGGTGTTTAATGTATATGAAAGTTTTTACCCGAGTCATGGATGTTTTATGTATTTATGACGCCATACACCCACACGTGTTTGATTAACATCTTATACTAATCACAACGTTACGTAAGCGATCAAAATGGTTCAAATCAAACCATAATTAACGTAGTAATAAGGCGTAGAATTAAGGCGTTCCTCTGTGCAAATGACTTCGAGGCGTCGCCCCCGTGTAGCCCTTCGTGCACAATTCGCGCCAAATACTTAAATTAGTTACTTAACAGATTACAAAGATGGTCTTTTAGCAAAGTTTATTTTAGGGCGAAAATAGGAATCATGTTAAAGGTGATGCGGCTAGCAACACCATCACTATTTAGTTTCCTCTTTCCACCTAAACGCAAACAATCATGCTAAACGTGGCCTTTAGGTCTTGTTACCTTAGGCTTTGTCTAGACCGTAAGGAATAAAGACGTACTTTATGCATGTATGTATAATTCTCTAACCATCGGTGTGTGTCGCAAGTAAAAGTAATTTATGCTTATGTTGTATAGCAGTTCTAAAATTACGTATTAATTTGTCATACTATCACGCGCGAGATTCACATCCCGTCTTTTCCTTACTGTTCGTTCTAGAGACATTGTAACTTGCTGTTATTTATTTAAAAAGAGTGTTTTACAATAAAAAGACGTCAAGATTTACACGTCGATTCACAAGAGCTGGCACGAATGGATTGAACGAAGTAATGTCACTTGTCACTGTGTGAGTGACGTTCTTGTACAGGGGCCTCCTAATATTTTGCAAACAAGTACATAATACTCAAGAAAAAAATAAGCCTCAACCTTTATCTAACCATTTTGTTATACACACCATCCATGCCTTCCATGCTGGTCTGGGAGTAAACAAAAAACATAATATGTACCAGTTGCTTCTCTTCCCGCGTAGATGGTAAATGGATGGGCGAAAATCTTCGGAATCATATTACAGGCGATGCGACTAGAAGTCCATCACTATTCTGATTCCCCTTTCTACTTATACGTCCACAATCATGCTAAACGTGGCCTTTAAGTCTTGTTACCTTAGGCTCTGTCTGCTCCGTAAGGGATAAAGACGTGATTTGTGTATTTGTTATACACACAGAGTATTATCATTCACTCGTTCAATCCATTCGTGCCAGCTCTTGTGCATTATCGACCTGTACCTCTTTTCTAATGTGAAAAAATAACGGAAAAGCGATTCGTTATTCAAATTTGTGCTCGTGAGTATATGCTCGAGGCTGCAGTTCATGTACTTACCTATATCGCCGTTTTCGTCGTAGAGCGGCGCTAGTTTGGGCCGCATCTCGTCCAGGAAGGCGGTCAGTTGCGGCGCGCGGTTGCAGTCGCCCGCGCTCAGCACTAGCTCCGTGTCGAAGAGCGTCATTAACATACTGTCGACAACGAATACGAGATGTCTAAGAATAGTTCTGGAATATTATAACAGGGTGGTTGAGCCAGTTTGATAGAACACCCCTGTAAAGATTATTCATAGTCATTTTTGATTTCGTACAATTTCAACAATACACGACTTGACTTCAGATAGCAAAGTAAAGTTATTGTATTGATGAATGTAAAACGTGGCCTGTAGGTCTTTGCACCTTGGGCTCTTCTTCTTCTTATTTGTGTCGTATCAAGTCGTTATAGCGACGACAACTTCGCCAATGTAAAATTAATAAAAAAATATTCAAAAATCTCGAGACAAAATGTCGGCAACGTTGTACGGTAATACGCTCAAAAGACCCCCTTCCCCCTGTCGAGCTCTTAGCCAACGGTCAATGATATCCCTCAGAAACTGCCAGGAAATCATTAGCCGATGCCCAGGGTGCACCGGACCAATCCCCCCGGACGGATCCAAAAACGAACCGCAGCTCTTGACCACACTCGGAGGTAATCCGACTCGCATCCCCACCTTGGGCTCTGTCTACCCCGTAAGGGATAAAAACGTGATTTATGTAATGTGTAATGTATTCTGGATAAATTTGACGAACTCCAATCACGATGATAAAAAAAAGTAACAAAATTTTGAATACTAACTCACCTGCCAACTGTTTCCCTCACGTTTTGATATGGATGTTGTATGAAGTTGGCAGCCTTTAACCACTTTAGCAGTTCCATTGCCAACGGTGCAGTCTGCCATCGAAGTGATCCCAACGCCCCCTGTTACAAAAAACATGTAGGAATTAAATCAAAGCTTTTAATAAAACAACAGAGAGGGTAAACTGCATACATATTACAGGTATTTGAGAAAACCTACTACCCACCACAATTAGTATTTGTAGCCGAGGTGGGGCGCTATGGTCTTTTTTAAATCCACGACGTAAAAAGAGGGGTGTTATAAGTTTGACGTCGATGTCTGTGTGTGCGTGTGTGTATCTGTCTATGGTATCGTAGGTTTCCAACAGATGGACCGATTTCGATGCGGTTTCCTTGCGGTGATTCATAGCTACTTCGCGCCCGCGACCGGGGTCCAGCGTCACGGCCCCCGGGGCCGCGCGCTGCCCGCGGGGCGAGCGGGGTTACCTGCAGCGCGTAGAGGCGCGCGCAGACCACGAAGGTGGTGGCCTGGTCGGGGTCGGGGTCGGGGTCCGCGGCGGCGGCGGCGGGCGGCGCGCACAGCGCCAGCAGCCGCGCCAGCACGCCGCGCCCGCGCCCGGGGCCAGCGTCGGGGTTACCTGCAGCGCGTAGAGGCGCGCGCAGACCACGAAGGTGGTGGCCTGGTCGGGGTCGGGGTCGGGGTCCGCGGCGGCGGCGGCGGGCGGCGCGCACAGCGCCAGCAGCCGCGCCAGCACGCCGCGCCCGCGCCCGGGGCCAGCGTCGGGGTTACCTGCAGCGCGTAGAGGCGCGCGCAGACCACGAAGGTGGTGGCCTGGTCGGGGTCGGGGTCGGGGTCCGCGGCGGCGGCGGCGGGCGGCGCGCACAGCGCCAGCAGCCGCGCCAGCACGCCGCGCCCGCGCCCGGGGCCAGCGTCGGGGTTACCTGCAGCGCGTAGAGGCGCGCGCAGACCACGAAGGTGGTGGCCTGGTCGGGGTCGGGGTCGGGGTCCGCGGCGGCGGCGGCGGGCGGCGCGCACAGCGCCAGCAGCCGCGCCAGCACGCCGCGCCCGCGCCCGGGGCCAGCGTCGGGGTTACCTGCAGCGCGTAGAGGCGCGCGCAGACCACGAAGGTGGTGGCCTGGTCGGGGTCGGGGTCGGGGTCCGCGGCGGCGGCGGCGGGCGGCGCGCACAGCGCCAGCAGCCGCGCCAGCACGCCGCGCCCGCGCCCGGGGCCAGCGTCGGGGTTACCTGCAGCGCGTAGAGGCGCGCGCAGACCACGAAGGTGGTGGCCTGGTCGGGGTCGGGGTCGGGGTCCGCGGCGGCGGCGGCGGGCGGCGCGCACAGCGCCAGCAGCCGCGCCAGCACGCCGCGCCCGCGCCCGGGGCCAGCGTCGGGGTTACCTGCAGCGCGTAGAGGCGCGCGCAGACCACGAAGGTGGTGGCCTGGTCGGGGTCGGGGTCGGGGTCCGCGGCGGCGGCGGCGGGCGGCGCGCACAGCGCCAGCAGCCGCGCCAGCACGCCGCGCCCGCGCCCGGGGCCAGCGTCGGGGTTACCTGCAGCGCGTAGAGGCGCGCGCAGACCACGAAGGTGGTGGCCTGGTCGGGGTCGGGGTCGGGGTCCGCGGCGGCGGCGGCGGGCGGCGCGCACAGCGCCAGCAGCCGCGCCAGCACGCCGCGCCCGCGCCCGGGGCCAGCGTCGGGGTTACCTGCAGCGCGTAGAGGCGCGCGCAGACCACGAAGGTGGTGGCCTGGTCGGGGTCGGGGTCGGGGTCCGCGGCGGCGGCGGCGGGCGGCGCGCACAGCGCCAGCAGCCGCGCCAGCACGCCGCGCCCGCGCCCGGGGCCAGCGTCGGGGTTACCTGCAGCGCGTAGAGGCGCGCGCAGACCACGAAGGTGGTGGCCTGGTCGGGGTCGGGGTCGGGGTCCGCGGCGGCGGCGGCGGGCGGCGCGCACAGCGCCAGCAGCCGCGCCAGCACGCCGCGCCCGCGCCCGGGGCCAGCGTCGGGGTTACCTGCAGCGCGTAGAGGCGCGCGCAGACCACGAAGGTGGTGGCCTGGTCGGGGTCGGGGTCGGGGTCCGCGGCGGCGGCGGCGGGCGGCGCGCACAGCGCCAGCAGCCGCGCCAGCACGCCGCGCCCGCGCCCGGGGCCAGCGTCGGGGTTACCTGCAGCGCGTAGAGGCGCGCGCAGACCACGAAGGTGGTGGCCTGGTCGGGGTCGGGGTCGGGGTCCGCGGCGGCGGCGGCGGGCGGCGCGCACAGCGCCAGCAGCCGCGCCAGCACGCCGCGCCCGCGCCCGGGGCCAGCGTCGGGGTTACCTGCAGCGCGTAGAGGCGCGCGCAGACCACGAAGGTGGTGGCCTGGTCGGGGTCGGGGTCGGGGTCCGCGGCGGCGGCGGCGGGCGGCGCGCACAGCGCCAGCAGCCGCGCCAGCACGCCGCGCCCGCGCCCGGGGCCAGCGTCGGGGTTACCTGCAGCGCGTAGAGGCGCGCGCAGACCACGAAGGTGGTGGCCTGGTCGGGGTCGGGGTCGGGGTCCGCGGCGGCGGCGGCGGGCGGCGCGCACAGCGCCAGCAGCCGCGCCAGCACGCCGCGCCCGCGCCCGGGGCCAGCGTCGGGGTTACCTGCAGCGCGTAGAGGCGCGCGCAGACCACGAAGGTGGTGGCCTGGTCGGGGTCGGGGTCGGGGTCCGCGGCGGCGGCGGCGGGCGGCGCGCACAGCGCCAGCAGCCGCGCCAGCACGCCGCGCCCGCGCCCGGGGCCAGCGTCGGGGTTACCTGCAGCGCGTAGAGGCGCGCGCAGACCACGAAGGTGGTGGCCTGGTCGGGGTCGGGGTCGGGGTCCGCGGCGGCGGCGGCGGGCGGCGCGCACAGCGCCAGCAGCCGCGCCAGCACGCCGCGCCCGCGCCCGGGGCCAGCGTCGGGGTTACCTGCAGCGCGTAGAGGCGCGCGCAGACCACGAAGGTGGTGGCCTGGTCGGGGTCGGGGTCGGGGTCCGCGGCGGCGGCGGCGGGCGGCGCGCACAGCGCCAGCAGCCGCGCCAGCACGCCGCGCCCGCGCCCGGGGCCAGCGTCGGGGTTACCTGCAGCGCGTAGAGGCGCGCGCAGACCACGAAGGTGGTGGCCTGGTCGGGGTCGGGGTCGGGGTCCGCGGCGGCGGCGGCGGGCGGCGCGCACAGCGCCAGCAGCCGCGCCAGCACGCCGCGCCCGCGCCCGGGGCCAGCGTCGGGGTTACCTGCAGCGCGTAGAGGCGCGCGCAGACCACGAAGGTGGTGGCCTGGTCGGGGTCGGGGTCGGGGTCCGCGGCGGCGGCGGCGGGCGGCGCGCACAGCGCCAGCAGCCGCGCCAGCACGCCGCGCCCGCGCCCGGGGCCAGCGTCGGGGTTACCTGCAGCGCGTAGAGGCGCGTGCAGACCACGAAGGTGGTGGCCTGGTCGGGGTCGGGGTCGGGGTCCGCGGCGGCGGCGGCGGGCGGCGCGCACAGCGCCAGCAGCCGCGCCAGCACGCCGCGCCCGCGCCCGGGGCCAGCGTCGGGGTTACCTGCAGCGCGTAGAGGCGCGCGCAGACCACGAAGGTGGTGGCCTGGTCGGGGTCGGGGTCGGGGTCCGCGGCGGCGGCGGCGGGCGGCGCGCACAGCGCCAGCAGCCGCGCCAGCACGCCGCGCCCGCGCCCGGGGCCAGCGTCGGGGTTACCTGCAGCGCGTAGAGGCGCGTGCAGACCACGAAGGTGGTGGCCTGGTCGGGGTCGGGGTCGGGGTCCGCGGCGGCGGCGGCGGGCGGCGCGCACAGCGCCAGCAGCCGCGCCAGCACGCCGCGCCCGCGCCCGGGGCCAGCGTCGGGGTTACCTGCAGCGCGTAGAGGCGCGTGCAGACCACGAAGGTGGTGGCCTGGTCGGGGTCGGGGTCGGGGTCCGCGGCGGCGGCGGCGGGCGGCGCGCACAGCGCCAGCAGCCGCGCCAGCACGCCGCGCCCGCGCCCGGGGCCAGCGTCGGGGTTACCTGCAGCGCGTAGAGGCGCGCGCAGACCACGAAGGTGGTGGCCTGGTCGGGGTCGGGGTCGGGGTCCGCGGCGGCGGCGGCGGGCGGCGCGCACAGCGCCAGCAGCCGCGCCAGCACGCCGCGCCCGCGCCCGGGGCCAGCGTCGGGGTTACCTGCAGCGCGTAGAGGCGCGCGCAGACCACGAAGGTGGTGGCCTGGTCGGGGTCGGGGTCGGGGTCCGCGGCGGCGGCGGCGGGCGGCGCGCACAGCGCCAGCAGCCGCGCCAGCACGCCGCGCCCGCGCCCGGGGCCAGCGTCGGGGTTACCTGCAGCGCGTAGAGGCGCGCGCAGACCACGAAGGTGGTGGCCTGGTCGGGGTCGGGGTCGGGGTCCGCGGCGGCGGCGGCGGGCGGCGCGCACAGCGCCAGCAGCCGCGCCAGCACGCCGCGCCCGCGCCCGGGGCCAGCGTCGGGGTTACCTGCAGCGCGTAGAGGCGCGCGCAGACCACGAAGGTGGTGGCCTGGTCGGGGTCGGGGTCGGGGTCCGCGGCGGCGGCGGCGGGCGGCGCGCACAGCGCCAGCAGCCGCGCCAGCACGCCGCGCCCGCGCCCGGGGCCAGCGTCGGGGTTACCTGCAGCGCGTAGAGGCGCGCGCAGACCACGAAGGTGGTGGCCTGGTCGGGGTCGGGGTCGGGGTCCGCGGCGGCGGCGGCGGGCGGCGCGCACAGCGCCAGCAGCCGCGCCAGCACGCCGCGCCCGCGCCCGGGGCCAGCGTCGGGGTTACCTGCAGCGCGTAGAGGCGCGCGCAGACCACGAAGGTGGTGGCCTGGTCGGGGTCGGGGTCGGGGTCCGCGGCGGCGGCGGCGGGCGGCGCGCACAGCGCCAGCAGCCGCGCCAGCACGCCGCGCCCGCGCCCGGGGCCAGCGTCGGGGTTACCTGCAGCGCGTAGAGGCGCGCGCAGACCACGAAGGTGGTGGCCTGGTCGGGGTCGGGGTCGGGGTCCGCGGCGGCGGCGGCGGGCGGCGCGCACAGCGCCAGCAGCCGCGCCAGCACGCCGCGCCCGCGCCCGGGGCCAGCGTCGGGGTTACCTGCAGCGCGTAGAGGCGCGCGCAGACCACGAAGGTGGTGGCCTGGTCGGGGTCGGGGTCGGGGTCCGCGGCGGCGGCGGCGGGCGGCGCGCACAGCGCCAGCAGCCGCGCCAGCACGCCGCGCCCGCGCCCGGGGCCAGCGTCGGGGTTACCTGCAGCGCGTAGAGGCGCGCGCAGACCACGAAGGTGGTGGCCTGGTCGGGGTCGGGGTCGGGGTCCGCGGCGGCGGCGGCGGGCGGCGCGCACAGCGCCAGCAGCCGCGCCAGCACGCCGCGCCCGCGCCCGGGGCCAGCGTCGGGGTTACCTGCAGCGCGTAGAGGCGCGCGCAGACCACGAAGGTGGTGGCCTGGTCGGGGTCGGGGTCGGGGTCCGCGGCGGCGGCGGCGGGCGGCGCGCACAGCGCCAGCAGCCGCGCCAGCACGCCGCGCCCGCGCCCGGGGCCAGCGTCGGGGTTACCTGCAGCGCGTAGAGGCGCGCGCAGACCACGAAGGTGGTGGCCTGGTCGGGGTCGGGGTCGGGGTCCGCGGCGGCGGCGGCGGGCGGCGCGCACAGCGCCAGCAGCCGCGCCAGCACGCCGCGCCCGCGCCCGGGGCCAGCGTCGGGGTTACCTGCAGCGCGTAGAGGCGCGCGCAGACCACGAAGGTGGTGGCCTGGTCGGGGTCGGGGTCGGGGTCCGCGGCGGCGGCGGCGGGCGGCGCGCACAGCGCCAGCAGCCGCGCCAGCACGCCGCGCCCGCGCCCGGGGCCAGCGTCGGGGTTACCTGCAGCGCGTAGAGGCGCGCGCAGACCACGAAGGTGGTGGCCTGGTCGGGGTCGGGGTCGGGGTCCGCGGCGGCGGCGGCGGGCGGCGCGCACAGCGCCAGCAGCCGCGCCAGCACGCCGCGCCCGCGCCCGGGGCCAGCGTCGGGGTTACCTGCAGCGCGTAGAGGCGCGCGCAGACCACGAAGGTGGTGGCCTGGTCGGGGTCGGGGTCGGGGTCCGCGGCGGCGGCGGCGGGCGGCGCGCACAGCGCCAGCAGCCGCGCCAGCACGCCGCGCCCGCGCCCGGGGCCAGCGTCGGGGTTACCTGCAGCGCGTAGAGGCGCGCGCAGACCACGAAGGTGGTGGCCTGGTCGGGGTCGGGGTCGGGGTCCGCGGCGGCGGCGGCGGGCGGCGCGCACAGCGCCAGCAGCCGCGCCAGCACGCCGCGCCCGCGCCCGGGGCCAGCGTCGGGGTTACCTGCAGCGCGTAGAGGCGCGCGCAGACCACGAAGGTGGTGGCCTGGTCGGGGTCGGGGTCGGGGTCCGCGGCGGCGGCGGCGGGCGGCGCGCACAGCGCCAGCAGCCGCGCCAGCACGCCGCGCCCGCGCCCGGGGCCAGCGTCGGGGTTACCTGCAGCGCGTAGAGGCGCGCGCAGACCACGAAGGTGGTGGCCTGGTCGGGGTCGGGGTCGGGGTCCGCGGCGGCGGCGGCGGGCGGCGCGCACAGCGCCAGCAGCCGCGCCAGCACGCCGCGCCCGCGCCCGGGGCCAGCGTCGGGGTTACCTGCAGCGCGTAGAGGCGCGCGCAGACCACGAAGGTGGTGGCCTGGTCGGGGTCGGGGTCGGGGTCCGCGGCGGCGGCGGCGGGCGGCGCGCACAGCGCCAGCAGCCGCGCCAGCACGCCGCGCCCGCGCCCGGGGTCCAGCTTCACGACCCCCGTGGCCACGCACGTGCCCCAGTCCTCCATCGTCTCGGGTGTGACTGATGTCAGACCTAGGAAAACGACACGATTTTTTATTTTAAATATTACACTCCATCTCAATCGCGCCGGATTGTAAGAGATTTTTTTTTTCATGTAAAAAAAAATGGCAAGCGAAAACGAGTGTTCGATTTATAAAATTTGAGCACAAACACGAACCAAACAGTCCGTAGACCTATAAAACCTATCCTAACAGTAGATACCTTTATGTACGTAAACGACTTACCAGCACTGATAACATCAAGCGCGCTGTTGTACGTGGCGAGCGCGCTCTCGCGTCGCCAGTACCGCGGCGCTCTTAACGCCGCCGCGGCCACTTCGGCCGCGAACCTCTGCATGGCCTCTTGTGAATCCGCGGCGCACCTCCGACCGTGTACTAGGAATTTTTCCGCTATGTTCGGCCCGTATTGCGAGAACAGCAGCTGTGGAGACGTGGATGGTTTATTTTCACGGATAGATGTTGTTGGTAAGCGGAATGGGAATATAAAGCGCCGTACCGCATAGTTCGTATAATTTATCTCTTCCTAAACTTAAGAGCTAAACTTAGCTCTTGTCGGTGGAGCAATTTTTGTGTGTGGAGTTTCCATGTGGTTCTTTTCCTTTGGTGTGGAGTTTTTTTCTATTTTTTCCAGGGTTCCGAAAATTATATATTATGAAATTTTTGCGTAGATTCGTTTTTTTTAAATCGCAGAGTCATGAGGGTTAAAAACGAAAAAAAAACATATTTCAGCCATTTCGAGATAAGTTCAAAAGTCACAAGACAATACTTCTTGGCAAGAATGTTCTTTCCGACAACGTCGATAGAACAATAAAATAATAATAAAAAAAAACAACTAAAAAACCCTTCAGCGGCTTACTCACAAAAGTTTTTCATCTTGATTCAGAATGAAATCGTGTAAAAGCAACTAACCCTGAACACAGAGAACCGAATCCCACTGAACTTGTCCTTTCCCTTCTTATCCTCCACGGTGAGGAAGGACACAAGCTTCTCCACGTTAGCATCGTCACTGAAGAACTCGTAAATGTACCGTTCACCCTCCTCCATATCCTCGGGTGCTACATCACTGGAGAAGACTTGCTCTGTCGATGGTGCTGCCACCTGAAAAAAGGAATATCGCCATAAAAAAATCTAAATCGCCTTTTTGGACATCGCTTTCACTTGTTTATATTTATATGGAAACAGTGTTCTGATGACATTATTTCGGTAACAACTCTATAAAACATCATATTCATACATTGTACCGAAAGAGGCACTATGCGGGCACATCAATTGAAAATATCGATTCAAAAATGCCAAGTATAAAATACTAAGTATAAATACCTTCTTCTGGCAACTCTAAAATTAATTTATTTATTTATAAACCTTAGTAACTGAGTGAGCGATTGAATATTACTGTAGTTTCGTTAAAATCCGTTAAGTAGTTTTTGTGCGAAACAGCAACTAAAACATCTCGACCATATCACAATTATAGTTGACAGGTAATAAGTCGACAATTGGCATTGTTCATTTTTTTTAAGCTGTGCTTTTAACACCTTTATTAGATAAAATGGACTATTTCAAGCAACTTATTTGAATATTATGCTTTTACGTACCTTTGTTAATTAATAATAAATATTTTTTCGCTGTTTGATAATTCGTGAATTTAGACAGAATCCCAATCGCCTTCGTTCGGCTGGCTATAAAAAAAAACGGCTTTGTCTATGGTTTTGTAGATTTGACAGTGACACGTGACAGTTGCCGTAACCAAACTTTTTTTTTCATTTTTGTGGCAAACATTCGATGCTGGATTCTGTCTAAAAACCCGGTCGTTCGGTCAAACAAAGGTTCAAAATACTTTTACAAAAATATCTGCAATCATAAAGTATTTTTGAAATCGGACAAGATAAATCGGATAATAATTGATGGTTTTCCTCGAAATGGTTTTCGAATTGGAGCATACTAAAAAAAATGAACAATGCCAATTTAACTGGTATTTTATACCTGGCATTGATATTTTTTGTAGCTCTTACCAACTAACGTGCCCGCAATATGCCTCCTTGAGTGTGATATATGATCATATTCCATCACGTTTCATTTTTCGTTCTATGACATATGTCAAAGTTCTACTACCAGCGGCGTTGCTATAACGCCTGGGGCCCGTAGCAAATTAATCATATTGGGGTCCTTCCTCAATATAAAGTTCATCATCGTCCTTCCTGTGCTCAAGGTAGAGCCAGTTCGGGGCCCCGTAGAGCCAGGGGTCGATGACATTTTGCATCCTGCCATTCTATAGTCACGCTACTGTCACAGTATATATATAAGCTAAAGCAGTAAGGAAACTCCGAACAAATCGGTTGAAACGAAACACACACACAGGCGCGCGCTTTACATGGCCCCTAAGCGGACCTCGTCCACTCCGCTCAGGCTCAGGTCCGCTTAGGGGCCGTGTAAAGCGCGCGCCTGTGTGCGTGTTTCGTTTCAACCGATTTGTTCGTAGTTTCCTTACTGCTTTAGCTTATATATATACTGTGCTACTGTCTACTACTAACCTCAACTTTATCGGGCCAGCTGTAGAAACCATAGCTAGTTTTCCTCAACCACGGCTTGTCCCATTCTTCGTCTGTCTGTGGACCGTCATCGTTCGCCCACATGGCCCATTCCAAGTCTTTTCTGTACCCTGATGGATAAATAAAAAAAAAACACAAATTAATACAAGACATCAAATAATCGGAATCCTGTTATAGGCGATGCGGCTAGCAACCCATCGCTATTTTGATTTCCCTTTCCACCTCGCCCACGATCATGCTAAACGTGGCCTTTAGGTATTGTTACCTTAGGTTCTGTCTACCCCGTAAAGGATGAAGACGTGATTTATGTATAAATGCATCAAATAACATCGGATGATTTTATCATGGTCGAGTCTCACTTCAGTTTTCTATTTGAGTATCACTACATAGTATACAATAAAGTCGCTTTTTCTGTCCTCATGTCCCGATGTATGCTTATATCTTCAAAACTACACAACGGATTTTCATGCGGTTTTTTTAATAGATAGAGTGATTCAAGAGAAAGGTTTATATGTATAATACATGCATAATATACCGTGCGAAGCCGGGGCGGGTCGCTAGTATTTAATAAAGCCTAGTATGTACGTATTTTCTGGCGTCGAAACTAACCCAAGCAAGATATGTTTTGTCTCGTCTGTGTCTGACAAAAATAAGCATCAGTCACAGGTAAAGATTTAGAAGCAGGCAAGTTTATTATAAAAAAAATAGAATAATGCAGTTTTGAAGACGTCATAGTCTAGCGGTTTAACCTATGCCCTCTCAAGCATAGCGTCGTGGGTTCGAACCTGGGCTCACACCTCGTTTTCCGGAATTTATGTACAAAATCTCATTCCTCACATAATGAGCTTTACTGTAAAGAAAAACATCGTGAGGAATACTACACACCTGCGAGACTCTTCAATGTCGTGTGTGGAGTTCCCAATCCGAACTCAATTCATTATGAAAGAAGGCCTGTGCCCAGCAGTGGGAGATGACGAATGATGGTTTGCAGATTTTTTTTCAAACACATTCTATGTCATATCCGCTCATTGACGTACAATAAACAATATATTAGTGTTATCTTATCTGTATAAGTTGATGTGTGTCACACAACACATAGACAACGCCGCTCGGACATTTCTTGAGGAACTCTTGTTCGCGATTGGGAGTCTAGTTGTGTATTGTACGTCAATGTAACCGCTCTCCGTGTCGAAATTTACTTCAAATTAAAAAGGCAAGCTATGAACATACATAACAGGCGTTCAGTGTGGCGTCACCCTCAAAGCTTTTGTGTTACCGGCGACAATTTCGCAATAACAAACTACCCGTAAAACAATCACCTGGCACAATTTTCTCCGGTTTCTCAACCCCCGCGATCTCATAGGGGTCCACTGTTATCTTCTTAAGCTTCCTCTTCCTCTGCTGCAACACGAAATGCGTGAACCTCTGCGCGGATCGCCTCACGAATATATCGTCGTGGATGAGCGAGCGCACGGCCAGTTGGACCGCGCGCGGAGTGTACGGCGTTTGCACCGACGGGCAGGACGTTAACATCTGCATCGTCAACTCGAGACGGCGCCATTGGCTGGTGAGTTAACATTAGCAGATTATATAATCAGGTATATTCCTATGTTCTTAATGTATCTCGGAAATCTTTTTCGTAAATCGTCGGATGTCCATCAGTTGCTCCTTAGACTTGATGCAGACCGGACGCTCTCAGCGACTTGGTAATAATATAAAGTTGATACTACCCTCTTTAAGATACTATTATGTTGAAAATAAATAAACGTTATTTACATAGAAAAGCATTTTTACAGTTCTATATTGTTCACGCGAGAAACAAAACAAAAGAACAATAAAATACTTAGTTCAAAATTAAAATTCAGATAGAGGATAAATCGAATAATTAATGGACATGGAAGACACAATGTTTAATAAATAAAGTTGTCTTTCTCTTGTACAAGGATGCTTTATCGCGCAAAACATGCTTTCTTTCTGCCAATATCTCTGCCACATCGTGACAGGTGTGGCAATACTCAAACTTCGAGATTTAAGCGCGTTTAAGGCCCAATCCTTTAAACAAATTCACTGATATCTTATTGACTGTAGTAGCAAATCCAAACCCACTTACATATTAGGCGTCTCGGCAATATCAATCAACTCGTCCAACAACCCTCTATAGATCTCCTCAGTCTTGTCTGAATTATCTTTTTCCCTCTGTTCGGCGCTACTCAGTTGTTTGGCGAAGTTGGCTTCGGACAAAATGGCGTCCGACAAGAAATGTTTGGCTGCGTCAATAGCAGCTTGCGACATTACCAGGCGAGTGTTCACAGTCGGGAAGAGACGGTGTAACGTGTCATTAAAGGCCTGTTCCAGCCTGAAAGTGTGTTCATGACTTTTTAAGTTATAAGAATAAAGCGCTTGTTTCTGTGCTTAAATAAAACAAACATGTTCGCGGCTTAGAGGTGACCTAAGAGCCCATCCCTGCCGCACCTAAACCTAAATTGAGTGATCAAAGTTAATCATACTACATTGGTTTTACCAGTGCCGGTTATGTAACTTGGTTATGTACGGGGAACAACCTGAATAAAGACTAAACGTAACGTAACGTAACGTAAACGTTACTAAAAAAAGTCTTAGTGTAAAGCATTCGTAACCCTATTAAATGGCAAGTGGTTAAATTAAAGTTATCTACACCCTATTCGACCTTATTCAAAACTGTTTCCGAAATGATAGGCATAGCACAACGATAAGCTTACCATATCATAGGGTAACAGTTTAATAGGGTTGCCCTATGAAAAGGCTTAAGCAAATGAAGGGACTTTTCTGGTCCTTGCTGAAGGAAAGGTAAACTTACTTCAAAATGCTTGGTTTCTCGCTAAGAGGGGCTTTAACTATGGCAGGCCACAGTGCCTTAATGACCTCCCAGTCTTGCTTGGCCGCCAGGGGCCCCGTCCGCGAGCCCAGGATTATGTTCAGGGCCCCTTTGTGCCGTGCATGCCATTCGTCCCCTTCGCCCCCTTCTAGTAATAACTGGGCTATCTTGGGTACCAATTCGCGGTAGGAGTAGGGGTAGTGGCCTAACATCCAGGAGAGACGTAGTTGAGAAAGAATTCGGACCTGGAAGGAAGTGAAAAATCAAGTTATCAATAGGAAGAAATCTTAGTGTTTTATTTTAAGGGCCGATCAACTTTTTCTTGTTACTCGTTGCCATGTTTACGTTCTTCTCGGTCACTCTTCGTATGCCTAAGACACGGATCCGTGCCAAATTTAAGGCTATTTTTTTGTATTTTTATTGAAATCAGCAGAATTTGTGCGTATTAAAATAGATAAGACTAGAATGCAGTACTTTTTTAGCTCCCGCATACGATGGGTTAAACCGTAAGTTAATAAGATTTTAGCCAAACATGTATTTTTAGGGTAGTTTTAAGCCTCTTTTATAATTTGTCATCTACTAAGCATGTTATTAAAAACTGTACTACTTTTGTCCCCTCAATAATGGGACAGAATAATAACAAGAAATAGTCGATTCACCCTTAAGCTAACTAACGTATTTATGAAGTAAAATAGAACTACTTTTTCAATACGATGTAGTAAATACCCATACACCCTAGATTTCAGAAGGTTGATTGATTGTTTAAAACTTTATTTCTTCCATAACACAAACGAGACAGATATAAACAAAGGGTATAAAGAGTTTTTTTTGTAAAAACATTATTGGGTAACGTAACATTGCTATGGAAGAAGAAAGGCGCAGACTCAGCATAAAGCTGCGGGGACTGTAGCGCTGGCATTCTGCCAGAATTAATTTGGGAGAAAGGCTAGATTGTAACGTAGCGTACCGAGGTATAAGTGTTGACAGACAGCTCAAAAAGTGCATTCAGAGCTTTGAGAGCCGAAGGAGTGATTCCCGCATCGCAGATAAGATCCATCCTCTCCTCGTCTTGTAACCGCGCACCGTCAGCTATTAGTGTCCTTAAATGGAGAATTAAGGCAAATGAGTAAAGCACTCCACAGACAATCAGATTAGTAAGATTAGAAAACCATTAAGAATAATTTCCACCAAACGGCTCGCGTCGCATTGGATCGAATTGGACCAGCTTTAAACGATATTTAATCATACAGTAGGAGTAGGTACTTACTTATTCATAAACGCTCTGAAGGCTTCTGCTAACTTAGCAATCGTTTGTCCTTATGACACTTTGACATTTACCTTTCACAGATAAGGACAAACGATTGCTAAGTTAGCAGAAGCCTATAGAGCATTTATGAATGACGGGGTTAGTCTATATTACCAAGCCGCGCACAGCCGCAGTGGGCGTCTTCTTTACGCGGTGGTAGCTGATAATATGATGCGGGCGCCCTTTGGTGAAAATTCAATATCCTGCAGGACGTAGGATGTCACCGCATCCGTTCGTATCCTTCCCGATGGGATGCGAGCTATGATAGAATACCTCACGTGCACGTGCCAGTAATTTCACCCGTTACGTCACTCCACGCCGGAATAAAGCAGCACGAGCACCGTTGCTTGGCGTAAAGATTAAAGAGTAAGACTGTGGTAGCGATCAGGACGAACCGCCGATCCTACCACGCGCGCGATATTGATTGCCCGCCTTTTTCTTACTATACGGCCTAGAAAGAGACGCGACTCTTGAGTGCTCTCGTGCTAGACGGGCTTAACAATTGGGAATACCCTACTTGTTTGTATTCTGGATAGCTGAGCCTGTATGTGAGGGTACCTGAGCTTGGCGGCGCCGGCGGCGTCCCCGGCGACTCCGCCGCGG
This sequence comes from Pandemis corylana, assembly GCA_949127965.1. Lineage (NCBI taxonomy): Eukaryota > Metazoa > Arthropoda > Insecta > Lepidoptera > Tortricidae > Pandemis > Pandemis corylana. The sequence goes on from OX421868.1 coordinate 6,202,629, forward strand.
CCGTCGAGCGCGCGCTCCAGCGCGCTGTAGGAGCGCAGCCGCGCCTCCATGCCCGTGCCCACGCGCAGCCCGCGCATCATCACCACGCGCTCCCATACCTGGTCACATCACCCATCATCATATCCTCCTTGACGTATCCGTTAACTGTGAACCCTGATAGCTTCGGAGGTGAGAGCGAAAATGATTGGCGAAACTGAATTTGCTTTGTACGGTAGCACGGTGCACAGTACAACTGATCTACGGAGTTGTATGTGTAGGAAGGCTTAGGGCTGTTCTTTTTGTGTATCAACCGGGTATTGAAGGACATATTTGTGGCATATAGTGGGCTTCATCAGGGTTTCAAGTTATTACCATACAATTATACACCGATATAATTGTTAAACGAATATAATCAGAGAGCGGAATTCAGAACTTAAATTAAAACGTCATAGGGGAATAAACATCTCGCAACCGAATAATTTACCAGTTTACCTTAGTCACAACTCGGGGATTCCCCCGCTATTGACGTTAAGGTACGCGCGTTCCAATACGCACAAACGTTGAATTCAACAAATATAAATGGTTAATGTTTTATAGAATTTCTCAAAAATTTCTTATTGATCCGACTTCTAACTTTAAATGTTGAATTCAGTGACCGTTCATTAGTTTGAGTCGATATATCACTAAACTGATGCCAAACTAAGCGACTACCCTCCGTCTTACAGCTCACAGAACTTATTTATCGCCTCAATCGAGATAGACCCAAATTTACCTGTATCAGCATTTCCAAGCTGCGCGTATCGTCGGACTTGTCCGCGAGCATGCGCGCCTGTACTTGCAGCAATAGCTCCGTGAGCGCGACGCGCACGTTGCGTCCGTCGAGCGTGACTGCGTGACGCACACCGTTCGTGAACGGCAGGTTAGTCGCCGGCGCTTGGGATTCTATGCTGAAAATACACGATATTTACTAACTTGCTGGTAAGTAGACATCCGATTTTGATACAAGAAACATTGTATGTTCTCCAGGGATACCCTGTTTAACAGTTCATCAGTAAACAGACAGACAAAAACAATAGAAAATATTTTTACTCAACGTAGTAAACTCTCAGAGAAGTTTTTCTAATGAACTCTAGCAGGAGTCCCGTATTATCTTTACATGAACATTTTACTAAGCGAGTATACAAATTTAATACTCAGAGGAAATGCATGAAGAGAATACTTACAGGGTCACAGGATCTTCATCAGGCGGCGGTAAAAAGTTGCTACACGACAGCACCGCATTCATCACATAGAAGCACCTATGCATCCGCTCTCTGCTTATGTCCCTGGTTCCATTTAGCCATTCTTTCAGCCGAGCCAACTCAGGCTTCAAGTACCTATCCAGTAACATCTGTGCGCATGCCGCCTCTTCATCACTCGGCACATGCCATTTAAAATCAGCGTCTTTCAACAAACAACCCCTGCCCCAATCTCTTATAGGCAACCATTTCTCAGGGGCCGTCGCATAATCCTTCGGTGAACTTCTCAGTTCCTTCAGCTCGACGAAGCATAAGGAACTAAAAGCGTGGCTGAGGATCTCGCACGCGCGCACCAGAGAGTACTTGGCGTGAAGTTTCAACGCTCTGTCGAGTACAGGCAGAATCATCGGCATGTAATTTAGAAGGACCACGCCGTCGCATTCTGCGACGTTCATCAGTAAAACCAATCTGTACGACAAGTCTCGTGGAGGGATCTCTTCGCGTAGAGCCTCGTCAGTCGACAGCAATTCCGTCAGCTCCTCGCAAAGTTTAGGCACAAACGCAGCCAAAGTAGCCTCGGAGTCAACACGTGCAAACACCTTGAGCAAAACACCGACCATGCTCCCAGAAACGTTAGTCTCATAAGTGGATTCAGTCGCGAACGCCTTAAATTTCCTGAGCGCCTCCTTAAATATCTTCGGAGAGCATTGCATAAGTACCGACGTAGCTGCAGAAGACAAAGCTGTTTCCATAACTGCATCGGTCTTGCTGCGAACGCTGTCTAATTCCTTAGTGTCCAATCGCACGTGTTCCATGACACTCGAGTCAATAATACAGAACAGTCTATCGAGGAATACTAGGACGAAGTCTTCGAACTGGGCGGTCGATTCGCAAGTCAAAAGCTCTTCCTCTGTGAGATCCGGCCAATGTTCGTGGGCGGAGCTACAGTCAATGTATGGCACCATCCAACTGAATATCAGTATGAAATGCAGGGTCACTAATGTTTTTTTGATGTCGTTTGGGTCTAGGCCGGGTAGGACGGCCATGAGGAGTGGAACTACGTGGGTAGGCCCTTCTGGGTAGTCAAGATCTGCGCCTCGCAGTAAAGGCCTTGCAACAGCTGCGACTGCGGACATGGCAGCGGTAACCCTATGAGGTTCTGTTAGGGATGTTAAAGAAGTTCTTAGCTTTTCGATTAAAGGTGGGACAACTATGGCTGGTCTTAGCGTGGCTAAGTTTTGCAGAGCAATGGAAATGTCGAGGGAGCTAGACCGTCCGTAGACGGCTTGGAGTGTCGGCTCTAGTATTATGTTGACGAACTCTGTTATGTCCTCATCTCGGAGCTGGTATGCTTCCGGTGTTTTGTTCTCCCAACTGTTTTTGTATCGCTTCTCGCTCTCACGTCGTACCCTGAAAAACTCTAACGTTATAGTTGAAATTTTTGAAGAATTATCAATAGTGATATCATAATACGGGAACGCTCTGAAGGTATTGCTTACCTTTTTAATTTCCTCTATATACCCTTTTCGTCTACTGTATATTACGTGCTGATCTACTAAGAGTTCTTGTATCATTGTATTATACTATTCTTTATGATATTAAATAAAAACAGACCAACAAAACTTAAACAAGTGACTAGGGACAAATATTTAAGGAACTAGACAACATACCTATTCAGGAACTCTCTGGCCAATTTCCTTAGTAAGTCCCTCAGGCGATTCGACCAACGCCCAGCATTGGCGCTGTGAAGGTAACTTTCAACGGCACCAAAGAAGCTTCGGAGGTGTTTCAGCACCAAGCCATCAGGGTTTATGGTCCACACGATCCATGACGCCACGTCTTTCATGTCTGAAAGAAGATGGGATAAGTGTGATGCTAAAAATGTGACATTTAAGGATTGAAGCAGGTCGCGTGGATTACTAAAGTGTGGGGTCCACAGCGTTTGTACACGTAATATGGATGTTAAGTTGTATTGTAGAGACGCCCCGCCCCTTAAACACTAATCAGGCTTACTTGTCGTATAATATGAACAAACGTGAAATACATAGCATAAAAAGCTGGTGTTAGGAATGAAGTCATTAGGAAATTACATATTTTATTTGTTATAATAGATGGCTCTATAAACCACGAATCATAGACAACCTTGGTATTCGTAGTGTTCAACCGAATAAATTTGTATTTTAATTTTAGGTTTTATTTTTATTAATAAGTATTTTCCTATTGTATGCGTTTATATTTGAATTGGGTTTTCCTGACGTAATTTTGTAAATAAATCATGGTTGTTTATATGACAATAGAAGTAAATCTGAGTATTGTTTACGGCCAAGGTCATAAATGTATAAACAAGATATAAAAATCAGCTTTTCAATATATCCAATGAGTACACATTTATATCTCCTATAAGGACCTTTAAATTTTTTGTCAAGCTCAGTTGCTCTAACTGTGTGATTCATTAAAAACATCATATTATTATACAGATGAAGGTGATCAAAGATTATTATTTAAAACCATCACTTGCTTTAACTGACTCTACATTTTGGATAGCTAACAATAAAATTGTGCTCTTTGATATAAGTACTTAAATACTCTGTTAATCATGTATACATTCATATAATCATCTAAATGTACAACATAAGATACACATGAAAAGGTATACAAAACGTTACAAGAATAGAAGAGACTTGCATTGACTTGTCTAAGGAAAGTAGAAAGCGTTTAGTTTTCAAGTAACCCCTAACGTACGACCTAAGCAATAACATTCATGCGCTAAGAAGCAGTATTTAAGAGCCTGCCAGCAATGAGGACTGATATATTGTATAACATTTAAATATAAATAATTCCTATACCTGAGGATGAAAGAATATCCCGTAACAAATCAGCCAAATCGCTGTCAAAGTCATCCAGATCAAGAGATATGTCTACGGAAAATTGTACACAAAAAATCATTGCCAATATAAGTCATACATCGCTTTGGTCTCTCACTACTAGAAGTGTTGCTATTCTTATGTTAAAGTTAATCATCAACGAGTTAGCTTTGATATGTAAAGAACGATTTCATTCAAAAGGCACTCAATGAATGAAATTAATGTTATCTACGTAGTACAAGTACAGTCGCCAACACTTTTAAACTAAGCTTTCTTGAACCTTTTTATTACTATTACCATGTCACATAAGGTGATAATGCCTAATCTAGCGGAGTTTTAAATCAATTGACGATTTCTGTGCCCTGATTGTGACAATAGTTTTTTTTTAATTTTAATGATTATATTTTTGATAACTCGTTTATTTTTAATTGATCATCTTTTAAATTGATCTAGTTTCGATCACAGCTAGCCAGAAGCCTAGCGATACAAATTTCACTAGCACTATTAAACAAAGGAAAACATGAAGTCCTTCTATAAACTACTCTTTGTTTTACATAAATTTTATTTTTCGTCGGACCAGACCTCGAAATTTGCCTGATTTATTCACAATATTGCTCCTCTTAACAGTGTTGCCGTCTGTACTACCCAAATATATTCATTCATTCAGTCACTAAAACCATTCGTGCCGCTTAAAATGAATTGATCTATATTAACGTCCATATTATCGATTAGCACATATAAAACTGATTATTTATGTAATACCTAACAAAGGGTAAAAAATCAAGCAAAGACAAAAAGCTATTAACCAGGAGTTTCATTTATTAAGTGGCGTTGTTTTCGTTCCATAAACTTTAAGCGCTAATGGCCATTTATATTTTATAATAAAAGGCGTACGGCGTTTAAGCGATCTATGCAATTAAGACACTTCCGTTGTTAGCTTACTCAAGTACGATGAATTTCGCAAACGACCTGTCGCTATGTGTCTCAGTCGCTTGCACTTAATTATTTACAGCAAATAATCCCGCTCGAGCAACGAAGACAGCACAGACACAGGTCATTATACAAAGTTCATCGTTCTCAGCGACCGTACTCTAGTTTTGGTCGCGGCCATCTTTATATGGTTATTTTAGTTTTATTTCACATCACACACAACTCCCAGTATAATGAACAGTAATTCAACTCACCAAGTGCATGGTTTTTTGAATATTGCATGTCTTTGTAGTTGACCGGCAAGCTCAGTGCGTGTAGGAACCTCGTGAACATTTTGGGCACGTAGGGGGTCCAGTCAACAGTACCTGGGTTCTTCTTGGCCAACCCCGCGAATAGGGTCATTAAATCCTAAAACAGGCTTAATATAAATACAAGCATTTTTCCTACTGACTGTACTCGCACTGTCATGACATACCGGATCTTAGGGCAATCCGAATACTGGAAATAGGTGAGATTAGCAAGATTTAGCGTGTTTAATATGAATGAAACTTGTTATTTAACTAGCGACCCGCTCCGGCTTCACATAGGTTATTAAACTCAACGTATAATCCTTCTTCTTGAATTATTCTATTTATTGATAAAAACCGCATTACAATCAGTTTCATACCTATGTAAAGATGTCGGTTAAGATTTCTGAGTAGGTATACCCGATAGAAAATCACTAAGTAGAGAAGCTTTAAGGTCTTTCGAAATATCTAACGTATTTGTAGGTAGGTCAGTATCGAATTGCCTATTGGATTCGAGCCACAATTACGACTTTGGCAAACTCGATGACAATAGCATTCGCTAAATATAGGCATCCTTTGTTTTAACGAGACATTTATGCGTTTTAAATTGAAAAATTAGATAACTAGAATTTTAGACCCTGACGCCTAACTGACGCGAGTTTAACATTTTTTACCCATTCCAAAAAAGTGCACAACGCCGCTAAAGAAAATTTTATAGGTAAGCAATATCTTGTGTAAAAAGTAGTTACAACGAATCACAGCAAGACGTGTGAGGGAAGCAGTGCCATCAATTATCGTATTAAGTTTGTAACTTACCGATAAACCGCACGGAGAGTTATAGCACGTCTCCCAAAGGACCATGATCTGGTCGAACCACAGTTCATGGCCATGGGCCGCGTCTTTGGGAGGTAATCCCACCGGGAGGAACACCGACATTTGTCCCACTAGATTAGTTTCAGAGGACCACGGCTGTATCTGAGGCAAGAACTCGGAAAGCATCTCTTTCGTAGCGCTGAGCTCAAAGTATCTGTGGTGACAAAGAAGATTATTATGCCTCTCTAAAGGTCTCCAACGTATGGCTAAGTAGTCCATTGTATAAAAAAAGACTATATTTAATTTGGTCACAAAGCACGTGATGTTAGCATTAAAACGGCTGAATAAAAGTGCCATTACAATACTTACGGCCTTGCGCATTTCACCATCGTCATGTAAGAAGTCTCCAATGATCTGGAATGAAAACGTTTTAAAATAATCTGTTAACAACATCAATAAAAATCATATTCACATGCAATCTACCACCACACTTACGTATTCCCTGTCGTTGGAGAAAAAGTGAGAGACGATAATTCTGGTAAACATTTCAACTTTAGCCACATACATTATTATCCTTTTTACTTCTTCATTCATGCCATTTTTACATTACTTACACTCTTATACACGATCTCGTTTACCCTTTCAATATTAAAAAAACTCCACATCCATCCCGTTTTCTCGCATTTCTCTTCTACCAGCATGAATCTTCCATACATTTCGATCAAAATAACGTATAGACGTCACACTTAATTGAGATGGATGTAAGACGTAGAAAGGAGTAACAGCGGGCGCCTAAGCTGTTACCCTTCCACGACATCACAAATCACAATAAAGAGAAACATCTTCAGTATCCATGTTACCAGAAAGAACAAGTGACAATCGACCGTGAAACAAGAAAATGGATGATGCCATGATCCCCCGCGCCACCGGTATGGTATCAACAAAAGCGAGTCCAAAATTGTAAGGTATTACGTCGGCAATTCATTGTCGTCGGGGCCGGCTAGTCCGAACAAGTGAATGGCGTCGTCAAGCCCGTTGCCAGAGAGGAATTTCCGAATCATATCGAGCACACTGGATCCTTGTGTGCTCTTAGGCCTAGACAGACGGGTGAAGTCATTATTGCAGCCCATAAATACAACACATCCATCATACTTAATCCTACATTGCTAAACAATCATTTCTGTGTACCTACGCCATGCCATGACGGTTTCGCAAATGTCTGTAACGATTGCGACAAAAATCTAAAGGTCAAAGATATTTTGAGCATGGAAATCGAACAGTAAGGAATTAATTATTGGAGAAAAAAACATTTTAGATTTAACGTGTAATATTTGGTGGCGTCATCAATTGCCGAGTATGTGACTTATATTAGTAATAGCTACTTAATAATAGATGGCACTGATCTAAACTGTAAAAGTAGGAGTAAATACGATCACCCAGGTATTTGTTAAGCAAAGGCGGCAAATAAGAAGAAAGTTTCGTTCTAGCCGCGGCTATACTATTTTGGTTGGCTGATAAAGATGACGTATTACTTATGCTTTCATCATACTTAATATCAATAGGTACCTACAATGCCTTAAGATGATAAATGAATTTTAATGAGGCTGAATTATTATTTATTATAAAAGAGAATTATCTAGACACACTGATATTATAATAAGTTTATTTAAGGGATTAAGCATAAAATACTTACGGGAGGTAATGGTACATTCCAATGGTAGTTGTGCTATTGTCAAATATTTTCTTGCCTAAATCATAGAGGGGACGCCATGGTAGAGTTAATTCCTCTGGCGATATCAAATGTTTCTTCCTAAAATTTAACATATACTATTATTGTAACAATAACACAAAATATATTGTTATAATTTGAAATTAATTAATTAATTATTTTCTGCTGCTGTAGCGAAAATAAAATGAAATGTTACTTACTTTGTCAGCATTATGAATAATGTGGAGAATTTATGAACCTTACATGGTTCTAAATCAGGGATAAGTACTAGCTCATAGGTCAATTTGATAAGGGCTATGTGGTCTTCCTTGCCGAACTTGTAGCCATAAATCCTTAGATATCTGAAAGAGAAATGAGCATATTTTAGAAATATAATAATTAGTTTAAGTTGCAGTAAAACTAAAAAAATACAGAAACAGTTCAAAAATATATTTGTTCCTGACTTCTGTAACCCTGGGCCACTGTATAGTATAGACTTTTCGGAATAAGTGGTTGGCTTTTTATATGTGTCTGTCAGTGTCAAAGACTTCCATGTTGATTGTGAAAAGGTTCCATAGTGGCCTACAGTTCTTGACTGACTATGGCCTAAAAACCAATAGAGCTTGAGACTTGAAATGAAGCAGTCATGCTTTGAATATGATGTAGGTGCGCTAAGGAGGGATCATGACAGTTCCTAAATCAGAAAATAAATAAGGCTGACTGCTATATTGACTTGTAAGTGAAAATAGTTCTTGATATTTAAAGTTGTGCAAAAGACACCGAATCTTAGGATGGTAAACGAAATTCTCGATTAACTATGCATAAACAAGTAAGATAGGTACAGTCAACGTCATAAAGTATGGAACATCCAAAGTGACCAAAAAGAGTGACACACCATACTATTTCTATGGTGTATCGAACTATTGGGCCGACTTCGATGCTTCAAACTATATGACGCTGACTGTACTGTTGTCAGACTTAATTAAATAGTACTATATTATTAATACAACATATTAATAAAACATGTTCTAGTTAGGAGTTAGAACAGACAAAGTATCAATACTTGTTGCAATGTCATAAAACTACATATGAACTAGAGGGAGCATCTAATTTGTATGCAGCTTAACCATAACAAATTACTAGAATGTTCTTAAAGATGCAAGTCCATTGTTCATGAGGAAATATCAGTCATTATCATGATCTGCAAAATATTAGAAGTTTTCATACAACATGCATATTATATTGTATGTTGTTGTAGGCCCTTAATCTGTACTTAAAAATGGTTGTGATGAGTTGCAAAATTGCTTTTCCTTTTCAGTCTTTGTTTGATATAAATAGATGGCAGCAGAGTATATTCAGACAATGCTCATTAATTAAGAGCAAAAGTTTTAAACAATATTATAGTTTTTTTATACATGTAGCAGTCACATAGCAAAACAATAATGCAAACTGATTTCATTTTTGACCTCTCTCAATAAACAGCACTTTTAAAGCATTACTTCTTTTGTTAAAAGACTACTTGCATAGTGCAAAGGATCAAATCAAGAGAGACTTGGTATCATTCCTGTAAATGAATTTGAGTGTGTCAGGAAGTTATGAGACCGGAAAAGCCAACCTTGACACAGTTCTAATAAAATTGCATAATAGACAATGACTTTCATGCATTATTGACTAGTATTGTGTTATAAGCAGGTGTATTTTACAGGAAGCTTGGGCAGTGGCCAGAACATTTCATCGGAAGACACTGCCAAAGGTTGCATGAAATGAGTAAGTATCAAATTAATATGCTCACATGTTTTAGCACTAGGAAATGAGAAACTTGTTTTAGAAAATATATGTATTAACCTTTTATTTACAGAAAGTAATTAAAAAGCTACATTTGACTCATTTGTCTCAATTAATACCACATTTACAGGTGAAAATAAAAACAATAAAAGATGACCTTCAATTTTGCATGTAGCCATGCATGCAAAATATGAAATAAATTTTATTGTGATGTAATAAAAATGTTTAGGTATATCACAGTAGTGGTAAATTTGGTAAAATTACAAAGATTAAATTTGTATCTCAAGTTTTAAGTTCTTTAACAGGGTTTAAAAGCAAAGGCAGACCATGGTAACATAAAATAACAGTCGCATTCATGCAAAGTCTACCCACATTAAAAGTTTCAAACTTTAACTAGTAAGTATATAAAGAATCTAACGCATTTCTTGCATTGTTACTATGAGTAAACTACAACACTATAAGGACCTTTGTTAAGGGTAGATTTGGATTGACGTAGGTATTTTCAGTAAGCCTAAAAATTTAAATTATAATTACTTCATAAGTCTGGATGTCCAGATCCCGCAGGCCGGTTTCATCTCTCGCAGCATGACCGCCTTAGCCAGGTTTGTCTTGACCTGCTCCAAGAACTTGGTAGATTCCACATCGAGTTCAGCAGCATAAGGCAACACATGATTCGTCAATATTTCCTTCTGAGGCTTGAACCCGAGAGCCTTTATCCTCTGCGGGGTCGTCACTAACAGCTCGTACTCTTCGTCTTGAATCATTTTGACTCAATTCCAAATAATTACGAGAATTCCGAGCGTGTCATCAGCGTATGTCCTTCTACGCTGAGCGCCACATGAAGTATTGTTACAAATTATGCACAACACCTACCCGCGATTGACTACTACACCTTCGTCATTAACAATTCAGCTACACATTGAATTTACACAAGTCATTGAAGCGAGATATTTATGAGAAAACCAGTCCAGTCCAATCAGAGTTGGTAGACGTTCCTTTACACTGAAATTTGACAATCATTTGATGACGTTTTGGTTCCGTTCCTACTCACGCACGATTAATATCGGTCAAAAACAGCTTTCACGTGAAAAAATTGTTAGATATCGAAATATCTACTTAACATAATTATTTGCACGAATTAAATGCATATATATAGCACATACTAACTAGCGTTAGATATTATTATTACTGTCTCTAGCATTACCCACAGACACAGAGGCATCTTTACCTACGGTGTAGGGTGTGCGTTGCACACGGGCGCAGCGGTCCTAGGAGGCGTAAGGGTAATGATTGCATACGGGCGCTACGTGACGCCTGAATACCGAACTATTATTGTATTCTTTTAAATAATATATTTAATTAATTGCGCAATTATGCGCGATACGTTGCCTTACATCGATATATCGTACCATAAAGTATCGAAACTGCTAGTATCGATACCCCTTAAAAATCGTAAGCCTTTATATTGATATTACAAATATCGCATAGGATTTATCAAATAAAATTGACGATTATATCGAATATAACCCGAACATTCCCAACACTTGTACAGTGAGGGAACTTAAATTCTGACCCATCGAGGAACCTCTTCACGTATGACGTCATAGTGACATCGCATTACTTAACAAAGAAAAACGTTCCGACGCTTGCTATAAAAGATTTCATGAGAAGCTTGGAATCAAGTTCCTTGTCAGTACCTGTTCAGTGTGATCATACAACAGGGCTTTTTCTTGATATATTTTGGAGCTTTTAATTTTATTATTTGTACCTATTATTGATTCCCAAGAAATACCATACATACATACTTACGTTTGCAAACAATAGAATAAAAGACCAAATTCGGTATACAAAACTTTATAAATTCTATTTACTTAGTTTTCCTTACGAACCAAACATTACATAATAAAACTATACAGATTCTTTCTGGGTGGTATACAGACTCGCCGCAAAGACGATGTCCCGTTTGATCGCTGACGAGGCTTCCACCATCTTAGCTTGAAGCTTGGGATCTCCAATAACAACTGCCGCGTCCTTCACGTCTATGAGCAGCTGTAAAAAAACCATGTGATTATTTTATAATTAAGACAGCTGTTTTGTCGGTACATTTTCGAGCGGGCAATTGCTATATTTCGAGTAGAAATGCTCTCGGATGACTTATTCCTCTATACATGATCGAACCGATCTCATTTTGTTCTTCGGGATTACTCCCTACTTTTTGTTTGTTTGAAGGTCTGTCTGTCACAAGGCCGTATCTCGTGAACCGTGATTTGTTTCTATGAGATTTAATACGCAAAAACCAATAGTAAACTATTTGTTGCACACGAAATGAACAATCATGTTTTTGATGATACGAGTATTAATAAAGAAAGTGTCAAGGTAACGTATTTAGGACCTTACGCCTTTACAAAAAAGTCTAATTTTAGATCACTTAAGTTATCATTATCAGATATACATATGTATTTTCATTAGTATGACGAATAGATTCAAAAAGCGTAATAATTTATGGCTCACTTATATCTGTAAGAATACATACATAAATCACGTATTTATCCCTTACGGGGTAGACAGAGCCTAAAGCCCACGTTTAGCATAATTGGGGGCGTAAGGATGAAAAGGGGAATCAAAAGAGTGATGGAGTGCTAGCCACATAGCTTATAACATGATCCCTAAGATTTTCGCTCATTCCCCTCGATGGACTTTTACCATCTGCGCGGGAAGAGAAGCAACTGGTACATTCTATGTTTTTCCTTTGCTCCCAGATCAGTATGAAAGAAATCTGTAATCTGTAAGAAATTCTAAAATAATCAACAAATTTAAAATATACCTCATGCAGTTGCTGTATACATCTAACAATGATGCCTTCTTGCACATCAGTGAGATCCATGATTTCTGCAAAGGGTTTTTCAAGCGCCCACTCGTACACCACTTTGACCAAACCGAAGTTGAGCCGCTCTGCCTGGCCCTCAAACTGACCCACCTGGGAAATGAAGAGAGTTGCGGAAAGGAGAAAAATTTACCATATCCATAATTTTCGTTTTTTTTTCGGAAAACGAGCAAGTGCCTCACTGGTAAGTGAGTATGGTAAGCGAGCACCACCCATGGACACCCGCAATACTAGAGGATTGCGGATGGGTTGCCAGCCTAGAGGGCTAGGATAGAATACCTCTTGTGCCAGTAATTTCATCGGCTATCTTACTCTCCACGCCGGAACACAGCATTGCAAGCACTCAAAAGCAAAGTTTTTTTAAACATTATTTTATACATATGGCAGACGAGCCAGTAGCTAATAAGAGTTGCTTTCGCGGGATTGATATTAAAAATAAAACTTAAAAATATAAATATAAATGGCAGCTTCCTCGGACAGCGAATTAGTATTTGCAATACAGCAGGGAAATGCTGCCAGCATCTTTGGCTCAATGCCGCAGGGGAGTACGTTTTAAGATTTATTTTAGTTTTAGTTTAATTAATTTATCTTGTAATATTTTATTTATCTTGTTATATTTAAGTTAATGTGTTTTGTACCTAAAATAAATTTCTCTAAAATGTAAAAAAAAACAGAAAGTAAAATTTGCGATACAATGATCTAGTACTGTGTACGAGTATTGTATGTAGGTTTCGATTTATATGTATGTTTGTTTCTATTTATTAGTTACCTTGTAATTTTCTCCATGTATCTATTATCTGTTATTTTGTAATGTGTGTTCAAAAAAGGTTTTGTTAAAGATATCACCATACTCGTTATTTAAGTTTTGACGGGGTTATACTAATAATACACTTACCAAATACTTGGACTCCACAGACGTCAACTCCTGATCGATCTGCTCGATGGCCTTCACGCCTTGCACCAGTTTATCAGTCAGCACCGGTTCTATGGAAGTCCTGGCTTGGAACACAAAACAACTGAGCAGCGCCGCTATTTCCGCGGGCGTTTTATCCGTAAACACATTTCGGAACACCAATTCAGCTATTATAAGTTCATTGGTCCCCATGCCACAGGCGACTCGGCCTTTTAGGATGACACTGTCGTGTTCGTCTATGTAGCTCAGTTCTCTTAGTACCATAAGGCGTCTTTGGTAGTCGGGATAGAGAGCCAGGTTCTCGAAAGAGAGCAAACGACGGTATTTGTCGCGCTTGCGTTCCGTTTGTTTCCTTTCGTAGACTACCGCGAATTCAGACTTGAAGTTTGCTATATCTGTGGACTTTTCGAGTGTTGCCAGTTCGTTCTGTAATTAAGTAATAAATCAAATAAAGCCTAATGCTACCTGCTCGTATTTTGTTTTGTGTGAACGTAAATTTGACCTCATCATAAATATGATTGTGCTATTTTTTTGGGTAATTGTGTATAATTCATTCCTTTTTTGATTTGTGGCAATAACTCTTTTTTCAAAGGCAACCGTCATAAGCATAAATGAATAATAAGGGATACAAAGAATTAAAAAATATTAATTTCTGCAATATACAACATGATCATTATTACACATAAACGGATAACTCACGTATAAAAAGTCGAGTGATGCTCGACATGTTATCCGTTTATGTGTAATAATGATTAAGTCTCACGGTAGTTTCATGTTGAAAGATACAACATGATCACGTATTTATCCCTTACGGGGTAGACAGAGCCTAAGGTAACAAGCGTAATGGCGACGTTTAGCATGATTGTAGGCGTGTAGGTGGAAAGGTGAATCAAAATAGTAATGGGTTGCTAACCGCATCGCCTATAAAAAGATTCGTAAGATTTTCGCCCATTCCCTCGATGGGCTTTTACCATCTGCGAGGGAAGAGAAGCAACTAGTACATTCCATGTTTTTTCTTTGCTCCCAAACCAGCTTGGAAGGAACCATAAACTATAAAGTAATTACAAACTCACCGTCAACCTGGTCATACTGTCCAAAAATTGCAATATCTCTCCTGTAGAGACAGCCAGCGACTGTGTCAAGTTGATATACTCAAGCTTGGTCGCGCCCGTTTTGACAGCGTGCGAGACGCGAGCCAGTTCCTGTATTGCGCTGGCGCAGCTTGAACCCACTGGGGCGTCTTTGAATCTATAAGAGGAAATTTTGATAGCTCCATTTTATGAGCATAGCTCGGACAAGTCATCGCAAGAACAGATACGGGCATAGAACTAGATTCAATAGTCGTAATAATGTACAGTCCCTGATCTCTTAGAATACTATTCGCGTTTGTCTTGCTGGCTCACTCACTCTTATAGGTTTGAGACTTCGGCTCGAATGGGATTCTAATAAATAGCTCACGGATTGTAACTAAGATTTTTATTACTTAAATAGTAGTGATGGGCCGACTACCCGACTAGTCGGTTTCAAAAATGCCGACTTGTCGGCCGACTAGTCGGCATTGCCGATCGTTCTGGGCGCTCGTCAACACACTTCGTTTTAACATTGAACTGTTGCCATTGAAGTGTCTAACTTTATAGGAGCCTATGCCTAGGGCCTAGGGTTCCTTGTTTGCATTTTAGCCATGACACCCCAAAATAATCGTTTTGTATTGTTTAAGAATAACAACTCAATTTATTGTGACTTGTATTTTCAAGTAGGTACCTGATTGCTACATAGATGGAATGTTTGTTAGTATAGAATAGTGTGTTGAAGATTCTTATTTGTTTTTAAATCAGGTTACCAATTCTAACAATAACAGCGCGGATGTTGTCTTTTAATTTTTTTAAGTTATGTACAATCATTTTACATGGTTTTATTTATGAGCCCATTTTGTTTAAAAATGACAACCGACTAGTTGTCATGTTTTTCCGAATAGTCGCAGACTAGTCACCAACTATAAAAACTATCGCCCTTTTTAGTTGCATTTCTGTCATAGTTTTAACTCTATTACCGCGTTGCTATTCTTTTGCAATGACCTGTCTGGGCTATGTTTATAAGGTATTATTTAGTTCCACCTCTCCTGGTATTCATGGGTGTGCCGGTACCTAATCAAAATTAAAGGAGCGGCTACACCGTCGCGTATACGCAGTGAAGTGTCGTAGGCGTCACGTTTTCTTTCAGTTTCTTCATACATTTAGTTCCGTAAAGCCACCGTCAACATCTTTTACGGACTGGTGTGGTCGGTCCTTTAAACGTTTATTTTGCAGTCATTACAAAAAAAAATATATAACAATTTAATTAACAACTAAAACAAATGTTAAATCATAAACAAAAGGGAATCTCCATCTAATTCTTATAAATTCTTCGGTGTTTTTTTCACCTATTGGTCCACCTGGTATTCGACGGAGCACCGCCCAAGGGCCCAAGGGCGGAGCTCCTTTTTCTGGGTATTTTACTCTTCGAGCAACTGAAGATACTTAACTAGCCTAACCTACAATGGAACACATTATGTGCGAATGTGATGCCCTCGCCAGAGTAAAAATGAAACTCCTCGGCATCGGATACCCTGAACCAGATTTCAAGGCACTACCACTACGCCCAATCACCCAATTCATGAATGAGGTGGTAAAAGCGATAGAATAGTGCGAAGGGGTAATTACACAAAAGATCCACGGATGGGTCGAAGTGTATCCGTAGGGACCCCTAGACTAAGATAAGATAAGCCTAACCTACCTATTTTTGTATTAAAATGTTATCGCCTGATTCAAAATAATCTAGGTGAACAAATTAGGTGGATCACGGGTAAGTCCCTGGTACGAGAAATAGTATTTTTAAAAACATGTTTTATCATTTTACCGCGGCATTTGTCGCTGCTCCCAATCCTTTATAATGATGTTGGAATCAATTTTGAGATTGGTTTTAGTAACAGATACAATGTTCTTTGGTGCTAGGCATAGGATGGTGTGGTCCATTGTACTTTCTTCAGTACCTGTAAAATAATAAATTTGTTGTTACATATAGGGGTAACTTTGTTTGAATGTATGTAGGAAGTAATTACTGGAACTACGAGCTATTTTTTAATCGTGAAATATTGATAAAATAATACATACTAAAAATCACGTTTATCACTTACGGGGTAGGCAGAGCCTAAGGTAACAAGACTTGAGAAGCAGTTGGTGTATGTTTTTTTCGTTGCTACCAGACCAGCATGAAAGCTGAATATTTATAATACGTATTATAATACACGTTTTTATATTGCGTACTGTGGCAAAGGATAGGGGTAATTATTGCCTAACGCATTTGGAATCACAATTGCATTCACCATTTCTTTCTTAAAAACGATGAGGGAGAAAGAGATGAAGAAATGAAGAATTCGATCGCGGGCGTTGGCACGTTCGACAATAATTCCTCTGGTTCTACCACAGAGACATTTACTTACACAGATGTATTATGTAACAGAGAAAAAGACGTAACATGTAAAGTAGAACAAGATTGAAATTCTGCGTATTTATAATTAGGAGTTACTTTGCCGAGAAAAACTTTATGGATAACTTTACTTTGCAGTAATGCTCAAAGGTTGACTGGAAGAGATCCCTTAAAGGGACGAGTCCACCTTTGTGCATGTATCTCAGTGTTTCTCAATTGTATTTGTTTTATGTTTATTTTGATAAATAAAAAGTTTACATACATACTTTGCTATTGCGCAACATAGTGAGCCAGTCATGCAAAACAGATACTACTCCGTTTAATGGTTTCTAATGGATGCACTTTACGGGCTAGAACGTCGGGGTCAACGTCCGCTGAGGATGCCTCAGATAGAGGTGAAACGTGCAGGAGTATTATGTGGTGATTTGGATTGTGGGTTCGGTTACTTTTCCAACGTATTGAGTGCATCCATCCGAATCCTTTAAAGGGAGTGTACCTGTTCGCCACGACTTGAGTTCACCATATCGCGGAGATAGCAAAGTAAAGACAATTGTGGGGATGTCAAGCAGACATCTCTCTCCAGGCAGATGTTATGCCTGGGGACCGAAGTCCGAAGTAAGAGAATTGCAAGTTGTATTTATGCATCCTCGTTAAGAAACTTCGTTAGCGCGATGCAGAACACTGTGACGTCACTGGCGCCAGCTCGTGTGTCGTAGTAGTACATATATGTAGTCGATAACTAGGTGTCGCTAGAGTAGCTACACAATCAATCATCAATATCATCATCAATACATAGTATAAAATAAAGTCGCTTTTCCTGTCCCCGTGTCCCTATGTATGCTTATATCTTCAAAACCACACAACGGATTTGGATGCGGTTTTTTTTATAGATAGAGCGATTCAAGAGGAAGGTTTATATGTATAATACATGCATAATATACCGTGCGAAGCCGGGGCGGGTCGCTAGTTAATTTATATACATACATACATACATAAATCACGTCACTATCCCTTACAGGGTAGACAGAGCCTTTTTTTTAGTGTGGAAAATGCGCCTTATGCATCCGCCCGGTACGGGGTTAGGGGGCATGTGGGGCTCTCCCGCGACGGCAGGCATACCTACTAAAAACCAAACGGATTCCCTATTCAGTCGTATGTGAGGCGTTACGGGAGCACTCGGTGTCACTGCGACGCCCCACGACCACCCCGGAATGGGGCCCTCTTTGCGGCACCTGTGACGGGGTAGACAGAGCCTAAGGTAACAAGCCCTAAAGGCCACGGTATAAGTGGAAAGGGGAATCAAAATAGTGATGGGTAGCTAGCCGCATCGCCTATCTAGCATGGAAGGTAGGTAATTTAAAACGTGTAAAATAGCATGCTGGACTGGGAGCAAAGAAAAAACATAGAATGTACCAACTGATTCTCTTCCCACGCAGATAGTAAAAGCCCATCGAGGGAATGGGCAAAAATCTTAGGAATCATGTTACAGGCGATGCTTTTAGCAACCCATCACTATTTTGATTCCCCTTTATAACTATACGCCCACAATCTTGCTAAACGTGGCCGTTAAGCTCTGTCTACCCCGTAAGGGATAAAGACGCGATTTATGTATATATGTATGTATGTAAATTACCTATGCCGTTGTAGAGAGCAGAGAAACTCAGCATTCGGTACCAGTTTTCATCGATGTCGAAGTTGTACCTTGCTGTGTCTTGGACAGCCGTGTTGAGGACTAGAACCTTGTAAGGTGTTTGACGAGGACCTGAAAATGTATATGTTACATTAGTTTTTACTGCGAATGTGTTTGCGTGCAGTTCAACAGGGTCCTCACTGAGAGCATTCGCGTGTAATCAGCATTCGGCGTCGAACATTCGAGTGGTGTGGTCGAGCAGGGGCCGATTTTTTAAAGCACATGTGTGAAAATACCACTCGAGTGGTGAAAAATTGTGCTGAATTTGTAATACGAGTAGCATAGAAGACAATTACAGCTCTCATTAATCTTGTGGACTAGTCAAAACTTTGATTAGAGCTGTAGTTTTGGAGATATAAGCTGATTTATACCACTTTCGAGTGATGTGCTTTCATTGGTTACTCGTTTCCAAATGCTCTCTTTGAGGGCGCTTCTTATTACGACACAAAAACAGGATTTTTACCTAGAGAATTGCGCTAATCTATACATATAAAATTCAAAGTCCTGACTGACTGACTGACTGACTGACTGACTGACTTAACTATATATCAACGCACAGCCCACACCACTGGACTTAGAGACTTGAAATTTTGCACATAGATTCCTTATACAGTGTAGGCATCCACTAAGGAAGGATTTTTGGAAATTCCCACGGGATAAGAAAAAAACGGGAATTATATATTCGACTCCGAGTGACGCTCATCATCATCATCATCATCAGCCTATATTAGTCCACTGCTAGACATAGGCCTCCCCTAATGAGCGCCATAGCGCCCTGTCTTCAGCTTGACGCATCCAGCATCTGCCTGCAGCCTTTCGCAGATCGTCATCCCACCTGGCCGGAGGGCGTCCTACACTACGTTTGTCGAGTCGCGGTCTCCACTCAAGAACACGTATAATAACTACCCTCTTCAAATTTGATACAAAAGTAGGTGATTACAAAACGAAGAAACTAATTTCAGGATTTTTAGAAATTCCCACGGGATAAGGAAAACAACGGGATTTATACATTCAGTTTAACGAAATCCTATGAACTATGATTACTAGACTTCAAATTTGGCATAGAAGTAGGTGATTATAATAGTAAAATAATGTTTTAATGATTTTTGGAAATTTCCACGGGATAAGGAAAAAAACGGGATTAATATATTCAGTTCTACGGGATCGAGTTTTCGTTTTACTGGTCGTATAAAACTGAAATTTGGCCTTCAAGTTCCCTTGGGGAGTGTAGGGGAGCACTAAAAAAAAGATTTCCCGAAATTCCCACGGGAACGGGAAAAACGGGACTTTTCGATTTACTGGTTGCAGAAAGCTGAAATTCGGCATGTAGGTTGCTTCGGGAGTGCTGAGGAGCATTAAGAGAGTACTTTCCAAAATTCCCACGGGAACGGGAAAAATATTTGTTTACAAAGAAATACTGCGGTAAGCATAATATGGTTAGAAACTTGAAATTTGGCACACATATACCTTGAGTATCCTAGAGGTGCACACTAAGAAGGTATTTTTCGAAATTCCCACGGGATAGGGAAAAACGGGATTTTTCGTTTTACTGGTCGTAGAAAGATGAAATTTAGCATTTAGCTTCCTTAGGGAGCGTAAGGGAGCATTAACAAAGGATTTCCTAACATTTTTACGGGAACGGGAAAAACCGGAATTTTACGTTTTACCAACTGGACATAAAAAGTTGAAATTTGTCACGTAGTTTTATTCGGGAGTGTAGGGGAACACTAAAACGGGAAAAAACGGGATTTTATGTTTCCAGACGAAACAGCGGAAGAAAGAGACTTAACATTTATAAAGTGTGTTTCTTTAGTGTACCTACTCCGAAAGCACTCCCCAAAATTTTCACGGGAACGTGAAAAAACTTATTTTTTCGTTTTACATCTTAGCGCGTACGAAGTCGCGGGCAAAAGCTATTTAGGATAGGTTAGGTTAGGTTTGTTTTATAAAAATCCTGCAATATTTACAGTTTCAGAAAAATTAAGGCAGCGGGGCAATGCGGGGGCTTGCTTGCATGCTTGCTTGAGTCCTTGCTTTGCATGCTTGATTGCATACTTGCTTTCATGCATGCTTGCATGCTTGCTTGCATGCATGCATGCTTGCGTGCTTACTTGCATGCATGCTTGCTTGCACGCTTGCTTGCATGCATGCTTGCTTGCACGCTTGCTTGCATGCATGCTTGCTTGCACGCTTGCTTGCATGCATGCTTGCTTGCACGCTTGCTTGCATGCATGCTTGCTTGCACGCTTGCTTGCATGCATGCTTGCTTGCACGCTTGCTTGCATGCATGCTTGCTTGCACGCTTGCTTGCATGCATGCTTGCTTGCACGCTTGCTTGCATGCATGCTTGCTTGCACGCTTGCTTGCATGCATGCTTGCTTGCACGCTTGCTTGCATGCATGCTTGCTTGCACGCTTGCTTGCATGCATGCTTGCTTGCACGCTTGCTTGCATGCTTGCTTGCCTGCTTGCATGCCTGCTTGCATGCCTGCTTGCATACTTACATGCTTGCAGGTTTGGGTGCTCGCTTACTTGATTGCTAGCTTCTTTGAAATGCTCATGGTTCACGCGTGCGAAGCCGCGGGCAAAAGCTAGTAGGTAATATAAGATCTAGTTGAAAAAATTGACAATAGCCTATTTTAAGACAGGTAGATTATATTGCGTTTCTTTTTAAAAAAAAAACTAAATTACTTTTTGTCTCGGATAATCATAAGGCGCGCTAAATCGTTACCCATATTTAAATCTATGTTGAAGGAGCACTATCTGTCATCTTGTGCATGAATTTTGTAGCTGGCTTTTTTAGGTATGTGTGTATGTGTCTATTTATATCTCCATTTATTGTAAATGTGTGTTTCATGTATAATATATTATGTATTTCAGTACTTAGTATCTAAATATATATTCTAAATTGCACCACCTGCTCAGATCTGTTCTGTTCTCCAGTCCATTATGGTTGCCTGGTAGTGATCGCTCTGTAGCGATAAGGCCGCCTATTGTTACCTTGTAATATTCTGTATACCTTTTTTCTGTTTTGGTTGTTATATGTGGTGTTCAATAAAGAGTTATTGTATTGTATTGTATAAATATGTAGGAGATTCCGTCCCGTGTTAAGCCAAAAAAGGATTTCAACGCAAACCCAACACATTTCTGAGTAGTCCATCCATGTATAATACAGGTAACGTAGACAGACCGACCGACAGCTTAAACTACATTCGCATAGGTACATATTTGTTGAGGATAGAGAAGCACCAAAGAAATAATCGAAATTTCCACGGGTTCGGAAACTAATATTTTGTTTTCCGCCGGCATAGTTAAAAGATTAACCCCCTTATTCATAAACGCTCTATAGGCCTCTGCTAACTTAGCAATCGTTTGTCCTTATCTGTGAAAGGTAAATGTCAAAGTGACAGATAAGGACAAACGATTGCTAAGTTAGCAGAAGCCTACATAGCGTTTATGAATAAGGGGGTAAGTCCCTGTGTGATCGGAATCAGGATAAAAAACTAAGGATAAGTAAAGTTAATATTATACAAACCGGTATTATTCAAATATATCCCAAGTTGATTTATAAAAGGCCCGGCCGATACCACTAAAATCTTTCCCGGCAACAATTCCTTGATCACCTTGGGCTGATTCAACAATATCGGCATAATATTATTAAGCACATCGATGTACGATGCTGCTGTATCATAGAATACCGCTAGAGGTGCCAAGTGGGAAGGCAGCGGTGTACTGCATTTTTCTGTGAATTCCTTCTCAGCGATTTGCAGTTGTTTCTTGTAGCTATCCGACTTTAGTATTTGGTCGAACTCTCGGAACGAACGTTGCATCATACCTTCGACGGATACTGTGGCAACTCTGAAGTACACACAAAATATTTGAAGGTAGTTGTAGGTTTAGAATAAAAAATAAAAAATAAAAGGGTACTTTGAAAAATATATTAATGTCAAATTTCTAAACGACACTGAAAATTAGACAGCAGGTCATCTGCTACGGGTGGTATTGGCAGAGTGCAAAGCGGGTGGAGGGGGTAGTCTAAACGATCACAGCGCTCGCTACGGCTAAAATTGTAATTTTTGTCGCTGACTTGAGCTGTCAAATCCATATTGCAGTAAACATTTTCTAATCGTTTTTGAGATAAAAATATGGTCCTGGTAAGATGTGTTGTTGTGAATTGTAATAACACCAAGAAGAATAGCGACTGTAAATTTTACCAATTTCCAAGACCATGGTGGAAACGAGACCAAAGAAATAAGTGGATATTTGCCGTAAGAAAAAAAAAAGTAAGTTACCTAACCTCTAAAATTTTACTTAAAGTACGTTATCATTTGATACAAGTATTAAATTGAAAAGTTACGGTGAATTGTAATATAGTAAAATAACACAAGATTTCATTAATATTTTTCACAATATTTACTTACTTCTTGTTTGACAGCGGTGACAATATTGTCCATAATGGCCGCCTATCACGTGGCGCTGTCGTCGCGCTCGGTGCCAATAGCACGCATCACAGAATGATGCGGATTCGGGTTCGATTCCCGGCCATAGCTTTACTTTTCGGATTTTTCTGTGTTCTAATTTTCAGTGTCGTTAACAAATTTAATTCCTAACGATAAAATCGTAAAAGTAAACATAAAAAATCAAGAACTAAAATTCTTGATTAATTTGATAGTACATATTAATGTGAGTAGATTATGTTTGCGTACTTTGAATGTTTTCGAATTAGTACGTCGTTGGTTTGCATTTGTAATAGTGCTTACTATGAGAATGATCCCGTACAGGGATCGAAACGCGTCAGTGTTTTATGTGGATAATAGGACATTTAAGTTTGTTGGATTTGTGCATTTTATTCTGCACGTAAGTAGCGGAGTAGCAAGGTAAATATTTTTCGAGCTGCGGTTCGTTTTTGGATTCGTCCGGGGGGAAGAGTAGTGCTTGGTCCGATGCACCCTGGGCAACGGCTAATGATTTCCTGGCAGTTTCTGAGGGATATCATTGACCGTTGGCTAAGAGCCCGACAGGGGAGAGGGTGGTCTTTGACTGTGTTACCGTACAACTTGGCCGACATTTTGTCATAAGATTTTTAAATTATTTTTTCTTACTTTGACATTGGCGAGTTGTCGTTGCTATAACGACTTTATACGCCACAAATAAGGAGAAGAAGAAGAAGAAGAAGAATATTTTTCGTTCATATGTATCACAGCATGATTGTCAGTGCGACATCAAATTAGAAATAGCAGTAAAACAGGTACAAAACTTACCGTAAAAGACTGAGTATCATAGCATAGGTGAGTCTGAACTGGGAAGACAGCTTCTGCGGTATGCCCAGCATCATACCTTTCAGTTTGACCTGGTCAGGAACTCCGTCTTTACATAGAATAATCACTGTTCCAGTGTCGTCCAGACCTGATAAACATATAAGTTAACTTTTAGGGTTCCATACCCAAAGGGTAAAAACGGGAGCCTATTACTAAAACCCCACTGTCCGTCTGTCTTTCTGTATCACATGAACTGCATATTTCTGTTGCCACTATAACAAAAAATACTAAAAACAGAATATATTTATGTCTGTCTGTCTATGTAAGTAACATACATACATACATATATCACGTCTTTATCCCTTACGGGGTAGACAGAGCCTAAGGTAACAAAACCTTAAGACCACGTTTAGCATGATTAAGGGCGTATAGGTGGAAAGGGAAATCAAAATAGTGATGGGTTGCTTTGCTAGCCGCATCGCCTATAACCTGATTCCTAAGACTTTTCACTTTTATGTAAGTAACCAATATAAAATGACCTCACACTGCCTACATTTTGCTTAGGCAGCAGGGCTCTGCCAACACCGGATTTTATATTCACTTGCTGAATAACCGGTTTTATTTGCACCTTCTAGTAAACCAACTATGTAATAAATATTTTACTTCAACTAATTACTTGTACAGTTACAATAGTGCCTATGTAACAATGGCGTGGCGTCCATAGAACTCGATTCCCACTGGCTTGCCTATTTTAAGACAGTTAGGCACTTTATTGTGCAGAATTAAAGGAAAGGCTAGTAAGATTCCCTTCGGCTTGCCTTCTGGTATACTTGATGCCACGCTAGTGCTATGTAATGTCACTGACCTCGTCTTCCCGCTCGCCCGGCCATCTGTATGTACTCCGCCGGCGCTAGTATCCGTCTCTCTACGCCATCAAACTTGGTGATTTCATCAAATACCACGGTGCGAGCTGGCATGTTCACGCCCATCGCAAACGTCTCCGTGGCGAACAGTATCTTTACCTTTAGATTAAACAAAATAAAGCCGCGGTCATAATCCTGGATTTCTCAGTATTTGTATGGCATGGACTTGACGGTGATATTATTATCGTGATGCTGGTATGTCAACACAGGACCGTGGATATCAAAACAACTGGATTCGCTGCGATACATATCAATATATCGTGTTATGGATTGCGATATGCACGGATCCCATGTATGCATGGGTTTAGACCCTCCTTGGCCTCGTAAAATGTTTTTTTTAAAGGGGTTGCTATGACTTATGTTGTATGATGGCCAGGGGCTAACACATGGAACGAAAAAAAAAATGTTTTTACGATTTTTTTTTAATACTTACATGGCCAGACTGGAAAAGCATTTCAACGATTTCTTTGAGAAGCGGCAGAATACCACTGTGGTGAACACCGATACCGTTTTCGAGCACCCTTTGTAATCTGAGTACCTAAAAAAAACAAACTAAAAATAGAGGAAAGAAAACTTTTGTTGACACAAAACGCACACATAAAGAAATTAAAAAAACCATTACAAAAAATAAAACTATTACATAATACACATGTATACTTCTTAAATAATCGGATTGTTACGCGATTTTTAAGAAAATCACATCATTATTAGAACTTCCCTAACCTGTGGCAACTTTCTGTCCGGTTCCTTCAGTCTTTGCAGGCATCTTTGGAAGAAGTTCCGGATATGACCCTTTTCGTGAGCCGTGGTCAAGTCGACGGACATAAGATTATCCGCGTTTTGATCGCACCTGAAAAGAATAGTAGATTAATGGTCCCTCCCATATTACTATAGACAAAAAAGGGGCGGAGACGTGCAGAATTGACCAATCACGTTAGTCGGATCCACAGACGTGAATCTAAACTATTGTGATTGACCAGATTCTGCGTGTCTTCGCTCCGCCCCAAAATGGGGTAGTAGAGTTTAAGGAGTGCCCCTGATAATGACGGTATCATAGACATTGGTGATCAGTTGTCATCATACAGTCCACTCACTTAGCACTAATAATTCGAGAGGCATTGTACATAAAGCTCAGTAGGCTTATTACCTTATTCGCTCGCAATCGCCATCGTGTTCATTTTGACAGTTTTTGTATGAATGTGACAGCTAGCTGATTCCGATGCCAATTGTCAGCTCATACATGAACTGTCAAAATGAACACGATGCCGATTGCGAGCCACTCAGGTAATAAGCCTACAGTTTAGACTTGTAAGAAAAAATCTGCAAGTCGCATTTCAATACCCGACCATAAAGATAGCACATCTTTCTTCTCGGGTAATTTCGTTTATATCGTTGTCTCGCTCTCTTACGTGACGCTAATTGTCTCGTTCCAAAGACCGACATGCAATCTTCATGGACGGGAACTGTACATTGCGGCCCTGGGTCGACGACTTCTGACCCGCTCGCATCATGGCCTGGCAATGTAATGAAACTTGCATAATTCTCTCTCGTAAGTCCAAACTCGACTTAACACTGCTAATAATGCAATAAACGTTAATGAATAAAAATATATAATACCTGTTTCTAGACAACGTGAAAGCTACAACTGGAAGCTTGTCATTTTGCCTTAAATGATCAATAAATGCCACCCACATAGTTTGTTCCGCTTTCGGATTCATGAATTGTTTGCCACCTGCGAAAACCATTTTATAGTTTTAGACTTATAGGGGTACATCATAATTGAGCGGGAAGGTCACAGTTTGATCACCTTTGGCATCTTTGCCCTATCCTCCAGCATTACTCTGGCTTGTGCCCTTTGATCCTTTACCTTTTATGTTCTACCCCCGAGCATCATGCTGGCTTCGGTCCTTGATCCCTTATTGCCACCTATGGTCTTTCCGCCAGCATCACTCTACGTTCAGTGCTTAATAGGTGAACCTAACAGTCAAAAGTCATCTTATAGCGAAAAGTTCTACAGTTACCTTTAGGTCCAAAATGCTTCTTGAAGTCATTCTCTCTGGCCTTCTTAGCTTCGACGGCATCATTGTATCCCCTGAGTCTGAAGTTCCCGTCTTGGTCTATCACGAGGAATCTTTCATTCTTCGATTTACCACCGGAACCTGGACGAAACAAGATTTTTAAAACAACAAAAACATGTAGGCATCCGTGGCGTATCGCATAACAACTCGATTGTCATCAGGTTCCTCTAACCAATTTCTCTCTCGCTCTTTTTTCACTCGCCGCATAAAGGTAATTAGGTGTTTATTAGCTTGCATAAGTATTATTTGCCTAACGAAAATTTCCGCGGAACGGCACTGGCAGGCGTGATGTATCAACGCCTCTTTCCCACAGGGGTAGCCAAAAACTACTTTGTTCCACTTGCTACAATCCTGACATACCTCTTTCGCTTCATCAACAATCCACATTCATCAATAACTTCTTACATGCTCGTCGGTTTCGGGTACTGTTGACCTTTTTTTCAAAATGACCCCAATTTGGTCACGTAATGTCCGTCTAGGCCTTCCTCTTCCAATGCACACATTCACCCCACATAAATCAGAAAATACACAACATAGCTTTTTACAAAGGTTATGCACTTTTATCTGTTTAGATCCTACAACGGGATATTTGATTTGATATTGATTGATTCGTTGTAGTCAAAAGAATTATAACGGACGGCATTTTGAATATCGAAAAAATTTTTTTTTATTGAATCTGCGACCACGTCGGGCATACTTCGACGACAAATCGGTGAGTGACCTGTGCATTTCTTTATGTCGACGATTTTATACCAATGATTCTACCTGTGTATAAGTAATGGCACAGCGGCACTGGCCGTTTAGGCGTGGAAACAACATAGACTCTCCGCTTCTTGGTGCGTCCGACCCAGTCCGCGAACTGCAGGGTGTTAGGCACAGTTGCACTCAACATCACTATGCTCACGTGGGCTGGCAACAATATCAGCACTTCTTCCCATACGTGGCCACGCTGTAGAAAATTTAAATATGAATTAACAAATTTAATAAGGGCGTAGAGCGCGAAGTTCAATGGGTAGTTTCCCCTTCATCAGGCTGCAATGGATACAGTACAGTTTTGTAAATATTTTTTTATAAGCTTATTTGGTGACTGTCAAACCAAAACACACCTCGGCATTATTAATATAATGCACTTCATCGAATATCACAAACTCCAGGTCCCTAGTGACGTCTGAGCCGCAGTACAACATGGAGCGAAGGATCTCCGTGGTCATCACCAGGCATGGAGCGGTGGCGTTTATCTGCAGGTCGCCAGTCAGCAGACCCACTTCTCCGAACATCTTGTTGAAGTCGTTGTACTTCTGGTTGGAGAGCGCCTTGATGGGGGATGTATATATTGCTCTGAAATTTTATACAAAAAATGTAAGTTTGCCTTTGTATAAATTAAAAAAAACAAAAAAAAATTTTTTTTAACATAATAAACATCTATTTCCATGCGTTATTTAGTAAGTGCAAACCAATATTATTTTGTACCGAAATTGTCATGAATAAAATGATTGATTATTTTTGTTAGTCTCACAAAAACTCTAAAATTACTAGACCAATAATTAGTTTTTTTGGCGTGTTCGTAATTGTCAAGACAGAATATATACACGACTAAAAAATAACACTTTAACGTGAGCGAGGGGGCAAATCTATGAGCAACCGCTTATATTAGTCAAGTAAAAACTTATACCTACGTTGATTAGGTACCTACATCACATGTAAAATTATAATAACAAAGTTTAAAAATTAATTTGCCTACCTGGTACAGTTTCTTCTGGACATTGCGATGGCGTATTCAGCAACTACAGTCTTACCGGCTGACGTGTGCGCAGCGACGAACACGTGATGACCTTCTTCTAATTTTAAAATTGCCTAAAATCATGTTTTTTTTTTAATTATTAACAAATGGCAAAACAAAAAACAAACACCAGTTGTGTTCTAAACCATACTAGAAACTAGAACACTTGGAAAAATATAAAAAGCCGGCCGGGGTATGACCGGGAATCGAACCCGGATCCTCGTCGATCCGTGATGCCTGCTTTACACCTCCCATAGTAGGAAGATCAATTATTTTCATGTACCAATTTAAAAAAATATGTTGTCAAGACTCATTATTCAAATAAATGGCATTGTGTATTAAGGGCGGTAAATAAGGAATTTCGCCCGAGGCTCTAGTAGAAGCCCGAATTCGAAGACTGAAGGCTTTCTGAGTCGAGGTTTGTAATTCCCGTGAAAGATACAATGTTTTTCATCACATTGCGAGTAAATAAATATTATAAAGTACTAAATAGCTCAACAACAAGTCAACACAACAATTTTAAAAAGTTCGGGAATCGTTTTTTTAAGTGGATGGCGCGCTTTCACCTACAGATAATACAAATGTTGCGTTCAACAAAGTTACAAGTCATGGTCATTAAAAAAAAAAACAGCGTTTCATATAAAAAAGTATTCAATTTTTTATCATAAATATTAGTATTGTATTTATCTAGCAAGATTTCAATTAAATTCCTGTTTAGATAACTTTTTTACATTAAGTTTTAATTTCGAGCTAATATGCACCTCCTTGGTTTTACATGAACCTGAATTGTAAGGCCGTGCTACAAATTGAAAAAAAAAAACTTATCGACCATGGCTTTCATGGAAAGAAAAAGGCCCGCGGGTTTTATTTGGGGCATTGCAGCCAAGTTTTCCTGCTCGTTATGATACTGTTTACGTGCAAGTGAGATGAAAAATGAGTTCTAAGTTTCTGTGTGAGAGCGAGCCGCCAGTTTCGCTTTTAGTCGTCTTTATTTTATTAGGCCATGGTCGTTCTCAACCACCACCCGAAGCGGGCAGCTGTTGTAAAATGTTCCGTAGCGGTCGTAATTGCCCGCCGTATCTTTTACACGCAGCGGGCGAGAGCGGGTGGCGGGTCAGAACGACCGAGGTCTTTAGCATTTCCTATAGTTTACCTGTTTCTGGAAATTATCCAACTCAAAGGGATAGGAATGTGCCATGTCTTTTATTTTCTCTCTAAAATCTGGTACTGGTAGAGAAACATCAATCATCTCCGCCCACTCTGTGCAAGTTACCCCCGTTCTTACAGTAGAACTACTGATGTTCAAAATCGGTATTTCTGGTAACTCTACTGGTGGTTGTATGATTGTGCTCTCGAGGAAGTTATCGTTGTCGGTGGTATCGGTTTCCGGTTGTGGCTTTTTCGGTTTTGACTTAGGTTGAGGCTCATCATCATCTTTCCAAAGACCTGAGAAAAGATATTAAGTCTGATCAAGTTTAGTTATTGGTTCAACTCATATACTTGTTTGCAAATCCCGCATCTTAATTTTGACCAACCTCCAGTGGTAATTGTTTTTATTTATATAGGTACATATGTATTTGATTTTTTACGAGCCTTAAGTGATTGACTTGAAATTTAGCACATTTATACTTGTATAGAGCTCAAGTAACAATGCAATAGTCAAGCAAGTACAGTCAGAAAACAAAAAACCAGAATATGAACTTGTTCCACTTTGTAGAAACAATGTACATACATTTAATTTTTTCATATGTAGCTTGTTTTGATAAAATAATTACTTACCTACTAAATGTGTGTTACTATCAATAACCTCCTCCAAATTTATTCTACCCTGTATATTAATGTCTTCATGGTTTTCATCAGGTTTGGTCTCTTCTTTACTTTGCTCTTGATCATTTAGTACTGTGAATCCATCTTCAGCGAACAGAACACCTTCCTTGCATCCAGGAGGTATAGTTAGAACCTCTGAAAGAACATGGTAAGCACGAAATTGAAATTTGTAAGATATTTTTTTTTTGTAAAATTATTATTACTTAAAAGATTACTCCCTTTTGTGTTACATAGCAAATTCTTGCACTTAGGGGACAATCATCTATTACATAAGACGATTTAGGCGGGGGTCGACCACGTCTTATTTTTTCGTACAAGTGGTTGGGAGGGTATCTTGATAGTTCTTACTGATCACAAAAAAGCGCAAAGTTAAGATTATACTTCGGAAAAAGCGCGCGCTCGGATAATATGCGTATAGGTAAACGATTTCCAAATTGTTTCTTTGAAAAATGAAAATTAAAACAATCCAAATGTGCATTCATATTTTCCTTTACATTCTTACGTAATAAATATTACACAGGGGAGGGAGGGGGTTGGCCGATTCTTATTTTTTCTTACATAGGGGGGGGAGGGGTTCAAAAACTGGCAAAAATCGTCTTACGTAATAAAGCAGTAGTATTAGGTAAATATTTTATGCTGTCATTAAATAGTTTTTTTAATCATAAACAAACTAGTGAATCATCTGGTCTTATTGGTATTAAGCGATAAGACTGTCTAATGGCTACCTTGTTATTTGTTTCTGTATAATTTTGTACTGATTTGTTCGGCACAGTGAATTTGTATTGTATTGTATTGTATTTTAAGTGAGCACTACCAATTCAATATTTGATCTAAGTTAAGCAGAACAACCTACCTTCACCCAAAAACTTTCCCGCCTCCTCATCATCCAGATCAATGTTTATCTCATCATAATGTGCTGCTTCATCCAGCATTTTCTGCAGCTCCTCTTCAAAACCTGCCGGGAGGAACGGGCTCTGAGTGGTGGCCCCTCGGGTGGCCATACTTGGAGGCAACGGAGCTCGAGCCATAGAGAGGCTGTCATCGTCATCCTCAACAGGAATGCTGATCTCTTCTAAACCAACAATTTCACCTGTCAACGGGTCTCTGACAACCTAAAAAATTTTTTTTTAAAATTTTCATGATTGATGAATGTGCATGAAGCAAAAGAGGTATGTCAGGATTGTAGCAAGTGAAACAGTCTCTGCCTGCCCGTATAAGAGAGAGAGGTATGACGGTATGTATGTTTGAATCGGATTTGAATAGTTAAATTTAAATATTGAAATAATGCATCACATATTACAAATTTAAAGAGTTTTGATTGAGTTTTAGTTTAATAAACATTGGCTTTAATTTTTAACAAGCTAATAACACATTAGATTTTTTTTAGTATCAGCTATTTGAATGAAGGATTGGGTCAGGGGAATCCCCTTTTCTCAAGCTTACCAAGAAAGAGCTTCAATTAAGTAAAGATAAATACAAATGTGTATTTCGATAATTCGAACAATTAACTACCTCTAAAGTGGTGCTGGGGTCTATGTCTTCATCATCGATATTGAATAACGAATCGATGTCGGGCTTCCGGTGCCAGTGAGTCTGCGATCTTTCCCAACTATGTATCGACAATCTTTCCGGTTTAAGCAAATATTCCTTCACCCGCTCATTCAGGTCTTCGAATATAGGCGGCGGCTAAAACATTTTAAACATAAAACACAACGTATTGAATAAGAACAACATATTGCAAGTATAAAACAAAGTTTCGAGACAAGTTTGTTTAGACAAACTGTGTTATTGTTACCTTAAAGTCTGAAAACTCATCTTCATTGTCTAAAGACATTTCGTTTAAAAAATAACTCTCATATGATCACACTGTTTTCATGTATTTAATTTGATCGGTGAGTTGAAAATTATTTACGAACATACGGCAAGGCAAGATTGAAAATAATAGCCCCCACAGCTGAAACTGTCATCTGTCAAGTCAAGTGGCATGCCAAGAATGCCAACTGTCAGGATAACTTTTGTGCTGGACTGAATCGGTTATTATCTCTAATCGACTATCGATTAAAAGAATATTATTGAATTAATTCAAGAAAATGAAATAGGTTTTACAAAAATGCATTTTTAAAATATAAATCTTATTAAATAGAAAATAATTGAGACATTTAATTTTAAATTAAAATTACCTTTTCTGTAGGTTCGCCATTATGATAATAGTGCAGCTTAATGAAATTACATTCTTATAGTATACCTAGAATAAAAAATGCACGAGTGCTTTTCAAGTTTAATGAATGCTTCGAATGAAAAACCTGTTGTTTAGGAGTACCAAAGTATTATGTTGAGAACTTCGCAGTTGCAAAATTACCATTTACCTACACATATTTTTGTAAACGTACCCGCATCTTACAATTCGTGATGGTCAACAAGTATACATTTCTGTTACTGGTGTTTGACGTTGCTTCAAAGTTTTCTCAACTTAATTTTGATTCAGTAAGTAATATGATTACTGATTTAAAAAAATGATATTGAAATTCACTCTTTTATTTATGTGAGTAATTTATAAAACTTACGTACCTAGGTGTTAAAAATTTTTTGAAGATTTATTCGGGTGTTTAGGTGTGTTCTTGTTTCAAGGATGTTTCGTCACGGTCAGAGCGAAAATCAGTCGTAAATTAGAGCGGGGAAAAAGATAAGCTAAAAGTCAATTTTCCTCGGTAATTGACTTGTTGTGAGTTTTTTAAGGTCAATGTATCTTAGTTTTGTGCTGCACTTTTTTATTCTTCGTCATTTTTAGAAGGAAAGGATTCAAAGTTAGCCGATAAAGGGTAACGAGGCATGGGTACCTATTATAGGTATTATACACCCAAATACGAAGTTCGAATTAAGTGGTCTCGCTCTACGGCTCTACTAGTGTTTTGTAGAGTGAGAGGGACGACTTGTTACAAAAATTTTGAATTCGGAATCGAATTCCAGGCCATTATAATATAAAAAAAATACCCAGCGGTAATATATTATAGCATGGGTAGAGTGGTGCTCACTTACCACCAGATGACCCACTTGTTAACACTTGTTGCTATCCTTATCGTATAAAAAGAATAATTATCGTTTGTTAGTAACATTTACTACCCGTTTCACTCGCGGTAAAAGTAGTACCTACTCATTCAAGGAAGAAGTACAAGTAAGTTTAACAAAGAAACTCTCTGACGGTATAATCCCGCCCAACTTCGGCTTAATACATCAAATACTTGCGATCTGAGACATTCTTTGTAGAAACGTCCTAGGTGCGTGTTCTGAAGCTAGGTAAGTACATACCTTAACACACACATATGTAGTACAGCACGAAGTCCCAAGTAAGGACAATCGGTTACACGGGTACTTTGGAATTTCCGCGTCTATTTATTTCTTGTACACACCATGACTTACGGTAGTGAGAAGCAAAAAAGGGATATTGTAGGTTTTTGCATAAGTACCTACATCTTCAAGTACAGTCTACCAAGTGTATTAATAATAACATTGAATATATTGTTTTATGAGAAATATTTATTTGTACGGCTTATGATTCTTATTTGCAAATTATGACTTAAATAAATAAATGCCTAAAACCAATGTATACGTAACCTAATTAAACGTAGTCTTGAAAAAACTTCCGTGTCACTAATGCTTTCGCTGATGAGTTTTGGACTAACTGTAGTCGCTGTAGACATTTAATACTAATAGTTGATTATGTGGGGGCTATCGCGTGTGATGTGCCACTAGAGGCGCTAGTGTCGCGTGAGGTCCAATAACATTCACTTTTCACTGGTTTCGGCGGGCTTCGTGACATAAATTATAATTTCTCTCATTTACCTGTTGAAAAGTGATCTCCTTCGTGAAATTATCGCAAATATGAAATACTTTCAACATGAAATATGATGGCCAGTGTTCGTTTCGCTGTCGCCGGGGCGAGCGCTCCAGGAAGAAGGACTACGAAATAGTCCGAAACATGTCGAGTATCACTCGACTTTTAATACGTGAGTTATCCGTTTATGTGTAAATATGGATTATTTGGCGATGAATGTGAACGCTTTGAAAGTCGTTTTTCCGAACAAAACGGAACTGCACAACATTGCGGCATACCTAGCTACTCGATATGATGATAGTTATTTATGATTAATAAATTTAATGAGATTCAATATTTATAAATTTGTTTCGGCGCCGATCTTATAAAGTCGCCTTTGATAGCTATACCTCTGTAGACTCATTACCTAACTCGCTCGCAATCGCCATCGTGTTCATTTTGACAGTTCATGTATGGGCTGACAATTGGCATCGGAATCAGCTAGCTGTCACATTCATACGAGAACTGTCAAAATGAACACGATGGCGATTGCGAGCGAGTTAGGTAATAAGTCTACTGGACCTTTTTCAACAGTAGCGCTAACTGGTGAGCAAAGAAACGATAGTCCCTATTGCAACGATATATTTACATCCGGCCTCTGTTTCACCAACTCGACAATTGTCGCTGACCATTGACAATTCGAAATGCAACGTATTCAATGAAGCCCACCAGCGCAGATTCTCGTAGTTTGTAATGTAAATAGAATTGTCGCTTTGTCACCGACAATTGTCGCGTTGGTGAAATACGGCCTGACTGTATGGATTCCAAGTGATGGTCAAGGTCCATCCCACCACCGTCACTTGTTTAGTGCTTGTAGACCCCAACAGTGTTTTGTTTTGCCGATCGCGCGCAGAGCGGCGCACGCGTTGAAGTAGATGCGTCTTTCGAGTGTTTTATAATAATTAGTGAAGCATGGCTCATCTGTTCGTATATGTGTATGTTCTTTGTTTCGTTAATTTAATCCTGGAAACGACGGACGGCCTGGCTGTGGTAGGTGGTTTTGATTGTTGCTGAAACTTGTCGCGTTACGCGGTATTTATTTTATATGGCGAACGAATTGGTTTCGACTGTGTAAAATTGTTCCGTGAACATTTGATTATAATAATAAATTATTGGTGCTCGTGACAAATCGTGGAAAATATTTTCTGATGTTGTTACTTTTATATATACTTAGGTACACATAGACATTAACGACTTTAGTAATAATATCTAATATGTACACATCATGCAATAAATATTCAATGATGATTTAATACTTTAAAGTGAAAAAAGTAGCCTTGTTTGTATAATTCTCGATTTTTATGATTTTTAAAACTTTCTGAACATTGTTTAATGTTTACATATTTTAAAAACTGTTTATCCAAACAGCAAAAATCGAGTGAGTACCTATTTGAAAAGTGAATGCTAAAACGTCTCTGTTCTTACGTACCTATCACTATTAGATAATATAAAATAATTGATTGATTTAATTAGCGCTTTTTAATAACTTTATATCAATCATATTTCTTACAGTAACTACTTCCTTGCGGCAAACAGATAGTTAAACTGTTTCACGAAACAATTGTCTATTGTTTGTTTTGTATCGCGTTTTAAAAGCCAGCTTTCACTTTTCCCTGTCAATAAACCGAGTAAACTTAACTTCAATTATTTTTTCAATTACTTAGTTAATTAACCTAAAAGTAATTTAGAGCTTTAAAACTATTTAATTTCGCCCCGTTGGTTCATTGCCTGGTGAACTTCTGTTTTCGTTGATATCTATCATCTGACAATTTGTCAAGTCAAGTTTTAATATAAAGCCGCGTGATGTAACTTGGTACCTTAGACGAGTAGCATTGGATTAGGAACATACGAAAGCCTTTTTAAATCAAGTTTTTTGGTATATTTCCGAATCTGCATATCAAATATAAAAAATATTCCGGCTACCGGATGTGGGATTCTACTCACGACGCCCATCGTGGATCTTGTTATTGTGAAAGGTTAATTTTGAGAAATCCTTGCGTCTTCGCGGATGGCTTTATCTATAACGTTTTGCAAGTATAGGTATAGTACCTACACAACAAGTAACAATGCAAGTAACAGCTCGTAAAAATTTGCTCTATCTACCTAATTATCGGCTCTACTTTAGTGTAAGGCCTGAGTGGCGAGCGTCCAGCGGAGCGTTCGGCGGGGCGGGCAGCGTGGCGGGCAGCGGCAAAGGGCTCTGTGCAGCGTGCACTCGGGACGCTCAAAAATTGTGTTTAACATGAACGCCGCACGCCGCCCCGCTGCACGCTCCGCTTGAGCATCCACTCAGAACACACCCTTACGTCTTAGTATTGAAAACTATGGTATTTGTGGTCGCTTACAATGCGTACATAATTCGATAGCTTTGTGCAAGTTCTTATCGCAACAAATGTTTGGAACGCGCTTTCTTTGAAGTGTCAAAATACTTTGAGATTAGTTTGTTGCCGTTTCGTGCCGCTTGTGGCCCTACCGATTTTTCCAAAGTAACTGACATGTTCTTGAACTCAAATCATGAACGCGTTCGAGACATTTTACGTGTTAATTGATATATGAGGTTTTGAATATCTTTATGCATGTTCCAAATTTAAATTAAAGTCGGTGCAGCGGTTTAGACGTGAACAGAGTTACTTTCGCATTTATAACTAGCGACCCGCCCCGGCTTCGCACGGTATATTATGCATGTATTATACATATAAACCTTCCTCTTGAATCACTCTATCTATTAAAAAAACCCGCATCAAAATCCGTTGTGTAGTTTTGAAGATATAAGCATACAAACGGACTTGGGGACAGAAAAAGCGACTTTGTTTTATACTATGTAGTGATAGTGATATTAGTAGGGAAGTAGGGATTGCGTTGCGTTGCTTTATACTCTATAGGTAAGCAAAACCGATGTAAACAAGCTTATTATAAATTCAAGGACGAGTAGTAAAATAAGTGGACACGGGGAATGTTGAATTGAAAATGGCGACAGAACGGGAAGTCTGTTGCAACCAGCTGTCATAGTTGTATTTACTAAATGACATGGTATAAACTGCAACTAAGTTATACGGTTATGGTTAAAGTACTGTGTGAGTAATTTGGTGCAACTCGTATACCTCGTTTTTTTAGCATTAGACAAAGGTAAACAGTCTTGACATGTCTTTTTATTGAAAAACTGTTTTAAAAATAAATAACAGCAACCTACAATTTAAAATGCCTGGAATATTGTGATTGGTTTTGTAACGATTTCATATATTCCAGTTACCGATTTTTAAAACTAACTTAACTAACTTCTATGCTGGTCTGGGAGCAAAGAAAAAACATAGAATATACCTACCAGTTGCTTCTCTTCCCGCGCAGATGGTATAATCCATCGAGGGAATGGGCGAAAATCATAGGAATCATGTTATAGGCGATGCGGCTAGCAACCCATCACTATTTTGATTCCATTTTCCACATACGCCCACATTCCATCTTGTTATCTAATTGTTTTAATATTAATATGTCCTGACTGACTCATCAACGTGCAAGTGTTGGACACAATAGAGCTCAAATTTTGCATAGAGGTTTCCTTTCCGGTGTAAATAAGGAATATCGACGGATTATACGAAACTCCTAAGGAATAAGCAGTCGGTGACGCCACCGTAGTCGGTAGGTATCTGATCTGACTAAGCGTCAAAGGAACTGGACCTTCGTCTATCTAGACATATCGTATCCGCAATAAACACCGTAAAATCAAGCATTGTAAATCATAAATTAATATCTAAGGAATATTACAATAGATGGTGATGCAGGTGAAGCTAATTACCTGTGAGCAAGATGAGTCACAATCACGACTAAAAAACTAGCTTAATTGTTTACATACTTAGATATGCGTTAAAGTTAAGTAAGGTAAACACGGCCATTAGAGATTATGTCCATTGTGATTGACAACAGAGATTCGTGTCAAAATATACGCAGGTGACTAAATAGGACAAGCACGTGTGGCTGTAGTTTGTCTCTTGCCAGTGGTGTAGCTATAACTATGTCTGTGGCCTTGGCAAACAAAGAGTCCTTCTTCATTATAAAGAAGTAAATGACCGTTCCTTCTGTGCTCTAGGCCAATCCAGTTCGTGTCCCCGTTAGGGTTGCCACCTTTTTTTTGAAGAAATATAGTATTTTTCTCAGAACCTTGCCAAAATATAGTACTTTTGAGAAATTTTGGAAAAAAAATAGTACACATTCATTCATTTATCATGTTTAAACATTATATACAAATTACAATCCTACGGGTACGTTCCAATTTAGTCGATGTTTATACAAAAAAGTGCAGCAGTGGAGTTAGCAATGAAAATAGTATTTTTCGTACTATATTATATTTCTATAATATATATATAGAGAGAGAGAGAAACATTTACACAACAACCGCCCGCACAAATAGTACAATTGACCGCAATATA
This sequence comes from Pandemis corylana, assembly GCA_949127965.1. Classification (NCBI taxonomy): domain Eukaryota; kingdom Metazoa; phylum Arthropoda; class Insecta; order Lepidoptera; family Tortricidae; genus Pandemis; species Pandemis corylana. The sequence goes on from OX421868.1 coordinate 6,241,345, forward strand.
GTACGATACTATATAATAAAGTACAGGTGGCAACCCTAGTCCCCGTAGAGCTAGAAGCCCGTGGCATTGTGCCAGTCCTGCCACCCTGTAGTTACGCCACTGCCGATTGCTTTCCTTACCTGTAGCAAGAGTCCGAAAACGGACGCCATTCCACTTGCAAAGACAATTTGGGTTCTATTAATGAGGCCAAAAAGTTCATTCGCTGTCTATGGATTTCATTGAGATTGTCGTAGCCTTTCAAATAATGGAACAGGGCCGCCGATGGATTTCTCGTTCCAAATGCCGTAGTACTGCGTACAACAGATTTGCTCATAGTTTAAAGACCGATTGCAGACGACATTAATGTGAAAAAACTTCACAGGCATTCTGGAGTCAATTGTCTTCTCTCCAACGTCAACGCTTGAACTAAGTCAAGACACCTGACTTCCTGTAATGTCTGCTACAGAAGGGGTTAAGATTATGACTGTCGTAAGAGATGCCTAATTTAGAGAATCACGCCTCTGTGTTTAAGTGAGGCGTCTCCAACGCGTTCACGTAAACGTCTCGATTTCCATGGAAAAATTGGCAGCGCCACTTGCGTGTCAAAACGGTACCAAATAGTTCTCATAGTAATTGACGTAATTTGCGACATATTTTGTGACCAAAAACTTACACTAAGCAATTAAGCTAGTCGCTTCTTCTCAGTAAAACGAGCCGTCTCGTTCCTAATACTTACGTCAAGCGAGAAAATAATTACCAACAAAATATATTGAAGCAGCTCATAATTATCCAATTATAAATTTAAAGATCGAATACATTTATGATTTAATCGTTAAAAATTAACTTTTTAACAATGCATGGCAGCCATGAGGCCGACGTGTCATGGACAAAGTGATTGCTGACATTAATTATCATGGTGAAAATTTTAGAGTTCCGTATGTAGTACGAATATATTATGTTTATAACCTATCTCAGATACCTCCTGTGCGCATTGAAATGCGTCTAAATGGTCATACACTTTAGATCACGTGACATTTTCGACTAGTTGACTAGATTAATAAGAGCAGTAAGATACTCGTATTTCAAATTCAGTAAAAAAAATACCACGTCCGAGGTGACATTTTCACAAAGGTGGTTTAAAAAATCGGGCTTCTGTTTGTTTGTTTTTAAATTTTTTGTAAAATGTGCTGTGAAATTATATTTCATTCTCTTGGACTATTTAATACTTAGAGAATTTTCTTTCATTATATGAACACTGATTTAGTTTTTACTATTCCTGGGTTTTTCATTATGATTTAGAGCAAACACGGAACCAATCGCCTTGAATCATCGAAATAGATTTAGATACCGTATCAAAATGTTATTTCCCAATATTGACAAATTAATCAAATTGAGACGTTTGAGTCACTAATCGACGTAAAAAAAGCTTAGGTCACGGAAAAATTCATCGAATCGAATTTTACCTTCCGGCAATTCAATCATTTACAAAAATTACTATGCGGTTTCTTAATAACATATTTTCTACAAGATGTGGCTGGCAATTATCTGTATGCAACTGCGTCGAAATATTGGGAGCTCCTTAGAGGCAATCACAGTTCATATCCCGTAGTAAAATTATCTACTGAACCTTGTCTTTGCAACGGTAAATCCAACTTTACTTCCCTTCGTTGGGAACATGATGCCTATCACCCGATGATTACCCGTGGTCCTTGACTGCAATTCACACTGTGGTCAGACTGGTTGTATCGTTTCTGCATGGCTGATTTTGTCTGTAGGTATATCTTCTTTCGATAACCAATAATTCAATTTTTTGGCCGGTACAGTGATAGGATAGCTTTCTTTTCACTGTCCATAAATAGTGAAATATTTGTGATCAGTTTTAAACTTTTTTGTACAGTACCTGCTTTACGGTGTTTTTAAGTTCAAACTCAAACTCTAACTATTTATTGCATAAAAATGTTGTGATAAAGATGTTGGTATGTAATTTATTATAAAATAATCTTAAAACTAAAACTTATTAGGTATTATAATAACAGTAATAATAAATATTATTAGGGCACTTGCACTTAGTAACTTGTCTTGTTCGACGAGTGCAAGCAACAATTACCTACTTATACGTTGCAGCAACATGACTTAAAAAAAAGTAAGTAGTAAAGTTTTTATTAGGAGTCCCGACCTTTTTTGACAGATATAATTAGTGCTAAAGATATACAGACGAGTCATCGATTTTATAATTTTGGAGATTATTACAGCATATTTTTAGAGTTATCTTTTTACACGCGGCAGTTACTCATATTTCAATTTGTTCTTTTTAAGTACGCGAGGACTTATAAGGCCAGAGGTGGACATAATTTACTTGAATTACGTCAGCCAAATATACAAACATAAATTGACATGTAAATTTAGACAAAAGATTACAACAAAGCTGTTGCCATGCTGGTGGAAAAATGCTTAGTCGTCGGAGTATAATTTATAGAACACTGGGCCATATTTTTTGTGTTTTGGATCAACTGGTTTCAATTATGTTCTTAGAATAGATACTCAAATAGCTGTTTTTTTTATCTTCAACGAAGTACAATCAGCAGCAGATCTAAAACTACAAATACGAACTTGTTAAAGTCACAGAACGGCTTTATTATTACGCTCGACGCACCGATAATATGTGTGTGTGACTGTACGCAACGACAAAAAACAACGTATTCACAAGGGCAAAAACATTCCTGGAATCCAACACCTTGCAATGACGCAATGAAGTAGTACAAAATAGAAACTAGTACAAGGAAAATGTCTAAGAGAAAAGTATTACAGTATAGTCCCGGAGATATTATGTATAACGGGCGTATATTATGTTCCATAAAATTGAAGTTCCAATTTACGGTTTGCCATAATTTTCGTTGGTCTTAAAATGTTTTCTATCTGAAACAGTAAGTATTTTTTTTATAATTGATAGTAAACTAACCTAATCTAATCTACTACATTTTGATGACTTTTCCGAAATTCCCGAAAAATGCACGGTTGTTACGACCAAACGACGGTGTTATGACCAAAAAAAATATGACTAACGACTATTATGACCAATGAAATTTATGGGACATAAGGGGACCCGATGTATACACTTAAAGGTTAACTGGTCCCGAAAGAAATCCCTTATAAGGATAAGTTCGCCTTTGTGCATATATTTAATGTTTTTTTATGTGATTTGTGTCTGTTTCTTTATATTTTTACAATGAAGCATTTACCTACTTAGTCCGAGAATAAAGTTATCAACGGTCTCGTAACGTAACGCACAAGGTGGGCTTGCTCGCACTGAAGTTATCCAAAGAGAATATAATCACTACGTTGAAGTTATCTATAACTCCTAGTTAACGAACCCAGGTGTTGGCGACTGGCTTGGTTGGAGCCTCCTTTTAGTACATAGTTTGTATATTAATTGCTAAAGTTCCAGTTTTAAAATACCTTTTTTTTGTGCTGACATCAACTTTCAAGACAGCTCTGTCAGGTTGCTAGCAAAACAGCTGTTCCGTATTAAGCTCCTAGTTCTCGGCTCCTAGTTACTTTGTATGTGTTATTAAACCATTTAAACCATGACGGAAACGTTTTTGAATTCCGTCGCCAACACTAGGATTAAGAAGTGACAAGATTATAATGTACTAGCCTTCCGTCCGCAGCTTCGCCCGCGGTAAATTAATTTTCCCGTAGGAAAAGGTATTTTCCCGCGGTAAAGAGTAGCCTATGTCACTTAGTGATATCTAATGTAGCTTTCTAACGGCAAAAGAATTTTTGAAATCTGTCCAACAGTTTCGGAGCCTATTCAATGCAAACAAACAATCAAATTTTTCCTCTTTATTAATATTAGTATAGATGAAACTGTTAAACCTAACCCAAGTGTAACAAAACATGTTGATAAATCTAGCGAGCGGCTGTACCTACTACGAGAGTATTATTAAGGCATTTTTACCCCAAATTAATAGATTAATTAATAATTGTTTTATTAATTTAGGAATTCGCGCTCTAACACAGCCTTATGTATGTATGTATGTATGTATGTATAACTCTTTATTGTACATAAAACACAAGAAAAAGGTGAATACAGGACAACACACATGTACAAAGGCGAACTTATACCTTATAGTGCATTTAGGAGAAAATTAACGTCAAAAATCGTTCCCAATTGCACGAATTATTCTGGAACTCTATCCCCTTAAGTCTACTTTTAAGTAAAAGCATGCTTACCATGCTTAGCATGCTTATCGCGTGTGTAATGAAGTAATGGCTTAATGAATAAAGCGACACTTGTGATCTCACCTTTCGTAATGACTTTCTAATTCGATTCTTACGCTGTAACCGCCGACTTCAGATAGTCAATTAGAGAATCTTAGTAGTTATTCGAAGGCCTTTCCTGTTTCTCCAACAATTTTGCGCGCCTCCATAAATATACATTAATAAAATCATACCTAATGTTAAATTAAAAAGTACTCACCTAATTGAAATGGAAACGCCCAATAACAGAGTTTTTTATACAAGCCTTTTGATACCCAGATGACAATTTGCGAATGTGTAATTCGATGACGCGGTATACTGAATTAAGAATCGGACCAAAGGTGGTTTTGAGAAAACTTTGATGACCAGCACTAATCAAAAACTTACGGAATCAAGATTTGGGTTTTAGTAGCATGGGTCAACTACATATGTGCCAACCCCAAGCATTTGATATTATTCAAACAAGTTTTTCAACATGTGATTATTCAATACCTACTAGACCTTTACCTTTGATTTAGGTCGAGCCGACGGTTCCCGCTCTCTTAAGCCCTTTACTTTGACGTAACAACTTAACAGCCTTTTGGCTTAGACTTTATAATAAAACTGGCACAGACTAGGTAGGTACCCCCATTTACTTGGTTCAAGCTTTAAGGTTACGTCACAGGCAAGCTACGAGGCCACGTAATTTTTTTATTTTTAACAATGATACATGTTATGGCATCACGCTCAAACAGCCATAATGAAACGCCGGAATTCAATTCAGGCACTATGATCTACATATCGTGGTTTAAAGTAAAGCAAATAACAAGAAAACCCAAAGTTTTATATTTAAGTCTTCCATTTTTTAAATGATACTTCTTGATTATTGTATTTTCAATGGAGCTCTGCATAATTAACCATTTTCCGGCCAGATAGAGCAGTAGAGTAGACAGAGCTGTTCCTACGAAGTAAAAATCCCTTCGAAAGATATAATTATTTTTAGTAAAAAAATAATTAAACATGTTTTTAAAACTATGTGAAACTAAGCGTGAGTTGCACATAGTTACTTACACAATAACCTTAACCATAATCGACGATTTTGACGTATATTTGACCAAAAATCATGAAAAATGTAATTTTCATTGTTTCGACTCACTTTAAAGACATCCAACTCAAAAACACAATATATGCGCACAACATCGGGCCACTAGCCCAAGATGCGGGTATGGTATATCTACATATAAAATAATTATGTTGTACAGTCAAGTGTAATAATATGTATCTAGACAATGTTTCAAAAATAAGTACCATACGCTCTTACGCCAGCGTAATAAGGTTGTGGGACTTATTTTTGAGAAGTTCCTATCGATACTTATTTTTGCACTTGACCGTACCTATACATGTTGTATGCAACGCAACCCGCATGATGTAAGGTGAAAACCGAAAACGTCCGTGACACGCTGTATACGATTAACAGATGTAAATACAGAAAATTACACCAACGATTATCTAATATTACGTGATACACACAATCAGTACCGATTTAAACTTAATGGGTATTTACTGTATGTACTGCGGTATTCTAAGCGCAAATAAAATAAAATTGATCTCGATTGTTTAATAACCTAATTCATTCCACGATATCATACCAATCTACAAT